>CM035276.1:76555562-76858517 GCA_020226075.1 Hydropotes inermis
GTGGGTGGTATGCAGTATGCAAATCGATGTTAAATTAACAAGCCCTGCAGTCTACGGGGTCATAAAGAGTCAGACGTGACTGAGCTACTAACACTTACACCTTTTTCACTTTTTCAAACTTTAGCGTCAAGTCACCTGGGGTTTACTTAACTACAGGTTACTGGGCCCACCATGAGTTTCTGATTCCGTGTCCAGATTCCCAGACTAACCCAATTCCCCGTGACCTGGGTTGCCTCTGTTGAAGCAGTTTGTGAGTTGTCCAGATCCTCCTGACATTTGAGGAGATAGAAAGTCATGGGCACGCGCAGATGCAGGCATCATCCATCTCAGTTTGAGGCACGTTTTTTTTTTCTCAGCAAACTCTCACTTCAGGGTGATTTCTCTAGCTTTTCTCAGCCACCCACACACCCGCCAGTGTGGAAAGCCTTCCTTCCCCAGCATGGGCTGGGTGGGGTGGGGTTGCTGTCTAAAAGCCCATCCATCATTTTCAAAGCCATATTTTTTCTCAATTTTTAGGAACGGCACACAGGAGTGGTTCCTGAGGGGCAGACTTGATCCACCAGAAGTGACGATCAAGCCCCCAAATCTCCAAAGTTGCAGAACTTCTCACTTGACCTAGTTGACCTTGGGAGAAGAAAACTCCATGCCTTAGGCTCGAAAGAGAGAAATCAGCTTTATCTGGATTCCTAATTTTTCCAGATACACTTGCTTCAGTGGGGTGATATTCATATTTTCCACTCAAGACTTTTATACTTTTGTATGTAGCTTGTATGTCAAACAACACAATCCATCACTGGTTACCATCGTCCTTACAATAACTGGCAACAGTTTAAAAGCGGTGTTACAGAGGGACTTCCCTGGTGGCCGAGCAGCTAAGACTTCATGCTCCCAATGCAGGGCGGGCTTGGGTTTGATCCCTGGTCAGGGAACTAGATCTCGCATGCTGCAGCTAGAGATTCTGCATTCTGTTCCGCAGCTAAGACCCAGTGCAGCCAAATAAATAAATATTAAAAAGTAAATAAATAAAAGCAATGGTTACAGATAGGTTTCAACTTGCGTCCTAATTCTCAGGTATGAGTAGTGATGCCTGGAGACCTTTGTGGAGAAAGATCTCCAAGCTGACATCAACCTCAACAGCGGAGTGCAATGACTGATTAGCGATGTCCGCTGTGGGCAGGGGAGCAGCAGTGAGGTCTCACCCTCCTTGGTTTTCCAGCGTGTTTGCTGCTTCAGTTTAGTGATCGTCACTCTCCACCTGAGGGCCGCCACTTTTTATAGAGATATATGTGCCTGAAGTGAAAGGAATGTGTCCAGGTGAAACTGGATCTTCAGGAAAACATGCCCATCCCAGATTCCCTATAACCTTACAGAAGAGTTGCCTGGGACTTTCCTGGGGGTCCAGTGGTTAAAAATCCACCTGTCACTGGAGGGGACATGGGTTCAATCCCTGGTCCGAGAAGACCCCACATGCTGCAGGGCGACTGAGCCCGTGAGCTGTACCACGGGGGCTGAGACAGTACACGCTAGAGTCTGTGCTCCCGTTAACAAGAGAAGCCACAGCACTGAGAAGGGCCGGACCCCACGGAGCGACTGAGCAGGCACGCGTGCAGCTTACTGTGGTTGCCATTCTCCTCTGGGGCCACCCAGGAAGGCTGCGGGGAGACTCCCCTTTGCAAGGAGCACTCTGGGTCTTGGAGCCTAGTTGGCTCCTGGATTCTAAAATATTCTTTTTTAAAAAATATTTATTTGTTTGACTGCATTGGGTCTTAGTTGGGGCACACAGGCTCGGTAGTTGGTGGGTGTGGGCCCAGTTGTCCAGCGGCAAGTAGAATCCTAATTTGGCCACCAGGGATCGAACCCACATCACCTGTGTTGTAAGGAAGATTCTTAATCACTGGACCACCAGGGAAGTTCCCCAAAAGTGCTTTCAATCACATTTCGGTTCAGTTCAGTTCAATCGCTCAGTCGTGTCCAACTCTGTGACCCCATGGACTGCAGCGCCAGGCCTCCCCGTCCATCTCCGACTACTGTCTTTGAAATCACTGGGGAGCCTAGAAACCATCTCCCCATGTTTTTCAGGGGACTGGGTTCAGGAGGACAGTCATGATTTCCAGAAAGCACGACCCCTCTCCCAGCAGGAAGTGCTGCTGCTGGGAAAAAGGAGGCGTGGTCTTTGAAGGCGACTCCAGATCCCAAGGTAGTCAGAGAGATAGACCGGAAATAAAGCTTTTCAGGCGCGGCTGAGAAGGTGGCTGTGAGCCTTTGGATGCACAGACCTGGTGTACTAAGAGACATCTTCGCTGGGTCGTTGATGGAGGTGTCTCGCCTGCTCTTGCCTGTACTCAGTCCTGGCTGACCCTTGGCAATCCCAGGGACTGTATCCCACCTGGCTCCTCTGTCCATGGGGACTCTCCAGGCCAGAACACTGGAGTGGGTTGCCATGTCCTCCTGCAGGGGATCTTCCCGACCCAGGGATGGAACCTGCGAAGCCAACACTGCAGGCGGATTCTTCGCCACCGGGCCACCTGGGACTCCTCCGTGTAAACAGACAGCCCACAGGGCATTTTGTGGGGCGCAGAGGAGGATGTGAGCGTCCTGGGCATCTCTGGAGGGGAAGGGGGGCACCCGGAGACCCAGGGCTCTGGAGAAACAGCCTAGTTTGCAGTTTCGTTTGAGGCCACCTCTTCAGCTTCACACAAAACCACTCTCGGTGGGAGGGAGCGAAGGCGGCTGGTGATACCCCTGCGGTTCAGTGAGTCAGCCGCTCCCCACAGAGCAGGCGGCCAGACTCCTCGAAATGTTAATTATCTGTTAGAAAAAACAGTTTATTTTACACAATTTCAAAACCCAAAACCCAATTCCTGGGCAGACACTGTTATTTAACTCCCTCCACTTATGAGTCTATGCGCTCCATAAAGGTACATGAAAAAATCATCAAGTGGGCTTTTTGGAGGTGACAACAGACGCTCTTGACTCTAACCCGTGACACCTACACACATGGTGACTGAGTTCCAGGCAGACGTGCGCCGTGAAATGACATTTCCTCCCCACCCCGCCCCCTACCCCAGCTTTAGATTGCCCAGGCCGCTCGGGAGAACGGTATTAAATCGTAAGTACAAAATGATCGACTCCATTCCAGCTTTATCACATCATTCGCATAGTTTCTTAGGTTATTTTATCAGCTCAGCTTCCTCCATTTCTCCAGCGATAAATTGCACTCTTATTTCTTTATTTTATGGAGTGCAGAGTCACAGTCATTTCCTTGTCCGGTTCTGTTAACTTCCTGGAAGCTTTGTTTGAAGTCTGCAGACCGTGATGTGTAATTCAACTGTGGCCCTAATATGTGGGAAGCAGCAAACTGCTCCTTTACGTCAGAAAGAGTTCTTTTCCCACGGCAGTTCTGGCAGTGGCCTACCTAACAAGTATTTTAGGGCTTAGCGTAAAGCTGGTAGAAAGTGAACATCCCAGGAATGTTTGACGACCGACTGTTAAGATTGATCTGAGACAGAATACTGATCCTGCCAAGAGATGCTTAGAAATGTGAAAAGGAGGCCACACCAGGATTATTTTCATGTTGTTTTTTGTTGGGTTCCTCAAAGTGTCTGCACCACTTTCTTTTTCTTTTTCACTTTTTTGAAGTCCTCTATTCAACCCACACCTCCCACCATTTCACAACATAAACAGGCTCTCAGTGTATCAGAAAGATCAAAGTTGCCTTTCCTTTCTCTTGCTTCTCCCCCAGTTCAGAATTCCTCCACATTGCTTCTACTTCCTCTCTAAGCCCCAATGGGTGTTGCTTTTCTTTCCACAGGTAACCTGCTCACCTGTGCCCAGATCTCATTCCTTCCATCGCCTTCTTCAATTCACCACCACTTCTTCACACCTGGACATTCTCTTTCTAGTTTCTCTTTTGTCTATAGATGATGAAATGACCTATATATTAGGATTCATTCAAATCTGTCTTCATAAACAAAACACTCTGCACCTTGAAATACAGGTCTGGCACTTTTTTGGATTTCACTGCGAAACGTTTTCTAAGAGAAGTCACTTGCTCATTCTATCGTTATTCCTCTACCTACTGATTCCTTTTCAAACACACGATAAGTAACTTCAGATAATCAGATGATACCGCCCTAACGGCAGAAAGTGAAGAGGAACTAAAGAGCCTCTTGATGAAGGTGAAAGAGGAGAGTGAAAAAGCTGGCTTAAACCTCAACATTCAGAAAACTAAGATCATGGGATCCTGTCCCATCGCTTCATGGCAAATAGATGGGGTAACAATGGAAATAGTGACAGACTTTATTTTCTCGGGCTCCAAAATCACTGGAGATGGTGACTGCAGCCATGAAATTAAAAGACGCTTGCTCCTTGGAAGAGAAGCCATGACAAACCTAGACAACATATTAGAGAGCAGAGACATCAGTTTGCCAACAAAGGTTTGTATAGTCAAAGCTGTGGTTTTTCCACTAGTCATGTAAGGACATGAGATAAAGACGGCTGAGCACCAAAGAATTGATGCTTTTTGAGTGTGGTGCTGGAGAAGACTCTTGAGAGTCCCTTGGACTGCAAGGAGATCAAACAGTCAATCCTAAAGGAAATCAACCCTAAATATTCGGTGGAAGGACTGACGCTGAAGCCAAAGCTCCAGTGCTTTGGCCCCTGGCCCCTGGTGTGAAGAGCCGACTCATTGGGAAAAACTCTGATGCTGGGGAAAATTGAGGGCAGGGGGAGAAGGGGGCGACAGAAGCTGAAATGGTTAGATAGCATCACTGACACAATGGGCATGAATTCGAGCAAACTCTGGGAGAGAATGCAAGACAGGGAAGCTTGGTGCGCTGCCCTCTCTGGGGCAGCAGAGAGCTGGAGGTGACTGACCAAAGGCGCTCAAAGGCACCGGACTGTGACTTTGAAGAGAAGCTGTCTCTCTCTTCATCCTGTCCTGGTTGTCTTCTGCTCACCATCCTTAGCGCATAATGATACTTTTGATCAACAGTGGAAGGAAAGTTGGACATATGCTGATCTGCAAATCGGGACCACGCCCAGTGCCTCTCATGCACACAGCCAGCCGCCTTAGTGCCGATGAGAGCTTTTGTTCCTGAAGGGAACATACCCGGGAGACCTGGTACAATGATATCAATATATATTACATAAAGCTGTATGAGGGTGAACCTGAATGATGTAGCCAGTCCTCACTTTGCACATTAGGTTCGACGGGGGTACAGTTTTCAAAACTGGGAGAGGAACAGAAATGAGGAGAAAGAGAAACAGGTGTGTAAAGATGAGTCTTGGCGTGTCCAAGGCAAAATCTGATTCTTTGTTGTTATTGTTTTGGCCATGCCGCACAACATGTGGGATCTTAATTCTCCCACCGGGGATCGAACCCACTCCCCCTGCTTTGGAAGTGTAGAATCTGAACCCCTGGACCACCAGGAAAGCCCTGCCTGTTTATTATTTTTAAGGTGCAGATGTGGAAGTGGGGAGAAAATAAATCTCCAACATATTTTTTGTGCTATTTGCCCATAAAACGTGTGATAAGGAAGAAGCATGAAACTGTCACAGGAGAGAGATGTTGAGTTTTCTAAGGATTTAAAAAGATTTGCGCCACCTCGTCTACTCCTCATCAACACGTCTGATGGAGACCTGGATGTGTTGATTGTCGAGAGAATAGGAGACAGGAAGTCTGGGTTTATGGTCTTTCTTTTTCTCACTCTTCTCTACAGGTTCTAGGACAAGCCATCTCACTCGTTTTCCTTTGAGTTTTGATGAGTAAAATGAGGGAGACAGCATCAGCCTATGACTCAAAGGGACCAGGAAGCCTGATAAAAGTGGGCACCCGATTTTGAGGTCACGGAAGCCTCGTCTCCAGGTAAGCACAAAGAGGGGAGGAAGAGCATCCCTGTGGAGCCACAGTTCTGGAGGGGGCGGGGGACACGTGGCAGCCACTTTCCCTGGCTAGTGAGTGCTTTGGCTCAGTATCAAGTAATGCTAGCCACTTTGGAGCCTTCCTTAAGAAATCTCAAATATCCGGAAAGCTACCCAGTTGAAAGTAATTATGGGAGACCGAGGGAGCTCGGACCATTTCTAACATCCACTGATTCCTGTCCAGCTAACTTATCCTCCTTTTCACTGTGTAGGATGGTGTACAATTTGTGCTAAGTGCCTCGAGTATCATCTATCCAATTTTCTACCCAACACTTAATGTAAACTCAGGTGAGAAACTTGCTTTCAACCAACTAAGAGGTGTTACCAATTACTGAAGCCACCTGAAATTTTTGAGACAGATTAAGGAAATGTTGTGCTAAATAAATATGTAAATGACACTGTCTGCTGACATAATCTGCTACCTGTGGCCCTGTTATCATTTTAATGATTAGTGATGTATTTTTTAAACTTCTTCTATTTGCTAATGACAAGGAAGGAGCTAAGAACGTTTGAATTAATGTTAGTATTAATCTTTATAGATGTTGATATGTTCCTGAATACCAGGAAAGCTATTTCCACTGCTGTTTGTGAAGTTATAATAATTGACAGGAAAATAGAATAATAGACCAAAAGCCATACATTTGAATGATAACAAATAAAGCTTAACCCAGGACATTTCCCTCTGATAGAAAAGACCTTCAGCTTTTAAACCTTATTTGTCCGTCTAGCCAGATGGTGATAAAAACAGAAAAGAAGCATTGGGATGTGGCGTTTTAATGAATTTGTAACCTTTTTTATTTTCCTGCGAAAGAGAAGGACCTAACGTTTCGAGTTGTTAAGTGGAGTTTTGAGGAGGTTTATCAAGAGTCTTGAAACTGTTTTTCTGGAACCGTCTCTAAAATGAGGATCTGCAGCCATCTCGCCTTGACTGATGGGATCAGGAGAAGAGGGCTGTGGGTGTGACCGTGGGAAGTAAAGTCCATTTACCGGCCGAGCTGGGGGTGGTCCAGGATTCCCATGCTTTAGGAGAGAATTTGCTTCACAGTCGAGACTCACCAGGGTCTTACAGAAGCCTGTGAATTATGTGCTTGGAGATTCTCTTGGCTGAGAAGCTTCTGTGCCCTGTAACTTTTAATAGATCTCTTCTCCAAGCTTAGATGCTGTTTTTATTAAAACTGCTGGTGAAGATGTGGTTAATTTCATGTTCTGATTAGCACCAGTCATGAGTCATCCATTTTCACATGAAGAGGGAGCTTCTCTGGTGGCTCAGACAGGAAAGAATCCGCCTGCAAGGCAGGAGACACAAGGAGACGCAGGCAACGGCGTGAGAGGCAGAGCATGAACACTGTGTGCTAAGCATCCCGGCGAATGTTCATCATACACGTAATTATATTTTCGGAAGCAGAAGTGGTGAAAAGTGAAAGTGAAGTTGCTCGGTAGTGTCCGACTCTTTGTGACCCCATGGACTGTAGCCTACCAGGCTCCTCCGTCCATGGGATTTTCCAGGCAAGAGTACTGGAGTGGTTTGCCATTTCCTTCTCCAGGGGATCTTCCCGACCCAGGGACTGAACCCAGGTCTCCCACATTGTAGGTAGACGCTTTACTGTCTGAGCCACCAGGGAAAAGTGACGTCATCATAATTGCAGTGCCTGCATTTTTCTGGCGTAGAGAAGAACCGAATGCTCACAGGGTTAATCTCAGTGTGCGACACCCGATTTGACTCGTGTTTGAGGCGCAGCCACGAGGCAGTGGCCATGCCTCCATCATCTTTGGGTCCCCAGGGTGTGAGGCGACATCGGCAAATAGCAAAGGCTCCACCGATGATTGCTAAGCAGTGTAAATAATTTTAAATCACAGAAAACCCCAAGCCTGATTCTAGCCAATAATCCCAACGATCCTATGAAATCTTTTATTCATGCACATTTCAATACCCATTTCAATGGACTAGTTCGAATTTTGTGCCTTTTTGAAACCCTGTTGATGATGGCTTTGAATCAATTATTTTGTTCCCAAAATGCTTTTTGGTGCTGATACCCATGACAGTGAAAAAGAGGGAGAAAATCGGTATTTTGTGAGTGAACATGTCTGTATGCTGAGTCCTAAGGCTGTAGCATCCCACTGCCCAGGTTACAAGGAGAGCATGGAGCTGCCCAGCACACAGGGTCACCACCCAGCTGACGCTGCCACAGCCTGAGCAGGAAGCTGGTCCTCTTGAGTCATTCACGGGCCGAGGGCAGTCCTAGGGGGTCTTCCCTGACAAGGACACCCGCAAAGATTCCTTCCTGCTATCAGCAAGTGCTGGCTCTGTGTCCAGGGGTGCTTGAGTGCATCTTATGCCAGCAAAGCGGCTCATGTTCTTCATCTGAAAAGAGAAACAGTGGTCGGGTCACCGAAGTATACACGGAGCATTTTGTGTTGTTGCTATTGTTCAGTTGCCAAGTCAAGTCAGACTCTTTGTGACCCCATGGACTGCAGCACACCAGGCTTCCCTGTCCTTCACTATCTCCCAGAGTTGGCTCAAACTCGTGTCCATTGAGATGGTGATGCCGTCCAACCATCTCATCCTCTGTCATCCCCTTCTCTTCCTGCCTTCAGTCTTTCCCAGCACCAGGGTCTTTTCCAGTGAGTCAGCTCTTTGCATCAGGTGGCAGAGTATTGGAGCCTCAGCTTCAGCATCAGTCTTTACAATGAACATTCAGGGTTCATTTCCTTTAGCATTTTATCAAACACCAAATAATTCTACTTTAGGAAAAAAATCCCAGATTTCTCCCTTTGTCATAAAAGTATCGTCTTTATTTGCTGCCCCCACTGTATGCATTTGACTAGAGAGGTGAGGAGGTGTAAACTGGGGGAAAGTAAGACTCCATCCTATCTTGCTCACTGCTGTATTCTCAGCGACTCACACACTGCCAGACACACAGCAGGTGCTCAAGCAGTGTTGCTGAATGAATGGAGAAAGAGAAACGTGGCGATAGGGCTGGGGGAATGACTGTGTTGTCAGCACTTTGACATTTTCGCTGTCTTTCCTTGTACATGCTTTTTTATTTTTTTACTTTGTATTAGGATATAGCCAGTTAACGAACAATGCTGTGATTGTTTCAGGTGGACACCAAAGGGACTCAGCCATACATATACACGTATCCTTTCTCCCCCAACACCCTTCCCATCCCGGCCGCCGTATAACACTGAGCAGAGATCCCCCTGCTCGACAGTAGGTCCTCGTTGGTTCTCCGTTTTAAATGTAGCAGTGTTTGCACATGCTTTCTTGAATCTCTTAAATCTATTTTTAATATATCTTCTGTGTATCAGGCCCTACAGGGACTGTAGGGCATGCAACCATCAATAAGAAGATTGGAGCTTTAGAGTATTTCTTCATTACTCTTTGTTAACTTACTTATTTATCCACTTCACAATCATTGTGGTTCCCCTGACAAGGAATGGATGAATCCTGTTTTGTTTCTGAAAATAACCCTCTATCAAAAGTTATTCTGTAATGTGCCTTGTAGTTCAGCAGCAAAGGCCAAGCAGTTAAAAATAGTAAGATGAATCTAAACTGATGAAAAAGGTGTAATAACACGGACCATTAATCCCTAAAAGTAGAGTAATCTGCAGAGGAGCCTTAAATTGGAAAAAGAACGGGTCTAATATTAATAAATATCACCTTAGAGACTGTCAAAGAAAAGCAGTTGAAACCAAATTGGCTAAAGGAAGATGTAGTCATAAGATCTTTGGGGAAGAAAAAGTATGAAGAGATAATGTAAAAATAGAGCTATTAACTGATTCCATTGCAGTAGCTAATATAAATAGTTATTAGGCTATGTGACCTGGAGCCCAGGAAAATAAACTCTCTTGATCTTTACTCTTCAGATTACCTCTATGCTTTAATACATTGAAAAGTTGAACAGATTTGACTTAACCAACATCAAATACTCCATAATGAATATAAACCGTTTAGGAAGAGAACATAAGTCCTAATAGATTCCAAGGTGAAACTGGAAGGAATGTTAAAGTCATTTTGTCCAAATTTCCTATCTTCTAGAGAAGCAATTGAGGTCAAGAGAGGTCAAGTGACTGATTCAGTGTCAGACAGAGTCCATCACTCCTACTGTTCTATCTTCACTCTCTGCAGCCACACTTCCATGGAACATGGGTATATTCTCTTCCGGGACAGAACTATCTGGCTGGGTTGTTGAGCGGTCCAAGTTAACTAAAGCAGTTTGGCATATTTCCATACTGACCCTCAAGACCATAGCTCCCCAAAGGCAGAATCCCCTGAAACCTACCTGCACTCCCCTGGCTGACCGTATTTGTTTGAAGACAACAAAATGTGACTAGTTTGGTAACTTTCTGAATTTAAATTTGGGTGGCTTTTTACTGTGTTATTGGTGATAATTCAGAGAGGGAACCCAGCTTTGTGAACCAAAAGCTCCTCATCCTTCAGACCATCCCAACTCCTGTTTGTGCTCATTTATGTTATTTGGGGAAGCACATTACAGGTGATGGATGGTTGGATGCCATCGCCGATTCAGTGGACATGAACGTGGATAAACTCCCGGAGACGGTGAGGAACGAGGAGAACTGACATGCTGCAGTCCATGGGGCTGCAGAGTCAGACACGACTTGGCCACTAAACAACAGCAACAATTACAAGTGAGGCAACCGGGGCCCAAGGGTCGCCTTGGGGTCATTTGGATGACAGAGCTGCCATGTGCAGTCTAGTTTGTATCCTCCTCCTGTGATGGTCGGTCTTATGTGTCAACTGGCGAGGGTACCCAGCTGTTTGATTAAACATCCATCTAGATGTTGTGCTGAAGGTGTGTTTAGTTTAACAGTTAAACCAGCAGACTCAGTAAAGCTGATGCCCTCTCATAGTGTCCGTGCTATGTTGAAGGCCTTAGGAGAAAAGACTGCAGTTTCCCAAAGAAGAAAGGATTCTTCTCGAGACAGCAACATGGAAGTCTTGCCTAAGTGTTCAGCCTGCTGCCTTATAGAATTAGACTCAAGGTTATGGTAACTCTGCCCTGAATGTCTAGCTTGAGGGTCTAATTTATGGATTTTGGACTCACCAGCCTCCATAATTAAAATCAGTGTCTTATCTATCTACAGCAGCCCACTCCAGTATTCTTGCCTGGAGAATCCCATGGACAGAGGTGCCTGGAGGCCACAGTCCATATAGTCACACAGACTTGGATACAACTGAATCGACCTAGCACACACTCATCCATCTGTCTGTGATATATATCTATTGGTATCTATCTATCATCTGTCTATATCTCTATCTACCTACCTACCTATATCCATGTATCTACTGATATCTATTATTTATCTATCTATCACCTCTCTGGAAGCCTAGCGTGCTGCAGTCCATGGGGTCACGAAGAGTCAGACACGACTTAGTGCCTAAATAACAACAGCAATTACATCTATCTATATCTATATATCCATCATCTATATCCATCTTTATCTATCTACCTACTTACCTATATCTATCTACCTATCTACGTCTATCTATCTAACATTTATCTATCTCTGTCATTTATCTACTTATCTATCCATCTATCTCTAAAGCTATCTCATCTATCTACTTTTCTATTCATCTGTCTCTATATCTATCTATCTATCTATCTACCTGTCTACCTCTGAGTAATACACTTCCTTCCATGCTCTTATGCATACTTTCTGTTGTACTAAAGCTGGACTTTTGAGCAAGCGAAAACATGCCCTTCTGTGGGCCGGGAGCTTTTGGACCCGTGAGAGAGGCTGGCCGTGGAGCATCCACTCCATCCGAAAGAAGGGCATTCAGAGAGGCCATGCATGACCCAGGAGTCAGGGCGGTCATGAGATGCAGCTGCCCAGGCCAGTGGGAGCTGCAGCATCAGGAGAGGTGTCACTGCTGACCCCCCACTGAAGACCTTGGAAATAAAGAGGCTTCAGAGCAAGACCACCAGTCTCAACGAAGGGCATCTTCCGGAGAAGAGCTTTGCATGCTTCTCGAGTTACAAAAGAGATGCAGGGGAAGACATTTTACAGGGTGCCGTTTGAAAAAGGACAAAACATATATATTCTTCTCATTCATTGGAGAACATCAACACTTTCTTGCATAGGAAAGAATTTTAGATTCTGAACTAACTGCTTTAATGAGGGACAGATAATAAGTGTGAATTGAAACTAATTGGTGTTTCAGATCACTGAGCCTGCTGAAAAACCATTTGTGATGAGGTCTGTATAAGTTAACAGTCGCTTTTAAATGCCTAATTAAACATCGTTCTGTCCCCAGTGAGAGTAAAAAAACCTGTATTGTCACTCATTGCACGACACTTAACCAAGTGATTGAAGCCGGCGGTCTGCACAGATTTAGCTCTTGTGTGTGGCGAAAACTCCTTTTCCCTGGAGCAGACTGATGTAGGCAGCCTTCGGACAATGACACATTGTGTCCCTTACAGATGGGAACACGGCCTCACGGTGAACAGGAATAATGGGCTAATGTGGGGAAAAGCCACGAGATTCTTGCTGAACAAAAAGAAAAAAAAAAAGGGCCAAGGTGAGAGGTGGCCTGAACTTGGCTGATTTTTTTTTCCTATCCCACAAATGATAATTAAAAGGGTATCTGTCAATAAGGAAATTTTTTAAATGTATCTGTCAATAAGGAAATTTTTTAAATGATACTATTTGGGCTCTAAGGATTAAGGGTAAAAATGTTTGTGACGAATTATATTACGAAGAGACCAAAGTTTCATACTTGTAGTTTTATTTTCCTATCGGCCAAAGCCCCCAGGAATCCCATGAAAAGGGGACTGTGTGATGGACAGAGGCCTGGGCGGGGGTCAGAGGGACTCTTCTGGGCCGCCGCCTGTGCAGTCATTTTCTGGGCTTTGGGGCTGAAGAGCTGTTCTAGAAATGAAGTAATTCTTTTTTTTTTTTTTTAATGAAGTAATTCTAAAGGAGGGTGTTGGAGAGCTACCATCTGCAAGGTGAAGAGGGTCTGATAAGACATCTGCTCCTCCCTCACCCCTTCCCTCCTGCCCCCAGTTCTTTCCACTGCCATTCAAGGTCTTTGGGCAAAGCATGGTTTTACACCAAAGCAGTGTAGTAGGTAAAGGAAAAAAAAAATGTCATTTCTATGATTCGCTTCCATAAACATTTGCAGAGTAGTTGATCTGACTACTTTAGCATAAGGCAAAGGAAGATATTTTTAAGGAAATATTTTGTTCCTTATAATCCCAGAAAATGAACAAAAAACTAAAGCCAATCCCACAGACATTCAAGGGCGGGGGGAAAGAGCAGTTCAGATTCTTTATAGAGCTGGGACAAATTCTGAGGTTTTGCGGGGAAGCTTTATTTCGTGTGGAGACATCATTTGATGATGCACGTGATAACACATTGCTTCTCAGGGAAGCAGGGAGCTTCTTAGGGAGCTTAGAGAGAAGGAGAGGCCGTGGGCTGGAGGGCAGGAGACAGTGGGAAGGAACGAAGGTAGAGGAGGAGCAGGAGGAAGTGTCATCACTAGGGCTGAATCGCATGCGTCTTGATTTGACTCCACGTTCCTCCTTATTTCGGGGCTTCCCAGGTGGCGCAGAGGGAAAGAACCAACCTACCAATGCAGGAGACCCAGGAGACGTGGATTGGATCCCTGGGTCGGGAAGATACCCTGGAGCAGGAAATGGCAACTCATTCCAGTGTTCTTGCCTGGAAGATTCCATGGGCGGAGGAACCTGGAAGGCTACAGTCCACAGGGCCGAAGAAGTGTTAGACATGACTGAGCACACACATAACTTATTTCTACTCCTTGAAGACTGTAGTGGAGGTGACAAGTCAGGGCACTCAGGAAGGTTAAGAGATCATATTTGTGTACTGTGGCTATATTAAAAGCAGAGACATTACTTTGCCAACAAAGGTCCATCTAGTCAAGGCTATGGTTTTCCCAGTGGTCATGTATGCATGTGAGAGTTGGACTATAAAGAAAGCTGAGCACCGAAGAATTAATGCTTTTGAACTGTGGTGTTCGAGAATCAGTCCTGGATATTCATTGGAAGGACTGATGCTGAAGCTGAAACTCCAATACTTTGGCCACCTGATGCGAAGAACAGACTCGTTTGAAAAGACCCTGATACTGGGAAAGATTGAAGGCAGGAGGAGAAGGGGACAACAGAGGATGAGATGGTAGGATGGCATCACTGACTCAATGGACATGAGTTTGAGTAAACTTTCAGAGTTGGTGATGGACAGGGAGGCCTGGCGTGCTGCAGTCCATGGGGTTGCAAAGAGTTAGACACAACAGAACTGAAGGCCTCATAGTATATTTATATAAATTTGTATGTTGTATGTATATATATGTGTGTGTGTGTGTCTTTTATGGATAGTATGTTTAGGTTTGCATATTTGTGTCTTATATGATCTGATATTTTGCCTGGTATGCTCTTATAGTTCTTATCATTCTTTAGAAATGTTGACTTTTGTACTTTAGCTAATATGTCTTGATTAACCTGCAAAGGGTTGGAAACTTCTTAATGACATCTCCTTCCCTTATTCCTCTAAGTAATCATTTGCCTCAAACAGCACTGCTGGTTTTAACACATTACTTGCCCTGATGTCTGTTGAATGATACCAGTTGGTCAGTAACAATCATGGGTCCTGAAGTCACATTTTTTTTTCTTTTTAAACTATTAATCTTTAAAAAGAAAATTTTAAAAATTGATGTCTTTCTACTTTCTATTATTTTTTGGCCACACCAATCAGCATGTGGGATCTTAGTTCCCTGACCAGGAATTGAACCCTAGCTCCCTGCATTGGGAGAGCAGAGTCTTAACCACTAGACCATCAGGGAAGCTCCCTGAGGCCATGTCTCCTTATAGCCGACCCCAGTCTGCACCGATTTATTTCCCTTCCGAGTCGGATGATGACGTAGGTGCTTTGGCCATTTCTATCTTTTTGGACTGTAGCTCGGTCAGCCCAGCCCGGCTCAGATGCTATAAGCCAGTGGGTGTCGTGTGTAAGTGTGTTTTGTGAGAAAGTGTCAGATCCTTCTAGTTTAAGCCTACGTTGCTTGATTTAGACCCCCAGACATTGCTGGAACAAGGACTCTCACCAGCATTTCAACTGAACTTCTCCTGAACCTTCATCTCCACCTCCACTCACGCCCTCCCTAGACACACTCGAATTGCACTCACAGCCTGCAGGGAAGTCAGCGGCGAAGGTGGCGGCTCGCACACCCCCACGCGCAGGACAGCGGGACGCAGCCTCACCTGGACAGGTCCCTCGCAGGTCACGGACCGGGCGGGAAGAGCCCAGGATCCCGTGTGGAGGAGGCGTCCACCCGGCCTCAGCCAGCACGGCGGTCCCCTCGGCCTCCGCTTTGTGGAACCCTGAGAGCAGACCTGGACTCTGACCTCACCCCCTCCCCGCCTCAGGCTCCCCAGCCCTGGGCAGGCTGCACTGCTGTCTGGAAGTGAAGAGCAGTCTGGAAGCACGCCTGTCTTCTGAACTGCTCCAAGATGCTCACATACAGGACTTCCCTGGTGGCCCAGGAGTTAGGGCATTGAGCTTCCATTGCAGGGTCACGGGTTCGATACCCAGCCAAAGAACTAAGATCCCACATGCTGCGTGGTGTGGCCATAAACAAATATAAAAAACAGGACTTAAAATAGATACTCATACAGAGACAAGAACACCATTTCCCCAACAAAACCACAACAAATACAGAGGAGAAAGTGTTAGCTCTACCAAGGGTGTGCATGTGTGTGTTTGTGTTGGTTGCTCAGCTGTGTTCAGCTCTTTGCAACCCCATGGACTGTAGCCCACCAGGCTCCTCTGTCCATGGGATTCTCCAGGCAAGAATACTGGAGTGGGTTGCCATTTCCTTCTCCAGGGGATCTTCCCCATCCACGGATCAAACCCAAGTGTCCTGCATTGCAGGCAGATTCTTTACCACCTGAGCCACCAGGGATATTGAGAGTTAAGTCCTGGAAGACTGTTGATTTTCTTTCTTGTGTGTTTGACACTCTCGGTAGAGGGCATGAAGGTTTAAGTATCTCCTGCTGAGTCAGGGAAACGGCACATGATGATACAGCCCGGCTACACTCACCTGAGAACCATTAGGGCCTTCAAGTCCCTGTCTCTTCACTTAACTCTTCACTTTTCTCCTTTTCCTGTTTGCTCTTGACTTTCCCAGCTGCTGATGGGTACCTCTTATTTCTAACTTCTTGCTTTTTCAGTGTTGTATATGCTTTGATGATTTCCCTTCCTATTTAACCCACGCCCTGTGGGATCTTCCTCTAGACTAGATGAAGAGTAGAGCGGGTTTAATAAATCAGCAAAATAAAAATGTTTACAGCAAGTCTGCCACAATTTGACTCTCCAGCTATCACTACTCAGCTGGAGAGATAATTCAGATATGAAAAGAACTGTGTTAAGTAAACATCTTTGTAATTCTTTAATCTTTTCATAATATAAGTATATTTATAGAAAGGGTAGATGATGAAGCAGATACAGAAAAATTACAAATTACGAAAAAGTTCCTTATTGTATATTTTGCTTATAATTTTTGAACACCTTTTATTCAGACACTATAATGCCTAGAGTTTCCATTACAAATCTCTAAACATGTTTAATTTCCAAACATGAAGTCATAAATCTCTAAACATGGAAGGCTTGCTATTTAAACTTATAAGTGATCATTTCAGGCATATTTATCTAAGAAGGAAAAAACTAAAATATATACTAGTAGTACTTAGAATTTTAATATTATAGAAAATCTCTTATATCTTTAAGGACATTAGAGATAAAGGACTAAGGCGGCATTTCAAACCATAATGTAAAATAAACTATAACTATTCTGTGATTGTATTGATAATCTCACCCTGCTGGTTTTAATAATGTGAAACAGATTTCACGATAATAAACTCCATATGAAGAGCTTTTTCAAAAATGAAAAGATCAAGACAAATCGAGTCAGTCTAACCACCCTTCTATATAAACTGTAATACTTTGTATGTACTATAATACTGAAACTGGATAAAAATGGAGCAGTAGGATAGACGTTCTTATAAAATGGAAAATAATGCCTATCTGTTGCTAATTGTTCCTTAGCAACTAGTTTAGAATATTAGGATTTCAGTGTCAGCAAATCAGAACGACAGTAATTGGAGTAAGCATCCTGAGACCATGTAAAAATTATTCCTATTTTTAAAGATGTAAACTCATGGGGAGAGTTGAGATTCATCCATGAAAACTGCACATACAAAAAAGTAATGCAGCAGGCTACTTTATCTCTGGCTGTGTCCACGGAAACGATTATGCGTGCTTTGGACAAAGTACTTGACATGTAGTAAATGGAGGCTGATAACAAAAAATCAGTGAAGGACAGGAAAGCCTGGTGTGCTGCAGTCCATGGGGTCACAAAGAGTTGGACACGACTCAGCAACGGAACGAACAACAATATAAAAAAATTAAATAGGCCCCAAAATAAATGAGACTAAGATATTAAGCTTTTTTTTTCCCCCTTTTGATAGCTTCCTCTGCCCACTTCAGAGCTTCTGACCTCACTCAAGGCCGAAACCAGAACATTCCTCCCCAAGCATGACATACATCCCTCCGTGGACTAAGGACTGCCCCCTTCCCTGATGTTAAATCTGTGTAACTTCTGTAAATTTTTGTACCGTGTTAGTTAGTCCATGATTAGAGTTACTCTTGTGAATCAGTATATTTTCTAATTGCTTTCTTCCTGGAAACTATTGATCTTTGTATATTGTGTTGGGGTTTCCCAGGTGGTTCAGTGGTAAAGAATCTGCCTGTCAATGCAGGAGACCCAGTGTGGGAGGTTGAGGGGGTGGTCCAGGAAAATCTCTTGAAGAAGGAAATGGCAACTCACTCCAGCATTCTTGGCTGGAAAATCCCGTGGATGGAGTAGCCTTGTGGGCTATAGAATGACTGATTGACTATGCATACTAACACACATCTAGGTTTGCTTATCCCTTTGTTTTTTCTCCTTTGCCTGAGTTGAGCCATTTTAATGAGGAGGCGGGTTTAAACTGATTTGTAAACCTATCTTTTGGTTTTGTGAGTGAAAACTTATTTCTCTCGGCATAGTCTTCTCTGACCTATAGCTGCAAATCATAGACCTAGTATCTCCAATGTAGGAAACTTTCAGAAGGAACGTTTATTACAATTTTTAAATATTTTTGTTTTATTATTTTATATTTTACTGTTTTTAATCCTTTTTCTTTTAGAATAGTTTTAGACTTATAGAAAATTTATAGAGACAGTGTGGATGTCCAGTATGTTAACACCTTACATAACCATAGTGCAATGACCAAACTCAGGAAATTAATGAAGATACAATGCTGGTTCGCTAAATTATAGACTGTATTAGAATTTCACCAAGTTGTCATGTCATGTCTGTTTTCTGCTCCAGGATCCAGTCTGAGATCCCATATTGCTTCCAGTCATTAAGCTTGAAATTATGACCATTTCTCAGTTTCTTTGTGGTTCACATCCCTGTCACTTTCACAGAGTACAGGTTGATCATTTTGTTGAATGTCTGAGGTCTGGGTTTGCTGTTCCTTTTATTTTTAAGGAAGGAATCTCTCAGTGTTCATGTCACTTTCTGATCTGATTCTGGTCTAAACCTGACCAGAGAGATTGGGCGATCCATAGAAGACCTGATGTTCTCTTTGCTCAAACGGTCATCTTGTATCTTTGAAGACTTCTAGATGGAGTGATGGACTTCCCTGGAAACTCAGCTGTTAAAGAATCCATCTGCAATGCAGGAGAGCCTGGTTCAACACCAAGTTCAGCAGACCTTTGCCTTTTACAGGTATGATCCTGCTACGTGGAGCCCTTACAATTTTATGGTGTATCCAAAAGTCTCTCAGCAAATTCAGAACAGCTGGAAATAATTGCGTGCCTAAGAGAGAGAAATCATTTCAGGGAGTCAACCAAACCTGGGTCTGATTAGTGCACGCCTGCCTCTTGGAGACAGTGATCTGGAGTTGGGGTGTAATAATAACGGCTAATAAGAGCAAACAGTATTTAGTAATTACTATGTGCCAGGAGTCGTGCTAAATGCTTTACATCAATGATCTAATTTATTCCTCACAGCCACCCCTTGAGGTGGGTAGGAAGTCGCAGACCTGAGCTGTTAAATAGCTTGCTTATGATCGTGTACTGGGGAGGGTAATGCTGTCTGGAACAGAGACAATTTGTTGGTGAATGAATAGGAGCAAAAAGTTCTGTTGCATAAACTGGCTGTCGGATGAGGGCAGGTTGGCAGATGGAGTCAGGTGGCCGGTAACTGGGTGAGAAAATGAAGAGGAATACCGAGTCAAAGACGAGTCGAAAGATTCCCTAGCAGTTATCCCGGATTAACGGCTTCTTCCCAATCGTGATACTCCTGCTCTGCTTCCCTGCCAGGTGAAGGACCAGCCTTCGCTTAATTCTTTTCCAAACAGTTCGTCCTATTTTGGGACTGCTGTGATGGTTGGTCTTTTTCCTCCTTCTGGGCTAAGACCTAGTTTCCCTGGTGGTGCGGTGGTTAAGAGTCCAACTGCCAATGCAAAAGATGCAAAAGATGTGGGTTCGATCCCTGGGGCGAGAAGGTCCCCTGGAGGAGGAAATGGCGTCCCACTCCAGTGCTCTTGCCTGGAGAATCCCGTGGACAGAGGAGCCTGGCGGGCCACAGTCCATGGGGTCACTAAGAGCCAGACACGACAGCACACACACAACAGCCTGCTGTTTGGTGTTAACATGATAAATATAGCGTTTCTTTTGCTCAACAGTCCTTCAGATATTTGAAGGTAACAGTCATGTTCACCTTCAGTCTTTTTTCCCCTACTTGCATGTTTCTGAACTACTTTTAATATGATTCAGAGTCCTCTCACCAACCGTGTTTCTGTTATTTGGTAGATAATAGAAAATATTGTCTGAGACGGACCCGTGAGGGCGAACGGGGCTGGCTCTGTGGTCTGTGCAGAAGACAATTGCACTCTCACTGTTCACCACAGCACATCGGTGACACAGCAGAAGAGCAAGGGAGAAAATTGCTTTCTCCCTTGATGAACAAATACCAGAAGACTCTTCAAGTCTGAATTTGACATGAAAAGCAAATGAAAGTCGTTGCACAAGTAAGGCAGCTTGGACGTCAGGAAAAAGAATGGCATGGCCAGCCTTAAGCAGCCAGTTGAGAATGGGAACAGATCGACAAGAGAATCCGTGAGCACAGTAACAGTCTGGAAAGATTCAACATAATATCATTTCGATAATTATTCCTTTTAAGGTTTCCCTTAGAAGAACACGTAGCTTAGATTTCCTGAGTATATAATCTGGAGCACATCTGAACATTTATAAACTGGACTCTGCCTGGCACTTAAAATGTTTTCCTATTTAGGAGATGTGATTGGCAAATGAGACTTTTATCTTTTGGTGCCATCAACTGATATCCTGCAGAAAGAGTTAGATGATGGATTTCTTTTGGAACACATGATCATTCTGTAACATTACCTCTTTTCTTCTCTTCTCTTTCTTTATTTGTAACTGAACCCTGAAACAGAACTTAATCTGTCAAAGGAACTCTCCATTTGTTCTTTTTGAACAGCAAACTCTATTACTGTAGGTGTCCAAATTATAAATCTTCTAAATTAAAAATAGTTCAAAAAAGAAAATATCTCTTGCAAATATGTTTTCCTATGATCTTTGGTGTTTACCATGCTATTTTAAGATAATGTCTTTTAGCAGGAAAAACAAAAACATGGCAAAATAATGTCTTTTGTGTGTAAAGCTCAATAAAACATCAGTAATCGTAAAGGCTAAATGCTATTGAGAGTTTGAGTCAACTGAAAAATCAATCTGAGTCATTCATAATTCCCTTCTAACCTTGAATTCTCTTTGCAATGACTCTGCATCCTGAGATGCTAGGACATAGCTTGTAGTTGTAATAATTTGTGGCTCTCTCACTTCTCAAGGCATCACATAGAAGTTCAAAAAATGACGCTGTTTATAAGACAATGAGTTATACCCATTTTTAGAGAGGTGACATAGATGCTTTGCTATATTTCAAGATTTCAGGACCCATGATGAAAAGAATCAAATTGATTCTTTAAGTCTCCTTAAAATTTGTTCATTTGTTGGCAAACATAGGAATTGATTAAGTAATTTCAAGTCTAATTGCCAACAGTTTTCTTCATTTGTATTTGAAATTAATGGAAATTTTACTTACTGCCAATAATTTTTCAGTTTGTTCCTTATGAAATGTGTGGATGTCAAATTTTTATTAGAATACATTTAAAATGAAGAATTCCTCTTAGCGATAATATGGTGCAGAAAGAATGAGCATTGGATGTTACATCAATCCTTTGAAAAGTTAATGAAAAATGAGAAAAAAAGACGTGCTCAAGCCCCTCAACCTGGTTTATCTATTAGTAAGATCAGGTGTCATAGTATTTAAATGAAGAATTTTGGTTTATAAAATTAGGCATTGCTCAGAGAAATGACCTAACTTTTGGGGTGAAAATAGCAAACTCAGTTAAAAGGTTCTGCTGAAATACTTCTAAAATTATTTTAGAGGTGTTTTTTTAAGGCACAAGACTGTGATTCTTTGAATACTCCGAAAGTCAGTAAACCTTCCAGCACTGAATCTTCTCCCTTGCTCTTCCTCTGTGTCACCAATGTGTTGTTGTAAACAGTAAGAGCATAATTGTCTCCCGCAAGGACCACAGAGCCAGTCCTGCTTAACCTCATGGGTCCGTGTCAGCGTCTACACAGGCACCATGTGCTTTCAAGAAACTGACTCAGGTGCGGCAGGAAAATGCAAAAGTGCAAGTGCCCGGGGCTCAGCTGGGTCTGATGGCAGCTCCGTAGACTGCAGCCACCAGGCCCCTCTGCCCACGGGGTGTCCTGGGTGAGAAAGTGGAGGAGGAGAGTGAAAGCTTTGGCTTAAAGCTCAACATCCAGGAAACTAAGATCACGGCATCCGGTCCCGTCACTTCATGGCAAATAGAAGGGGAAACAATGGAAACAGTGAGAGATTTTATTTTTGGGGGCTCCAAAATCACTGCAGATGGTGACTGTAGCCATGAAATTAAAAGACGCTTGCTCCCTGGAAGAAAAGCTATGACCAAACCAGACAACATATTAAAAAGCAGAGACATTACTTGGCTGACAAAGGTCCATCTTGTCAAGGCTATGGTTTTTCCAGTGGTCATATATGGATGTGAGAGTTGGACTATAAAGAAAGCTGAGCGCCAAAGAATTGATGCTTTTGAACTGTGGTGTTGGAGCAGACTCTTGAGAGTCCCATGGACTGCAAGGAGATCCAACCATTCTGTCTTTAGGACTTGAGATCAGTCCTGGGTGTTCATTGGAAGGACTGATGCTGAAGCTGAAACTCCAGTACTTTGGCCACCTGATGCGAAGAGCTGACTCATTGGAAAAGACCCTGATGCTGGGAAAGATTGCCGGCTGGAGGAGAAGGGGACGACAGAGGATGAGATGGTTGGATGGCATCACTGACTCAATGGACATGAGTTTGGGTAGACTCTGGGAGTTGGCGATGGACAGGGAGGCCTGGCGTGCTGCAGTCCATGGGTTTGCAAACAGTCTGACATGACTGAGCGATGAGCTGAACACTCGAGGCGGAGCCATCCCTCCTCCAGGGGATCTTCCTGACCCAGGGATCACAGCCAGGTCTCCTGCTTTGCAGGCAGATTCTTTGCTGTTTGAGCCACCGGGAAGCCTATAAAGAAAACAGAACGTCTAATTCTATTTCTCACTCAGAAATGAAAGAAATCAAGCATTTTAAATATTAAATATGCTTGTGAACGCTGTTGCCTTCCCCTGCTTACATGAGCTGATGGTTCTTACGTGTAGCACCTCGTGTGTCATGAAGGCAGAGTGGGTTTGCCACAATGTGTTCAGGCCTTTCCTACTTATTTTTGCCAATATAATTTGCAGGGCAGATGTAAATAGTTTGCTTGTTTCTGACCTGAAATCAATTCTGTTTTCTGCTCCACTGAACTTTGGGGCAATGAAAGTGCCAGGCATATTCAAATTATACACAGGCTTTGGCCTGTTAGATAGACATTATTGAATTTTCAAATGTCACTGCAAGGCATTGACAGATGAAATCGTAAGCATTGCATTTGTGTGAAAAAGGCAACTTTGATATGTAAAAGCCCTCTGTAAAACTTGACTATTTTTCTAACTTTGTGGATAAAAACGTTATCCACGTCAAAGAAATAACATTTCTTAAGCTTTAGAAGAGAATTCCCTCTGATGCGTAGTTAACCAGATTAGTCATGTTGCTTTGTTTTTTTTTTTTTTTTAATAATTTTGGTCTTTGTCCAGTTAATTTCTCTGCATCTTATTCTTTATGTTCTGCTCTTGTTTGTTTGTTTGATTTTTTCCATTAAGTTGAACTGCAGTGTTGGGGAGAATGTTCGACTCTTTGTAGGTGTGTGTATTTTACATGCAGTGGGCAGGAGCAGCCTGGATGTAAAATGCAGGCTTATCACCTTTTTCTTTGGTCAGAGCTGCTCTTTAATGTCGGAAATGCCCCTTGTTATAGTTGGGCTGTCAATCACATACCCCCTCCCACCCCAAAACATCCATCAATGGCCGTGTCTTGGACCTGAGTCTGAGCAGAGCCACAGACTCAAGCCAGGACTTGTGCGGAAGACAGTAGGAGAGAGGAGCTCTCTGGTCGCTGAAGCCTCTGTTTTAAGGACCAGGGAGACCTGGAGCCCCCCCTTGAGCCCGTGAGGAGTCTCACGCAGAAATGAAGCCAGCCTCAGCAGCATCCGGATAAGGGAGAGGAAGAGCTCTGATGGGTCTCCGCCTGATGCCGGCCACCTGCAGGTCCTTGGTCCTTCCAGCAGTCAGAACTCCACTTGTGTGTGCTAGTGTGGAGGCTTCTCCGCGGCTCAGACGGTCAAGAAGCCGCCTGCCACGCAGGGGACCCGGGTTCAGTCCCTGGGTTGGGAAGATCCCTGGAGAAGGAAATGGCTACTGACTATTCTTGCCTGGAGAATTCCATGGACAGAGGAGCCTGGTGGGCTCCAGTCCAAGGCTTGCAGAGTCCAACACCCTAAAGGACTCACACTTGTTAATATGTGTCACTGGCTGCTACAGAGTTTCTGGGTAAGATAACACTGTACTGGGAGAGCTGTGTGAACTTAATGGATTCTATCTATAAAAAGGGCAATTGCATAGAGTTTGACCCAGCAGAGTAGCAAATCCACGTGGTCAGAAAACTCCAAATTCCAGTCTCCACCCATTCTTTTGTGTTGTTGGCCTCTTCAAGCCTCAGTTTTCTCTTACTGAAAAGAGAGGGGTGAGAATCTACGAGACCTTTGTACACAGTGATTGTGAAAGCTGATAGAACACTGTGAAAGCCTTCCTAAGCAATCAGGCTCTGTTTAAAAAAAAAAGTCACCTGTTGTTCCTGATGGGAAGGTCTGATTCTTGAGACGTGTTACAGTTCATCCCAGTGATCTTTCTGGTAGCACTCGGGCAGGTTTCTAGAACTGGTGGCACAGGTAAGGCTGTGCAGATGTCAAAGCTTGTCTGAGAATGTTACAAAGCCCTGATTTATGGCAGATGGTCTTCTCCACAACTAGGTGGAATAGGCAGACACTAGTGCTTACTGAGTACTTATTCTGTTGCTTTGAGCCAGGACAGTTAATCTCACATCGACCTCAGAAGATGAGTGTTGTTCCTTAAACAGATGGACTAGCAACTGCTAAGTGGCTCCATCAAGACCCCAAGTTCCAGGGGTAAGCTCCCAACCCCAGACCAGTCAGCCTCACTTCCCCATATTGCTATTAGAGAAGCAAAGACCGCCTCCTTCTTTAGCGGCAGGTCAGTTAAGACCCCAAGGGAGTCGCTGAGTGGCCTGGCTCTACTATTTCCAGTCACAGGGTGAAATCCATTTTTATGTCAGAGGTCTCCATAAACCCACAGAAACATTTAAAGGGTGTAGTGCTTCTAAAAATGTAATCCCTGTCTTTCAAAAAGGCCATTTTGATGCAAAATGTATATAGTATCACAGACTCAATGGGCATGAATTTGAGCAAACTCTAGGAGATAGTGAAGGCCAGAGGAGCATGGTATGCTGCAATCCCCAGGATTGCAAAGAGTCAGACACTACTTAGCGTCTGAACAAACACGTGTGTATATGTAAATACATAAAAACCCACTAAAATGGACACATAATAAAATCTGGGTTTCATAATTAGTAGGACATGACACATAACTCAGTCGCTATGATATAAAGTACCTTGAAAAATAAAAATGGTAGAAAACATGGAAAACATTGCTTTAAAGAGACATAATGAGTCCCATTTGGGAGAAATAAAAACAGACAATAAATCAGTTGAGTAAACACAGACTCAAATCTGGATAGAATTATCTCAAATGAGTTAATAGGTTAATTCAAAATAATATTTTAGGCTTCCAGCCACGGGCTCACAGATTCACTGTCTGTCTTCAGCATCAGTTTTCTGAATCTGTTCTGGATTTATTTTAGTGGAAATGAGTGAGGAATTAAGATATAACTAAATTGCTTTTCCATGATGCATATGGGGTACTGGTGCCATAAAAACACAGCTTCCTCAAAGTTTAATTTATCAATTGGAGTGTAAGATTAAAATAAAGATACTCCCGAGACAGACAAATAAACATATATGTACACAGATATGCGTTTACCTCTCGTGAAGGTCTCCTGGGTACTGTGGGCAGAGAACAAATTATGTTACCAGCCACAGGACTTGTTTTATAAAATTATTTCTAAGATAAGTAGTTGCTGGAAGATATTCCTCTGGCACTCCCTAATATCTCAAACTCAGACTGAGCGGTCTTAGAATCTGCTTTTTATTGTATAAATCAACTTAAGCAATATTCATAAACAGTAAAATGCCAAGACATGAACATTAAAGAGCATCACATCTTTTGAAACTGTACAGAAGTGTATACAGTATGACATTTCAGATAAACATAAGTGGCCTTCTGCCCTGAAAACAAGAAAATCTTTATCCATAGAAGAAATATTTCTTAGACATTTTTATAAGTGACCTGATATTAACATGCTGCAGTCCATGGGGTCGCAAAGAGTTGGACACAACTGAGTGACTGAACTGAACTGATGAGCATCATAACTCGATCCTAAGTACTGTTCTGTTTCTTTCTTTTTCTAAAATTTTATTTACTTATGTATTTTTGGTTGCCACATATGGGGTTTCTCTTGTTGCAGCGAGCGGGGGCTATTCTTTGTTGAGGTGCACAGGCTTAATGTGGTGGCTTCTCTTACCATGGAGCATAGACTCTAGGCTCGTGGGCTTCAGCAGTTGTGTGGCACAGAGGCTCAATAGTTGTGGTGCTTGGGTTTATTTGCTCCAAGGCATCGTCCCAGACCAGAGATTTGATCCATATCCCCTGCACTGGCGGGCAGTTTCTTATCCCTCGCACCACCAGGGAAGTCCTGCTTTGTATCTTAATATTAGCTGGATAACCAGACCAGAAGACATTTGCAACCTATATAGCAAAGATCATATCCAGATTATATAAAGGACTCTTACAAGTCAATAAGAAAATGTTTAAACATGAAATACAAAAATAATGGCAAAGGGTATAAAAAGGATATGAAAGAAGAATCAAGAAACAGAGCAACTAGCTTTAAGGAAGACGCAAGAAGCCACAGTTTCACTTTTATCCTACTGGCTGATGAGGATGTGGAAAAACCGGAATGCTGATACATCCCTGGTGGAATTATGAATGTCTCACCTCTTTAAAGAGAAACTGAACAATGTGGGAAAATATTGATGGTGCTAGCACCCCACTTTGAGGTGTCTCTTCTAGAGAAACTTTCACAGAAATGTTTAAGAAGGTATATACAATGATGATCACTGCAGCATCATATACAACAGTAAAAACTAAACACAAGTTAAACTTTTTTTTTTTAGTGTAATGGATGATGAAACTGTGATTTAATCATAGAATAGGATAGCATGTAACAGCAGTGCCCACCCTCATAGGCACCAGGGACTGATTTCCTGGAAGATAATTTTTTCATGGACCGAGGACCTGGGGGTGGTTTGGGGATGATTCAAGTGCATTGCATCTATTTTGCACTTTAATCTACTGATGCTGCTGATCTGACAGGACATACCAGTCCACAGCCCGGAGGTTGGGCCTCCCGGTATATAACTTATGTATAGCTGTGCTTAGTCGCTCAGTCCTGACCGATTCTTTATGACCCTATGGACTGTCGGCTCCTTTGTCCATGAGGGTTCTCCAGGCATGAATACTGGAGTGGTTTGCCATGCCCGTCTCCAGGGGATCTTCCCAACCCAGGGATAGAACCCAGGTCTCCTGCATTGCAGGCAGATTCTTTACCATCGGAGCCACAAGGGAAGTTATATATGTAGAGTTAGATTTAAAAAAAAACTATATGGATAAAATGTAAAGACATAATTGTGGAGGAAAGCCACAAAATAAAATAAACCGCAGGAAAACATTTATGTGAATTTCAGAAGCGATGGTTTACATAGATGGCATGTGAACTCTCACACAAACGAGGTTACGAAAACAAGCTTGGGAACGATACACATTTCCAGATGAGAATTTACCTCTAAGGAGAGAGAGGAGAAAGGGAAAAGAAGATGGTCATTGTTTAATTAATAATGATTAATCTCTTAAAACTAAAAGAGCTGAGGCCAATATGGCAAAATGATAGTATCTGTTTAACGTCTATGGTAGGTCAATTGTTGTGTGTTGCATTTTCGGGAACTTTTCTACAAATTTGAAATAGTTTGTTCTTAGACAATTTGAATGAAAATGACTTCACGTTGAACGTACTAAAATTAATTGCTTCTCCTCTTCGGCTTCCGCATTCTGCATTCTGACGATTTGGGAGGCTAGCAAAGTTGATGTAGGCATGGCACACCCCAGCTCGGGTTGGAGAAGGGAACAAGCCTCTTGGTCTGAGCAGTCTGGTACCCAGCTCCGCAAACAGCAACTCATAGGATCAGGAAGCACTGCCTCCATCAAAAATGCTGTTTGCAACCACATGGATGGATCCAGAGAGTGTCAGGATAAGACAAGATAGACAGAGAAGTAGAAACATCATACAGCATCCCTCATATGTGGAGTCTAAAAAGACATGATACAAACGAGCTTGTTTACAAAACAGACTCACAGACTTAGAGAACAAACTTACGGTTGCCAGCGGGGAAGGATGAGGGGAAGGGATAATTAGGGAGTTTGGGACAGACATGTACCCACTGCTGTATTTAACATGGATAACCAACAAGGTCCTACTGGGTAGCAGAGAACTCTGCTCAATGTTATGTGACTGCCTGGATGGGAGGGGAGTTTGGGGGAGAATGGATACATGTATATGTGTGGCTGAGTCCCTTTGCTGTCCACCAGAAGCTATGGCAACATTGTGAACCAGCTGTTAGTCATTGTCAGCATTTGTCGCTGGGTTGTCTTCGACTTTTTGCAACCCCATGGACTGTAGCCCACCAGGCTCCTCTGTCTATGGATTCTCCAGGTGAGAATACTGGAGTGGGTTGCCATTCCCTTCTCCAGGGGATCTTCGCAACCCAGAGACTGAACCCAGGTATCCTGCACTGTAGGCAGATTCTTTACTGCCAAGCCACCAAGGAAACCCATATGCCAATACAAGATAAAAAGTTGAAAAAAAAAAATGGCCAGGAACTGGAGAGCCATTGGACAGAACCCACAGAGCTAAGTCCCAGGCTTGAAAAGGTAGTGGTATTTGTGACAAATGATAGAGGTGAAGTTGGCATAAGAAATACTTTGGAGCCAACTCTGTCCACAGCTCCCAGCTCTGCTCCCAGGCTTGCCTTCTCTCCTGATCTTTCAGGAAGCGCAGAAGAGGGCTGGCGCTCTGTGGTTCTGGCAGTTGCACCAGTCAAGTCTCAATGAGGAACCCTGGGTTCTGATGAAGATGTGGAGGTTGTTGGCATCTCCTGGGTCGATGGCCTGAAGCAATACCCCGTTAATACCTACATAAAGAAAACACTTAAAATCAGCGGCTGTGAATCTATAAATGCCTATTTCCAGAAATACCAAATTCTTTCATTGTTCTGCTGTAATGAAGTCAGTATCTCCAAACAAAAAGAGAGATGGAAATAAGAATGGAGAACTGCCAGCAGGTTGTGTTCTCAAACTAGGTTTGACACGTTAAAAAAATTTAAAACCTTGATTTTGATTGTCTCATGTGTTTATGAAACCAGAAAAGAAGTAAATTTGGGAAATGATTAAAGGTATGTTACCCTTACCCTCCCAAATCAAATTCCTCTCTCTCTCTTTTTAAACTTCTTTATGGTAAAGATTTTCATTTGCTTTATGTCCAGTTAAGTATTTCGTTCTTTGCAGAACTGGATCAGTTATTCACTGTCTTGCTCCTTTTGAGCTGAGCCCTGGCGTTCTTTTTCAGCTGCGTATCAGAAGGTAAACAAGTATAGAAATTACGCCTTTGAAGATTCCGCATGAGTCTGTTGCTGGTTAGACTTTCCTTGCAGAAATCAAACAGAGTTTCCTGTTGCATGTTTACCAAAGCCCTTTCTCTCCAGAAAGAACAAACGGCAGTGCTACAATTTTCCCATTTGTTAATTTTTCCCGTTGAGCTCAGTCCTTCCCCTGAAATATCTTCTTTCTCATAGTCCACCTCGTTTAGCGGTAAATACAGAGGATTACAAACATTCTTGTTAGATATAAAACATTCCAGGAAATTTAATTTCTTCAGTCATGGATTTTAGCCATAATGATACTCTGCATTTGTATAAAATCTCTGCTATGAGAAACCCAAGCCCCGTCTTCATTATCTGGAGACAAGCATTATTATCATAATTTAGCATCCTGTGTAACTGAGTCACAGGAAATGAACCAGAAATAAATCATACCTGGAGTGTAACTCACAAAAGAATGTAGCCCCAAAGAGAGACGGCTGCTTTGTGCCTTGGAAGGTTTCACGCTGGAGGACAGTATGGCTAGGGACCATCTAGGGAAGAAGGGGTCTCAATGGATGGGTGTGGGGTAGGAGTCGGAGTCGATGGGGTTGGGGGGGTCAGGGGCTGGGCGGTGGAGGAAGCCGGGGAGGAAGGCTTTGGCGTCTGCTGCTGGCTCCTGCTCCCTGCGAGCCGGCCTGGGCACCTTCTCTGATGTGTCATGCGCTCAGCCCATCCAGGCAGCCGCCGTCCTCCACCTGGGACCCTGCTGGGTGCTGCACCAAGATGCAGCTGCTTCTGAGGGCCCTGCTCCCCCGCCACGTGACCCAGGGTGGTCCAGCCTGGGGGAGGAAGGCTCGCTACCTCCTAGACCCGAGGGGTCTTTGATTCCGAGGAGACACTCAGAGTGTCTTAGTGATCTCGATTTTTGCCCCCAGGGGCTTTCTCTGCTCAAACCAGCTTCCCAAAACAGAGCAGATGTGCTTGAGAAAAAAGAGGGAAGAGGAAGCCATGATGAGCAAGGTGCTCCCCTGGTGAGACAAGGAAGCTGGGGGCTTCTCCGTGTCCTTGAAGACTCCTTTCCCACTGAGCGCTGAGAACGGGGGTCTCGGCCATGGTTCATCCTATCCGACAAGTCCACCGGGGAAAGTGGGACTGGCAGGAGTGGTAAATCGAGAGGGTCAGATGATCCTCCCCTTCCCAACGCAGAAGGCGTGGTGCCCACCAGCTGCTGTCTGTGGGCTTTGTCCTTGGGGGTTTCTCACCGCTTCTGGTGATGCTTTTTTTATCTCAGGGTAGAAATCAGTGAATGATTCTGTTCTAGCAGGAAAGACACACTAACCAGCTCTTGAAACTCAGATAACTGATCACTGCCGGCAGGAGGATGCCATGGGTCCAGGAATTGACTAAACGCAAGGGGCTCCCAGGTGGCGCAGTGCTGAAGTGGCTCTCACCTGCAATACGGGAGACTCAGGTTTGATCCTTAGGTTGGGAGGATCCCCTGGGGAAGGAAATGGCAACCTGCTCAGGTATTCTTGCCTGGAGAATCCCATGGACAGAGGAGCCTGGTGGGCTGCAGTCCGTGGGGTTGCATTGAGACACAGCTGAGCATGCATGCACCATCTCAAGCACGATGAAAAGCAAACTTTTCTGGAACACCTAAAAGATAAACACTCAAGCAAAAAAGCATAATGCAACCTCTTGGGTCCACTCACAAAGGAATTCTGCCCCAATTCAGCCATGGATCTGTGTACCATGTATTTATTTATTATTTATTTTAATTTTTCGATGTGGACTATTTCTAAAAGCCTTTATTGAATTTGTTACAATGTGGCTTGTGTATGTTTGTTTTCTGGACTTGAGGCATGTGGGACTTTAACTCCCCAACCAGGGATTGAACCCCAACCCCCTGCGCTGAAATGTAAAGTCTTAAACCACTGGACCGCTAGGGAAGCCCCAGTGTAGCATGAATTTAAAGCAAACGGTTGGAATTTGGAAGAGCTTTCTTATCTGGCATTCCACCATTTATACAGCTAGCCATGGAGTGGGCTAAGAGGCTGTGACAAAAAAAAGGCAAGCAAAAAAAAAGAAAAAGGAATACCTGCAAATCTGTCACCTTTCTATTGGTGTACATGGGACACAGTTCAAGAAACTCTCATGAGAACTTCAAGAAAGGAAACATACCAAGTCTGTCACTAAAAGGGAAAAAAAAAGTCACTGGGCCAGGGAGCATTGATTAGAACAATAAGGTCTTCCTGGAGCCAAGAGTCAGAACAAACGTGTGAAAGGGGATGAAGGGACATTACCATACCCAGCCTTTCTCAGGAAATGCTCGGTAAACGCAGGGTCTCATGTCAATATTTGTACAAGGAAACATGCCTCCGACTGACTCCAAGGCATGCTCGAAAAAAAAAATCTTGAGAAACTTTGTACAGTATCCACAATAGCAAAAGAAAAAAAAAAACAACTTGGAGATGGGGGTGTCCATTCTCATGGAAATGAAATGTATTTAACATGGATCCCTTATTCTGAGCTTTGGGGTTGGGAGAACACGTCTAGTGGCCCTGGTCCAAGGGAGGTGTAGCTGCTGGCTTGGGCATTCGGGCCTCAGCTAGCTCTTGCAAGTTTCTGCTGGGAGGTTCTCACGTCCTCTATGGACTGGGCAGGGCTCACTGAAGCAGGAGATTGCTGCTTCATTTATAGGCGGCACCGTTTACAAACAGCAAATCATCACTTGCTTCACATTTTGGGTGTTAGGGTCATTTTCAGCAAAAGCTGAGCGTCGGGACCCACTCAGTCCGGTCAACCCAGTAGGAAGAAAATTGCAAACGTTATTGAAATGAAATTGGGACGGATGGCCACTTTCAAGAAAGCACAGACTCCCACCTGCGGACCCTGCTTTTTCTGAACCTCCCGTTTGGAGGAGGTTGGTTGCATTCTTTTGAGTCTTGCTGGTGTGGTTCTCTTCTCCTTGTCAACCAGCCTTTAAAAATAGGCATTTTTGTCTGGAAGGAGAATGCAGTGATCCACATCTTTAATTTCAGATTTTGAGAAAGGTTTCTGGTATACTGAGAATCTTGAAAAGTAAAGAAATCTACTGGAAAGGAATTTTCAAAAAAGGTTTCTTCTTTCTCTGTAGCAATAACAAAGAAAAAGAGAGAGAGGAAAATAAGACTTTTCTATTTTAACACTTTAGTGGATAATGGCATATGAATAATATCATCATTTTTCTGCCATTTATTCAGATGTGAAGGAACTCAGTGAATAATAATAACTGCTGTCAAAGGTATTTATATTTAAAAGGTCTTTATGTAAAAAAAAAAATTTTTTTTGTCAGGACTGATTTTTCTCTAAGAGAATCCCACCATCTCCTAGCAACCAACCTGGCCATCTTTTTGAATAGATGCCGCATTTACAGTGGGTGCATAACCTTTGCGGGGAGGCATTTGCAAATTTCGCAGTCAGGACTCAAGTGCATTCAAAGCAAGTTGTTAAACTGATCCCAGAGCCAGCCTCGTGATAGAAGTCTCAGGGGGTCTCTTCTCTTGGCAAAAACGCACACATCTGATATGCACACAATTCCCCTGCCCGCCTTACTCCAGCCTTGCATGTTCTGCAAATGAAAAACGGCCCCTTAAATAACCTGTTCACAGAAACTTTAACTATTTAAAAACAAGAACTAAGTCGACAAAATGCAAAGATTTTGCTTCGCAAATTACCAGCCTAATGGAAAGATCATCTCTCAAGAAAGAAAGCGTCTAGCAGGAGTTCATTTATTTAAAAAAAATTTTTTTTGAAGAGTAATGGAAACATTAGGAATTCAATCAACCTCTTTTTGTTACTGCATTCCGCTTATTTGTAATATATGAATGTTGCTTTCTAAATCTGACAGTGGGGGCTTTCTGATATTCTAAAAACATTGACTGAGGTTCCTAATCTTTCTTTGAGATAAATATTGTAATAATGAGATTATACATCTGAGACACAAAATTCATAGAATGAGGGGAGGTAGAAACAGGGACAAGAGTGGTTTCCTGTGATTTCTAACTGTGAGGTTGTGTTTAACAACAGAATGGATATTTTCATCTAAAGGAAAAAGCAGTGTTTGTTTCATGTAAATATTGCAACCTATTAGAATGAGGATATGGTTTTAAAAGAGCACTTAAATAACCAAGAAAATCTTAAAAATGCACCCCCTGGAATCAAACTTCGTACATGAAGTATTTGTAGCATAAAAAGGAATGCGTGGAGATCTTTATCACTCCTGGGAGCATTGTCCTCTGTCCTCACCCCGCTCAGGGTTAACAACTTCGGGCAAGGCTGTGACTTCAGCCAGTTTTGTCAGGAGACCCTCCTCTTTCCTGTTTTTATGTACGCTTTCTCCTGCATTTCCAGGTTCCTGTCTCTTTTTACCATCAAAGGTTTCTCTGGTGGCGGTGCCGTATAGGATCCGCCTGCCAATGCAGGAGACACAGGAGACACGGGTTCCATCCCCGGGCCGGGAAGATCTCCTGGAGAAGGAAACTGCAGTCCCTGCTAGTACTCTTGCCTGGGAAATCCCACGGAGAGAGGGGCCGTGCGGGCTGCAGTCACGGGGTCACAAAGAGGCGAACATGACTGAGCTCATAGACACGCACCATCCACACAGGAACCTCTCAGATAACCAGATATGATACTTGTTTATTTTTGGTGTTGCTGTTTAGTCGCGAAATCACGTCCAACTCTTTTGTGACCCTGTGGGTTGTAGCCCACCAGGTTCCTCTGTCTCCTGCTTCGGCAGGCGGATTCTTTACTCGTTTATTTGCTGAATCGTTTTACTTTAGTTTTGATTCACTTGCCTTCCATGTAACTATGCGCTGTAAGTCTTCCCTATCTTAGTTTTGGAAGGTTGTCAGGAATTTGTAATGACAGTCTGAAATTTCGAAGTACTTTGCCATTTCAAAGAGGCTCCCACGTTGTCTTATTGATCCTCACAATGACCTTGTAGCCGTATATATAATTTTTTTAATTAGCACCACCAGTTTTGTATCTGAGGAGACTGAGCTTTGGGGAGATGACCTGATGTGCTCAAGCCAGAGTCTCTAGGGAGTGTTGCCTAGAAATTCGTGTCTTTGTAAACCTCCCCCTGCCCTGGTGATTCTTTAAGGTTTGAACACCGCTTCTAGACACCCAAAAATCGGCCTGCAATGTGGGAGACCTGGGTTCAATCCCTGGGTCGGGAAGATCCCCTGGAGAAGAGAAAGGCTCCCCACTCCAATAATCTGGCCTGGAGAATTCCATGGACTGCATAGTCCATGGGGTCACGAAGAGTCCGACAAGACTGAGTGACTTTCACTTTCTAGACACCTACTCCTTACTATGTCTGATGAAAGGCAGCCTACATCCCCTGTGTCTGAAATCTTAACCCTAAAAAGACTCTTCTTGCCTTCTCTTCCAAGACTGCCACATTTGTCTGTACTGTTTTTCTAGAAGAGTCTGTCTTTGCTCATGCTTAAAATTGATTCTCTTCTCTCAACTGACTCTCTATAATGTCCTTTCTTTAACTTAAAAAAATTTTGCATAATTTTAAAGGTTAATTCCCATTTTTAGTGTTCATAAAATATTTGCTATATTCCCCGTGTTGCACAATATACCCCCGTAGCTTATTCTGTCGCTAGTAGTTTGACCCTGTAACTCCCCGGCCCCTGAGTCGCTCCTGTCCGCCTTCCCCCTCCCCCCTGGTAAGCATTTCTTTGTTCAGTTGTGAAAATTTTTTTTTTTTTTTTTTTTTTCTTTTTTTTTTTTTAAAAAAAAAATTCTTTTTTTTTTTTTTACTCTCATGGTCTTTTTTTATTGCCATTGTGAAGTTTCTGGCTATGTGTTGAAATTCAACCAGTTCCTATGTTTCTGAAAGATATTTTTACCTTTCCCAAATAGAGGTGACGAGAGAAAGGGGAACAGTTCTGAAACGTTAAAAAAAAAAAAAAAAAAAGAATTAGGTAAAATAAATGAGAAAGGAAAATGTCTTGAAGTGTGTGTTAGAGAATGACATCGATCTGTTCTGGGAGGATCTCCGCCCTTCTCAGGCCGGACAGAAACGGATGGCCCGCGGGAGCCGTCTGAACCGCAGAGCTGCCTTCAGCCGCCTTCCTGTAAAGACAAGACGTGGGTCAATCCGGGGAAGAATCCCGTTAATTCAGAGAGAAGGGTGTCCTGGGTCGCTTGAGGTTGTTAGGTTACCGTTCGCACTTGCTCGCTTAATTGCCTGAGACGTTCTCTTTTAATGAAGTGATTCTGGACTCCGGAGAAGACTTTAAAATTGTGTCGTGGTGCGCCGTTCATTCACAGCGCCGGGAGGAGCGGGCTCCCGCCCGGCCCAGCCCCGGCTCGCCCTGAGGGCGCAGCGCCCCGCCGGGTGGCCGCAGGCGCGCGCGCTCGGCGGCTGGGTCACGCTGGCTCTCCGCGGCCCCTCGGCCCCGGGGCTCTCCAGGCAGCGATACTGGAGTGGGCTGCCGTTCCTCCTCCAGCGGGGTCTTCCCACCCGGGCGTGGACCGCGCCTCTCCTGTGTCTCCTGCATTAGCCATTCTTTTACTCCTCTGATGCTAAACACATGCACGCGCGCGCACACACTCAGATCGACGGCCCCTTTTAGCAAATGTGTCACAAAGCTTTGCTTCCAGCTACAGAGGAAAATAAGACATCTATCACACTGTCTTTCTCCCACTTGAAAGCATTTCCAGCAGACAGCTGCACAGGGTGAGGCCAGATGTGCCAGCTGAGCGGGGTGGAGGGGAGCGCCCCGAGGCTGTGCTCCGAGGGCCCTGGGGCCCAGCTCACCCCCACGGCTCCTGGCTCCGCCCGGGAGTCCTCAACTCAGACCGTAAGAGGCGATGGAGGGGCGATTTGAGTACAATTTTCTACATAATCAAAAAAACCAATAATTGAGGATTGAACTTGAGCTATGGCTTAATGGGTTGTTCCTGCGTTGTTGTCTTTTAACGGTTCCATATGGAGACAATAAAGCGACAAGACAAATAGCCTGTTGTAAAGTTTCAGGGCTTCTCTCTGATCCCCATTCATCCTCTCTTGTCAGGTTACCAATCCTAGCCCCCCAGTTTTTCTCCCAATTGAGAGGACTTGAGCAAACACATTTTTCATTTGTACCTAACTGGCAGTCTGACCGAAAATAGCAAAGCAACCGCTAAGAACTTTTTTTTAAGTAGCTTTTCTTTTGAAGAGAAGAGGAAATATTGACTCAACTGGGTTAGGAAGATGCAGAATATAGTTACCTTTATAGGATACTTTTTATTTATGCCTTCTGCTCAGGATCCATTTCAACTTTATTTTTAGTTTGCAGACAAGTATCTTTCTTTAGCTCTGTGTTGACTTTGCTGCTATCTTTTGCTTTCTTAAAATGCAGGCATTTGATGAAGGAAAGTTTTATCTTGATTTTCAGACTTTCTGGAACTTTTTTTTTTTTAAGAAATAATTCAAAATCCTCAACTGAAAAGCAGTCATTGTAGTGTTCAGTCTGATTGCCTGTCATCATTAAGACAGCTTACAGTCTTGACTTTTGTTCATTAACCTGCTACCTGGGGTTGCTTGTATGCATGCTCAAATCAGTCATGTCTGACTCTTTGCCACCCCATGGACTGCAGCCCACCAGGTTCCTCTGTCCATGGAAAGAAAACACTGGAGTGGGTTACCATTTCCTCTTCCAGGGGATCTTTCTGACCCAGGGATGGAACCCGAGTCTACTACGCATCCTGCATTGGCAGGCAGATTCTTTGCTACTGACTCTCCTGGGAAGCCCAGTACCTGGGGTTGCAGAATTGCTAAATTCATAGTTTGAGTTCCTGAGAAGATGCTGCTGCTTGTGAAGAAAGTTATTCTGGGGTGAATAAGAATGAAAATAGAACTAAACATTTCAAAGATCTGAAGGGCACATCAAGGGTCTCTGCCATCCAACACAGCTGTAGAGTTGAACAGTTCAGAAAAGAAGTTTTACAACAGGACGCACTAATGCTAGACAGAAACTCCACATCTGCATCCAACACATGTGGTTTTTCTTTCCAGAGTTTTCGAGTTCTCCGGGTAGAATCTCGGTGGCTTCTTGGGAAGTCTCTGGTCTCCTAATTGTCTTCCTCGGTAGCTTTGTAGAAGTGTAACAAAGACGTCAGTGTCACTGTCAGATGTGTACCTGTTATAATGTAAAGGAGGCTCTTGCGTTTATTATTTCTCTGTGGGTCTTTTATAATCTACATGATTTGGGTTCCAAGGTAAGGAGGAGAGGCTGCTTGCCCCAAACCGTCTTCCTGAGCTCAGTGAATGACTTGAAACCATCATTTGAGGATCGCTCTTGACTCTTTCCTCTCCTCTACCCTCCTCTTTGCTGTTCAGTTGCTCAGTCGTGTCTGACTCTGCGACCCCAAGGACTGCAGCACGCCAGGCTTCCTTGTCCTTCCCTATCTCCCGGAGTTTGCTCAGACTCATGTCCATTGAGTCGGTGATGCCATCCAACCATCTCATCCTCTGTCATCCCCTTTCTCCTCCTGCCCTCTATCTTTCCCAGCATCAGGGTCTTTTCCAACAAATCAGCTCTTTGCATCAGGTGGCCAAAATATTGGAGCTTCAGCATCAGTCCTTCCAATGACTATTCAGGGCTGATTTCCTTTAGGATGGGCTGGTCTGGTCTCCTTGCAGCCCATGTTCGAAATCGACCTAAAACCCTCTTCACTCAGCCTTCCAGGCAGCATTCTAGTCTTTCTGCTCATCTCTACCCTATTCTCTCTGCCTTTAGTTAAATCCGTGACACCATGACCCCATTCTTTCTTGATCTCTCTTGGCTCACCTGACTGTCTTTCCCTCCTGGAGCTCTGCATCCACTCTCCTTTGAATAAACTGCAAACCCTGATGACTGGTGTCTGTGGTTCCAGCCTCATCTCTACCCTTGGGGCCGGCATTGTGTCCCTCTCGTGGGCCACCTGGTACCCAGAGCTTTTCCAGGTAGCAGCCGCCATTTACTGCTTCTGCTTACTTGCCTGCAGCCCATACCACATTCGGTGAAGACAAAAAAGGTTTCATTCGGTGGTATATTCCTGGAGCCAAGCTTGTCAGCCAGTCCGGAATCAAGGTGAAAGACAGTGTACTGATGACTAAGTGGATGGTGAGAAAGATGACTGGACAAATATAGACAATATTTTTCTGAAAGTCTACCAATTTGCCAGCAGAGGAGAAGATATTGGGGTCAGGTTCCCCTCTCTTCCTCTCTCTCTCAACGTGCATGACTTACGTTTTGTAAAAGCATGCGTGGCTCAGATAGTAGAGAATCTGCCTGCAGTACAGGAGAGCTGGGTTTGATCCCTGAGTCAAAGGTCCCCTGGAGGAGGGCATGGCAACCCACTCCGTATTCTTGCCTGGAGAATCCCATGGACAGAGGAGCCTACAGTCCGTGGGGTCACAAAGAGTCAGACACAACTGAGTGACTAAGCACATGTGGAACCTTCGGAACACTGGGGTCTGAAGGGCCAGGTGATGGTGCTGATTATGGTGGGGGTGGGCCAGGCCACGGCTGTGTATCACACCATGATGCCCCAGGGTTGGAGGGGGGTGCACTGGGACTGAGAATCAGCCTTGGTGCAGCACCAGGATAGGTCGTCCAGAGGCAGGGATGCCTTTTTGTGATGGTTTTTCACAAAGGTGCTCAAAGGTGACTTACATGCCAGCTGGACTCTGGCAAAGGGGAGCAGCATTTAGTAACTGGTTGAGTGAGGACCTGAAGACCGGAAAGTAACCGCTTCTGTGGCACAGGAGGACCAGGCACCCTGGGAAGTGACACTTGTCCTGCAAAGAGACTGGACCACAGCAGGAAAAACGGTGCGGTTGACCAGAAGCTCTGTGCCTCAGTGCTGAGAAGCCGGGAAAGTTTCTCCCCCCATCCATCCATCCATCCATCCATCCATCCATCCACCCATTAATCCTCCTACCCCTCCATCCATCCATCCATCCATCCATCCATCCATCCATCCACCCTTTCATCCTCCTACCCCTCCATCCATCCACCCATTCATCCGTCCCTCCATCCATCCATCCACCTCCCCATCCATCCATCCACTGTTTCTGTGAAGAAAGAGGAGAGGGAGTTTTTTGAGAACTGGGTTAGGGGAGGTTTGGGGGAAGTTGAAAGCTTTGAAGCAGCCCCTGTGGCAGAACTGAGAGGGAGCTGGTCACAAGCATTGCAGAGCTCCGTTCCCATGAGTGTGGCCTTGGCAGGAAGACCGAGGCTTCCACAATGAAACACGCCATTATCTGTGGACCCAGTCCGCTGAGTTGTTTGTATGTGGCCAGACGGTCCTCAAACCATCCGTGACTGCTTTTATCCACCTGCTTATCTCTGCTTCCCAAGCCCACGAAGGACAGGGTCGCGTCGCTGGGCTGGGAGGAGGCAGCCTCTTCCTGTTTACTTCCGTGAGGACCCCTTCTGTTCCCCCAGGGCTTCTGATGAGACACCGTGAGTCTCGGGAAAATACTAGGAAGCTGGGAGTTTACAAACAAGAAGGCTTGGTGACATGTGAACTCGCTCAGTGATGAATTCTGAGAAAGTGAGAATGCTGACGCGGATTCCAGAAAGGCGCCTGGGAGGCAGGCAGAGACTCCTTGCCGTGGTCCAGCCTGCACTCCCTGTCTGGGACTTTACGGCCTCTGGCTGGAGCAATCTCCTTGCCTCAGGTTACGAGCCGTCTGTTTTATTTTTTTTATGATGATGATGATGGCAAGTGTGTGGGCAGACCATCGGCAACAAGCTTCCGAGCCCTCATTAATGTGTAATTGAGTCGATTGCTGTCACTAAATATAAAATGCTTTACCAGCACTTGGAAGGCGATCGGCTCGGGGCCCTGAGTGACCACAGGGCATTTGTCTATGCCACTTCCCCTCCTATCTTTTCTGTTCAGACCTTTGTGCTCACAGATGTGAAGACTGAAAAGAGGGATCCTCCCTCCTCCTCCTCCAGTCCCTGTAAACCTGTGGTTTGGGTTCAGCTCTTGGTCGCTTTTCACGGCCCTTCTTATCCCTCCTTCCACCGAAGAGGCAACTTCTTCATGGTCGTGCTTGCTAAGTCACCTCAGTCGTGCCCGACTCTTTGAGACCCCGTGGACTGTAGCCTGCCAGGCTCCTCTGTCTATGGGATTCTCCAGGCAAGAATACTGGAGTGGGGTTGCCCTCCTCCAGGGGATCTTCCCGACCCAGGGATCGAACCGCTGTCTTTTGTGTCTCCTGCATTGGCAGGCGGATTCTCTATCGCCAGGCCACATGGAAAGCCTATAATTTCTTCATGGGTCTCAAGCCATTCCTGTAACAAGAACAGCATATTCTTAAGTACCGCATGCATCCGAGATTTGTCTCGATACGGTCCATTTGTTTTAATTTGGGTCTGTCAGCGGATAAAAAGAAGAGAAGTAATTAAACTTGTGACGAGCAGGGAAAACATTTTAAGTCCTCCTGCTGCAGCCTGAGGTCATTCCGTCTCTTCCTCTTGTCACATCAAAGCCCTCCACTCCCCAAACTCAGCCATGCTGTGATTAATTACTTCATCCAGAGAATTTGTGAATTATGGTTCTATGTGATTTATGTCATTTTTAGCTTCGATCCAGTTTTTTTTTGGGGGTGAAGGGGGGACCGCTGATTTCACTGAGCCAGTCAGCCTTCACCTTGGAGAAAGCGTGTTTCCAACACTGCTTTATGGTTATGTTTAAAACACAGCATTTGTTGCTTACAAGGGATATATTAAGGCTTTTGATAATACGCTGCAGTGTAACTAAAAAGTACAAGAAAGTTGTTATTCTATTTGGAGATTAGACTTGGGAAAGATTGAGTTCCTTTCTACTACCTGTGAGTTCTCTGAGCAGCATCTCACACTCTTTCTCTCCTATGTCTCAATTTCTCTCCCTGGCCTGAATAATTCACGTAAGAAATACAGAGCATTGCTTTAGGCTTTCCCTCGGCTCCTCCCCTCCAATTTGCTGTCGAGGTGAACAAGGGTACATTTATTTAACATGATTAGAATTTTCTTTTTCTCCAAAATTAAAATTGGTGATTAGGACAACGTGAGTTCATGATTTAAAGTTAGTTTAGTTTCTGTTTTCTTCTATCTTCTTTCATCCTCTTATATTTATTTTTCTTTCTTTTTCTTTTTCTTTTTTTTTGTGATGGTCGGATGGAGTGTCTTTCAGAAAAAGTTCACCACAATCTGTAGTGCGTCTTTTTGAAAAACACAGAAGAAAAGGCCCCTTCCAGTTTCCCCAGCCCAGATCTTTCACTGAAATTGGAAGAAACATCTCCTGTCTGTCACCTGAATCTTTGCTCTTCAGAATGTGGTTTCAGGTGGGGGCTGGCGGCCTCTTGACCCCTGTGGTCTGAAAATATTCACTTAGGAAGGACTGTGCTCTTGTCCCGAAGAGTCTGGGGTCTTGTTTTTTAGAGAGGTAGGCTTTTTCATGGGCTTCCCAGGTGACTCAGCGGTAACGAATCTGTGTACCAATGGAGGAGACACAGAGACACGGGTTTGATCCCTGAGGCGGGAAGATCCCTGGAGACGGAAGTGCAGCCCACTCGAGTATTCTCGCCTGGGAAACCCCAGGACAGCGGAGCCTGGGGACTGCAGTCCTCGGGGCTGCAGAGAGTCAGACACGACGGAGCGACGAACACGCACACACGCGGGCCGTTTCGTGGGGTTGGTCCCTGCAGCGAAGACGCATGACTAGGCAAAGCAGAAACGGAAAAAACCCCGAAAGTGAAGCCCTTTCAGAGAATGTTAACCAGGAACCAAGAGGATTCCGTTCACAGTTACAACCCGTCACAAAGCTGCAAGCTCGTAAATGGAGGAAACCAAGGAGCTTGGGGCTCAGAATAAATATAACAGCCGAAGTATGAGAGATACCCACGTTTGTCATATAAAGACTATAAATATTGATATTTCCCCTTGTTATTAAAAACTGGTATTCATGACACAGTCGTTGTCTGTGAGGCCAAAGAGAATAATATTACCAAAAATATTTCATCAAATAGTCTTTATTATGAAAGTGATGCAAATCATATTATTCCTATATTATAGAAAATAATAGGAATAATCATTTATAATTCCACCTCCTTTAGAAAACTACTCCTAATTTTTTGCATGCCTTTTTTTCCCCAGGCACTTTCTTAAGTGTAGATTAACTTTTAGGCTGTAATCAGAGTTAAACGTATTTTTTGTGCATTATTTACTTCCCATTGTAACACTTTTTACATTGATGCTAGTATAGTAGTAATAATATCTCTTTAAGGGAAATACACTATAATTTACTTAACCTTTTCACCATTTGGGGATATTTAATTTTTTCTCACATTTTTAGTATTATAAAGCATACTGGAATAAAGGGCCTGTGGCATGCAAGCATTTTAGGTTAATTTTCCAGCTAGATTCCCAGGAGTATAATTCCTGGAACAAAGTTCTTGATCTATCTACTGCCAGGTTATTTCCTTTAAAGGGAAAACATTCATAACTGCAAGAGCAACATATAAAATAGCAATGTTACAATACTACACTTTGGCTGACATTTTGTTTTCTAACTTTAAAACTCGGTTTGCTAACTGGTGAAAATGCTTTTCTGGTTTTTCGGTTTTTTTTTTGTTGTTGTTCAATATAATTTTTTAAAATAAAAACCTGACATTACAGGTAAGATTGAAATCCCTGTTGTGATTTTTTTAAGATTTCGTTTTAGTCCTATCACCTCCCTCTTGCCAGAGATGACAGCATTTATGAATCTGGGCATGTATTTTTCTAGTTCATCCTTTTGCTCATTGAGTGTGTGTATGCGTGTGTGTTAGATGCTTGGTTGTGTCCAACTCTTCTCAACGCCATGGACTGCAGCCCACCAGGCTCCTCTGTCCATGGAATTCTCCAGGCCAGAATACTGGAATGGGCAGCCATTCCCTTCTCCAGGGGATCGTCCCAACCCAGGGATCGAACCTGGATCTCTTGCATTGCAGGCAGATTCTTTACCATCTGAGCCACCAGCCTCCGCTCTTGTAGGAGCTGCCGTCCTTAAATGATTAACAAAGTCTGAAACAGCCGTATCTTTAATGCTTTCAATTCAGTCTGTTTTTTTGCATCAGTCATTGTGTTCGGTGTTTTTAGATCCACCTTAAAAAAATGCTTTTCTTTAGTCTGGATGTCTGGTTCTTTGTAAGGGTCTGAATGTTTCATATGTAACTGACTACTTGTGGGTTCACCTTCCCGAATTATCTATTCACAGACTTTCTCATTTAGCTGTACATTTCCAGATGTCTTTTGCTCGACACCTCTCTTCCCATCTCAAGTGACTAATTCCCCACCCTGGCCTCGCCGGCGTGTTGGATGATTCCTCTTGCTTGAAACAGTCTCTTCCTCTGGCTCCTCTCACACCACCCTCCCCTGTTTCCTCCTCTCATTGGCACCTCCTCCTCCATCTTTTTTGGGCATCCCTTCCTCTCCTGCACTGTGAGTGTTTGGGGTTTCTTGGTTCTGCACACTCTTCTCACTTGCCACCCTCTTGCTGGATGATTCCATCCGTCCCCATGGCTATAAATATGATTCCTGTGTAGATGACTTACATATCCAGCCAGATCTCTCCTCTGACTCATATTTCTAATTGCCCACAGAACATCTCCGACTCCACATCTCCGGATTAACATAGCCGAGGCTGAACTCTTATTCCACACCCCACCCCCCACCCCAGTCTCTTCCTCTCCCTCTTTCCCATCTCATGGATGGCATTCCCACCCCATGGATGGCATTCCCACCCCATTGATGGTATTCCCACCCACTGGCTTGATCCAGTGAGGGACGCTGGCTTCCTCTTTCACCCCTTCCTCTTCTTCAGCAAGCCTCTGAATTTGTATCTTTCCTTCCATCTTCGTGGACCTTGCTGTAGTTCAGATCGTTGCCATTTGCCTGGATGATGATGGTAATTTTTAGCTAGTTTCCGCTCTGTTCCACATTCCATGTGTCACTATGCAGGCAGAAGGCTGTTGAAAACAAAATTAGCTTTTGTGTTTAGCATTCTCTCCACTGCACCTGTTGTTCCACCGCTCAGTCGTGTCCAGCTCTTTGTGACTCCATAGACTGCAGCATGCCAGGGTTCCCTGTCCCTCACCATCTCCTCGAGATGCCCTTGCAATCACATCTAAATTCCCCACTCTGGTCTCCAGGACCAGGCTTGATTTGCCCCTGCCTGCTTCAGTCATTCTTGCTTGCCTTCCTTCCTCTTCTTGTCCAGCCATTTCAACCTCGCCCTTCCTCAGACGGGCCAAGCCCCCTGCCGAAGGAGGGACTTCACTGCTCCTGGACGCTGGGTTCCCTGAGGCATCACCCGGATCTTAGTTCTTGCTTGCATGTCACCTTCTCACCCTTTGAGTTTCTGTGAGAGCCCTCGTTTCCCTGGTAACCCTCATCACTGTGTGCATCCTTGGCCCCTCTCGTTGCTCTTTGATGGTCTCCCCCTCTGGACTGCCAGCTCCGTGGGGGCAGGGACCGGGGCTGCTATCTCACGGCGCCGCGTCTGGTACGGCCCAGCACCGGGCGCCTGGCTGTTGAACGCTGGGCCCCCGCAGCCCTTGGCGTTATCTTCTGATGCTAACCCTGGAAGAGCTCAGTGGTTCGACTGGGGTTTGGGAGGTCATCTGGTGGAAGCCTGAAGGATGGATTATGATTTGAAAATTGGGAACCAAGTGACACAGTGAGCTAACGATTTCCAACTTGAGGCTAGAGCTGATGAGTCTAAAGTAAGGGGATCAGACATCCAATGTACTAAGTACCATGCTGGGTGCAGACTCTGAAAGGTCCACTCAGGTGACAACTGGCAACCTCTGCTTTGCAAAAGCATATGTAGTGGGTTGGTGGTGGGCAAAAGACCCGTTGCTTCAGGTTGCAGACAAAGTGAGAGGCTGAGGCAAGCAGAGGCTGAGTGTTCTTTTGGAAAGGAGAAAAGAGGCGGGCAGAGGAGGGGAGGAGAGAACTGAGGAAAGGCTTTTCACTTCGAAGGAAGCATCTTGGGCACTTGCTTTTATTCTCAGGGGCTCTGATGGGTCAGAGAGGGGGACGTTGGCTCTGGAGGAAGGAGGCAGCCCAGGGGGATAAGTGTGGAGTTGGGGTGGGGGTCAGCCCAGAGGGCAGGAGACCAGGAAACACTTCTTTGAGACTGAAGTCAGCACGGTGATGGTTGGCACGGTTGTTGGTATTATTAGCATTATCCTTGTCCTCTGGTTTTGATGGAAATTCCTTGAGGATAAGACATGATTTTTACCTTTCCTGGGCATCTTCCCAAGCGCTGGCCTCATTTCTGAGCACAGAAAAGCCCATGCATCATAGATTACTATGTGAGGTGTGGAGTCTCATCCTGTCGGGCATATCCCCACCAATTTGTTCCAACCCTAAAAAGCATGTACTAGCCACGGGCATCAGGTCTCTAACCAATGAGCCAGCCCCGCTCCAGGTCACAATCTGCCAGGTTCCTCCTCCTCATCCCCTGTCCTTCAGTGTCCCGCAGCAGGAGGTGCAGCAGCCTGACCCCCCTGGGTGGAAACATTCCTCCCACCCTGCCCTCACCCCCCGGCAGACAGGGGCTTGCTCTCTTTTTTGCTCATTTATCGAAGTAGGCAGAGCGACAGCCTTCCGTGGGAACCAGTGGCTTGGGTTTTCCTACAGCGACGACCCGATGAGTGGCCGTGCCCTGACCCTGCTACCCAAGCAGACATCACTCCCTCGTTTCGATGGCCCTTTCAGTTCTGTGGGCACAGAGCGAGGCGCAGGGGGGCGGCGAGAGGAGAGTGGGAGACCCCCGGGGTCTCCTCGGAGCGCTGTTCAAAGGAGCCCGGTCCTGAAATGTCATCAGGCGTGTTACTGTGAGTGGCCGTGGTCACCTGCGGGGTCACGCTCCGCCCCGGCTTCCTGACCCTGATGTGGCCGTTAGCTGCTTCTCACCAGGAGAGACGGAAATTGAGAGGCCGGCTCTTACCCTCGCACTGTTCTTTACGCTCACTTCCTGCGGACAGGAGGAGGGCTCGTTCCCTCACTGAGAGCCCTTTATCCACATCCCGTTTAATGATGAGCCGTGGCCCTGAGTTAATCCCAGGGGGCTATCATTACTGGCTGAACGGACTCAGGCAGGAAACGGCAGCTTCAGAAAGATTCTTTAAATGATGAATTTCAGCAAAAAAAAAAAAAAATAAATTTATTATATTGTTTGATTTTCAGTGCATTTTTATATATTCTGCATTTTGTATGTATTATACATTCTTATCATTTTTCTGTGATTTGTTTATTGGCATATGTGCATGTCTGTGTGTGCATACTCTGTTCTGTCCAAATCTTTGTGACCCCATGGACTATCGCCCACCAGGCTCCTCTGTCCATGGGATTTCCCAGGCAAGAATACTGAGTGGGTTGCCATTTCCTTCTCCAGGGGATCTTCCCAACTCAGGGATTGAACCCAAGTCTCTTTTGTCTCCTGCATTGGCAGGTGGGTTCTTTGCTAGCTGAGCCACCAGGGAAGCCCTTATATACATCCTGTTTCCTTACATCCCTTAAAGTGAGAGATGTTCTTTCTCTTTACTTGTGTACAGTGGTTTTTCTGGGAGACACAGATTTTATGAAGGTTGGAATGGGAGACAGGACAGTGAAAAATTTAACATGCAGGGGGTCGTTAGCATCCACTGGAACTCGAACATAGGGATCTTTAGGAGGATGCAAAGTTTTGAAGCTTCAGGAAATCTCAGAGTTTGTAAATATACATTTTCACAGACAAGTGAAATGAAGTAAACAGTTTGAGAGTGCAGGGCTCATTCAAAGCTCCAATCCTTTGGCCGCCTTATGTGAAGAGCCGACTCATTGGATAAGACCCTGATGCTGGGAGGGATTGGGGGCAGGAGGAGAAGGGGACGACAGAGGATGAGATGGCTGGAAGGCATCACTGACTCGATGGACATGAATTTGAGTAAACTCCAGGAGTTGGTGATGGACAGGCAGGCCTGTCATGCTGCGATTTACGGGGTTGCAGAGAGTCGGACACAACGGGGTGATTGAACAACAACAATTGCTTACTTTATAGCTTGCATGAAGATATTAAAAGTTGTTTGAAAGTGTCATTCAATCACATAGATACTGCTTCTAGATCTCTGAAAATGCGTATGTTTACTTATCTTTAGCCCTAACATGACACCAGTAAATGGGTAGGAACAGTGAGAAGTGGCCTGCGGGCCTGGGCGGCTGACTTCACTGAGGCTCTCACGGCACAAGTTTCATCTGATCAGTGGCTAAATTTCTTTGCCTGCCCAGGCCAGTGGTCACCCAGCCTGCTGGAATGCTCTCTTTTATGTCCATTGTCATTTCAGGGATGATAGTACTAGGAATAGCTCTGTTTTGTTGATTTCTTAGCAGTATTTTTTATTACATATACACCACAAGGGGAATACACACGGTATAGTTCCTTTATCTGTTTTTTCCCCCAGCTCATTTCCCATCATTTATAAGTCTCCTCTGCAAGAAGAGGGCTTTGGGATGCCTCACACTGGTCCAGTGTGTGAATATACCAATAATGTGTTTACATACCCTCCTCAGATTTGCCATGAACAGTGTGGCCAGTTTTGCTACTATAAATAATATTGTTATCATAACCAAATGTCCTGAAGATAGATTCTGAAAATTTGAATCAGTTTTAATGATATTTTAGCATATTCATTAAAAACCTCTGCTGCTACTGCTGCTAAGTAGCTTCAGTCCTGTCCGACTCTGTGCAACCCCATAGACGGCAGCCCACCAGGCTCCCCCGTCCCTGGGATTCTCCAGGCAAGAATACTGGAGTGGGTTGCCATTTCCTTCTCCAATGCATGAAAGTGAAAAATGAAAGTGAAGTTGCTCAGTCGTGTCTGACTCTTAGTGACCCCATGGACTGCAGCCTACCAGGCTCCTCTGCCCTCTAGGATAGACTTAATATGCTACTTTTGCTAAAAAAAAAAAAAAAAAGTATCATCATTACTACCAATTTTACAAAAACCTCTCTTAATTTCATTGGCCCTGAATGATGTCCCATTGTTTGAAGCCATGTGTCTCTGCTTACAAGTGAGAGTAATAATTTTCCATCATCCATTTGAAACTTTTCTGTGATTCATTTGCTGATGCTCATTGTCCTTTTTTTTAAAAGTTAAAATAATGATATATATTTTCCTTGATGTATCTCAATTGTTTGTAGCCCTGGCTGCACATTGGAATCATCTGTGTATTTTTAATAAATTTGCTAACACCAGACTCCTTCCCAGTATTATTGATTTAACTAGTAGGGGGGAGGGTCAGCATCTGGCATTTTTAAGTAGTTTTGTTGCTGTAGTTGAAGACTACTGACCTAGAATCTCCATGTACTAACCTGTCCCCTTAGTATATTTTTCTATTTAACTAAAAGAAAAATATTTTACAGATGTTTGCATTTTCAAAAAACTGAAGTCCAAGCATGGTTTCATAGAGCTTAAGGCATATATAGTCAGAGGTAAGGTAAGCTGGACTTAAATCTTGCCTTCATCCTTTATAACTATGTCATCTTGGGAAAATCATGTTCTCTCTCATGACCCCAGTTTTCTCTATGGTAAAGTGGGATTAATTAATAGCATATCCCATACTTTTATTAGAAAGATTAAATCGGTTAGTATTTGAAAGGCACAAACAACAATATCCAGTACATGTTTTTTTCTTTTATTATTCCTTTCATTGGTTCTGCCTCTAACAAAGTCTTTTTTGAGTCTGAGATCGGGTAGATACAGATATATATTGTGTATTGTGTCCAAATTTTTTTTGTTTGATTTACTTTTCTATTTCTTGTTGCCTCTTGAATCTACATTTTTCTGAGTCCCAAGATGAAGCTGATGTTGAAGGAAGAAATAAATCCATCAGGGTGTGAGGGGTACAATTTCCCCAAATCTACATTTCATCTGAACCACTTCCTTCTGATTTTAGGATACCAGTAAAGTTTGTTTTCTGATATTATCTCCCCTTACAGTACCCACGGAAAGCAGACTTAATGTGGACTGTGCTAGGCATGGGTCCCTTTCACCTGTGCTTGTTTGCACATCTCTTTAGTTCTCAGAGAGACCAGCTGTCAGGAGGCTGCACACAGCTTTCCAAACACCTAGTAATGACAAGATTCCACATACTTCTGTGAAAATAAAAAAGAAATCATAACATCACAGGCACATAAGTGGATGCAAAATAACCCAGGGCCATTACTGGAGAGTATTTTACTTCTATGATATACAGAAAAAGTGATTAATGGTACAGAGATTCAAAATTTGATTAGAAGGATTCTGAAATGAGCGACAACAACGTTATGAAGGCATACATCTCGGTAGCTTTTGTCTTCTCTCTTATCACCACCTCCTGCACAGGCATTCCTCCAATTCTCCTGTACCCTGGATGTCAACCTCATTGTTTGAGTTCATAAATTACATTGCACAAATAACTTACATAGGAGGAGTTGAATGGGCACAAAAACAGAAGAGACATTTTTTTTACACATTTCACTTTGGGGAAAAGAATAAACATCTTCTTTGTCTTTGATCAGTTTCCCACCAGCTCTTAAGGAGCAGGGAGGCCTGCGAGCCTGCTTTCGGGAGAGAGAGCATCAGCAAAGACGGGAGGAGTAGGCGGGGCTGTGCTCAGCTGGGAGGATGCCGGGATATTGCATCCTTGAGTTGAGCCTAGAGAGTCTGAGTCAGTCTCCACTCCGTGCTCCTTGTTTTTATTTCCCAAGATGCTACCCTAGTGACAGAGGCTATTGGATGTATGGTGATTGTAGAAGTACCAAGAGACTTGACTCAGTTTACCAAGTCTGTGTATATTCCCACTCTATGTTGTATAATATCGCCACCAAAGGCTTCCACAGTGGGGAAACATATTCTTCTACGAATATATATACATTCATAGATTCATAGTATTCAAAGCTCCAGTACTTGGGCCTCCTGATGCAAAGAGCTCACTCATTGGAAAAGACCCTGATGCTAAGAAAGATAGAAGGCGGGAGGAGAAGGGGATAACAGAGAAAGAGATGATTGAATGGCATCACCAACCCAATGGACATGAGTTTGAGCAAACTCCGGGAGACAGGGAAGGCTAGGGAAGACTGGCGTGCTGCAGTCTGTGGGGTCGCAGTGAGTCGGACACGACTGAGTGAACGGAACAGCAACATGAATATGTATGTGGGTGTATGTGTGTCTGTATGTGTGTGTATTGGGCTCCCCCAGTGACACCAGTGGTAAAAAACCTTCCTGCCAATGCAGGAGATATAGGAGACTCAGGTGTGATCCCTGGGTCGGGAAGATCCCCTGGAGGAGGAAATGGCAACCCGCCTCAGTATTCTTGCCTGGAGAATCCCATGGACAGAGGAGCCTGGCGGGCTGCAGTCGATAGGGCTACAAAGAGTAGGACAAGACTGAAGCAACTTAGCACGCACACATATTTATATTGCTAGGAATCTTTTTTTTAAAACTCTTATCTATTTATTTATTTTTCTTTCTTAAACCCTTTTCCCACTGAGGCTGTTACATAATATTGAGCACAGTTTCTTGTGCTATACAGTAGATCCTTGTTGGTTGCATATGTGTGTGCTAAGTCACTTCAGTTACTTTGAAACAGATAACCCTTGTTGGTTATCTGTTTTAAATATAGCAATGTATACATGTCCATCCCCCAATAAAGAAAATAGTGCACACTACTTAACTTTTATGAGTATCATGCTCTTAGAGATGGAATCTTTAAAATCATACATGCTCATGCTTGCAAGGGTGCAGAGAGATCAAGCCTGAGATTTAAGCCCATTTCTGAGTTAAAAGCCTGACATAGAGAAATGCTTGTTGATGAAGGAAAAGTCATTTGCTATGCTGAACAACAATTAAGGTGTCATCTAGGTCACTGACTTCTACACCATCGATTAGTAAGCCTATTATTCCATATAAATGAAAAATACTAGACTATATACACTGTCTTCTATTATATGCTGAGTCAGATTTCTCCCAGTCATAATAGAATAGAATAGGGTTGGATCCCTTGGTTGGGAAGATCCTCTGGAGAAGGGAATGGCAATCCACTCCAGGATTCTTGCTGGGAGAATCCCATGGACAGTGGAGCCTGGAGGGCTACATCTCTGGGATAGCACAGTCACCCATGACTAAGCAACTAATACTACACTCCACCACTGTCCACTCTCCTCTGTTATTATTGAGTCAGATTTCTCCCAGTCATAACAGAACTACTGTGAGTTGCATTAATACGTGGAGGCCACCCGGGTGCCATTTAGGGCAAGGAGACTGTTGATTGTGTTGATTAAGTTACCACTCATGCAGATTCTGAGAGTTTTTAACCCATTCCCGGGGAGGAGGCTGAGCCTTTGGAAAACCTGACTCTCTGGATTCCCTTCCTCCCGGTCCCCAAGCTGGTGGCGGGGGAGGGGTGGGAGAGGAGCAGTTATTTTCCCTGAGAGTCTGGCCGCTGCAGGAAGACGCCTGCCCCAGAGGGTCACGTTTCTCTTGCTTCCTGGCCGTGGCAGTTTCTGTTGCGTAGTTCTTTTGTTTTCTCCGGGTATAATCTCTGTGACACATGGCTCTCGGACAATGCAGACGACCCTGTCTTCGATGCGCAGAGTTCTCTGTCAAGATATTGTTGTCCCTCCCTGGGCCCAAGTCCCAGTTTAGTAGGAGAGAGAAAAAAAAAGAAAGAAAGAAACAATGGAGACAAATTTAGACACTGATGGGAAAAGAAATTCGGCTCGCTGTCCAGCAGTCCTCTGAAGTCACACCCACCAGGCCGTTTCCTGTGACCTTCTCAGGGATTCCCGGCCCCACAGGAGAGCTCCTGAAGCCCAAGGCAGACAACAGATGATTAACTTGTGGCTCACCCCGTCCATGCAAGTTCACTTCCCAGGCATCCTTCTCTTTAAAAAAAAAAAAAACAAACACCACCACTAATAACACCAAAAAAAAAAGAGTAAGAAAAAAGCCAAACTTCACGTATTCCAAACAGAAGCAGGATAATCTCTCTGTTAAGATCTAGACTTGATTGTTATCAGCATGTATTTTCCCAGCCTTTCGTGGCCAGCATTAAATCTTGTACCAGATGCATCTTGGGCCTTGTCGCAGTTACTCGCCTGTATCCTCTGATGGAGGGTGAAGGCGGTGCTCACTAGACTCATCCTTCACTCCTTTTTCCTTCTCTCCTTTTCCGATTGTGGTTGTTATTTAGTTACTCCGTCATGTCCGAATCTTTGCAACCCCATAGACTGTAGCCTGCTAAGCTCCTCTGTCCATGGAGTTCCCAGCCAAGAATACTGGAGTGGGTTGCCATTTCCTTCTCCAGGGGATTTTCCTGATCCAGGGATTGAACCCGAGTCTCCTGTGTCTCCCACATCACAGGTGGTTTCTCTACCACTGAGCCACCTGGGAATCCATCCTTTTTAGAACAGAGAGCTTTATCTCATGTATTTGTCTGCTCTCTAATCTCTCTAGCTCTAGACAATGTGAATTTACCCAGTGATGTGAAGAGACTTCTGTCAGCATGTGAGATGGATGACTGATTTCAAAGGTACTCAAACTTCACGCTATTTACACTGGGACACACACGTCTACAGCAGTGGCCTGGATAATAAGTGCAATAGGCAATAAGAATGCAATCTCCTTCTGGACAGTCTTGTTAATGAACTGTGAAACTAGACAGATGCAGTCAGAAATACTTAACACCACTTCACACGGGAGTAATGTCTGTTTTGAAATCACGTATCACGTTACCCGGAGGTCTCATTTTGATTGGTCACTGAGTATCTTCTGTTTTTAAATGTCTTTAATAATTATAGACATATTTTAGAAGGAAATACAACTTGCTGGTGCATGTCATCACTGTAAGCAAAATTATCATAAATATCCAAGTTTTCATGCAGATTTTAAATCTTATAGAGCAGGTTCTATGCTTAAACCGGACCTAGTTATATGAGCACTCTTATGGACCAAATACACCTTATGTTACTTCGTTTATGGGGATGCAACTCATGGAGCACAAATTTCGGTTCCTTGTGGAGTGGCTTCTCTTGTATTATTTCCCTCCCTAGGTCTCTACCTCTTACCTGTAGAGGCAAGAGGATGTGGTGGGAGGCAGAAAGGAGAAAAGTAACAACAGCCAGAAACCAGTGATTGAAGGAGAAAATTGTTAAGGCCAGGGCTAAGAAAGAGAACTCTGTTGGTTTCTTGTCTCTCTTTAGTCCTGAAGAAGCATCCAACTAGCCAATTGTAAACTAAGTGCAGTGAAGTGGTCTAAAGTGGTTTGACGTGGAAAAAATACGGCAGGCATGGGAAAGTGCAATGTACACGCTTCTGCGTGGATGTGTGTGTCTTAGTCGTTCAGCTGTGTCAGACTCTTTGCCACTCCACGGACTGTAGCCCGCCAGGCTTCTCTGTCCATGAAACTCTCCAGGCAAGAATACTGGAGTGGGTTGCTATTCCCTTTTCCAGAGGATCTTCCCGATCTGTGTGGATATTTTATAACCTTTCCTAAAATGCAAATAGCTTTCTAGTTTCCCCCCGAAACATGAACCCACCCAAATCCTTGATGTCTTTGGTAGCAGAGATAAGCACATTTCAGGTGAAAGTTATTTGAAACGTTGTACTATGAAAACTAGAAAAATTTAACCTTTGAGTCTCTTGCTTCTCTCTCCATCCGCTCTCTGGCCGGCATTTGTTGGTTCTCGTCCAACGCAGTCTTGCCAAGAAAGCTCAGAGATCTGTTTGCGGGGCGATGCCTCTTCTCCATGGAAGCCTAGCATCCCAGCCCCTCACCCCCTGACTCCCCATCTCACCTCCCATCTCCATGATCTGCATCTTTTCTCCCTTTCCTTTGCCTTGTTAGTTTTCTCTCTCTGGGTTGCTATCCATCCTTTCACAGGTAACTGTACAGTTTGCTGCCAAATTTTTAGGATCAGATTAGAAACCAAGAGGTTGTGCTACATCCTGTGAGCCAAAGTGATGCTCTGGAGTGAAGGTGAGAGGCAAGGTAGGGAGGGCCCAAAATGAGTGAGGAATGGATACTGTGTTTTGCTTGCAAATATGGCAGCTAAAAATTTTACAAAAGTAGTGTTAATTCTATATTGAGGTTTTATTGTGTGTTCCTTTGATATGTGGCATTTAGTGCAGTGACTATATGGTAAGTTCAGCAACCTGTCTTCTTACAAGAGGGTGTAAAGAGTCTGGGGCAAAAGCTTGGTTTGATCTCCTCTTTAAATTCTCTCCTTAATCTCGGACCCCACGATCACGGGAAGACACAACAGTCTTTTCTCTGGCTCCTCTTCACACCCAAAAGGCTGGAGAAGAGTCTAGAACAGAGCTTCTCAGCGGTGGGCACTGTTGACAACTTGGCCTGGATAATTAACGGTGAGGGGCCCGTTCTGGGCACTGCAGCAGCGATGCCTTAGCCTCTACTAGATGCCAGTAGAGCTGGCCCCTCCCCTGCCGGCCACCTGGATGTGACAATCCAGTGTCTTCAGGCACGGTTCCAGGTGCCCTAGGCGACAGCACCGCTCAGTTGGAGACCCACCCACTGGGTGAAGATCTTGCAGCAGTGATTGCCTTCCTGGTGCCGGCGACCATGGAAGCTTGCTCTGCCTCAAAGCCGCTTCTGCATCCTGGATTGCTCTCTCTTCCCAAGAACCTCGTAGGCCTCATTTCTTCAAAGCCTTCTACCCCAAAGGGCACCCCCAAGGTGACCATCTCTATTTATTTGGCTGTGTAGGGTCTTAGTGGCAAGATGCAGGATCTTTGTTGAGCTCCAGAGCATAGGCTCCTCTGCCCATGGGGATTCTCCAGGCAAGAATACTGGAGTGGGACTGCCATTTCCTCCTCCAGGGGATCTTCCCGACCCAGGGGTCAGACCTGTGTCTCCTGCATTGGCTAATGGATTCTTTACAGCTGAACCACTAGGGAAGCCCAGCAAAGGGCTTCCGTTAACTAACCTGCTATTTCCTTTTTAACAAACAAACTCATTGGTTTTTCCCTATTATTAATCCGTTAGTGCTATTTTATAAACACACACATAGATGAAAAACAAACCACTCTTGTCCTCCCATCCAGAGGTCGCCACACAAAGTTAATTTGTCATATTTCCTTGGGGGATTTTTCCCCACACACAGTTTTTTATATTTGTTTTAAAATCAAACCTTTATATGGTGGTTTTTAATCTGCCAGAATCATAAAAAATGAAACGGAGAAACCTCAGAGAACTGCCCTAAAGTGACTTTTGAAAAGACCCACACGTGGAGTCAACATTTTGTGAAGCAGAAAGGAGACTTCCTAGTCAGTTTTTCCCTCCAGCCTTTAAACAACAATTCATCTCATCAAGCCTCAGTCTTCTCTCAGCCCAACGGAGATCATGATGGAGCAATCGTGTGGATCACAGGTAAAGCTGGGAATTAATACAGTCTTGGCTTCTGTGAATTCTTTCACATCCTGCCCCATCCAGGGACATCTGACCTCAGTGAAGGCTGATCTGCTGGTACTTTGTCAGTAGAGATTTCTACTCTCCTTGCCCTCCTGCTTTTTTTTTTTTCTTTCCTAAATTGGGAAGAAATCTTAAAAGGCCATTTCCAATTGTTATGGACATTCTCAGAAACACACACTGCTGGTGCATGAGCTGAGGGTTCAACTCTGAGGGGGCTATAGTCCCAGGCAGGAAGGGATGGGGTGGGAGGGTTATAATTTCTAATCTCCTGGATGATTAAAAGATGCTTGCTCCTTGAAAGAAAAGCCAGGTCCAACCTAAACAGCATATTAAAAAGCAGAGACAGTACTTTGCCAACAAAGGTCCCATCTAGTCAAAGCTATGGCTTTCCAGTAGTCATGTATGGATGTGCTAGTTGGACTATAAAGAAAGCTGAGCACCGAAGAATTGATGTTTTTGAACTGAGGTGTTGGAGAAGACTTGAGAAACCAGTCCTGAATATTCATTGGAAGGACTGACGCTGAAGCTGAAACTCCAATACTTTGGCCACCTGATGCAAAGAGCTGACTCACTGGAAAAGACTCTGATGCTGGGAAAGATTGAAGGTGGGAGGAGAAGGGGACGACAGAGGATGAAATGGTTGGATGGCATTACTGACTGGGTGGACATGGGTTTGAGCAAGCTCCGGGAGCTGGTGATGGTCAGGGAGGCCTGGCGTGCTGCAGTCCGTGGGGTTGCAAAGAGTCGGACACGACTGAGGGACTGAACTGAGCTGGATGAGAACAGTGCCAGACCCGTGTCCTGACTGCTGATACTGATGTGAAGCTACAGCTGAGCTCTTTCTTAACCACCCCCAGTTGCCTGGCTCTAAGCCTGTCCTTTATCGAATTGTCTGTATTGGGATCCTTAGTATGAAAAATAAGATTCTTTTGCTAAAAAGATTCAGAAGCGACAGCTGTAAACAATATTATTGTTATAAAGAATTTCAGAAGCTTGAAAGCATATCTTCTGTGTTCTGTTTAATAACATTCAGAGATACTGTTTTCTTCTCGGTTCTTAGATGATGTTCCAGTATGCTGTCTGCCTGATTTTTTTTTATTGACTCCATTAGAATTCACCTCCCTCTCTTTCTCTCTTAATACTATTTGTGTGTGTGTTTTAAGTACATTTCTTTCTTAAGTAGGGGTGGCTTTAACTACATCTGGTATTTTCCAACATCATACATGTATGTGTATCTTCACTTGTTTTTCTCCCATTATCCACTTAGGTAATGCCAGCAGACAGTTTGAACAAAAATATGAGACATCTTTGCAAACATTTATGAAAAGTTTATATGGTAAGGGGGAAGTTCATAATAATAATAGATGAAAAAAGCGTGGTAGCACCCACTCTATTAGCATCTCAACTCTGTAAAATCGAGGGTTCTCTCATACACATTTGTAAATACTCAGTAAACTTGCTATTAGAATGGAATGAATTAATCACATCATTGTAGGGTGGGACTTTGACTGTTTCACATTCCATAAACCAATTAGTATTTTTCCAAATGTTCTAGCTAAAGACATGCAGAATTATTGGAAAAGAATATAGTTTCATAAAGATCTTTTTAAATGTCCCTTATGATTAAATCATCCCTACATCAGAATATACTTTTCAGGACACAGTTTTTTTTTTTACATGAATGTTTAATTTTTAGATTAAAAACAACTTGATTTGAATTAAACCTTCAGTTCTTACTGAATTGCTCCGTTTAAGAGATGATGAAAATATTGTTGACTGATTTCCTCAACTATGTCAAAATTAGGACAAAAAATGTTCAAGTATTAATAAACAGTGTTTTCTTTTCCCTATCAAACTTACAGTACCTCCTGAAATGCATCTTCCACAGTCATATTTTTAAATAACCAAAAGAATGATAAGATCCATTAGGCCAAGTTTTTAGTGGATCGTTAGTGGTGAAAGTGATGTGATAAACACGTTAAATGTGAAAAACAGCGATGGCCCGATTTTTCCATCAAAATATCTATACCTATATATGGATATATAGACAATTCTGGTATTCCTTGAATTTGACTCAGAGGATTTTATTTATGGGCTGTAGTTAGCTAACACATAAATAAATCAACTTTGCTATGTGTCTATATGATATAATTAGCTAAATGTCAAATATCCCATTTACTTCTTTGAGGTAAATATGTTTTTTTCTCCTTGAGGTTCTGTCTTGGTGCCTGAAATTCCTACCAAACTGAGCCAACATTTGTGGGGTTAAATTCGTCACCTGTAGGATGCTTTTTGTTAAAATGCAAATCTGGTGCAGAAGATGGGAACCTTTAACACACGGTGGCTTAGGTGCTCAGTCGTGTCTGACTCTTTGTGACCCCATGGTCATAAAGGAGCCCGCTGGGCTCCTCTGTCCACAGGATTTTCCAGGCAACAATACTGGAGTGGGTTGCCATTTCCTTCTCCGCGGGATCTTCCCAACCCAGGGGTCAAACCCAGGTCTCCTGCATTGCAGGCAGATTCTTTACCGTCCAAGCTCCCAGGGAAGCCCATTAACACATGAGGTCTACTAACACTTTACACCCAACATGCATAGCAGATCAGTCCACCAGCCAGCCAAGGACGGCTCTCTGTAAGAACAGGGCAGAGAACAGACGTGTTTCTACGATGGGGCTGAAGGGACCCAGGGCCTGGAGAGTGTCCTAGCACCCCGGCTGGGCAGAGAACACCAGGGGTTCACACAGCTCCGGTGGGTCAGCTTTCAGAACAAGCAGGCTCAGAGCCTGCCGAGGGCTTTCTGGGTGAGGGGCACTGTGGATTCTGTGCAGGCGCTTAGAAGGGCTCACAGTATATGTCTTGGGAACTGAGGGGGATGTGACAAAATTCCCTGTGCTGAGAGACGCTCTCTCCTTTGGAGGGGTACTGGTCCACAGTGGAACATACCGGGAACAAGGGTCTGGGGTCAGCGTCCTCACTGAGCATGACAAATGCAGGGTCCACATCATCCCCAGAGTCTGGGGGACCCGGTGTGTCCCTCTGTACCCGGAAGAGACCAGAAATGCCCGTGATCTTCCCCTCTCATGCACACGAGTGAAATCCTCGCAGTGGCATGGGAGGTGAGCCAGCAGGCTGACAGGAAGCCTGCAGAGCTTCTAACGACGCTGCCCGGGTAATCAAGGATGATGCCGCAAGCAAGCTGGGGCCTCAGGTGGATCCCCGAGGAAGATGTCACGTGGCCAGGAGGGGCCAAGGGTCCTGTGACAACAGTCAGGTCCGAGGCTGGTGCTTCTCCAGGAGAGTGAACCTCAGCACCCAGGGGAGACAAAGCCTTTTGTGGGGAACATGTTGTTTGGAGAATGCAAACTTAAATGTCTAGTCAAAGGATGGTGAAAGGCACAGTTTTCACCCCCAAGGGTGGGCTCCTGGCCAGGAAGTATTAATACCTGTGGCGGCCATGGTGACTTGGTCCATGAACAGCCAGCGCTCCAAAATAGACTTCAGGGAGCCGGAGGTTTTGTGCTGGGCTCCTCGCGTGGTGTGGCTTTCACAGCGCATCCAGCATTTCAGCTCTTGCTAAGAGGCTGGACATGCTCTCTGGCAAATGAAGAGGTCCTCTGCCAAGTAACTAGATCTCGCTCTTGCTAAAGGAAGAGCATTGTTCACTAAAATAGTCTGCCTTTTGATGCCAAAGGAAATCAAATTGTAATCAAGGGCTGAGAACGGGCTGAAGTCATCAAGCCTGGCTGACTTGCCTCAGATCTGGCAGCCTCACATGTTCCCAGGCTTATGAAACAGTATTTACGTTTACAAAAGGGACAGGCTTTCGTGAACTGGAAATTTGCTTCAATAATGGCTAAGTGAACCACGGATGGGACGGCTGGCATTGCAATGCATGCTTCCACGGATCTCAAGGACATGAAGAGAGACAGAGATGTGGAGGCATTTAGATTTTTGTTGAAGCGAACCAAAAGGGAGAGGGCGCATCTCTCAGGGAGAGGAAACTGAGAGGGAGAGGAAGCTGCAAAGACTTGTTGTAACCCCATTGAAACATCTCAGACAGCTGAATGTGAAGTTTTTGTTTTCCTGTTTTTAATTTTGTTTTGGTGGCAGCGGGGTGTGAGAGTTAGGAGAAGGTATATACCTTTCTTTATAGATCCGTGTACTGCCCTAAGGATCTACTCTGAAGTAAAACTAAATAGTGAGGGTTTCGCTGGTGGTCCAGTGGTTATGAATCTGCTTGCCGATGAAGGGGACACGAGTTCGATCCCTGGTCCGGGAAGATCCCACATGCCACAGAGCAGCTAAACCCATGCGCTGCAACTGCTGAAAGTGAAAGTCGCTCAGTTGTATCTGACTCTGCGACCCCATGGACTTGAATTCTCCAGGCCAGAATACTGGAGGGGGTAGCCTTTCCCTTCTCCAGGGGATCTTCCCAGCCCAGGTCTCCTGCATTGCAGGCGGATTCTTTGCCAGCTGAGCCACAAGAGCCTACACTCTAAAGCCCGTGCTCTGCAACAAGAAAAGCCACTGCAGTCAGAAGCCTGCGAAGCCTGCACATTGCAATAGAGAGTAGCCTCCATTCGCTGCAACGGGAGAAAGCCGCACACAGCAATGGAGAAGACCCATCACACCCAAACAATAAAATAAACTCATTAATTAAATAAATTAAAAAGAAAAACCTAGTGATTATGGAATGCATATCCTACAAAACTGTTCATTCAGTATGCTGTCTCTCTCAGCCCTTACACCACTGCTTTGAAGGTACGCATGCCCCATTTTAGGAATCCAGAGCTGAGGCTCTTAGTAGTTAAATAATTTACCCAGTCTCACAGGTGGTTAAGTGGCAGAGACAAGATGCAAATTTTGGTCTCAAAGCGAAAGCTCCTTCTGCCACGTTCCCTGTGTCATGTGTGATCAGAAAAGTCAACGAAGGAAAAACCCAGAGTGGAGAATGTTTATTTCCACTGCCAGGCTTTCTCTGAAAACCGACGTGCCCAGAAAGGTTGCTTTTGCACTTGCAAAATGAAGTGAGGAACTCAGGCAGTTTATTCAACGCCCCCCAGCATTTCCCTTGGGTCTGTCTCTTGAGGAGCCCAGGGCATCGTGTTGGCCTCGGGCACCTGTGTCACTGTTGTCCCATTTTCCTTTGTCTTTCTAGCCCCGGTCACAAGCAACAGCAATGAAAACAATGCTTTCCACAGAGCAGCGCTGTGTGGGTTAGGGCAACGTGGCTTGGTAGAGGAAGGCTTTGGAATATGCAAAGTTGGAGACTTCTCTCTGGCTTTGCAGCGTGGCCTCCACACCTGAAGGGACCTGGGACGGTAAAAGACAGAGGAGAGAGATCTCTTCTCACCTCCGATACACAGTGGGGAGAGCATTTCCAGATGCTAAGGAATCATGCAGTGGTAGCTGATATTTTTTAAGTATTCATGTTTGTGATCATTTTTTAATACATGCGAATATCAAAGCACTGTGTTGTCCATAGTGACACTAATACGTTATGTGTCAAAGGACATCCAACCAGTCCATCCTAAACCAAATCAGTCCTGAATATTCGTCGGAAGGACTGATGCTGAAGCTGAAACTCCAATACTTTGGCCACCTGATGCGAAGAACTGACTCATTGGAAAAGATGAGTTTTTCCCACCTGATGCTGGGAAAGATTGAAGGCGGAAGAAGAAGGGGATAACAGAGGATGAGATGATTGGATGGCATCACCAACTCAATGGACATGAGTTTGAGTAAACTCCAGGAGATGGTGATGGATAAGGAGACCTGGCGTGCTGCAGTCCATGGGGTTGCAAAGAGTCGGACACGACTGAGCAATTGAACTGAACTGAATCATACACCTATTAAAAAGGCATACAATTTTTTAAATATGTATTTATTTTGTATAAATAAAACACTCATTTTTATTAAAATGGAGAACAATGGACAAGAATGTTGTCCCTAATATTTTTAGGATGGTATCACTTCGACGTCTAAATTATTTAAGTTGTTGTTACGTTCACCAAAGTTTACTTACCCTTCACAAGTGAGGGAAAAGAAAAAAAGAGGCAAAGTTAGGACTTCCTTGGTGGTCCAGTGGTTCAGAATCCACCTTCCAATGCAGAGGAGGTGGGTTCGAACCCCGTTCGGGGAGCTAAGAGCCCTCTTGCCTCATGGACAAAAAACCCAAACATAAAACAGAAGTGATATTGCAACAAATTCCATGAATACTTTTTAAATGGTCCATGTGAAAAAAATATTTCTTTAAGAAAGAGGGAAAGTTAACTGATGGAGTAACTTGATTATGGGGAAGTTCCAGGATAGTCTGTGAGGTCTGTGCTCATCTGCTCCATGTCTGTTTCTCTTAATTTAGTTTGACTTCATTTAGCAGGGCACCGTGTTTAGGAACGCGCTTGTAAACTAAAACGAGAGAACCGCCAAAAAAGCAAAACCCTGACGCTTTGAGGACTAATGGCCAGGATGCTTTATTCTAACAGTACAACAGGCTTTCTGTACGGAGACTGTTTTACTGGTTGGCACGAAGTCATGAATGTTCGAAGCCGCTACTATAAAGCAAAGTCCTTTCCCCTAGCATCTGATTGCCAAGCTGTCTTCTGCTCTTCAGGCAGCAGCTCTGCAGTATTTCGGTTAACAAAGCCAGGGTACTTTTCTTCCACATAAAGGGAATTATGATTCCACTGGAGACTCAAAGGAGGAAAATTAAAGTCATCAAAAAACTGATTCGAGGAGGCATTTTCTTTGAAAATGTGAAGTATGCTTTGATGCGTCTCCATTCTCTGCCGAGGATGCTATGCAGAGGGCCAGCTTGGCTCTCAATGCCGAAGGAATAATTTATATGGTTTAATTCCAACCCCCCCCCAAAAAGAAGAGGATCCATTTCTTTTGGCCGTAGGGGTTAAGAAGAACAGGCGGGGTAGGGTAGTGAACCTAAACGGGAATTCTCTGCAGCTGCTCTCAGAGGGAATGAAAACACACTGCCCAAAGCAAGGCAACCGAGGAGGCAGAGGTCAGCCTCGAGGGGCAGAGGGGTGTGGGTCTGGGGCCGCTTGAGCCGTTCAAGCAACTCAGTTTCCGTCTGAGGGACACCTCTGAGCCACCCTGAGAGAGGAGGCTGGGCCACAGCAGCTGGTCTTGGAGCAACGGGTGACATCCTCCAGGTGACAGCCCCTGGGGAGGTGAAGATGAGTCATTTTCCCCCACTGACAGCAACACGCTTTCCTCCATCTTCTGCGCAAGTTTACGCGCCATGATTGCTGATTATGATAATGAGAACAAAGTGTATCACAGCTATGTCAGGAGTATTTTCCCCCTCCAGCAAAACAATTGTTTTACATCTTTTCCATGTGTTGCATCCTCAGGAAAGACACATTGGCATTGATTTCCCCAAAGAAAATCTTTCTTTAAACTTTAATAATAGAAGAATAAAAAAAAAAAAAAAACAACCAGCACTGTTTATGGAAGCCCTCTAAAAGCTTTTATGTCTGACAAAGGAAAAGAACCAGGAAACCATTATGACAAGCTGATATTTGCTGAGACATCCCCCCGCCTTGAGATTATTAAATAAGCCGCAGCTCTGCGATGCTGTGAAATGTGCCTAAGTTTAAGCGGGTGGTCGTTTCCCACAAGCCAGGTGGTTTTCTGTGTGACACCATCCTTGTGTGTTTAAACAGACTACCGTTGTGGTCGGTGTTCACATGGACGGCTTGGGGTAGAGCCTGCATCTTGCCAGGAGGAGAATTGGACCAGTCATAGCAGCACTTCCGTGGAATCATGAGGTAATGCGAGAAACAATGCAGCGCGAACACAGAGATTTCCTCCCCTGCAGCCTCTTGAGTTTTCCCATTGTGTGCGTCTTCGGTGGGCATTGAAAGCTGGGAAACGTCTTGACAAAGGCTTTCTCTCACTTCTAGGTTAGAAGTCTCTTTCTCACCATTCTTTGCTTCTCAGAGAACTTCATTGGCTTTTTCTCTCCATTCAGCTGAGACGGTGACTAAGTGCAGGGCCAGTTAGCAGCAAAGACTGCATCAGTCGTTGGAGGGGTGGGGGCTGCTGGGGGTGCTGAGGCACAGTCAGGCGGATCGGTGAGGGGTCCTCGGGAATGTCGGCCTGCTGTGTTCAAAGGAGGCACCGCTTCAGTTTTGCTTTGTGGTGGATCAGAAAGATGAAGGTCCCGGGTCAAAATGTGTGCTTGGTATACTGTCGTCAGGCCATTACGAAAGGAGAGCGCGCAGTGGGTTCTGGTTTCTGGTTTGTGGGTGGGGAAACTTGTTGATGCCCCTCCTGGGCTCAGAGGAGAGATGAGCGTTCAGGACCCCTCTTCTAGGGCGCCCACACTTCTAGGGCGCCCCCTCTAGCCTGGTGACGTTGGGCGGGCAGAGATGAGCATCTGAGTTCCCCTGGAGGGCCACCTCTGACCACCCGGCTGGGCGGAAAGAAGCCAGATGCCACCACAGGGACTGCCCTTGAACAAATCCCAGGAGAGTCTGAATTCATTCATTGAACCAATAAGTATTTATTCCGTGCAGAGCAGTGCGAGAGACGCGGGCACGTTTAAGATGTGTCCTCACACGTCAGGGGCTCTGTTGCTGCTGGGTTTAAACTCATGCCAGGTCTCAATGACATCATTGCAGAGCATCTTGGCTCCCACCCCACGGCACTATTCTTTTCCCGAACATTCCCAAACACGCTCTACGCATCATTCCTGCCTCTGTCATCGCTCCCCAAACCTGGGCACATTTTGCCAAGCGTGAACTGCTTGTTCTTGTGATGGTGACTTAACACCCTCCTTGTCTCAAAAATGAGGAGTGGACATGCGTCAGACTTTCTGCTGTTGCTTTTCTCAGGGGGTGTCCAAAGGGTGGCTGAGATGACGGAGTCCAAATGTTTGGTCCACAGGGCCCTTCCCATTATCTGTTCTACTTATTGATTGGCATGAGATTTCCTGAAAGACCTTTAACCAACAACACTGCTAGCTTTTAGCCACAGGCTCTGTGTGTTTCCTGGAGTGTCTAGCCTCAACACTTCAGGAGTCAGGTTGCAAATCTTTGATGGTTTTTACTTTCTGTTTGGGCACTGACTCAAGGTCCGCCAGAGGTGATATACTAAGACTTTCTCGGGTATTTCTCGAGCTTGTCTCCAGTCCTATACACGTGCGTGGAGGTCTTGATTCCCAGAATATGTCAGAGTTCTTTGACGACTCTATGTACACTCATTCCCCACATTTTCCTGTAAGATTTTTGATCAACTTTTCATTTACTCTAACTATATCATTGCCTCAGGTAGCCACAATATTAAACAATTTTTAGTGATTGTTTTTGAAAAATGTTCTGAGAAGAGACCACATGGAAAGAAAGAAATCCTACAAGTCAGGGTTCCCATGAAACTGCGTGACAGGTCAAACAATGACAGTTCTGTGGAGAGGGGGCTTGGGGGGAACCCCAAATTCTTTCTGCACCTGTTAGTGGCTGCCAGACTACTGGTTTTCATGGCTATCATGAATGAAAGGCTGTTGATTTTCAAGACTACTGAAGAGCTGGGGAATAAAGGATGGAAAAAGCACAAGTTAACATGCCCCAAACTCACTATTCTTACTGAGATTCAAGTGTTTTTCATTGAATAAACAGATGTTTGTTTTGGTTGCAAGCCTTTGCATAATTTCCACAGTTCTGAAGAAGTCAACTTTGATCATTTTGCCAACTGTCATTGCTTTTATAGAGGAGATTGTCAGAAACTTTTCTAGAAGTGACTCTCCTCTTTTGTATTCAATGTGTGCATAATGTGTGTATATTATCTTGTTTCTCCTAATTCATTCTGACATTAGTTCAGTGCTTCTTTTATCCTTTTTTAAAAATGTCAAGGTAACTATAAAATCCCATGGGTCTTTTGCTTTTTGAGTTCTAGGGTACTGGGGCTTTGAGTAGAGAGTGCCTTGGTAAAGTTTCTTTGGCAAACATCGAGGAGAGAAAGCAGAAGCTCATTGAACTACAAGCAGATTGGGTTTTGACTTCCAGTCCTGGGATTCACACTTTTGGTATCTGGTCAGGTATTAGCTTTGGGGGCAGACATGTTGGTGGATAACATGATGGAGAGTCCATGTTTTTGACTCAGCTGTGAACTCTCTTTATTTTTCAGATACCCACCTTCAGAATCCATGGGGTTCTTAATAAGTATATGAGCATACAGAAAAGGAGAGCAGAGCCCATTCTTTTGTAAATGATGATAGTGCTGTTACAATAATCAAATTAAAAGACAAATGAAAGCAAAAGTTATTTAGAAATGGGAGTTAAGGTTGCAAAATAAATTCTCAAAGAATCCTGCTCTACTATTTCTACATTTTAGCAATAATATGCAAACACATATAACATTGTGAGTGGGAATTCAATCTAATTAAAACACAAATAGCAGTCTTCATACTATGTATTTTGTCAGCCATAAATGACAGTCAGAGATGCCAAAAAAGTCATTCTCTGTCCCTTTTGCACAAGGTAAAGCATATAATGAGGAAAAACAAAGGGTTGAACTGAAGTGTCTGTTTCCAAATTGCTCTACTAATGTATGATTTAATCAAGGAGTTGACTATTACCTCTTCATATCTTAAGGAGAAGTTGCAATGGGAGAAATTAATCTGTTTACTACTTTTGTGTATATGTATGGGGGAAATGGTCTGAATGCTTCTAAAGACCAGCTAATTTTAATTCAAATTATTGGTGTGAAATATTAAAAACTAAGCTACATTTACTGTCATATATAATGTGGATGGAAAAACTTCTACCCTGTGGTTCTTTTAAAAGTTGGGAAGCGTTTTAAAGTAATTCCTGTGTCTTTCCACTTGAAGGTGAATTGTCATGCCAGCAACAACAGAGACGTGTCAGTACCTGTAGGCGCTGAATTTAGACACTTCTTGGGAATATACTGTTTAGTACAGCTCTGTGTGTGACACTGTACTGTGCCAGGCGCTGAGGGTGTAGGAACAAACCAAGTTGTTTTAAATTTTAACACATTGAAAGAAGCAGAAGAGAGAGCGAATTATCTCAACAAACTATGTTTGGGGGGAAGACCCAGGGTACAAAGGGCTGAGAGTAAGTACAGCTGGGTTTTCTGTTGGAAAAAAAAAAAACATAGGCAGGTTGCATGGGTCACAGGAAATTAGATAGGGGTGGGGTAGGCATGTTACATGTGACAATTTATTTTGGAGTTCTAGAGCTATACTGTTCAATAAAAATATAATGTAAGCCACATCTCAGCAATGGCAGACACATTAATGCAAAAAAAAAAACTAGTGAGATAATTTTAAAACCATATTCTATTTAACTCATATATCTAAACTGTTACCATTTCAATGTACTATCAATATAAAGATTATTAATTGGCATTTTATGCTCTTTTTTTTCCTAGCTTTCAAAATATATACTCCTATAGGGCATCTCAACTTGGACACTAAATTTTCATTAGAAATAATTCACCTGTATTAAGGTTCATAAAATTCAGTTCAATCGCTCAGCCATGTCCAACTCTTTGCGACCCCATGGACTGCATCACGTCAGGCCTCCCTGTCCATCACCAATTCCCCGAGCTTACTCAAACCCACATCCATCGAGTCAGTGATGCCATCCAACCATCTAATCCTCTGCCATCCCCTTTTTCTCCCACCTATAATCTTTCCCAGCATCAGGGTCTTTTCCCAGGAGTCAGGTCTTCACATCAGGTGGCCAAAGTACTGGAGCTTCAGCTTCAGCATCAGCCTTTCCAATGAACATTCAGGACTGATCTCCTTTATGATGGACTGGTTGAATTTCCTTGCTGTCCAAGGGTCTCTCAAGCGTCTCATCCAACACCACAGTTCAAAAGCATCAATTCTTCAGTGCTCAGCTTTCTTTATAGCCCAACTCTCACATCCATACATGACTACTGGAGAAACCATAGCTTTGACTAGATGGACCTTTGTCGGCAAAGTAATGTCTCTGCTTTTTAATATGCTGTCTAGGTTTGTCATAACTTTTCTTCCAAGGAGCAAGTGTCTTTTAATTTCATGGCTGCATTCATCATCTGCAGTGACTTTGGAGCCCCAAAAAATAAAGTCTGTCACTTGTTTCTATTGTTTCCCTATCTATTTGCCATCATAAAATTAGTCATTGAAAATTATACTTACCTGCTCAAGTTGTTCCAAACATACTTAAAAATTTTTAATAACTGAATGAAGTATCAGTATTTAAATTAATAAAATTAGATGATACTGGATAAGTGTTTCTTGAATTAGATCAAATGAAACAGCTGAGATTAGTGAGATTAAACAACTGCTCAGCATCTCTCAGATAATAAAAGTTGATGAGGATAAGCTAGAACCCAGGCCTTTTGCTATCTAGAAAAATCCTGGAATAGTATTCAGTGTTTGAGTTTCAGAAAATGATTCAAAGAATTTGGACAGAAAAGGATTTTCTGAAATTGTTTCTAAATGTACTTAGTTCTCAGGTTTGGAGTGGGATCTCCAAGAGGAAGAGCTCAGAGAGTGCAAGCATTTACTCTCTTAAAAGCTAGGAAACACAGTTATAATAGAATCAGGGAGCCGTGCACTTACTTAGACTTGACTTATAAAGCATTGCTCTGGCTCAGGGAAGAATCTGATTTGAAAGTTGCATCTTCCTCTTCAGTGGTGAACGTCTGCACAAGTGTGCAGAGGTGCGTGAAAAGGGTTTGGCTTCAAGGAAGGAACAGAAGCAAATGGCCTCAGCGGTGAGTGGTGTGTTGGCTCCTGAAACTACTTTCAAGAGGGATGGTTAGAGTTCCGTTTGCTGACTTCCTGGGAAAACAAGTAGGAACCGACCTCTTAGCCTCAGCTACGGAACTTTCAGAGCTGGAGAAAACCACTGCCAGTCTGCCCTGCTGTAACAGGAATACATAAACCAGGTAGCTTATGAACAAGAATTTTGCATGTTTCTGGAGGTTGAGTCCAAGATCAGGGCTCCAGCAGATGAGGTCTTTTCCCCAGATGACTGACTTTTTGCTGTGTCTTCACAATGTGGAAGACTTTGGGAGCTCACTGGGGGTGTAATAAAGCACTAATCTCATTCATGATCCAGTCACCTCCTAAAGGCTCCCTTTCCTAATACCATCCCTTGGGTATTAGAATTTCTACATATGAACTCGAGTTGGGTGGAGGGCATAAACATGTAGCCACATTTGCATTGAGAGTCTTTCCTGGGGAGGCACATACGATCACATGAATGAAAGAATTAAAACACGAGGCCCACTTTGTGTTTTCTACATTGAAAAATTGACTCTATTCAGTTTACAGAGAAATCCACGCTTTCATCTTTTTTTTTTCAGAAGGAAGAGAAAAATTGATTAAGTACAGTATCATTATCTGGAAATAATTTCTTTTTTAGTTTAGGGAGTTTGGTTTGATTAGAATATTTGTTTTCATCAGAATTGGAAGGAAAATAGTGAATATTGTATTTTAAACAAATGTGGCCTGTTTGAAATGAATGACCTAATTTAAAATCTCTCAAATTTTTTTTTAAAGGGCTGTTGGTTTTTTTGCATCTCATATATTTATATATTTGGCTTTTGGAATGTTGTAATAAGACAGCAAATGTTGTCATTTCATAGATGGACACATTTCTAAAAACTGAGTCCAAGATAAATGGCAACTACCATTCGGGGTTATTTAGTCAGTTGCTGAAGCTCCAATACTTTGGTCACCTGATGCGAACTGCTAACTCATTGGAAAAGATCCTGATGCTGGGAAAAATTGAAGGCAAAAGGGGAAGAGGGAGACAGAGGATGAGATGGTTGGATGGCATCATCAATTCAATGGACACAAACTTGGGCAAACTCCGGGAGATGGTGAGGGACAGGAAGGGCTGGCATGCTGCAGTCTGTGGGATCGCAGAGTAAGATACAACTTGGAGACTGAACAACCACAATCACTTGCTCTCCTCCAGGGCATCCGTGATTCCATAGGAACTCCGTGTGGCTGTCTCTATTGATCCCACTGAGGGACCCATTTGTTGTCAAGTCACATTCTCTCTAAACTTGACGTTCTTCACTACAATGTCACACTTCATTTCAGCTTTCTAAGATTGTTTTGACAGGGCAGACGGTAAAGAGTTTTAATTAAGAGAGTCTCATGGAGGCTAAACCACCGTAGTGTTATTTTCAGTGTTATGATGGCTTTGGCTATTGACTGTTTTATCTGTGAGAAGAATTGTATACCCCCAAAATGTCTAAATGATCTTGACTTTTGATGTGTTAAAGTGTACCATATACTTGTTTGTGCATGAGTTGTGTCTGACTCTTTTGTGACGCCATGGACTGTAGACCATAGCCCAACAGGTTCCTCTGTCTATAGGATTCTTCAGGCAAGATTATGCAGTGAGTTGCCGTTTCCTTCTGCAGGGGATCTTCCCGACCCAGGGATCAAATCAGGATCTCCTGAGTCTCTTGCACTGACAGGTGGATTCTTTTTTTTTTTTTTAAGAGTAGAAATAAATGTATTTAAAATATAGAAAAAGCTGAAATCAGTCACAAAAGCCAAGGGCTCATCCAAACAAAACGGATGAGAGGATATTTGGACAGAACCTAGAAGGGGGTTTCTCAGCCTCTGTTATTGACAAGTGGATTCTTACCACTGTACCAACTAGGACTCTCAAAGTGTACCATAATGACCACTGAATGACTGTCCATGAGAAGAGGAGACATATTCTGGAGGGAATTTAAGGTATTTTTTGACGCTGGCATGAGTAATTTTTGCTAGTTCAGTTCAGTTCAGTCGCTAATGACTGAACTGCATGTTGACCCTATGAACCGCAGCACACCAGGCCTCCCTGGTCCATCACCAACTCCTGGAGTCTAACCAAACACATGTCCATGGAGTCAGTGATGCCATTCGATCATCTCATCCTCTGTTGTCCCCTTCTCCTCCTGCCCTCAATCTTTCCTAGTATCAGGGTCTTTCCAAATGAGTCAGCTCTTCACATCAGGTGGCCAAAGTATTGGAGTTGCAGTTTCAAAATCAGTCCTTCCAATGAACACCCAGGACTGATCTCCTTTAGGATGGCTGGTTGGATCTCCTTGCAGTCCAAGGGACTCTCAAGAGTCTTCTCCAACACCACAGTTCAAAAACATCAATTCTTCAGTGCTCAGATTTCTTTATAGTCCAACTCTCACATCCATACATGACCACTGGAAAACCATAGCCTTGACTAGATGGACATTTGTGGACAAAGTAGTGTCTCTGCTTTTCAATATGGTGTCTAGATTGGTCATAACTTTCCTTCCAAGGAGTAAGCATCTTTTAATTTCATGTCTGCAATCATCATCTGCAGTGATTTGGGAGCCCAGAAAAATAAAGTCAGCCAATGTTTCCACTGTTTCCCCATCTATTTGCCATGAAGTGATGGGACTGGATGCCATGATCTTAGTTTTCTGAATGTTGAGCTTTAAGCCAACTTTTTCACTCTTGTCTTTCACTTTCATCAAGAGGCTCTTTAGTTCTTCTTCGCTTTCTGCCATAAGGGTGGTGTCATCTGCATATCTGAGGTTATTGATATTTCTCCCAGCAGTCTTGATTCCACCTTGTGCTTCCTTGCTAGTAGCCATGGTCTTAAATTCTTTCTGAGCCAACTTGTGTCTCCTCCCCCAGTTAAACAAACACAAGCTTCTTCAACTTTTTAAATGAGTGTTTTGATATCTACCACAAACTAAAAATAACTCTGAATGGCATGCACTTAAAATAAATGATTGTCTCTTTAGTATAATTAAAGAGATCAGTGTCATCCGAAATCCTCATTTATCTCAGGAAAACCTAGGCAAGATCATCTGCTTAAGTAAGATATAGTCTATAAATTAGATTAATTCTTTAATACGCATTTAGAGTGATAAAAATTCTGAAGTTTAAAATTGACAAGGAAATTAGTCTTGTTAGTGCCTTCCAAAGTAAAACTATTTTACAGAGGAACTTTTTAAAGCTACGTATGCTTAGATTTTGAGTAGAAATTTGCTCTAATTGCAGTGATGGCAAGTGCATTGAAATAAATCTGCATTTTACTGTGTAGAATTTCCTTCCCTTGTATCTGAATTGTGTGGGGGGTGGGTTTGATGAGTTTCCATCCTGATACCCCAAATGTTGCCAGAATTAGCATTCAGCCCACGTGGACATGTCGAAGAGAGCCTGCCAAAGGGTTGGTCAGAAGACTATTGGGCTTTTGAGTCAGAATGCAACCTGAAAACATACAGAGATGAAATGATGCTCTCCCTGTTATTACAGTGGATGCTCTTAGTGTTAATTTTAAAAAGTCTTTGTATTTGTAAGGGACAAATGTAAATAAGACATCCTTCAAAGAAAAAAACCTACAATTGGACTCTGTACTTCTTCTCAATTTGAGCGTGTAACTCCTAACTAATATCTCTTTTATTTGGAAGCACACAGATACTTAATCACAAATAGATATAATCTCTCCAGAGCATGGAAAACAATGGGCACTTTTAACTCTTTATTGAAGCAAATATAATCTTCTGTTTTGTGATACAATGAGGGAAATTATACCTTATATATAAAACAGACATTAATACAATAACACATCTTTTAACAAACATCTTCAGGGAATGAAGTGTTCCTCACACATGAATTTTCCTGATAATGAAAACTTTCTCTTTGAAATAAAATAAACTTAGAAGCAAAGTTTTGTTTTTTCATTTTCATCAGGACGTTGATTTACAGGTGTATATGTGCCTCTCAGCTGCCTAGGGAGAATTACTCAACACTGTTTAATATTCTTAATGACTTCAGGAGAGTTATGGAGAATTATAGCACGGTAACACTTTTGGTACAATGTGTCTTGAAGTTTAGTACATATAGGAACAACCTGGGAGCTTGTCAAAAATATATATTCTTGGGACTCATTCCAGAAATCCTTATTCAGGAGCATTGAATCTGCATCTGTTACAAATTTTCCTCCTGATTCTGGTCCAAGCAGTCAGGAGAACCACACTTGGAAAAGCCTTGCCTTTGAGAGCATCATTGAGAAAATGATAACAGTCTTACCAACCACGTATTCTGTTTTCTCTACATCCTTCCATGAATTATTCAACACTCATGACAAGCCCACGGGACAGGCACTGTGTTCATTCCCATTTTTCTGCTCTGGAACCGAGCCAGATGATTTAAATGTTTTCCTAGGTCACCCAGCCACCAAGTGATGAAGCTGGGGTTGAAACCAGCCTGCCTGACCCCAGGGCCGGACCGCCATGCTATGGGCCCAATTTAGATACAGAGATAAGACTTTCCAAACATTTTCTAGGCTTATTGAATCCACCCCCCGTGTCTGGTTCTCTGAGGGTCTGTTTGGTAGGACACTTAGCCCTACTAACAGAGGACATGACATGGGTCCAGTGTGGGGGTGGGGACCCAATGAGAAGAAGCTCTGCTCTTGGTCAACTCATCCCCAGCCCCCATCTTCCTCATCAGCGGATCCTGGTCAGTGATACAGCAGGGACCCAGATCACCATCTGCAAAAGGAGTGGTCCATACCATAAGCAACTAGGCTCTGAGAGGCATCTAAAAATAATTATGCTTCATGAGTCATTTTTCTAAGTGCAATGTGTAATGCTGATTATATAATAATAATATGGACTCCAAGAAATTTGAAAAAATGGACAAGTAACATAGAGAATATAATATGCAAACCAGTCAGAGATGATACTGCTGCCATTGGAATGTCTTTGAAATAGTCTTCTGTATATTAAAACATGAACATTTAAATACGGATTTGTGTGTTCATATGTAAATATGCAGGTGCAATTTGCACATATAACACTATAATGTATATTATATCATTTTACACATTTGGGATAATTTTTGTATATAATATTTTGCCTTATTCGTTCTTCACTAAATGTTCTTCTAGGAGTGTTTTTCTAGGATATTATTACTTTTTTAAGAATATGTTTTTTTTTCATTAAAGTTGCAGGTAATTGTTAACCATGGTTGTACTTTAATTTGCATAAATCTGAACCTATGTTTGAATTTATCTTGTTCCCATTCTTAGTTAGTATAAATAGTGCTGGGGGAAGGATTTTCGTGTAAAAATTTTGCCCCCAGTTTGAATTGTTTCTTTAAAATGAAGTTCTAGAGGGAGAGTTGCTTTGTTAAAATGAGTAACTTCTCTTACAGAACTTAACAAATATCTCCCACATTACTTTTCAGAATTACTGTACAGCTCAACACGTCCATCTCCAGGACATGAGAGCCGACCTTCCCTTACTCTGTACGCCCTGAACATTACCTTAAAAAAAGTAAATATTGGCCTACTTAAGGGCTTCCCAGGTGGCTCAGTGGTAAAGAATCCACTTGCCAGTGCAGGAGACTCAGGTTTGATAGTCAGGAAGATCCCCTGGAGGAGGGCATGGCAACCCACTCCAGTATTCTTGCCTGGAGAGTCCCTTGGATAGAGGAGCCTGGTGGGCTACAGTCCATGGGGTCACAAAGAGTCAGACTTAACTTAGTGACTGAGCACAAGCAGGAGTATAATTGGCTTATTTAACAACCAAAATAGTACTAGGAATAGGGGGTTAACAGATAGACATGACTATAGATAATAAAACAGATAGCAAGGATTTTTGTATAGCACATTCAATATTTTGTAATAATCTATAATGGAAAAGAATCTGAAAATAATATATAGGCATATGTATACGTATATATACACACATATACACCACTCACTTTGCAGTACATATGAAACACAATATTGTAAATCAAGCATACTTCAATTTTAAAAGTGTGTCTTTTCTTTTAATCTGTAGTTCTTTGATTACTAGTGATGTTGATTTTTTTCCTGGGTATTTCTTAGCAGCTTGTTTTTCTTATTGCATGACTTGTCTATAGATGTTCCTTCTTATCTTTTTAATTTATCTATAGCAGCTTTTAAAATTGTGATCATAGTTTCTTTAAATACTATAAGAGATTCTTTTAGGATGGAGTGAATGAGTTTAAGGTCCCTGACATGCTGACTTCATGACCGCACTCGTGGGTGTTTGGAAGCATTCTGATTTATTTCTGGGCTCTTGGCTCTTAGAAACAGTTGGTGCTGATATGTTAGCAAGAAAGCAGCTTACACAAATGCATGGTGTATTTTGTTCTCTATAATAATCGAAGGTCAGATTTATGTTCTCCTAAAAATCATTGATTTTTTTTTTCAGAAACTTTTGCAGGGATATAAGATGAATCAAGTTTTTAACTTTCTCTTTTGTTTCAGCTGCATATTTTCAGCTTCTATTTATTATGTGCCAAAACCAAGATGTCTATTTATGATATAACATATTAAGCTCAGAGAGGATAATTGACTTGGCAAGTATATGGTTAAGAATCTGTCTTCAAATCTTTTACCTTTTCTATTGCATCAATTTCCTATTCTAAGAAATAATAATGCATATTCTATGCTTTGGCATTTTTTGACAATTTGAATATGTTTCCATTATATGACTCAACATTTTATAGGAACATTTTACAGAATTATTTTTAAATAACTGTAGAGGAAGTAAATATTCCTAGGCTTCAAGCTGCAGTCAGTAAGAACAGTGGTTGGTTCAGATTGACTTTCAGAGAATTAAAATTATACACCATGAAACTCCACACTTAGCTCTGCAATTAAAAATGCATTTCTCTACTCAGGAAATGATTATTTCATTTCAAAAGGAAAAGAAGTAGCAGCAGCTAACTAAATCCCAAAGAATCTAGCAAAATCTGATTCCAGCTTTACAAATCTATCTCACAATTTATATGGTTACCTCTTCTACTTCAAAAAAAAAAAAAATGAAAACACAAACTAAAGGAAACTTATTGTAAGAAAAATAATGACAATGGGACAATAAGGTCTTAATAATGAACTTAGTGGCTTTAAAAATACTCACATTGAGACAATAAAAAAATAGGAAAACAAGACAGCTATTTTCGAAGAGAATAAATTGTTGATTTAAAAATCTGCATGCAATGCCATGGGTTGTATGCAGAGATTTTTTTTTTTGTATGCAGAGATTTTAATAAATCTAATTCTGACAGACACTGTCCAAAGCTAATATACCTAGTGGCGAAAGTAAGTACCAACGATTGCTGATGCCTAGTTCTCTGATGGCCAAGGAACCTCGACTTCCTTTAAGGTAACACGCGGCCATCCGTCTTCTGGAATCATACCACCACCAGGGTCCACTGAGCAAGCCTCTCCTTGAAGCTCTCCCCAGTTCTTTTGCAGGTCTTTGCCTTCCCTCCCAAATTTATGAGCCTTGACCGAGCTGCAGGGGCAGCTAGGAGCATCTCTGGGCTGTCAGCTTCTCCCAAACGCTGGCGCCTGGACAGAGAGCCGCGCCCGTGTCCAGACGCACAACCTCCCTGCAGTGTGGGCTGCTCCACACCTATACTCAGTGAGTGACAGTCGTGTCCGACTCTCTGCGACCCCACGGACAGGAGCCCGCTGAGCTCCTCTGTCCGTGGGGTTCTCCAGGCAAGAAGACTTGAGTGGGCTGCCTTTCCTTCTCCAGGGGATCCTCCCGACCCAGAGATCAAACGCACCTCTCCTGGGTCTCCTGCACTGCAGGCAGATTCTTTGCTGCTCAGCCACCGGGGAGGCCCCCTGGATAAACACGGACACTTTTTCCAACGCCCCTGCTTCTTCCTGACTCACTTGTCTTCTTGTTTGCTGCCAGCTAGCCCCCACTTTTTCAGGGGGCTTACCTCCTGTTGACTGTTTTATATTTGAAAAAGTACGCGAATTAAGCAATCCTCAGTTCATTATGGCTTGCTCTCTGTCTACTGTCCTGTAGCTCATGGGCTGATCCTCTCATTGCAGAGATGAGGTGACCCCCACCATTCCCCCAACTCCACCATCTCCCGGGGAGGAATGCCTGGAAGGGGCTCCAGGGTTGGAGGATGGTGTCTGAGGTCAGGGGTGTAGACTGGTGTCTATGCAGTGTTCAGTTCCATGGCTTTTATTGGTTTTTAACCACTGCGTCTGATTTATTTTGGTACATTAAGCAGTATGTTTTAAAAAATGCATGGGGTTTCCACATTCATGAAAAGGGGGACAGAAGTTTAAAGTACATTAATAACACTGGAGTTAGGAATCTGAGCAAGTCTCTCCACTAGTCTAGGGAAGGAAAACCTGGAGCAATTCTGAGGAAAACAGACCCTTTAACCACCTCGTAATGGGGAAAACTGTATAGTCTACACGGCCTTCTGTGCAGCTGTGATTAAGAATCAAGGTGCAGCATTAAACTTCATGTAAATAACATTCCATTAGCTAGTATTTATAACATTCTGAACAATGCTAAAGATGGAAAGTCTCTGGGCATAATTGCATTTTTCTATGAAAGGGCTTTATGTAGACTTTTGCAGACTCTCCTTAATGTAGTCAATCTTTAAAGGATTTTTAAATCATGTGAGATGGTCTTATGTAGAAATCAAAACATTGACTATTGAGGAAAAAGACTAATCACAGAGTACATTTAGGAGTCAAAATATGGGAATATTGTTAAGAACCCTCTCGATTGCTTAATGGGTTTTGGAAAGCGGAGTTAACTGTGCTGGGGTTTTAGGTTTTTCAAGGTGGGGATGAGATTTATTCATACTGGTGGCTCAGACAATAAAGAATCTGCCTCCCAGTGCAGGAGACACAGGTTTGCTCCCTGGGTCAGGAAGATCCCCTGGAGAAGGAAAAGGCAACCCACTCCAGTATTCTTGCCTGGGAAATCCCATGGACAGAGGAGCCTGATGGGTCCCTGGGGTCGCACAGAGTCGGACACAGTTAAAACAACTTAGCACTCACACACCCCCATGGAAATGGGAATGCACGCCATCAGTTCTAGTCTGCTTGACCAGAGGGAAGAATGTGAAGGCAGACTGGGCAGTCAGAAGGCAGGGTGGAGGATCCCTCACCTCGGACACCTCTAGTGCACCCACCCCCTGCCCATGTCCCTGTCCAGGCGCAGCTACGGGCCAGCGTGATGAAGGCCAGCTGAGGGGCACTGGAATAAACAGAGTAGACCACTGGAGGAGCCTGATGTAACACAGCCTCAGGCGGGAAACCACACACACACACACACACACACAGGAGTCGGGATCCACCTTTCCACATCCTGGGCGGGTGACCAGGCCGTGGGTGAGCCTGGGGGTGGACGGACCCAGGAGGAGGCGCCCACCGGACTCCGAGGCTGCAGCTGTCTTTGTCCCACAAACACAGCTTGTTTTATTTGTATAGAAAGAAGCGCAAAGGGCAACAGGGCTCCTTACTGTTCAGACCTCTGTTCTTCAGTGACTTGTTACCTGTCAGAGGTGAGATCACCTTCTCCCCAAAGACAATGAGATTCAAATGTGAATCAAATCAGCCCAGACTGATGCAGGCACGTGGTGTCCTGGGTTCCTGTGAGTGATGCAGAGATACCCAGACAGAGCATCTACCTGCAAGGGGCTTTCAGACAAGTGGCAGAGGTAAGATCTACAAATATGGAAGATCATGGTAAAAATAACAATATGGGGTTGGCAGGAATAGACAAAGCACACAGGATTTAGAAAACAGGTCTGTGTAAGCCTGGGCTGACTCTGAGAAAGGAGTCACCCAGCCTTTGATCAATGGCCAAATTAATTGTTGTTTAGTTGCTAAGTCACGTCTGACTCTTTGAGACCCCCACGAACTGGAGCACGCCAGGCTCCCCTCTCCTGTAGTTTGCTCAGATTCGCATCCATTGAGTCAGTGATGCTATTTAACCATCTCATCTTCTGTTGCCTCCTTCTTCTCCCTTTGCCTTCAGTCTTTTCCAGCATCAGGGTCTTTTCCAATGAGTCAGCTCTTCCCATCAGGTGGCCAAAGTATTGGAGTTTCAGCCTCAGCATCAGTCCATCCAATGAATATTTAGGGTTGATTTCCTTCAGGTTGGACTGGTTGGATCTCCTCGCAGTTCAAGGAATTCTCGAGTCTTCTCCAACACTACAATTCAAAAGCATCAATTTTTTGATGCTCAGCCTTATTTATGGTCCAACTCTCACATCCATACATGAGTACTGGAAAAATTTTGACTAGATGGACCTTTGTTGGCAAAGTGATGCCTCCACTTTTTAATACACTGTCTAGGTTTGTCATAGCTTTCCTTCCAAGGAGCAAGCATCTTTTAACTTCAGGGCTGCAGTCACTGTCCATAGTGATTTTAGAGCCCAAGAAAATAAAATCTGTCCCTGCTTCCACTTCCATTTAATTTGGTATAAAAGACCAAATTATTAGCTCTGGCAAAAATTATTTAAGAGGCAGAAATATCTCACTTACACCTACAATGCTCAGGAAGACCAGGACTCAGAGATTTGGGAGCTCAAAGTATCTCAAGATATCAGACCTTCCAGCAGCTTATGGGTAAAATCATGTGATGTGTTTATAGCAATCCAGACCCAAAGGGAAAGGATTTGCAAAAATCAGTTACCAGGGAGGGAAGAGAGGCCCCTCCATTCCAAGCCAGGGTCCTTCTCATTCTACCTCTTCCTTTAAAAGTACATCAAGTTCTCTCCCTTTTTTTCTTGATGAGTTTGCCTAAAGGTTTATCAATCTTGTTTATATTTCCAAGGATAAGGACTTTATCAAATCAAGGAAGGGTGAAACTGTAACAGTAATGATTAATTTTGGAGGCTTGGGACTTGGATACCAAATCTTATATTGAAATTTACATACTACACGTCATAAGCAAGTTGATAACAGATTTCCCACACTGATTATATCCAGTATTAAATAACCAGCATAATTAATTAGCTCCAACCCTCGGATCTGATTCCCCATGGTTTGTATACATTTGTTGTTCCTGTCGTTTAGTTGCTCAGTCCTGTCTGACTGTCTGCGACCCCATGTAGCCCACCAGTCTCTGTCCACGGGATTTCTCAATCGGGAACACCGGAGTGGGTTGCATCGCCTTCCCACCCCAAGGATTGAACCCGTGTCTCCTGGCCTGGCAAGCAGGTTCTTTACCACTGAGCCCCCTGGGAAGCCCCAGTTTGCGTATTACCAGCTGGTTAGCACTCACAGATTCAGGGGCTCTATCCCTTCTCTGTTTTACAGTCTTTCCTGCACACCTCCTGGCCTAGCAAAGTGAACAGACAGCTGATCTGCCTGCCCGGCACACCGGCAGTTTCCCCAGATGATGGGAGAACAGGGACCCTCTCCCTCTCATCTGGTGGCACTCTCGTCCCCCAGGGCCCCACCCTCTGGCACGCTGACTTATCTTATCTGTGACAGAGACAAGAAAGTGCTCTGGGGAAGATACCGGCCAACTTGCACTCCGCTCTTTCACATCACAGCCTCCGTCAGAAAGATTCCTTTTGAAAAGGTGCTTCTTATCTTGTTTTACTTTGAAACCCTTCAAAGGGGAGCTCTGACCCAGGCAGCCGCAATGGAGATGTCAGATAAGTTCTGCTTCGTGGAAAGGAGTTCCGAGTCCTGTGTGGAGGGGGCGGAGGCGGTGCTGCCTTGCCGGTTGCCATGGGAACGACTTGGCTGGCGCTGTCGGTCTAGTCTTTAAAAATCTATAGCCAGATAGATTTCACCATTTTGAGACTCTTCTGGATTTCTGAGGGGGGTTTCCTGGTCAAAAGCTTTTGACAACTTTTCTCCCCTCTTCCTTCTTTTTCTTCAAATAGGGCTAAGATTCATGTGTTTCAAAATTAAAATTTATTTTAAATAAAGAGGAAATCAAGCAAGCTGATATTAGGAACTGACTTGGAAGATGCGTGTAAGTCCCAGACTGTGCTCTAAGTATCTGTTCAGCCCTATCTCTGATGACTTGCTCTTCTAAAGATAGAATTGAAAGTGAAAGTCACTCAGTCATGTTGGCTGGTTGGGACCCCCATGGACTATACAGTCCATGGAATTCTCCAGGCCAGAATACTGGATTGGGTAGCCGCTCCCTTCTCCAGCTCCCTTCTGGAACTAGGAATTGAATCGAGGTCTCCTACATTGCAGGCAGATTCTTTACCAGCTGAACTACCAGGGAAGCCCTTTGGCCACCTGATGTGAAGAGTTGATTCATTTGAAAAGACCCTGATGCTGGGAAAGATTGAGGGCAGGAGGAGAAGGGGACGACAGAGGATGAGATGGTTGGACGGCATCACCGACTCAATGGACATGAGTTTGAGCAAGCTCTGGGAGTTCGTGGTGGACAGGGAGGCCTGGTGTGCTGCAGTCCAGGGGTTCGCAAAGAGTTGGACTGAGTGACTAAACTGAACTGAACTGAAGAGGCAAACATAGGATTAAGAGACAATAAATATTTAAACTCTTTTAATTTTTTCTTTTAATTTTGTTTATTTGGCTTTGCCAGGTCTTCATTGCTGGGCGGGCATTTTTCTAGCTGCAGCGAGTGGGGGCTGCTCTCACGTGGGGGGCAAGGGCTTCTTGCCGCAGAGCATGGGCGCTAGGGCATGCAGGCATTAGCAGTCATGGCCGGTGGGCTCTGTTGTTGCAGCCCCAGACTCCAGAGCACAGGTCAACAGCTGTGGTGCACAGGCTTTGTTGCCCCACAGCACATGCGATCTTCCTGAACAGGGATCGAAACTGTCCACTCCTTTGGTAGGCAGACTCTTCACCACTGAGCCACGAGGGAAGTCCCTCGAAATCCTGGTTTACCTAAAAGGCTGTACCTGCGATGTCTGTGCATGGAGATCTGTAAATCAAGGCATTTTATCATTACGTGCCAGTGTAAGTAAATAGGAAGGGGCTCTGGGAATGATACTTTCATGTGTTTTCCTAAAGCTTAAAATCTATGCTATGGGAAATAAATTTTAAAGTGAATATACTTTAATGGGGCTTCCCTGACAACTTGGCTGGTAAAGAAATTGCCTGCAATGCAGGAGACCTGGGTTTGATCCCTGGGTTGGGAAGATCCCTTGGAGGAGGGCATGAAAACCCACTCCAATATTCTTTCCTGGAGAATCCCCATGGACAGAAGAGCCTGGCAGACTATAGTCCATGGAGTCTCAAAGAGTTGGACATGACTGAACCACATATATGGTATGCCTAAGGGACTTGATGAAAGTGAAGGAGGAGAGTGAAAAAGCTGGCTTAAAGCTCAACATTCAGAAAACTAAGATCATGGCATCCGGTCCCATCACCTCATGGCAAATAGATGGGGAAACAGTGGAAACAGTGGCTGACTTTATCTTTCTGGGCTCCAAAATCACTGCAAATGATGATTGCAGACATGAAATTAAAAGACGCTTACTCCTTGGAAGGAAAGTTATGACCTACCTAGACACCATATTGAAAAGCAGAGATTTTACTTTGTCCACAAATGTCCATCTAGTCAAGGCTATGGTTCTCCAGTGGTCATGTATGGATGTGAGAGTTGGACTGTGAAGAAAGCTGAGTGCCGAAGAATTGATGCCTTTGAACTGTGGTGTTGGAGAAGACTCTTGAGAGTCCCTTGAACTGCAAGGAGACCCAACCAGTCTACCCTAAAGGAGATCAATCCTGTGTATTCATTGGAAGGACTGATGCTGAAGCTGAAACTCCAATACTTTGGCCACCTGATGTGAAGAGTTGACTCATTTGAAAAGACCCTGATGCCGGGAAAGATTGAGGGCAGGAGGAGAAGGGGACAACAGAGGATGAGATGGTTGGATGGCATCACTGACTCAATGGACATGGGTTTGGGTGGACTCCGGGAGTTGGTGATGGACAGGGAGGCCTGGCATGCTATGGTTCATGGGGTTGCAAATAGTCGCACACAACTGAGTGACTGAACTGAACTGAAGGGACAGTGAGGAAAAGTAGCCTCATGAGCCACCTGTAATATTTTTAGATTATGTAGTGTTTTCAGGTTGTATTACAAGTTGTCACTGCTCTGCTCTGTGTTGGAATTACAGTTTGTCTGGGAAATAGTTATAGAATGCCACTTTAAGGTCAAATCTACTAGTTGTTCTGTTTTTACAAAAAATAATTAGAGTGGGTATTTTTTTCCCCACAACACTTACCACAGAAAAGTTTTCTGCAAGAGAAGTATTTCTAGAAAATGACTAGTTTAGTTTATTCGTATTAGCGGTTGAGGTTAAACTCGAAATGCAAGTGTGACTAATTCCTGGTACTCAGGAACTGGAGGTAGATACCTTTGAGCAAGAGAGAAATATCTGTCTGAAGGTCGCATTTTGGCTCTCTGCCTTGTGGTGAGGGACCCATGCAATTTGTTCTTGTGTTGAGTCCAGTCTTCCCTCGGATTTTAAGCATTGGCCCTGAGACGTGCAGCCGATTTCTGGTTGGGAAGAGCCGGTTTCGCAGAGTACGGAGATAGCGCTGTTTTCAACGTGGTCCGCGGGGGTCTCGTAGGAAGATCGTCCCTGAGGTGCAGCAGCTGCAGCTAGCTCAGCATTCTCTGGTGACATAGCTGAGGCCCGCCAAGACACAGCTATGATCGATGACACTTCTTTTTCACTGAAAAAAAAAAAAAAAGTCGAGAACCCCATGTTCTTCTGGATATTAAGATGAATAAAGCTACAGAGTCCAATTCTCACTGTGGCTTTAAATTGCTTTTGCATGGACTTAGAAAATTTGGCAACCTGTCCATAAATGAGTCTAAATGGAAGAGCGTCAATAAGGAAATCAGTCTGCAGAGAACATCTCCAGCAGTCTTACCCCTGGAAGCCCCTTGCTTCAGAAGTTGGAAGCACTGTTTTTGCTGCTTTTGCAATATTAAAGGGATGCAAGACAAGCAAGCTGGGGAAATTTTGGAGTTCTGGATCAGGTGGTACAGGCCAGCTTAAACTCCCTCACGGTAAAAGGTGGATTGAACAAGAATTAATTCAGAAAGGAATTAGAAAGCCTGACATGTTTGTACAAGGTGTTTCAAATTGATTGGTTAAGCCTCACAACATCTGGAGTGAAGAACCACAGGAGTAGCCCATGGAGATTGCAACTAAACTGGGATTAAAACTCAGCCAGAGTAATTAGTCTATTAAGCCCAGGAAAGTGGTGAGGGAATTCCTGATATTGTACTTGGTTGCTAGATTGCAAGCGATGCTTCATTTTCAGGGAAAATGAATTTTGAGTGTATTAGATACGATTAAGGTGCATCTCTGAGCCTCTGCATTCTGAGCAAGATAAGCAGAATGGCTTCTGAGACAGTTTGCTGATACTGTTCAAATGAGAACATTCTCCACTTTATTTACCCAACTTCTGTCATCTTTTAAAGATGGACTCAAATTCTGCTTTCTCTGTAAAGCCTTTTGAGCTTGTAAAAATAGCTGTGGTTTGCTGCTAAACACTTTATTTCTCACCTTCACAACAACACTGAATGTTTTAAAGATAAAAAGAGCTGGGGTTTAGAGCATTTTTTAACTAATGAAAGTCAGAATCCTAATTCAAATTTACAGAGTTAACATACATCTTTGGAAAAACTGAAGTCCCCTGCTCCCTATTCATATTGTGCAATTAATCCACCAACTTATTTCATTGTTATTATTTAACTATTTTAATATTATTCAAGTAACTGCAATATTGCAATCGTTTGAAAGCAGAAACCATAACTCTATATCCAATAAAAATTTGCTAGTTGTTGATAACAGGTTGCAAATGGTAGATGTTTACTTATTTATTTATTTTTAAAACAGCAGTTTTACTGAGAATACCATTTGCTAACCATAAGACACACACTCTTTCAAATTACACAAACTCAGTGGGTTTGGGTGCATTCACACCGTTGGCCAACTATCAGCCATTTCATTTTAGAACGTTCGAGTCATGTCCCAAGAGGAGCTCTGTGCTCATTAGCAATCACTGACTGTCCACAACCCCCCAGACCACCAGTTCCGTTCAGTCGCTCAGTCGTGTCCAACTCTTTGCAACCCCATGAACCTCAGCATGCCAGGCCTCCCTGTCCATCACCAACTCCCGGAGTTCACCCAAACCCATGTCCATCTAGTCAGTGATGCCATCCAACCATCTCATCCTCTGTTGTCCCCTTCTCCTCCTGCCCTCAATCTTTCCCGGCATCAGGGTCTTTTCAAATGAGTCAGCTCTTCGCATCAGGTGGCCAAAGTATTGGAGTTTCAGCTTCAACATCAGTCCCTCCAATGAACACCCAGGACTGATCTCCTTTAGGGTAGGCTGGTTGGATCTCCTTGCAGTCCAAGGGACTCTCAAGAGTCTTCTCCAACACCACAGTTCAAAAGCATCAATTCTTCGGCGCTCAGCTTTCTTCACAGTCCAACTCTCACATCCATACATGACCACTGGAGAACCATAGCCTTGACTAAATGGACCTTTGTGGACAAAGTAATGTCTCTGCTTTTCAATATGGTGTCTAGATTGGTCATAACTTTCCTTCCAAGGAGTAAGAGTCTTTTAATTTCATGTCTGCAATCATCATTTGCAGTGATTTTGGAGCCCAGAAAAATAAAGTCAGCCACTGTTTCCACTGTTTCCCCATCTATTTGCCATGAAGTGATGGGACCAGATGCCATGATCTTAGTTTTCTGAATGTTGAGCTTTAAGCCAACTTTTTCACTCTCGTCTTTCACTTTTATCAAGAGCCTCTTTAGTTCTTCTTCGCTTTCTGCCATAAGGGTGGTGTCATCTGCGTATCTGAAGTTATTGATACTTCTCCCAGCAATCTTGATTCCAGCTTGTGCTTCCTCCAGTCCAGCATTTCTCATGATGTACTCTGCATAGAAGTTAAATAAGTAGGGTGACAATATACAGCCTTGACATACTCCTTTTCCTATTTGGAACCAGTCTGTTGTTCCATGTTCAGTTCTGACTGTTGCTTCCTGACCTGCATACAGGTTTCTCAAGAGACAGGTCAAGTAGTCTGGTATTCCCATCTTTTTCCGAATTTTCCACAGTTTATTGTGATCCACACAGTCAAGGGCTTTGGCATAGTCAATAAAGCAGAAATGGATGTTTTTCTGGAACTCTCTTGCTTTTTCAATGATCCAGTGGATGATGGCAATTTGATCTCTGGGTCCATTGCCATTTCTAAAACCAGCTTGAACATCTGGAAGTTCACGGTTCACGTATTGCTGAAGCCTGGCTTGGAGAATTTTGAGCATTACTTACTAGTGTGTGAGATGAGTGCAACTGTGTGATAGTTTGAGCATTCTTTGGCATTGCCTTTCTTTGGGATTGGAATGAAAATTGACGTTTTCCAGTCCTGTGGCTACTGCTGAGTTTTCCAAATTTGCTGGCATATTGAGTGCAGCACTTTCACAGGATCATCTTCCAGGATTCGCAATAGCTCAACTGGAATTCCATCACCTCCACTAGCCATGGAAAGCACTAATCTCATTTCTGTGGGTTTGCCTATAACACACATTTCTGATAAATGGAATCAAACCATATGAAGTCTTTTGTGTTTGGTTGCTTTCACTCAATGTTTTCGAGGTGTATCCATGTTGTAGCAAGTATCAGTACTTCACGCCTCTGTATGGTGAATAATATCCAGTTGTATGGGTAGACCACATTTTTCAGTTTTGTTCAGCTGATGGACGTTTGGGTGAGTCTCACTTTTTGGCTTTTATGAATAATGTTGCTATATGCATTCATGTAAATGGTAGATATTTAAATATGGATGATAAGATTTTACTTTTTCTTCAAAAAATGGAGGGAGAGGGCTTTGGTGCCGGGCCAGTGCTGTGACACATGGCATGGCGGTGAAGTGGAGACACTGTCCCTGGGCTTGGTTCTGCTCTGAAGGATCCCAGTGTTTATCGACTCTTCACTCAGGTTTGTGAATAATCCCTGAAGGGCTGCATAGCTGGGTGTGGAGCCTGGTATGGAAGAATTTTTAAACAGATGAGTATTGAACTAGGAAATGACTGAACGCCAAGGTAACCCTCACATGGGGAGATGACACTCCTTCACAACAGAGAAAAAAGTTTTCTCTCTGTTTCCAGTCATCTGGTACCATGAGTGCAATTTCATTTTCCTGTGGAGAAGTTTTTGGATAAATAAGCTTTAATAGGAGCCCGTGTATGGCATCACTCTTCCAAGATTTCTGTTTTGCTGGTGAACTTGCCGATGGTCATCTTCCTTATCTTCTAGCAGAGTGTACAGCATTTACCTCCAAGCGAGGTTCCTCGCCCTGTACAGATGCTATTTTGGTGGCTGGTGTCTTCTTCTGCATAAATGGCAAAATCTGCTTAGTAAGAAAAGATGAGTGAAGTGCTTCATCTAGAAAACTATAGATGATCTTAAAGAATGTAGTAAATGACAGGACCAAAGTCAGCCCAGTGTGGACTCTCCCAGGGTCTAAAGGTCATCATGAGCCATCCGGCATCAGCGTATTGAGATGGGAAGTGGTGGGGGTGGGTAAGCAGAGGAGGTTTGGTGCTTTCGGATGCTGGTTGCACGAGGCAGAGAGGAAGGGACAGAGCCGTGCTACACAGAGAGCTCTGGTGTGAAGGTAAAAGTCTGTTTGAAGGATGCCACGGCTCCATCACCCATCACATATCCGCATCACACACGCCCAGAGGGACAGAGAAGATGGCATACCTCTTAGATGCCTAAAAACCATACAACCATAGAATGTTAGCGCTAGAAAAGATTTAGAAATCCTTTAGATCCACTCACTTCGGTCTGAGGTTGTCTCCTCTTGCCTCCTGCATAAGAATCCCAGAAGACCCTATGATTTTGATGTAATTTGGATACAGGGTGAAATAAATAGCATTGATTCAGAGTAATGGACTTATCCCCTCATCCGTCCATCCAGCACAACAAACAAGTACGGAATGAGCACTATATGTCAGTATCTGGACCACCGGTTTCCAAGACTAGAGGATGAGTAAGTCAAGGACTTTGCTTGTGGGAAACTGGAGGTCTAGCACTGGCATCCATGTGTAAACATTTCATTCTGAAACCACATAATACTTGATTAAAGAGAGTGTTTCTACAGTACTATGGAAACACAGAGCAGAGAATAATTTCTTCTCTCTGAAGTACTTTTGTTGTTGTTTAGTCCCTGAGTAGTGACTGACTCTTTTCGACGCCAGGGACTGTAGCCCCCCAGGCTCCTCTGTCCAAGGTATTTCCCAGGCAAGAGTACTGGAGTGGGGTGCCACTTCCTTCTCCAGGGGGTCTTCCCGACCCAGGGATCAAACTCATGTCTCCTGCATTGGCAGGCAGATTCTTTACCCCTGAGGTACAGGGGAAGCCCTGACATACTTGGGAAACATCTTTTGAAATCAGGGCTTAAAGGTGGGTGGACATTCAACAGTTAGAGAGAGAAGGAAAGGTGTTCCAGAAAAGAGGAAGAAAGAAAAAAGTGCATAAGTTCACAGAGCAGCGAATCATTTGATACGGTTTGGAGGTAGGTAGGGAGATAAATTTCATATTTCTCGTTAACCAAAGGCTCTATCAGTCACCCCTGATGTGATTATTCTGGTGTGTGAGAAGCCCACATGCCTCATTTCTTCTCTCTAGAAGCAGGAAGCAGCGTTCGTTTTCAGGATCAGGGGGGCCATTATGTAAACAGCCATGGGTAGCCTTCACAATTACCTGGTTTTCCTTGACTTGGGTAAACAGGGACCAAACCCTGACACGTTATCAAAGACAGAGACAGCTGGCAGCAATCACAGTCTGCAAATGCACATGACATTTCTGTCATTCTGTTCCACTTTTTTAAAAATATAAAGAATAGAAAGTGGCACATTTCCCAAATAGCCATTCTTGGCCCTGGAGGAGGTTACATTTCCCCATCCTTTCATGCTAACCCACTAGAAAGCACCCCTCTGTTCGTGTTTGCGCTCTCACTTTCATAGATCCCACCGAGAGAGTTGTACCGTTCCATGAGACATTGAAATTCAGAGTTTAAGTTGACAATAAAGTCACAAAAATGTTTTGAAATGTACTTAGCCAAATGTAGACAGCCCAGCATAAAGCTGAAGAAACTTCAACTGCTCAACCTTATGGGAGTTTGGAAAACTAGGATGGATTTTGAGGACAAGTAGCAAACTTAAAAACAAGGAAAAAAAATCCTGTATCTTTTCTTTAAGACATACCAGGAGCCTGGGGAGCCATTTGCATCCTAGTTTTGTTTTTGCGTTGTTTTCTCTTTGAATATTTACTTGGCAACGTGCCTATGGAAGAGGACCTCTGAAGAATAATTAAAACCATTTTCTGTCAGCCTGGCCTTCATTTAACTGAGCCATCCATGCCGGTTAGAGTCACTTCTCTTGCTGAAAGACTTTTGCAAAGGTCAAGGCCCTACCCGACAATACTTTTTATTTAAATAAAGACACATGTTTATTTCTAGAGTTTTCCTTCCAATGTTCTAAAGCTCCAAGGGTCCTCATTTCTTTTTAGATTTGGTGTTTTGGTGCCTCCACCAGCACTAAAATCTTTACATTTGTGAGATCGTAATTCAATAATTGTCCCCCAAAATCCCATATGCCTTTTGTTATTCCATCTTTTAAATGGAATTTTTCAAGGAACACCATGAAAATGGAGAAGGTAAGAGTGGCCGGTAGACTTTTCAGCAGAAATTCGAAAATTAAGAGTATATAGACACCCTACTTGGAGAAGGAAATGGCAGCCCACTCCAGTGTTCTTGCCTGGAGAATCCCAGGGATGGAGGAGCCTGGTGGGCTGCCATCTATGGGGTCACGCAGTCAGACACGACTGAAGCGACTTAGCAGCGGCAGCCGCAAACATCCTACTACACAAAGGCTGGTGACTTGACTACTTCCCAGAAAAACACAGCTTTTACGTTTGAGGAATCTGTCAAATGACCTCGGTTTTCCAGTTTGCTTTCTTCAAATAGGGCCTTGACAGCAGAGGCGTTTTCTTTTTGTTCTACCTCTTGTTGGTTTCTTCTTTAGTTACACTTTTAAAATTTTCATGTGAAAACTATTATATCTAAATTTACATCTACCCATCAGATAACATCTGTCACCTGCTCCCTGGACCCATTGTTGGTCCATCTTATGATGCAGCGATGGACGCACTCAGAGCTTTCCTCAGTGATATGGTTGTTAACTGCTTATTAAATCCAGAAAGAAAGAAAAGGGAGCATCTCATATTTGCATCAGTATTCATGCTCTCAGTGTTCTACTAACAATAGAGGCTTTATCTCTTTCCGTTTGTTAACATCATATGGTCCTTATGGCATAGTGTCCTTTTGTTTGACTTTATGTAGCCACTAGCAGATGCTAGGCACTATCAAGATATAAATTATTTTATTTTAATGTTACTGGTGAACGGGACTCACTGTGCTTAATCTAATCTTAAAGTTGGATTTTTCTTAGGTTGCTCTAAGTGAACTTTGAGACAAATATTTATTAGCATCTGGCAGTAAACTAGAAAGCATCCTTTGGGTAAAATCACTTTTTTCTCACTTACACATCTTCATTTGCTCTTTGGATTTTCACCAAAATAAAACAGCTTTCAGTTCCTATGATGGAGCTTTTTGACCCCAGCCATACTTGATTTGAAAACTGAAGTCTAAAGGAGCACTTGCCAAACGAGTCATCTGCGCCTTCCCTGAGAAGTCTCATTTAGGAAAGGCTCAGCATTAAAAAAAATTTATCCTCCATAAGGAAGAAGATTTGACACCAAAGTATGTCTTAAAGTGAGAATGTTTTAGAAACAGGCTTAAAAGTAACACAGTGGGAAGGGTATTCCAAAACGGACCACCAGTGAGCTTCTCTGCTGCCAAGGCTTTGATATTCAGTTACCACTGCTCCTTACCATTTTGTCACCAGGCTTCTGTCTACAAAATGTGTCGGTCCTTATCACCTCTTACTTTTTTGTTACCACAGCTGCCTGAGTTTATTTTCCTTAGTGACTTCTCCGGGTCATCCTTTTACAAGTGCATTATTTTTCATTCATCTGGGCTGACTAGCACTCGGGCTGGCTTGGTATGAAAGTGTTAGCTGCTCAGTCGTGTCCAACTCTTCGGGGCCCCATGGAGTGTAGCCCACCAGGCTCCTCTGTTCGTGGGATTTTTCAGGCAAGGATTCTGGAGTGGGATTCCATTGCCTTCTCCAGGGGATCTTCCTGACCCAGGGATCGAATCCGGGTCTCCTGCATTGCAGGCGGCTTCGCTACCGTCTGAGCCACCTTGGTAAGACGCTTGCGGTGGACACTGACGTCCGAGGCTCTGGGCTGTCCGAGGTGGGCTGTGTTGGCTGTCCTCAGGCGCTCCCTATCTCCTCCTCTTCCCAGCTCTGTCGCGGCTCTCTCACTGCCCCTGGGGTCCCGTTTTTCTTAGCGGGTCCGTGGTTGAAGAACTCCCCTGCTTCTGTCGTACAAGCTTTGCCTGGAGCTCTAATTTCATTTCTCGAATGTCCCCTACCAATGATATCGTGATGCTTGGAAGTCCCTTACTAGAATCACTTCAACGAAGATGGAGTAGTTCAGAGAAAGAATAGCTCATCCAATTTGCTGAGCTTTCCTGAAATGCGAGAAATATGAATCCTCCAGAGACATCCTCAGGGGAGAACAACCTCAGGCAGCATACACCTACATTACAGAGCAGTTAAAAACGGGAGAGATGGCTATCTGAGGGCAGATCCACCTAAGTTATCTCAAGCTCTGGATCTGGGCTTTGATCAGCAGACCTTGGAAACCTCCCTTTAATTGATTTCAAGTCCCTGTAATCATGGATGTAGGCACAGAAGAAGGATACAGTTAGTCACTGGTGTCCCATGTGCCAGGTGGACGGCCAGTTTTAACCTTAGAAAGGCCTAGTGACCATTTTTTATGTATTTTTTGAAATATATAGCTCATAAAGTGGATAAAATAGTTGGAAGCAAAAGTGACATTTAGGAGGGAAACACACATGACCTAAAAGAAAGAAGGTACATTTAGGTGGTGCATAATGGACTATGTCTTGTTTCTTTAATGGGTTCATGGGTGTGGCTACCCACCTAAAAGCCATTGTGGTCCACTAATATTAGAAAGATAAACTGCTGTACATACCACTGAACCCAAATCCCAGTGAAGGCATTGGATGAAGGTATGGATGTGAGAGTCAAACTAGAAAGAAAGCTGAGCACCAAAGAATTGATGCTTCTGAACTGTGGCATTGGAGAAGACTCTTGAGAGTCCCTTGGACTGCAAGGAGATCAAACCAGTTAATCTTAAAGGAAATCAGTCCTGAATATTCATTGAAAGGACTGATGCTGAAGCTGAAACTCCAATACTTTGACCACCTGATGTGAAGAGGGAATTCATTGGAAAAGACCCTGATGCTGGGAAAGACTGAAGGCAGGAGGAGAAGGGGACAACAGAGGATGAGATGGTTGGATGGCATCACTGACTTGATGAACATGGGTTTCAGCAGGCTCCAGGAGCTGGTGATGGTCAGGGAGGCCTGGTGTGCTGCAGTCCATGGGGTCGCAAAGAGTGGGACATGACTGAGTGGCTGAACTGAACTGAATGAAGGCACTGATACTTCTTAATTGCTCCCAATTTGAATATAATTTGGTTTCAGTTCATCTTTCTACTGTTTAATAAACAAATGGACAATAAGTATTTCCCTGTTCAGTTTGCAGACTTTCACAAGCAAGATAAAGGTATGTACAATATAAAGTAGTAGCACAGAAAATGACTTTGAGTAAGTTATCAATGTGACTCGGTTTATTATTGTGACCAGTTAATTTTTCAAAATAGCCCCCACATAAATACATTACAGAAATGGAGTTAGAGGGTAGCCACCTGCTCTATGACACATTAAAGATTAGTTGGAATAGAAGCAATTTGCTTAATTAAAATGTTTCCATTACGGCCCTGTGCAAATGTTCAAATCATACCTGTGTTGGAGTCTTTCATTGACAGAGCATCTTTCTTGCTCCCTGGATTAATGGGAAAACATTCTCAGTGCTTCAACTCAACAGCTGAAGCATAATTTTTTAACACAGTAGCAAGAGAACACATGGCATTTGACAGGTCACTGCTATCAAAGCTTTCCTGGTCTTATCCTAAGGACCTTGAACTTTTATGTATGCTGTGAAGCCGCTTCATTTGTGTCCAACAACTCTTTGTGACACTATGGACTATAGCCCATCAGGCTCCTCTGCTCATAGGATTCTCCAGGCAAGAATATTGGAGTGGGTTCCTTTTCCATTTTCTTCTCCAGGGGATCTTCCCAACCCAGGATCAAACTCATGTCTCTTATGTCTCCTGCATCGGCAGGCGGGTTCTTTACCACTAGTGCCACCTGGAAACTTTTATAGGCATAGCTTTAATCTCAAGGTGGATTTAAAAACTTCACTTGTAGTTTTGCAGATTGGGATATTGAATGTTAGAGTGCACAAGTGGTAAAGAATCTGCCTGCCGATGCAGGAGACGTAGGAAACATGGGTTCAATCCTTGGGTGGGGAAGATTCCTTGGAGAAGGAAATAGCAACCCACTCCAATGTTTTTATCTGGGAAATCCCATGGGCAGAGAAGCCTGGTGGGCCACAGTCCATGGCATTGTAAAGACTCGAACACGACTGAACACACACACTTCACACATTTACCGAGTACAGCAAACATTCCTAAGTATTCTTGTCGTGTAAAGACAAGGATTTTTTTCTGTAACCAACACATCTCACAAAGTCAGCAAAAGGTCACCCTGTGAAGACCACAGAGCTTTTAAGGCCAAGCTTTGAAAAGAAAGACTAAACCAATGGGGAAAAATATCAAAGGGTTGTAACTGTGTTAAACACAAATTCCTTTGGTATAAAGAGCTAAATGGTGAAACAGGCATATGCCAAATCTAGCGTTTCCCCCAGGTGTGTCTAAGGTAACGCTCAAACAACATGTGTAATATCAGGTCTGAGAACCTCCTGTGTGCGTGGGTGTGCTAAGTCACTTTGGTCATGTCTGACTCTCTGCAATACTGTAGACTGTAGCCCGCCAGGCTCCTCTGTCCACTGGATTCCCCAGACAAGAATACTGTTGTGGGTTGCCACGGGGATCTTCCTGACCTAGGGATTGAACCGGCATCTCTTACGTGTCCTGTATTGGCCGGCAGGTTCTTTACCACTAGTGCTACCAGGGACTGCACAATTCTAGGTGACCCTGAATGTTGTCAGTTCAAGAGACAGGTCCTTTTATTCCCCACTCCATCCCTTGCAGTAAAAAAAATAAATAAATAAAAGCTGAAGAGTGAAAGGCAGATTGCTGTGAATTTTTACATATTTTCCCAAAGGACATTTAAGACCTTTGACTTTGACAGTTCCAAAATATTTACTGCCCTGGGGTTTGTTACAAACTCACCCATTAATGCTCCTTTGAAATCTTCCCAACCTTCCAAAGGAGTTTTCAGCTCCTAGTTGAGGTTCAACCAAAGTTGCAATAAAATAAATTAAAACTCCAGCAATGAAACAGGAGAATTAAAAATATGTTACTTATTAATCTTTTTTTTAGCCTATCAGTTTATCAAAAAATGTTTCAGACATATTAAAATGAGAAAACATATCTAGAACAGAGGACTCAAAATTCAGAGAGAACAAAGTTAAAGTAATAAAGAGAAAGGAATAATATAGGAAAGTAATTTTAGCTTTGGGTTTCTAGAAAGTATGTTTTTAAAAAAGGATTAGATTGGGTTAAATTAGGTTAGATTTGGTCTTTGTGAGATAAAAGGCTAGTAAAACCACACAATCAAGTTGTGAAACATATTCTTAATTGACCTAATTTCATGAAGAATGCTTCATAGGATTCTAGCAAAAATGATTTATATTTTGCAGAATTGTTTTGACCATTTTGCAGGAGAACTTTCTGTCTAACTCACACCCCACCACCATCCACCCTCAGAGCACCGTGTTTCTCTCCTTTAAATCAGGCTTGTAGCTTGTGTGTGGTTATTATCTGTATCTTGCACTAAATAAATGCAAGTTCAATGAGAGCAGACGCCAAATCTACTTTTGTTCAATAGTGTTTTCAGGCAGAGGGTTGGCATAATGAAGTATTCAGTAAAGATTTGTTGCATGAGTGAATTCTTCTAATGAAAGCATTTTATATCAGACCCTCAAATCCCAGGACATTACATTAAATTTCAACCTGTGTAATGAATTTCCTCTGAGAAAGTGAAGACAATATAATCTAGTCATTTTGGGTTTGGTGATATCATTATTGCAGAATATGGTTACAAAATCTAGAGGAATGGGTAAATCAAACGCCCCTTTGCTGTCCCTTCAAACATAATGTGTCCCTCGTAAGTTTTGGCAAATGCTGCCCAAGTGCATGCTCACTCAGTCGTGTCCAACTCTTTGCAACTTCATGGACTGTAGCCGGCCAGGCTCCTCTGTCTAGGGATTTTCCAGGCAAGAATCCTGGAGTGGGTTGCCATTTCCTTCTCCAGGAGATCTTCCAGACCCAGGGGTTGAACCCACATCTTTTGCATCTTCTGCATTGGCAGGCAGCTTCTTTACCAGCTGAGATACCAGTGAAGCCCAAAGGAACTTATAGTTTCTGAAGACAAAATGCTTGAACTCAGTAAATTAAAGATGGATACTGACATTAAAATGTAACAGTGCACTTTCTTCAGTGGGGACTCAGAGATGTTGGACTCAGAGATGTTGGACTCAGAGATGTTGCTGAGATGGAGAACTAGGTCTTTTTCCTTGGAAGAGAATGCAGAACAGTGAAATGAGGGATTTGGGGGGCAGATCAGACCTTAATTCCAGTTGCAGCTCTGCCCCTTCTTGTGTGAGACATTGGAGAATCTGCTGCCTGAGACAGAGTTTTACGAATTGTAAATTAGGGCAATAACACCTGTGACTTTGCAGAATTGTTGTAAAATCTTGATGATGAAAAGTGTCCAGCACATATTGGAATAATACACAGAATCTGAGTTTTCAATGAATGCCTATTTTGGAAGCCATCTATTAATAATTAATGGAGCTAATAATGCCACTTGGATTCATCAGATGTACATCTAATACACTGGGGGGAATTCTAGAACCAAGATGATTTTGAGGGGCAATAATATATTAATGAAACAGCTTTCCAGAAGTTTCCACAACACCATCACATATTAGAGCTCCAAAAATAGTTGCTGAATTAGAAGTGAATGAATAAATGAAATTGGATCTGAAATCTCTTGATTTTGTTTAACTGTGGCTGGAATAAAACTCTAAGGCCAAGACACAAAGTTCATTTTAGCTTTTATTTTGCTTTTCTCCATCTATGGGCTTACGTTCTGAAATCTGGATTTCTGAATGCTGTTGAAGATTAATGAATTTACAAGTGTTCTAAAAGCCATCTCCTCCTGGCCATCATATAGCACATCTTAAAACCGTCTCTCTAGACATTTGGGCTGTGGTAACACACCGTAAGTTTTATTTGCCCAGTTTAAGTATTTGATGGAAAGAAAAATGTCATTTATTTTCACAGCATATTTTCTGGTAAATCTTTCTATTCCTGGAAGCTGCCAGGTGCTGAGTGAACTCGGTAAATAAACAAATAAGTGCCTTCTATTTAACTTCGTTTGGAACCAACCCTAATTTTATTATAGCCTAGGTGGCCCTAATTGCATAGTTGCCTCAGTTACTAAAACTAGAGTATCCAAAATTTCCTATATGAGAAATCCATGTCTCATGAAGAAGTAAACAATTATCCTTTTGTGTGGGAAACAGATTTAGATTTTAATAACCTGCCGTCTTCCATCTGCTGCAACTATGAATTGCACGAACCATTTATCAACTTGACAGGATGGTGTCGGGTCACAATCACCCATCAGGAACAGCACCTGATGGTCCGCTCTATTTGAAGGAGTCACCAGGCTCTGCATCGCTCAGCACAGGTCCGTTTGCTGGTCTGGAGAGTCGCGGTGGGATGCAGAAGGCAGACCGGTGTTCCCTCCAGATCTCAGGAGCAGTGTGTCTGTTTTATAAAGAGCTGCATGCTTACCCTGGTAGCTCTGATGGTAAAGAATTTATCTGCAATGCAGGAGACCTGGGTTCGATCCCTGGGTTGGGAAAAATCCCCTGGAGAAGGAAATGGCTACCCACTCCAGTATTCTCGCCTGGGAAATCCCTTGAACAGAGAAGCCTGGTGGCCTACACAGTCCATGGGCTGGCAAAGAGTCAGACATGACTGAGAGACTAACACATGGCTAAACATATAAAATAAGGCAATACTGTCAGTATCTCAATTCTCTAATCTTTAAGCAATTATTCTAATCAGCAATAAGCAGCTCAAACAGATGAAATAAGTCAAGCTTAGGATGAAAGTTTTTATATAAAAAGATACTTTAAAAAAAATGAGTAGGAGACACGGGTTTGATCCCTGGGTCAGGAAGATCCTTGGAGAAGGAAATAGCAACCCACCCCAATATTCTTGCCTGGGAATTCCCATGGACAGAGGAGCCTGGCAGACTAGAGTCCATAGGGTTGCAAAGAATCAGATGTGACTGAGCACGCATGCATGCACAATTATTTCCAAATCTTGACAAGAAACACAGATTGGTGAAAACAGGAAGCTTCCATTCTAGACACTGATTGCACAGTGAAGCGAAAGTCACTCAGTCATGTCCAGTTCTTTGAGACCCCATAGACTATACAGTCCATGGAATTCTCCAGGCCAGAGGACTGGGTAGCCTTTGCCCTCTCCAGTGAATCTTCCCAACCCAGGGATCAAACCCACGTACAGCCCACGAAAAAAAAGTAGTGGACCACAAGTAGGCCTTTTTAAAAAGTGAATGACTTTGTATCTTTAAGAAACCGGCTGATCTAAGTGGGAAGGAAATCCAAAAAAGAGGGGATGTCTGTATACGTGTAGCTGATTCCCTTTGCTCACAGCTGAAGCTAGCACAACATTGTAAAGCACCTGTAGTCCAATTAAAAGAAAGAAACAGGCTGGAGTCATCAGGGAAAACCCCAGGCGTTCAGAGATTTTTCTCAGGACTTTTGCAGTGGGACATCCATCCTGCAGGGCTTACCCTGAAATTGTCGCCTTTGTTCACTAATTTCTCATAAAAGATGAGACACATTAAACTGCTATCTTTTTAAAAAATTTGCTTTGTTTGAATCTCTTAGGATGTTGTGAAAACCACTGCAGAGACAAAGAGAATTTGAATGGCTCTTTCATGGATGACCACGGCAACTGTCAGATCTATGTCAGGTCCCCGGTCAACCCTGCAAGCAAGAATTGCTGAGTGTCCTCACCTCCCGGCATTCTGTACGCTTGAACTTTTAAACCTGGCTTCTGAAACTCCAGGGTGAGATGGTGGGATCTGGTCACCCAGCCCTTCCGCTGCCCTGACCTGTGTCTACCTGCTGCCCACAGCCTCCTGATGTGATGAGGAGCCGGGGAGGGGGCACCAGTGAGTCTCCTGGTTTGCAAATGTACTCAGGCCACCCCTGCCAGTGATGCCTTCTCTTGCCCTCTTCCAAGGGGAAGGCCGAGCTGAGCAGTGGTCAGCAGCTGGGCTCCGCCTGAAGCTCTACCTCCTGGGCCTGGCTTCTCAGCAGCCAGCACCTCCCCCTGGAGTCTGGGGAAGACTGACTGAATGAATGAACAGCGGTGGGAACCGGCTGGGCGTGCAGCTTGGCTGTAGCCCTTCTGTCTGGCCTGGGCCTTGCGCTCCTAGAGAGATTCTCAGAGAGGGACACTGAGGCCCAAAGCAGGGGAGGGGTTTTTTGGAGTCACACTGCCAGGCCCAGATGGGCACCCAGGCCCCTTATTTCTGTCCTGACCTCTCTCTGCTCTTTTTTTTTTTTTAATTTTAAAGTTTTTAACCTCCGGTATTACTAATCAGAGGACAGAAACTAATCTTAAAGGGGGGTGTTTTTCTTTTTGGAAACACAGTTGATTTGAAATACTATATTAGTTTCAGGGGTACAGCAGAGTGATTCATGCATATTTGAAAACTGAAAGTGAACGTCGCTTGGCTGTGTCCAACTCTTTCTGACCCCCTGGACTATAGCCCTGCCAGGCTCCTCTGTCCATGGGATTCTCCAGGTAAGAATACTGGAGTGGGTTGCCATTCCCCTCTCCAGGGGATCTTCCCAACCCAGGGATCAAGCCAGCATCTCCTGCATTGCAGGCAAACTCTTTACCAGCTGAGTCACCAGGGGATATATATACACATATATGTATATATATATATATATATATATGTGTGTGTGTGTGTGTGTATATATTCTTTTTCAGATTCTTTTCCATTATATGCTGTTATAAGATATTGAATATCTCTGTCTGACTAACTTCCCTTAGTATGATAATCTCTAGGTCCATCCATCTTTTTTTTTTGCAAAAGGCAGTAGTCCATTCTTTTTCTTTAAGGCTGAGCAATATTCCATTGTGTGTATGTACCACACCTTTATCCATTCATCTATGGATGGATGTTTAGGTTGCTTCCATTTCTTGGCTTTTGTAAATAGTGCTGCTATGAACATTGGGGTGAGGTGCTTTTTCAAATTAGAGTTTTCTCCAGATATATGCCCAGTAGTGGGGGTGCTGGATCACAAGGAAATGCCATTTTTATTTTTTTTTAAGTGAAAGTTGCTCAGTTGTGTCTGACTCTTTGTGACCCCACGAACTTTACAGTTCATGGAGTTCTCTAGGCCAGGATACTGGACTGGGTAGCCTTTCTCTTCTCCAGCGGATCGTCCTGACCCAGGAATTGAACCAGCGTCTCCTGCAATGCAGGTGGCTTCTTTACCAACTGAACTATCAGGGAAGCTCTCTACTCTTTCCATAGTGGCTGTACCAATTTACATTGATGGAGAGGAGATTTTTCTTATTCCAGGACATAGTCACATTGGCAAGATTTTAATTATTTTAAAGATCAACCTTAGCAGGTTCTCCACTTTATATCTTTTACAGTTCAACTATAGGTTAATACTGTCATCAAAGTCATTATCAAATGTTTCATGACCAGATATAGAATCTATGTGAATTATTAAAAGCTACACGATGCCATAAGCAGCCCCACTGAGTTGTCTCAGCAAAGATGTTGAAGAGAGAGACTTACTTATATGCTTGGATCTAGATGATGACATCTCCCACAAACTCTTAAGGGATATTCATTATACCATATGATTTTAAAGGTTGATATGATATGTGTATTAAAGGAACAGCATTTTTAAAAGGAGAAGATGCTTTCTTAAATTTTAGCATCACATTTTTTAATTTTTTGTCACAAAAGTGAGAAAAGGATTTTAACCAGATAGAAATACCATATACTATTTATGATAAATAAAATGTCTCCATAATGTGAGTTTGAGTCTAAGAAGTTTAAAATGAAGGATTTATAGTGAATCTGACCTTTTAATGATAGAAAATTCTTATAGGGTTGTTTTTGTTTATAGGTTTTACTATATTTATTCCAATATTTGTATGCTATTTTTTTTTATCAGTATCTAAGAAAATCTTGCTTTATATTTCCATGTTGTGTCAAAATTAGGAAAGTTTTATCAGACTATCCCCCATGGGAAGATTATTTCATATCATCATACTTTTTTAAGATGCTTTTACTATATTTTTCTAAAGAATGATAAAAATGTGGACTTAATCAGGGCAACTGCAAGTTAGCAGAGGAAAGCATTTTTTATGTATTTGCTACGGATAAGCATGTCTCCCCTCCCACATCTAGCCAGGATAAAAAAAAGACATTTTAATAAGTCTCTGCTGTGCTTAGTCGCTCAGTCGTGCCCGACTCTTTGTGACCCCATGGACTGCAGCTCACCAGGCTCCTCTCTGTCCATGGCGATTCTCCAAGGAAGAAGGCTGGAGTGAGTTTCCATGCCCTCTTCCAGGGAATCTTCCCAGCTCAGGAACTGAAACCTGGTCTCCCCTCATTAAAGCTGGATTCTTTACTGTCTGAGCCACCAGGGAAGCCCTATAATAAACCTACCCATTTCTAGTAACCTCTTTCTAGAATTCTTCTGCTGAATTTTATTACTTCTTTCCACTAAGGGGAAAGAACAGCTGAGCAAGTGGAGGCAGGTCTGTGAATATGAACAAGCATCTTCCACAGCGGAGCGTCCTAGGCTTTGTACATAAAACCCAAACTGGAAATTAAATTTATGGAAAACCATCGCTGATTCTTCACTTTTCTCAACTTGCAGCCCATTGTTTTAAGGGGAGAATGTGCTTTTCATGGGCAAAGGAGAGAATCTGGAGTGAGATGCTCAGAAAAGGAGGAAGAACTGTTAATCGATGGGCCTGGTTTCAAAATACACACAGACGTTCAGGATTCATCAGCGTACAGACTAATTCCATTGTGACACAGAGACCAGTTACAGATGAGTCTGAAAAAGCAGAGGAGGGCAACTTGAAGACAAAAGCTACGAGACAAACTCACGGCTGGGGCTGTGAGTAAGACAGTCCTTCCTCTTGTAGGGAAGTTTCTAGGGACCAGTGGGAAGGCCCAGGGTAGAGTTATCACGTTTCCCAAACCCCAGCTAGGAAATTCTATACTCTCCCTGTTCACCCTCTGAACAAGCTTCATTGGATTCTGGGGGAAACAAGCTGAGATTCCGGCATAGGCAAGATGCCTGCTTGAGATGCAGAAACGTGGAGAACAGTGCTCAGCGCAACTCCTAATCAGGCTTGTTTATCCACCCTGGGAGCCACCCCGGGTCACGCCGTTCACTGGGAGCCACTGGGTCTCCTCTGACGCCTGCTTGGACGGGAAGTCCTTAAGATTAGAGACTGTATTTTTATGGACTCCTGCCTGCTTTCTTCAAGCTACTAACTGGAGAGGACTGTAGCTAGGAGTCAGTTTCTAGACAGGATATTAACAATCATTTGTGTGTGTCAGGATGGAAAATAGGAGGAAGTCAAGGCGGAGTCATGGCAGGGAGAAGCTCTCAGTAGAAACTGGAAAAGTCACTGGGAAATTGGAAATGAAAGTTTCTGGGCGGAGGTAGAAATTTTTCTCTCGAGATCAGCATCGCATATATAATCAAAGCGAAATTGATAAAGAACGCAGAATATTATGATGTTAACAGGTAGGTCAAATAAAAGATGGCATCTTAGTCTCTGCGGCTGCCTTTCCAGAGGACTTTTTTTCCCCTGAGCAAGTATCTTGGCAGATGGAGACTAGTAAATATTTGAGGAAAGTAAAACTGCCTGTGAGTGCCGACAAGAGGCCGTTGGTTCTGATTCAGCCCGTCTGGATGTTGTGGCATTTTGTACAATTGTTAAACAGGGCATGTTTTGAAAATCCCGTCACTTGTGGGTGACTTACATACTCCACTTGGGTTTATACTTTTACACATAATATTTATTATGGTTGGGTGGTAAGATGCCATGCCTGATTAAGACAGACTTAAACAAACCCTTTAGCCTTTCAGAATGAATACGTGTTAACAGTGGGAAATTAATAATTACTTCCCCATGCATGTTGCTTTCAGGATGGTTTTAAAACTCATGACTTTGAATACAAGTTTTTAGAAGTGACTGGAATTTTTGGAAGGGTGTGTGTGCATGTGTGAGGGAGTATTCACTTCAGTGTATAAATGAAACTGCTAATATGGTTCATGAAGAAAGTCTTTAAACATTTGATTCATTCTCTGTGAAACTTCAAAGGAATCAATACCCACTTAATAAATTTTATTCAGATCAAGTTACTAAAATATTAAAATAAGCCTTATGTGGAGAATAATTGAATTTGGCCATTTCTTTATTATCAGTAAAGTAACTGCTTATTAATGTATAGCACTAATTATGTACATTAATTTGATGTTCATTGGAAAACTAGAAGGTGAAAAGTTTGGCTTTAATAATAGAAATCCCTTCTAAGGGGAACAGCAATTAGAAGCTTCACATTTGGGGAGGACAAAAATACTAGACATTTTAAAAGTAACATCTGGTATATGTTCAATTCAGAAATTTTGAAAAAAGAAAACAAAAAAATGCAAACAGGAAAATAACGGTCATTCATAATCTACCCCTCCATCAATAACCCCTGCTAATGTTTTGACTTGTCTTATTTCAGTTCCTTGTCTGTGCTCATATATTATCTTTAAGTCACTGTGTACTGATCTATCAGTGGCAGTATTTTTTTGAAAATGGGATCTGTTTTGTAATTTGTTTTTACATACAGAAACAAGAATGTTTTCTGATTTCATTATTCTTTAACAACTCCCATTATAGTTTACTTCATCAATCACCTTGTTGGCATTTAGTTTGCTTACAATTCTTCAGCAGCAGGAATTTAAGTGGAAAGTTGCCCTAACGCTGACCACTTTGGGTTCCTGCCACTGCAGCTGTGTGTGAGCGTGTTGCACCTTCAGCTGCCTTGGAAGAAAGGCCTGTGAGCTCTCCCCTATTTCTACCTGGAGCTCTTCTTTCTAGATTTTCCCACTGACACCCTCTCATGATGCTGTTCTATTTGTTGTCGTCCAGTGGCTCAGTCGTGTCAGAGTCTTTGTGACCCATGGACTGTAGCCCTCAAGCCTCCTCTGTCCATGGGGCTCTCCAGGCAAGAATCCTGGAGTGGATTGTCATGCCCACTCCAGAGCTTCTTCCCCACCCAGGGATCGAACCCGGGTCCCCTGTGTCTCCTGCATTGGCAGCTGGATTCTTTACCACTGAGCCACCAGGGAAGCCAGCTCTTCTGATGGGTTTCCCTGGTGGTTCAGGGGGTAAAGACTCTGCCTGCAATGCAGAAGATCCAAGTACATCAAACTGCTAAATTTGTTTTGGATTTCACACAGTAGTAAAAACAATCCTAAACCTCTGTCTTGGAGGTTTCCATTCGGACCATGTGGCTTTCTCAGACCCTGGGTGGTATTTTCACCCACTTCAGGGACACAACTTGAATTTTAAAAACAAAAATAGATTGTCCTTGTGTGGATATCTCTGGTTACCCTGCATGTAGCTTCCTTCCAGTCTGCAATCACCAATTTTGCACTTATCTGACAGGGCTAAGAATGCTTACTTTCCTGTTATTTTTCCTCTTTTTGGTCTTTATATAGATAATATTTTGTAAACAAAAGGTGGACGTTTCATCCCAGAGCTGAGACATCTGGCTGGTTAGGAAGAGGAGGTGTCTGCCCTCCTCCTCGGGTGGGGCTTCCCCAACAACTGCAGGTGTGTTCTGCAGGCGGGCTTGCCATCGGGCACCCGGGGCAGGGGGACTCACTGCTTGATAAACCTTGGTCCTAATACTCCCTAGGGAAGGACAGGTCCTCACAGCTGATGCACGTAACCCATGACAGGAGAAATGGGGTCCATGCGGAGCTGAAAACCCCGGAATTCTTCGGAGCCCTGTCCTTGGAAGCTCTTCCTGTTGCTCTTTGCATCCACTGAGAGACACAGACCCAGAAGCGACCTGGAAGGAACTGCCCTCCTTGGGTACACTCTGCATCCTTCGTCAGCGGTCCCCGACCTTTTTGGCGCCCGGGGCTGGTTTTCTGGAAGACGATGATGCTTCCATGGACCGTGGAGGGGTGATTTGGGGGGGATTCAGGCATTTATCGTGCACTTGATTTCTGTTATTGTTGCAGCAGCTCCACCGCAGATTGTCAGGAATTGGTTCCTGGAGGAGGCTGGGGACCCCGCTTTGCATCACTTTTTTTTTTAAGAAGGAGAAAACGATCCATGTCTTCATACTCCTGGTTGCTTCCTCCAGATTCTTTGTCTTCAGAGTCCAGCTCATGAGTGAGCTGGGTGGTTACAGCCCCCATGAAGAAAGCCAGGTGCCCGCTGGGTTAGGCTCTGATGACCGGTCCTCACATGAGCTCTGTGACCTCAGGACATGCGTTCTCACGGGTATCCATACATGTGTGCACTAGGAGACTGAGCCTACACCGAAGATCTGAGCGGTCGACCGGGCCGCTATAAAAATAGCATAGTGGTAATAGGGTTAGTCGCTCAGTTGTGTCCGACTCTTGGCGGCCCCGTGGACTGTAGCCCGCCAGGCTCCTCTGTCCCAGGGATTCTCCAGGCAAGAATTCCACAGTGGGTTGCCATGCCCTTCTCCATAGCATCTTCCCCACCTAGGGATTGAACCCAGGTCTCCTGCATTGCAGGTGGATTCTTTACAATATGAGCTACAGCTATAAAACAGAGACAACAGAAAAAGCCTGGTGATAAAAGGCAGGTTGGATTTTGTTCTCTTAAGTGACTTACACTAAGTAAACCCGAGGGTTCACATGAGTGAAAAGCAAAAACTAATTGACACGTTAACACACACCCCCAACAGCTATGATTGGCATTTAAAGAGGTAAGCTAATTCCTTTTGTTTAAGGCCAAGTTCCCACCACCTGAAAGTCACCCAAGTGGGCTCCCTGGCAGCCTGTGGCCAAGGAGTCTCTTGAAGGAGCAGCTGTCTGTACCCTCAGTTCAGAGGGGGGCTTCGAGCTGGCTCTGCTTAAGTCCCCATCTCTCTCCCCTCCAAGCTGCCTGCTACTCAGGGAACAGAAGCTGGGTGTGGCTGGCTTCCAGGACATCCTGAAGCAGCTTCAAGATGGACTCAGTGGCCACAGCTTCCAGGACAGTGGTCCATCCGGGCGGCTTCTATGCTCTGAATCCTTCCAGGTCTTCATATCTCCAGCACTAATTGACCTTCTTCATTCCCAGCTCCTGGCACACAGTCTGGCACTGGACTTGGCATGCTTCTGTTTGTACAGTTCAGACTCTCCCGGGCTTCCCTGGGGGCTTAGACGGTAAAAAATCCTCCTACAATGCAGGAGACCCGGGTTCAACCCCTGGATCAGGAAGATCTCCTGGAGAAGGGAATGGCAATCCACTCTAGCATTCTTGCCTGGAGAATTCCAAAGACAGAGGAGCCTGGTGGGCTACAGTCCATGGGGTCGCAAAGGGTTAGATAGGACTCAGCAACTAACCCTTTCACTAGACTCTCTATGAAAGGATTAAATTATACCTGCTGGGAAAAAAGAATAGTTTCATTATATTTTATCTGCTGTCATTAAAGCAAGATAGGACACCAACACAGACTCCGGCGTAAGCGAACGTTAAAAGATTTCATCTGGGCGCTCACCCTCTGCGGTGGCCCACACTCTGGAGTGTGCGTCTCTCTGAATCTGAATAAATTCCCTTCTTACCTATTAAAGAAGATTTCATGGGTATAGCGTTCATCTGTGTGTTCAGACAGTGTGACGTGCACGCTGGGTGTCTATCCAGCATGCCCCTGAAGGAGAAGATTTAAAAAGTAGACTTGTCTTTGTGATGACTTGCTCACCTCTTCATAGAGTAGTTACATTATCGATAGGAAGAGACAGACATAATTCCCTTACTTTAAAAGGTGAAAATCCGCACGACTGTCTCAGAGTGGCGGTCATCAGCCTTGGGACTGTCCGAGTCTCAGAGGACAGGCTCGGGAAGGACACAGACAGTCTCAGACAGGACGTGCCGACCTCGCAGGTGTGCCTGGGGGTGGTCGGGGCCACCTCGGAGAAGCCAGCCTAGGGGCCCAGAGGTCACTCCTCTAGTTATTTCCTCCTGACACGTGGTTTAATTTTTGAGACCCCATCATAACCTTTTAAATCTGGAAAAAATCCCTGGCTTTGTAAAAAGCATATTTATTCCATTTAAAAAAGACAATATATGTACATGGAGCAACATCTAAACAGGACAAAGGAAATACGGTGAAAAGCCATTGTCGGCTTTGTGTCTTCTTACTTCGGTTTCCGCTTATTCCAGGCTGATAAATCATTTTGGACTTTTTTCTTCCTTCTCTAACTCTGTGAGTTAGATCCTTATCTCATCTATTTTTATCCTTTCTTTGTGGTTCATATAAATACTTAATGCAATCCCTTTTTGCTGCCTTTAAGTATTAGACTATTTTAGCGCTATAACATTAAATTATATGTTTATATGTTTGTATATTAAATAATGTAAAAGAGCGAATACTCCAGTTTAATATTTAATTGCTATTTATAGTATAAAATATGCCATATTAAGCTATTTTAGCTATGTATCCCCATTGTCACTATTTCAAAGAGATTATACTTTACCGTGTCTTCTGTTAGAACGTTTTGGGGAGTTTGGGATCTGCAACACACTGCTATATTTAAAACAAATAACCAGCAATGACCTATTGTATAGCACAGGGAACTTCTGTTCAATGTTATTAGACAACCTGGATGGGAGGGGAGTTTGGAGGGAGAATGGATACATGTATGTGTATGGCTGGGTCCCTTTCCTGTCCATCTGAAGCTATCACAACATTGTTAATTGGCTATGCTCCAATATACAATAAAAAGTTTTTAAAAATTAAAAAAAAAATTAAAAACATTTTGAAAGTTTAAGTGGAAGATTTTTTTTTAATATTTAAAATAATTTTTATTACATCATGATTAGAAAGTACTGTATTATTTTGATATATCTGCTGGTGAGGTCCAAGATTCCAGATGTTTGGACATGACGCGATGAGTGATTGGCACTTGGCTCCAGCCCACCCCCAGTTCCAGGTTTGGGTTGGGGAGAACACTGCTTTGCTCTTTTATGTAGCAGAGAGTTAGGAAATGACAACTTCGTGTTACTTGCAACTTTCTTGGTTCAGGCAGTGGCATCTTCCATAGGATCCTAAGTTTATTATCTCTATAACAGCGCAGATATAACAACAAATATTGTTTTTCATTGACAATTTTTTTGTATGTTTTTCACATACAATAAGAATGTGTCACCCACATTCTAGGTTCTTAAGTTGGTTATGTAAGCGTTCAGGCTCCTTCCTTTATTGATGTTTTTATATCCAGTCATGTTGCAATGATATGCCCTATCGTTAATGCTTCTTTGTGTTTTTCCTTCTGTTGCTTCTCTCTCAGACGTTGTATGCCATTTCATGAAGTCTTTGAATTCCAGAAAGTGTATGGAGCCTCCTTTTGTGGGGCTAGAGCACTGATTATTCATCTATTGAGTTTCCTTTGTCTGTCTTCTATTATCCATGATTACCTAACATTTCCTCACTAATCCTTTTCAGTACTTAGTTAACTTTCATTTCATTTTTCTTACTTTTTAAATTATATTGGCCTAAATTTCCCTGGCCTTTATTAGGTTTCTATAAAATGTCTCTTCTCTTTTGCAACTTCCAGTGTGACCTTAATTTCTGAGATAGTGTCCTATACTTTTCCACTCTTTTCCTGACCTTTGCTAGTTCAAGTTGCAACTTTTCCTGTTTTCTTGACATATCTTCCCCGAGTTTTTCTATTACTACATAGAACTTTTGTTTTATAGAAGCAGTTTCATGATCTAGGGTTTTCTTTGTTTGCTTTTGAGCTTGTATGTGGCTGTATATTTAGTCATGCTTTTTTATCTGCTTGTGCCATTGTTTTTTACAGTAAATGTTGGCTTTGTTCTTTTTTGTTACAGTCATACAGTGAAAGTGAAAGTTGCTCAGTTATATCTGACTCTTTGAGACCCCAGGGACTATACAGCCCATGGAATTCTCCAGGCCAGAATACTGGAGTGGGTAGCCTTTCCCTTCTCCAGGGGATCGAACCTGGGTCTCCCGCCTTGCAGGCAGATTCCTTACCAGCTGAACCACCAAGGAAGCCCAAGAATACTGGAGTGGGTAGCCATTCCCTTCTCCAGGGGATCTTCCTGACCCAGGGATCAAACCCGGGTCTCCCGCACTGCAGGCGGATTCTTTACCAGCCGAGCTGGCAGGTAGCTCTGTGTAGTTCTATACCGTCTCCTCTTTCCTCGTCTTCCTTCTCATCTTTGGACAAGGTGAGTTGCAGGACAGCATGAGCTGTCAAACATGTGAGTGATGAGTGATGAGTGATGAGTGTGAGTGATGAGTGATGAGTGATGAGTGATGAGTGTACGTGTGCTCTGAGGACTTCAGCCTTCAGAGGCAGGAGTTGAAAGGCTGTCTGCAGTGCAGAGGATTCCTGTCCCCGACTTGCCTCAGCAACACATAGTTTCCTGGAGACACGGTGGGTGCACACCGTTCCCTGCTGGGCTTCCTGCCTTGTTCCTCTGCACGTCCAAACAGAGCCAGACAAACTCTTGCCTCCAGCCTCTTCCCTTTGCACCACATCAGGGTGTGGCTGTGATCCCCTCCTTTGAAAATCCAGTGTTCTCCCGACAGAGTCTGAAGTCTGCAGCCACAGAATCCTCTCATATCGTCCAGAGCCCATTCGCCCTCCACTGTGTTTGGCAGCCTTTTCTCATACACTATGTGCTTCCCAGGCATTACTGTTTTCTTTAAAAATGGAATGTGTCCTCATTTTGTAATTCTCCTAGTTGCTTTGGGGTCACTAAGACAGGAAAAGGGAGAAATACCATCCTGTTTGCCTTATAAGTAGTAGTGTTTGTCGCTCAGTCGTGTCCGACTCTTTGCGACCCCATGGACTGTAGCCTGCCAGGCTCCTCTGTCCATGGGATTCTCCAGGCCAAGAATACTGGAGTGGGCTGCCATTCACTTCTCCAGAGGATCTTCCCCACTCAGGGATCAAACCCTGGGTCTCTGGCAGTGCAGGCAGATGCTTTACCATCTGAGCTACAGGGAAGTCTTATAAATTGGAAGTCAAAATGGGTCTCTGTCAACTAATTGTTAAGGCAACATGTTATATATTAAGAGATAAGTAAAGACGAATTAAGTGAATTCTTTCTTTCTTTTGTTTTTCCTTTAGCTGTGCCCAGCAGCATATGAGGTCTTATTTCCCTGACCAGGGGCCAAACCCATGCCTCCTGCACTGGAAACATGGAGTCTTAACCACTGGATCACCAGGGAAGTCCTTGTTTTTCTTTTGTTTTTTTCTTCCTCTTCTTAATAATCTCACAATTTATCAACGTGACCAAGAAATAGAAATGAAAAGAAAAACTAATCCAATAACAGGCAACCAATGACTGCTACCAGAAGAGATGATAAAGTTTTGGAAAATTTGGACAGGGGAAAAGAAAACCCTCTGGGGGCTGTAGTGGTCATCCTGGGCTTAGTCTCCACTCCCTGCTCCCTGCCCTTTGAGAAGCTGCCGAAAGCCCAAACAAGCCAAGCCCTTCTCCCCTCTCCTCCCAACTCTTCCATTTAAGAATGCACTGCTGACGGAGAAAGAGAATGCCCTTTGCGGAAGACAGCAGTGCATGTGGACATGAGTTTCCTAGACAATGTCTGCTCCTCAGAATCACAGCAACTTGTTATGCAGACTGAATCGCCAAAGATGACACAGGTCCATGGTTCTCACAAGGGCCAGCAGTAACTGGGATAATCAGGCAGTTTTGAAAATCCTTCATGCGGTGGGTGAAGCACCAGGCTAGATGGCGAATTGTTTTTGTTCAGTCCCCAAGTCGTGTCTGAGGTTTTGCAACCCCATGGACTGCAGCACGCCAGGTTTCCCTGTCCTTCACCATCTCCCAGATTTTACTCAAACTCATGTCCATCGAGTCAGTGATGCCATCCAACCATCTCATCCCCTGTTGTCCCCTTCTCCTCCTGCCTTCAATCTTTCCCAGCATCAGGTCTTTCCCAATGAGTCAGTTCTTTGCATCAGGTGGCCAAAGTACTGGGGCTTCAGCTTCAACATCAGTCCTTCCAATGAATATTCAGGAGTGATTTCCTTTAGGATGGACTGGTTGGATCTCCTTGCAGTCCAAGGGACTCTCGAGAGTCTTCTCCAACACCATAGTTTGAAAGCATCAATTCCTCAGCTCTCACATCCATACATGACTACTAGAAAAACCATAGCTTTGACTATAGTGGAAGATCTATGTTTTGTTTCCGGTTCTGCCACTAACTAGGTATAGAATTTGGACCTGTTTCAATGTATCCGAGCCTCAATTTTCTTGTCTATAAAAGGAGGGGGCTGGGCTTGGTGATGGCTAAAACATCTTCCAACTTTAAAATTCCACAGTTCTCTACATGTAGAGTTCTGTGAAAGCTCTAATTCCTCTTTAAATGAAAAAGGATAATTGGGAACAGGGGACTAGGGAAGGAAACAGGAGCATGTTTCCTGGGGCCACAGAAAGAATGGACAGAAGCCTTTTCTCCTGCTATGTCTGAAATAAAAAATTCTAAGAGCACAGTTTAAGTGGAACTAGGGTTCAGTAAGATTTCCGTGTTGAGTGGCAGGTTGGCCAAGAGGCAGAAAATGCCCCTGTGTTAGACAAGATTTGTACTGATAATTCACTTATGCATGCTTGCTTAGTCATGTCCGACTCTTTTACAGCCCCATAGACTGTAGCCCACCAGGCTCCTCTGTCCATGAGATTCTCCAGGCAAGAACACTGGAGTGGGTTGCCATTCCCTTCTCCAGGGGAATCTTTCTGACCCAGGGATCAAACCCAAGTCTCCTGTGGCTCCTGCATTGGCACACAGATTCTTTACCCCCAAGCCACCCAGGAAGCCCCTGATTTATTTATATGGTACAAATTTTCTCAAAGGTAGTCCTAAAGCACCAAGAAGGCATTTCTCCTTTACCTGAGAATGCAAAACACTGGCTTCTACCTGAGTGAGACCCCCACACTTCCCTCAGTTGCTTTTTAGGAAGAATAAACAGTTTTCTTACTTTAGGTATTTGATTGACAGGTCTCTACTACAGAGGGAAAATGAATTTCAAAGACAGACCTAAGGAAAACCATTTTTTCCCTGCTCTCTCTGGACTTCTGTAGCTCCAGGTGCTACAGGAAAAACAAATTTTGGCACTGGTCTAGTCCTTAATGATCGTGTTATTAAGATCCCCAAGCACATCTGATGTTGCTCTTCTCAAGTCCAGGGAGCACCGTTCATCCATTGATGCGGCAGCCACAAAGGGACCACGGCTGGCTTTGTTTGAAGAACCTGGGCGCCCTGGTTATTTCTGTTTGTAGAGACGCCGGGGTACACTTGAAAGCGGGAGAAGGAGGGCAGGGAGACTTGGAGAAGAAAACAGCTCAGAGCCGTTTCGAGTCACTTGAAAAGCCTCTGGGTTGATTGACTGTGGTTTGGGTACTGCCGCTCCATCTCCTGCATGTGCCGCTCTGAAGTGGGTGCCCGGTGGGTGCTACAGACACTTGGAGGGCAGATGGCAATGTTGTACTGATGGCTCTGCTCCTCCATGTTTTTCTGGGGGCTGCAGCAGACTCGCAGTCTTCAGTGGCCACTGGGGACTGGAACAGTACCTGTTAATATACAACTTCCTGCTTAACTGATGTCCTTCCAACCTTCTTCTCCACTGGGACTTCCCTGGTGGTCCAGTGGTTAAGACTGCCTTCCAAGGCTGGGGGTGTGGGTTTGATTCTGGTTGGGGAGCCAAAGGGCTTCCCTGGTAGCTCAGATGATAGAGAATCTGCTTGCAACATGCAAGACCCGGGTTCGATCCCTGGGTCAGGAAGACCCTCTGGAGAAGGAAATGGCAACCCACTCCAGTATTCTGTCCTGGAGAATTCCACGGACAGAGGAGCCTGGCACGGGCTACAGTCCATGGGGTCACAAAGGGTCAGATGTGACTGAGTGACTTTCACTTTCACTCCCTGGAGAGCTAAGACCCCACATACCTGAAGGCCAAAAATCCAAAACATAAAACAGGCAATATTGTAGCAAATAAAGATTTAAAAAATAGTACACATCAAAAAAAAATCTTTAAAAAAATGTTCTCCTGTATAAAATGTGGGCTCGTCCTGAACGCAGGGGCCAGTGGACGTGGGTGAGGACTGCAGAGGCAGGTGCGAGGCAGATGTGTTGCAGGACCTGGCAATGGGAGGCAGGGAGGAGGCCCTGGTGCTCAGCCGTGGCAGAATCACTGGGGGTGTTCGAGCAGCAGGTCAGGACAGACTTGGAAAGGCCCCAGGGGTGAGGAAATGATGCTTCTGGAAAACACCGTGATGCGCCTTCCCTAAGTGAGTCTGGAGGCTCCCAGAGGTACCTCTGAGACAGAGGCGTCTCTGTCACCATAGCAACTGCATGTCATCAGAAAAGGAACGTGTGAACGCCTGGTTCTTTCTTTTAGAGCAATGGTGGCCAGCTATGAGGGTAAAGTTAGCAGGGAGAGCAGATGGGTGCCCGAGAGACTGCTCAGAGGCTGGTGCTCTGGGTGACAAGGTAGTTATCACACAGCAAGGCTGATTGCCCAGTGAGAGCGTGGGGTCCACTTGGGATGAGCGAAACTACATCTGGCACCATCAAACTGTTGGATGGCATCATCAAGTCAATAGACGTGAGTCTGAGCAAACTCCGGGAGATGGTGATGGGAAGGGAAGCCTGGCACGCAGCAGCCCATGGGGTCGCAGAGTCGGACACGGCTGAGCGACTGACCAACAACAAAACCACAAAAACTGCCGTGGCCACCTTCAGGGTCCGCCTTCCAACCTGCTGGTGTAAACAGAGCCCCAGGAAGGGGGTCTGGTTCGGGGTGGGGGGAGGTGGGCCGAGCCTCTGGCCTCCTTAAGGTTCTGCCTCTCCCTCACCCCCAAGCCCCAAGACTTGCTGGCTTCAAGGCCCGGGTCCCCTTCCGCTGCCTCTGTGAGAGCCTCCCTTTCTGCCCATGCCCATCAGATGTTTCTTCGGGATCCTCTGTTTGGACGGTTTCCATGGTTCCCGATCTGCCCTCCAGATGCTTTCTTCTGTCCTCCCTTTGTTCAAGTCACCACGGGCAGAGACGGCCTCAGCAAGTCACCACGGCTTCCCGGCCTGCACTTGCTGGGAAGTCTGGATGAACAGACGCTACAGAAGCGGGCAGTAAAATGCGGCGAGTCCGAAAATGAAAGTGTTAGCCGCTCATGGTGTCTGACTCCTTTCGACCCTATAGACTGTAGCCCACCAGGCTCCTCTGTCCCGGGGATTCTCCAGGCTAGAACACTGGGCTGCCATTCCCTTCTCCAGGGGATCTTCCTGACCCAGGGATCGAACAGGAGTCTCCGGCACTGCAGGCGGATTCGTTCCCCTCCCTCCAAAATGGGGAAGGATGCCTGTTAACGACGCACACTCAGAGCGTCAGTTAGTAGCGCAAAACCACAGTCGATGTCGCCCCTCATGCTCCCGCCACTCCTGTGCGTAGCCTCCCTCCTGAGCGGGTGCATCAGAGGGACCCTGAGCGTGGGAAGGAGGAGGGGCGGGGAACGCGAGTCCGAGTCCGCCTCCGCCCCTTCCCGGCAGCTCCCGGCAGCCCTGGGCCAGTCTTCCCATCTCCAGAGGTCCCCGCGGGCTGCGCGAGCCAACAGGGCTTCCCAGCCCCGGCCGGGCCTGATCTGGACAAACCAGCGGATGATCCTGCTCTTTGGTTTCTGATAAAACGTCCCATCCAGTCCTCCAGGGGCTCGGTTTAATCAGGACCCCATACACAGCTGGAGAAGGAAACGGCAACCCACTCCAGGATTCCTGCCTGGAGAATCCCATGGACAGAGAAGCCTGGTGGGCACAGCCCATGGGCTCGCAAAGAGTCGGACAGGACAGAGCGACTGCACACACACACACAGTTACACAGCTCTGGGTTCCTGAAATCCAGGATCAGACACACTGCATGTGTTCTCAGGTTGCAGAAGCCCTTTTCGGCTGGGATCTCACTCTCAAGGTGTCAGGGAGCCTCTGCCCACCCCTCCTCCGTGGCCCCGCCTCCAGTCCCCCCGTGCTTGTTACGGGGATCCCCCTTCCCGAGGCGTTGCTCCCCATCCTCCTCGGGCTGGCGCCTCACTCACCACCTTTTCTATCCACTCCAGCTCCTTCAGTCTCTCCCTCTCCTCTTGGTCTACATCTCCACGTCTTTCTTAACTTAGTATCACAAGCCTACCTTTATTTTTTACCCCCATATGCTACTATACTCAGATTCTAAGGTTTTTTTTTTTTTTTCTTTCTTTAATAGGACACATAAACTTCTTGGGAAACATTTTCAAGCAAATATATTTTACAAACTAATAAATAATTACTAAATATGTGTTTGTATGTGTATAAATATAGAAGATAGCTAATATATTTTACTACACAAGCAACAAAATATTTCACAAATATCCATTTTTTTAGCATGTTCTTTTTAATACCTGTTTTCTACATTCACAATATTAGTGAAATATTTCACCCCAAACTAGCAAGGTCTCACTGTAAAGCCCAATTGCATTTTGTCAGTTTTTCTCCCACTGACCTCCTTATACACCTACGACTAGGACTTCTGATCAGTTGGAAACAGAAACCTCACCATCTTCCTAGGGCCATACCATCATATTCTCGGTTTAACCCAGGGGTTGGCAAACTTCTGTGAAGGGCCAGATAGTAACTGTTTTCAGCTTTGGGGACCATATGGTTACTGTCTCAACTACTCAGTTCTGCCCTTGTAGCAAGAAAGCAGCCATAGATGATATGTAAACAAACTGGCAGGGCTGTGCGCCCATGAAACTTTGTTTACAGAAGCTGGCATTGGCCCGCAGGCTGTACTTTGCAGACCCCTGGTCTAGCTGAATTCCAGCTCTTTCCTATTAACCCAGGTGACACATCCACTTCACCATTTGCAGTAGACTGAACCAAGGCACCCTGAAAAGTGTCCACATGCTAATCTCTAGATCCTGTGAATGTTGTCATATTTGATGAGAGAAAGAGAGCAGGAGGGAGAGAGGGGTGGGGAGCAGGGGGCAGATGTGATTAGAGATCTTGAGATGCTGAGATCGTTCTGAGTAACTCAGGTAGACCCCTGATGCAGGCACATTATTTTTACAAGAGTGGGGCAGAGGGATGTTTGATGGCATGTCCAGACAGAACAGGAGAAGGCGCAGTGACCACGGAGGTAGAGATGGTAGTTAAGAGCCTAGAAAACAAGGCTGCCAGCAGACACCAGAAATTGGAGACGAGCCTGGGGAATCTATCCTGGAGCCTTCGGGGGCCAAGCAGCTCTGCCCACCCCTGGTGTGTGTGTGTGTGTGTGTGCTCAGTCATTCCAACTCTTTGTGACCCCATGGACTGTAGCCCACCAGGCTCCTCTGTCCATGGGATTCTCCAGGTAAGAATACTAGAAAAGATAGCCATTCCTTTCTCCAGTGGATCTTCCTGACCCAGGGAACAAACCCATGTCTTCTGCATTGGCAGGTGGATTCTTTACCCTCTGGGCCACCGGGGAAGCCCACTGACTCCTTGACTATAGCCACACAGACTCCTTTAGATATTCTGGCCTCCAGATTTGTAACAGAACCCATTTTTCTGTGGTTTGCAGCCACTAAATTTGTGGTACTTTCTTAGAGCATCCCTACATGGGAAATAGATGGGAAAACAGTGGAATCAGTGTGTCAGACTTTACTTTTGGGGGCTCCAAAATCACTGCATATTGTGACTGTAGCCATGAAATTAAAAGACGCTTACTCCTTGGAAGCAAAGTTATGACCAAACTGGATAGCATATTAAAAGGCAGAGACATTACTTTGCCAACAAAGGTCCATCTAGTCAAGGCTATGGTTTTCCAGTGGTCATGTATGGATGTGAGAGTTGGACTATAAAGAAAGCTGAGCACCGAAGAATTGATGCTTTTGAACTGTGGTGTTGGAGAAGACTCTTGAGAGTCCCTTGCACTGCAAGGAGATCCAACCAGTCTATCCTAAAGGAGATCAGTACTGGGTGTTTATTGGAAGGACTGATGCTGAAGCTGAAACTCCAATACTTTGGCCACCTCATGTGAAGAGTTGACTCATTGGAAAAGACCCTGATTCTGGGAGGGATTGGGGGCAGGAGGAGAAGGGGGCAACAGAGGATGAGATGGCTGGATGGCATCACCGACTCCATGGACATGAGTTTGAGTAAACTCCGGGAGTTGGTGATGGACAGGGAGGCCTGGAGTGCTGCGATTCATGGGGTCACAGAGTCGGACACGACTGAGTGACAGAACTGAACTGAACTGAAGAAATGAACACGTCATTGCTATGTTGGCTGTTACCCACCTTCAAAACATCTTCTTCCCTCAAGGCTTGAGCCCCCGGGTGGCACCCTCAGCATCTTTCCTTTCAGTTTTGACGACCAGACTCTTGAACGTGCCCTTAAATCATTGTGGACTGAGCTCCTGACTCATGCTTTCCTACCCTAAATCCAGTCATTGTCTTATCACCTTCACACCTTGGCTGCATCCAATTTTCTTTCCAATATGCTTTCTCTTTTAAAAAAATATATTGATGATTAGTTTCTGTCATACAAAGTGCATTAGCAGAGGCTTGATCCCCTTTACTGGTGATCTCTAAACACGGTGAGCGAGCAACTGACGTTTCTTTCAGTCCTTTATATGGTCATGCTCTGAGTCTAATGTGAAAGTGCAATATAAATTACTGACTATTAAAATTATATTATATTTGAATGGAAAAACACAGTTTATTACTGCAAAGTACACATAATTTAAGTTAGGTCAAGAAAGAATTCCATGAGGAATTTGCTCTAATAAATTAGAACATGATGTTGTTTGAAAGGGTTCTCGTGAATTTTAAACACGAGCCCTGTAATTCATCTGGAACGTGGGGAAAGATTTGCGAAGGTGAAAATTTGGCTCATTCTTTGTCCAAACTTTCACAAATGCCACATTATGGGAGTCCACATGAGTCAAGTTCAACTACAGTACAAGGCACATTGGATAGTTTGGAGTTTGGGTGGAGGATTTTCGTGAGGGTAGATCTATTTCATCAGAATAAGCTCCCACCCAAATGATTCATCACAGTCTAGAATGCCAGGCTATTTCTGCAACATTTAGCTGGTTGATATTTTAAACTAGATCTTATCACCTCTCCTCTCTGGCCACAAGAATATGCTTGCCTTCACCCAGGCTGGAGGAGAGGTCTGGGAGATAAAAGCGTGTCCATTACACTCATCATTCGTGTTTTCTGCTCCACCATAGCAGTTTCTTTTGGAAAACATTATTCTTCACCATTAAGAGGCAATGTTCACTACAATATTATAAAGTAATTAGCCTCTAATTAAAATAAAATAATTAATTTTAAAAAAAGATGGAATGTTCTTGGAGATGCAGGCATAGAGAACACACTTGTGGACCAAATGGGAGAAGGAGAGGGTGGGATGAATTGAGAAAGTAGCATTGAAACAGACACATTATCATATGTGAAAGACATAGCCAGTGGGGATTTGCTGCATAACGCAGGGAGCTCAAACCCCGTGCTCCGTGACAACTACAAGGGTGGGATGGGGCAACAGGCGGGAGGGAGGCTTCAGAGGGAGGGGACATATGTACACCTATGGCTGGTTCATCTTGGTGTGTGGCAGAAACCAACACCATCATCATAAAGCAACTATCCTCCAATTAAAAATAAGCACATTTCTTTAAAAGACACAATGTTCTTTATTTTTATAGTAGACTTTGCTTGTCATTATAAAATAATACATATTCATCATAGGAAGTTTAGAAAACACAAGAAAGAGGAGAAAAGGAAAGTCACCTGTAATCCAATCACTGAGAAATACTGCTAATGTATTAGTTTATATCCTTTTATTCATGCAATTTTTTTGGTGCTTATAAATGTGTCTTTAAAAATTTTTAGTGGTGACTTACATAGTTAGGTGACCTACTTTGGTTAAGACCAATAAATACACATAAATGTTCTCCCAACCCACTAAATATTATTCTACACAAATGAGTTTGAGCGAATTGCAGGAGTCAGTAAAAGACAGGGAACCCAGATGTGCTGCAGTCCATGGGGTCACAAAGGCTTGGGCATGACTTAGCGACTGAACAACAACCACATAATACCCACCAGTGCACTGAATTTTATTTTAATAAACATTTTACCTTAACAAAAGAAGACAATGAACCAGAGATTTTTTGTTTAAGCTACTCACTGGGAAAGCACTTTTTGGGTAATTCATGATTTATGGCACAGACCATGTAATAAATTCATGATCGTATTAGAATTTTTGGATAACTTTCCTGAGGCCGAGTCTCTATGACAGCCACCAAATTACTTGACAGTAGTGACTTCCTGCACAGAAAGTGGCCGTGAAAAGTAACTGCAATACTTGAATTTGGAATCAAGTTCCTAAAATGTGCCGAAAGTTTGAGATGTTTGACTTTCTCAATATTTACGTCCTTAAACTCTTAAAGCTGTTGCAGTATGTTGGGATAAAAGCAATCTCAGAGAGTCCTAGGTCACCTGGGCCCCGTAATCTGTTCACTTCCATCCATACCTCTTACTGTGAAGCATCAGTGTTCCTGAATCAGCACAGATTACATCTCTGGTTTTTCATATCTTTCAGGAAGTTCCTGCTTGCTGTTTGAGTCTCAGCATCTTTCAAGATGTTCCTGCTTGCGGCTTCCTACTTGAGTTTCAAGACATTCAGGAGCTTGCCCGTGTTTGGAAACTCCTCTGTCCAGCCTTTCCTTTTCATTCCAGTACAATCTAAACCCCTCCTGCAGCCTGCTGGTCACATTTCCCCCTCTCATCTTCCCGTGGAGGAAGGACAGCTGGTCACTAAGCCCCTCTTACAAACACACGTCTCCACCTGTTGACGAGGAGATCCTGCCGAGTGGAACAGACGTCCCATTGGGTTTCCAAGCGTCCTGGCCGAGATGACTGTTGACACGTCAGATCGGCGATCCCTTCGGTGTCAGCATCATTTCATTTAATATTTATTCTTCCCCACTGAATGTATGGCACGCTAAACAAAGTGTTAACTGTGAAAGTGATCTTCAGATTGAGTGAGGCCAGGGCCACCTAACATGCTGCTTAGGTCTTCATTGTAGAGTATTTGACACCGCTGAAAGTGACAAAGTGAAAAAGCACTCAGAAGCGACTGCTTCCTGATTTGTGTTTGCTCAGCCAGTGAGGACAAATGGTTGTGTTGACAATTCATGCTTCTCTGTGGCTAGTTCCGTGGCCAGGTGAAAAGTTAATTATAGTTTCCAAGACACTGTTGTTTCTCTTTCCATATTTTTCGATGAGATAATGCACACCTTTAACTTGATCTTTTCTGAATGGCTTGACCTTACCGAAAAAGAACTGTTGTCGTTCAATCGCTCAGTTGTATGTGACTCTTTTGTGACCCCATGGACTCTAGCCCTCCAGGCTCCTTTTTTCATGGATTTCCCAGGCGAAAACACTGGAGTGGGTTGCCATTTCCCTCTCCAGCGGATCTTCCCAACCCAGCCACCGAATCTGCATCTCTTACATCTGCATGGGCAGGTGGATTCTTTACCACTGGTGCCGCCAGAGAAGCCCCCTGTAAGGAATAGTTTTTGGTTCATTTGCTTGCAGATTTTTACCTCCAAGAGGGGAGTCCCTTGTCTAGGAAACATGCAGGTTTCCCTCCAAACTCTTAGCTACTGTTATTGAAGCAAATAGAGCACAATCAACATTTCTATTCTTGGTATCTCACTGCAGTTCTTCATTCCAACTATCCTGTTATTGGTTTAGAATGACTTTTATAAGTTTAGGAAATATCTATTTGTTCTTATTTTGGAAACTGAGGTTTTTCCTCCTATTATTTTGTCTTCCCATCCCCTTTCATGCTGTTAATAAATAAATGGGTGGTATCTGACATCAGAGTCTTGCTATGTGCCAGGCGTAGTTATAAATGTTTATGTTGGTAAGCTAAGCTAATTTAACTCCCCTTCCCTAAATCTCATGAAGTGGAAACTGTTCTTATCCCTTCTTTATAGACAAGGATGCTCTTTAATTTGAATGAGTAACTTCTAAAAGTCATACAACCAGCCTGTCCACATTGCGTTAATCGTCTTAACATGGGGATATAGTAAAAAAAAAATTTTTTTCAAGGCATCTTACAAAAATCAAGGCTCAGACAAAATGAGTAGGAACATAATCAAAATAGAGACCTTGACCCACCAAAAAAGAAGAGTGATTCTCCCAGGCTGGGTGCACTGCCCAGAGGGAAGGGGATGGAAGCAGAGTAGGGTGTTCTGCATCTTGCTTCCCCTTGGAGTTTTGGAGAGATGTGAAGCCCAGGGGAGACGGGAGCAGAGGACTGGTCTTGAAGATCCCAGGGCCCTCACACAGCCAGAGGAAAGATTCTCAGAACCGCGGGCGGGACGCCAGAGCTGAGTCCACTCACGGCCTATGAGCAGAGGCTGCGGACATCTCAGCCAGGAAATGACCCTTCCCCGTGCCCGGACCGGACAGCCAGCAGAACCGAGACCCCAGCCCCCCAGATAAATCAACTGAAGCTAAGGTCCTGCTACCCTGGGGGAGCCCGGCTGAAAAGAGGAAGTCAGGGGTGTCACTGAGACGTATAGACAGGGGCCTTTCTTGGAAACAGGCTGTTTGCAGATGTAATCAGGTTAACGCCCATCCTCAGAGAGACACGCAGGGGACGGCCCTGCGCAGAGGCAGAGATTGCAGAGAGGACCCCAGGGGTATCCTGGCCATCACCAGGAGCCAGGGAAGGGGCCCGGAGCAGATAACGCCTCCCAGCTTCCAGAAAGGATCCAACCAGGCCAACACCTTGGCCTCTGATCTCTGGCCTCCAGAACTGTGAAAGGGCAAATCCCACGCCCCGCGCTCCCCACCCCGCCCCTTTGCGCCCCAGGTCAGTACCTGGGCAGGTCCTGGTTACTTGGGAGCTCTCATTTGTGACGCTTCAGCTGTGCCCACGCGCACGCTTGCCCTTCTGCCCGCATGCAGCTCTGCAGCACAAGGTGAACACGCATGCACACACACACACACGCACAGACACACGCACGACACATGCACGCACACACACACACACACACACACACACGACACATGCACGCACACACACACACACACACACACACACACACATACACACACCCCAAACCACCAAGGGTTCTGCTTGGATGAAGGCGAGGAAAAGGCCCTGTCTTGTGCTCCGTGACAAGAATTTCCCCTTCCTTGATGTAGAAAGAGGATACAAGAAAGTGGTCAAAATAGCAGCGAGCGGAGAAAGTGAGTGTAACTGAGAGGGTTCCCTTCACGCCGAGAAAGACCCCTTTTTAGCAGGGCAAATGAGAGGAAAGAATGGCTTGCAAATGTAAAGGAAATTTGATTTCGGTCTTAAGAGTTGATCTGCTCATGAGAGCATCACTGTTGGGTCAGCTGTAATTGTAGCCAGTTCTCGGCCGGGGCCCTCCGTTAATGAGGCTTCTATCCGCGCGGGGTTTGTTCCCGATAGATGCCCCTGGCTGGTTGCGGAAGCTCCGCAGATGCCAGGAGAAGGAGAGTGGAGGGCAGCGGAGAGAGGAGAGCCGTGGGGAGCCCTCGGGCGCTGGGGACGCGGGTAGGTTTTCTTAGATCTGTCAGTGGTATTCGCTTCTAGCCCATTAAACTCACTTACAGCAGAGCTTTAGTCAATGAGGCAGGATACGGCTTTTTCTTGGCCCCTCTCTTTCCAATTCCAGCAAAATGAATGAAACACAAAAAGTTCACAGGGGAAACGGCTGGGGAGGCCGGATTGGGAGCTGGTGTCGGAAAGAGCTTTTAACTTGTCTTAACATTACTGTCCTTTTCCATCCGACTTTTATCTGCCCATTAACTCCTTAAAGTTTGCTCATCCATCCATCAAAGAGGAAAAAAAAAAAAACTACCAAATGATGTGTGAAAAGATCTTTCAGGTGTTGCTGGGTCTAGACGTCCTCTCCTGAATTTGTCTAAACACGATTCGCTCCTCATCAGGACGATCGGGCTCCTTTTTCCGGACGGTTAAGTGTTGTGTGTGATTTTTAAAAGCACTTATCTTTGAAACGCCTTTACAGTTATTTCAAATCATTTCTGTTTCTGACAAAAGGAAGAGGTAGCTATGCCAAAATGTTACGGGGTCAGATTTTTTCTTTTTTTAAAGTCAGTTTTTACCAAGGATGAAGCGTATTTAAGAGTCTTTTTCTTAGTGATTTACAGAATAAAGATGTTGCAAATTGTGAAATAGCACTCACCCAGTTTCACCCAGTTTTTCTATGGAAAAAGTCAACTTAATTTTTCTGTGTATGGCCTAAGAACAAAATATTTAATAAAGGATCCAGAGCTTTGATTACAAAATAATGCAGATTTATTGGCCACAGGAATATATATCTATTTACTAAATCGACATGTTAGGTCCTGTCTCGCAAACTTAATTCTGTTAATTTCCCAAAAGAAACTTAATTCTTTATCGGAACATGTTGATCAGACAGATTTTCTTCAGTTTGATTCAAAGGACCAAGGTGAAGAAAGATGTTAGTAATGAAGGCATTCACATCAAAGATAAGATTCATTCATTTCTTCTTCAGATAACAATCAGTGAGGATATTCAGGTGAGATGTACACAATTAAGTCCTACACCAAAGTCTTCATAGTCCTGTGAAAGATAAGGACACAAAATGAAGGTGATTTAAATGCCCGTCAAGACAGAGCATGAAACTCTTTGTAATCTGTGAATACTAGTTGCTGGGATGGTGGGGGTGTGAGTACAATCCCCAAACACCTGAGCCAGATGCACTTGCTCCATCTTTATACAGAGACTGCAGAATTCTCCAGCTCTGGCTCATGAACCCTTCTCACCACCTGTCTGGGCTCAGTGTCACCAGGCATATTACAAGGAGATTGGACTAGCTTATCTCATTCTGTCTTTTATCTACTTTATGTGGCCACTAGTATGTGTATGTTTGGAGACTAAAACTGTATCCCAGGAATGAAACTGAAGAAGCACTGCATGTTCACATATCTTTTGGGTAGCAGGTTTTTTGTGTTTTTTTAAGAGCAGTATTGAATTTCTTACAGAGATCCTCTGTTTTCAATGTTAGAAAAGGAAAGGCCAGGGCAACCTGGCCGTATGTTAGACAACGAGCAGGAAGTGGACAAGAGACTCAATCTAAAATCCACTTTAGATGCAAGCAGTCTGTTCATTTCATTCATTATACACATTTCTCTCTACATGCCAAGCTCTGCGTCGAGTGTTAGGACCACAGGGACAAAAAGCCTGGCTGCTGGACCTGTCCATGAAACTTAGCATCTTCACCTGTAATTCTACACCCCCATTTTTGCTTATGATTACTGCCTGTGGCTCAGCTGTAAAGAATAATCTGACTGCAATGCAGGAGACAAGGGGTCGATCCCTGGGTCAGGAAGATCCCCTGGAAACGGGCATGGCAACCCACTCTAGTACTCTTGCCTGGAGAATCCCACGGACAGAGGAGCCTGGTGGGCTACAGTCCATGGGGTCACAAAGAGTGTCAGACATACTGAGTGACTAAACACCAAGGTATCCAGCTCGCTGACTTAACCACAACGTCCCTTCCAGCAGAGCAGGTGACACTGCTTGAATGAATGAGTGCATATGGAGATGAGCCTGGACCCTTGCCCGGGATAGCCCGAGCCACACAGAGGAGACAGATATTACATACACATCCCTGACAGAGCCGACGTAAGTCCACAAAGCGGTGTGAGACAAGGGGTCCAGAGATGGATTAACTGAATATGACTCCAGGAGAAGGCTGGCTGTGGAGAGGAAGGATCCTTAGTCTAAATGGGGGGGAAAAAAAAAAAAACTCTTTTATGTAGAAAATTACGGTCAATAGATGCCTCCTTGCCCAAGTAATCTCCACATGTTCACTGTTGCCCTTTCATGTAGCAAAGTAACTTCATGTTCCTGGTGAGGCAACAGCAGGAAGCTGAACACTGTGTTCCCGAGTTTACAGAAGGGACAGTTCAGCACTCCGCTCCAGACAGTCTCTTCTGCTAGCTTGCTGCGTCAGCATCCTTTTGTGTCAGCATCCTTTCCTAGGAACAAACGTGACATTCTCCCCGAGGAAGCCCCATCTCTGGGGTGAATGCTAAGGAGCCCCATAACAATTTTTATTTTTGGCCTCAACCTTCATGGGTCTGTCTACTGCACTCAACTAGAGAGCACACGGAGCCTGGGTTAGAGGGGAAATGTGAAGGAAGAGGCCAGGAAACAATAGAACTTGAGGGTGTTCAGGCAGGAAGAGGTCCAGGTGGATGAGGATTTTCCAGGAAAAGACCTCCCCTGGTTGTCTACCTAGACAGTGTATTAAAAAGCAGAGACATTACTTTGCCAACAAAGGTCCATCTAGTCAAAGCTATGATTTTCCCAGTAGTCATGTATGGATGTGAGAGTTGAACCTTAAAGAAAGCTGAGCACCGAAGAATTGATGCTTTTGAACTGTGGTGTTGGAGAAGACTCTTGAGAGTCCCTTGGACTGCAAGGAGATCCAACCAGTCCATCCTAAAGGAGATCAGTCCTGGGTGTTTATTGGAAGGACTGATGCTGAAGCTGAAACTCCAATACTTTGGCCACCTGATGCAAAGAGTTGACTCATTTGAAAAGACCCTGATTCTGGGAGGGATTGGGGGCAGGAGGAGAAGGGGACAACAGAGGATGAGATGGCTGGATGGCATCACCGACTTGATGCACATGAGTTTGAGCAAACTTCGGGAGATGGTGAAGGACAGGGAGGCCTGGAGTGCTACAATTCATGGGGTCACAAAGAGTCAGACACAGACACAACTGAGCAACTGCGTAACAGCAACAACAGCCCAGCCATAGTGGAATCTGAAGATCCTCCTAGAATAATTGCTTTACAGAATTTTGTTGTTTTCTGTCAAACCTCAGCATGAATCAGCCATTGGTATACAGATATCCCCTCCCTTTTGAACCTTGCTTTTAATATACAGCACGGTTGTCAGCACACTCCTTGCCATTTTGCCATAGATCTTTTTCTTGTATCACCTTATTGGTGCAGGAAAAAAAAAAAAAAAGATCCTCCTAGAAAGCCAGGAACTCTGACTCCAAGCCCAGGCAGCTTTTTTTTTTTTCTTTAATTGCACAAAGACTATTTTTCCCCTTAACCAGCTATATCCTGGGAGATTGGTCAGCCCAGGATAGCTGATAACACCATCTACACTAGGCAGGATCCTTTAAAAAACAATCAAAATGGTTGAAATGTTATTTTGTGTCTTTGCTTCCCTGGATGTTTTGCCCTCCTTTGGATTTCAGCAGGTGGCTGTGGCTTAGGGAGATTTTGCCTGAGGAAGTTTCTGTCTGGGGTTGGAAAGCGGAAACTGCCTTGCTTTGAGGGTGAGTCTCCTTTTGCAGAAGGAAAATCGCAGGCAGGAGCCTGACCCTGCTGTGCAGAGCTCCGGCTTAGAAGGGGAGGGGTATTCTGTCCCTCCCACCCTGGGACCCTGAGCCCTGGAGGAGCCTGGCTGAACCCACCACGTGGAATCGGAGCAACTGCTTCTGGAAGATCCTTACAGACTGTTGGGATGACCGAGCTGTGGCTGAGACTGCATTTCCCATCACACTGCCCAGCCAGGGTTCAAGGAGGGCCTGAGCTGCCTCGGGTACAGAAAATAGAGCAACATTCCTGCCTGCTTCATTCTGTGGCTACAAGGCATGCCTTCTACAATAATCATATTTATTGTCTTAAATAAAATGCACTGAGTTCGACTGATCAACTTCCAGTTTGCCAAAGTATCAAAGTAGGCGTGCTTATAAACTGATTTTAATGGAAACACTATGATTTGGGAAAATGGAAAAATATACCTAGGCACATAGATGTCTATTTCTCCCTTCATTAGTTAATTTATTTTGTATTTAACAATGTTAATTTATATTTCACAATAGAACAACAAAGGAAAAAAACATTTTGTGATGCAGAAAGCCATAGTTTTAAAATGTAAGAATCTCTTGAAAATCCTCTTGTAATCTATTTTATAGTTTTTATAAGAGAGCGTTTTATGACAAGAACATGGACATAGAAGGGTTTAAGTATTTTTGTTGAATGGCTGAGCTAATGAATGTAAAGGCATTCCAGGCACTCTACAAATTGGTTTATTGGCGAGTACAGTGGCACAAACTTTGGAGAGTGGTTTGACAACACTAGCAAACATCTTAAAATTATTAATCACTTTGGAATCAGAAACCCCATTTCTATATATTTATGCTAAGGAAATAATTACAGACACATGCAACAATTAAGAGGAAGAATGATTGGCTGAGTGAGGTTTTTTAAATAACATTAAAAAATGTAAAGAAATGTTAAGGTCCCAAAATAATGCTCTGGCCAAATAAGAATGGTCCATCATATAATGAAATGCAGTGCAATAGTTATATCTATATTGTATATTTTTTTGTATACTTTCAAGATAAATTCAGGTGTTTAAACTTATGAACTATTTCCTTGGTGGCTCAGATGGTAAAAAATCTGCCCACAATTCAGGAGACCTGAGTTTGATAACTGGGTTGGGAAGATCCCCTGGAGGAGGGCATGGCAACCCACTCCAGTATTCTTGCCTGGAGAATCCCATGGACAGAAGAGCCTGGTGGGCTATAGTCTTAGGAACTTAACAAATTTACAAAGTATCTTCCATTACTAGATCTACGTCAGTTGTTGTATGTGTTCATGTGATTTTGATTTTCCCCTTTTTGCCTGTATCATCTTAATTTTCTACAATGACCAATCATTATCTTTTGATTAAAGGGAAAAATTCAATAAAATTAGTTAAGACCATAGATTTAAAAGAGGAAAGAGGAGAGTGAAAAAGTTGGCTTAAAGCTCAACATTCAGAAAACTAAGATCATGGCATCTGGTCCCATCACTTCATGGCAAATAGATGGGGAAACAGTGGAAACAGTGGCTGACTTTATTTTTCTCGGCTCCAAAATCACTGCAGATGGTGACTGCAGCCATGAAATTAAAAGACGCTCACTCCTTGGAAGGAACATTATGACCAACCTAGAAAGCATATTGAAAAGCAGAGACATTACTTTGTCAACAAAGGTCTGTCTAGTCAAGGCTATGGTTTTTCCAGTGGTCGTGTATGGATGTGAGAGTTAGACTATAAAGAAAGCTGAGTGCCAAAGAATTGATGCTTTTGAACTGTGGTGTTGGAGAAGACTCTTGAGAGTCCCTTGGACTACAAGGAGATCCAGCCAGTCCCTCCTAAAGGAGATCAGTCCTGGGTGTTCATTGGAAGGACTGATGTTGAAGCTGAAACTCCAGTACTTTGGCCACCTCATGCGAAGAGTTGACTCGTTGGAAAAAACCCTGATTCTGGGAGGTATTGGGGGCAGGAGGAGAAGGGGACGACAGAGGATGCAATGGTTGGATGGCATCACCGACTCGATGGCCATGGGTTTGGGTGGACTCCGGGTTTGAAGGACAGGGAGGCCTGGTGTGCTGCGGTTCATGGGGTTGCAAAGAGTCAGACATGACTGAGTGACTGAACTGAACTGATAGATTTAAAAGGAGAAGGATGTGAATATGGATCATTACAGTTTTTCCTATTCTATAGAAAGAAAACTATTTTAAAAGGGGAATTATTATCTTATATCAAAGTTGTGTATCTCAAGTTTTAGTAACAAAATTTAGCCTCAATAATTGTGTTTTTTTTTAGTTTAATAGACTTTATATTTTAGAAAATTTTAGACACATGAAAAAATGAAGAAGAGAGCTCAGCAAATTTCCATATGCCCTTGACCATTTTCTCCTGTTATTAACATCTTTTGTTACAATGATGAAGAGATACTGACTTATTATCTTGTTGCAAGTCTAGAGTGAATTTGCCATTCCTTAGTTTTCACCTAGTGTCCCTTTCTGTTCTAGAATCTCACTCAGGACACACGTGATATTCGGCTGTCAGCACCTCATCTCCTTTTATGACAGTGGTTTGGACTTCGTCTTGATGCCTTGACGGTTCTGAGGAGGACAGGTTAGCAACTTGGTAGCTTTTCCCAGGTGGTGCAGTGGTGAAGAATCCACCTGCAGTATAGGAGACCCAGGAGACACCTGATCAGTCCCTGGGTTGGGCAGATCCCCTGCAGAAGGAAATGGCAACCTGCTCCAGTATTCTTTCCTGGAGAATCCCATGGACAGAGGAGCCTGGCAGGCTATAGAACATGGGTTGCTAAGAGTCAGACACGACTGAGCATGAGGTTGTCCCTCTATTAGAGCTCCTCTGATACTTTCTCACAATTAGACTGGGGTTTTAATAATACCTTAAAAAAAATCATTTCCTCTAGCTTCCCCTTCAGAAACATAATCCAAGCCCTCAAATATCACAGAATTCCCAAGTCTTAACCCTGGGCGATGTTTTGTGTTTTCTCATTAATTGACAAATACCCAAAATGACACTAAATACTCCCGCCGCAGACCTCTCCTCTAGTAACCTAACCCCTAGGTGCAAATAAACATCCCAGTTAATGCCAGTCCCATTAGTGGAGGAGCCGGAAGCCGGCGCTCTGGCCCCTGGGTTAGAGGACACTCTGATCAGCAACCTCTCTGCTCCTCCAGGACTTCAGTTTTCACAAGGCCGGGAAACTCGCTGGTTGGAGGTGTTTCGCTGCCGTTTGTTTCCTCTTTCCGTTCCCATTAGCTTCCTAGCTTTCAGACTTTGACAAGAGTCTCAGGCTTGAACAGAATGCAAACACTCGGGGACAAGCACCTAATTATTTTTTTCTTCTTTAATATCGTCACTTGTAAAAGAAGGTATGATTTTAAAAGAGAAGTATTACTACATGATGAGGAACAAAACTTTTCATAGAAATTGTCCAAATCCCATGGCTGGCTGGTGTTTTGGGGTGCACTCCGGGGAAGGGGGAATCACTGCTCCAGTATTTGGGAGGTCACCCTTTGTCAGATGAGAGTGAACCCCCTTTTTCCTGCTCCACCGGTGTCTTATGTCCTTAGGAAAACTTCTGGATGATCTCATAGCAGAGATCCAGGACTACTGTTTAGTTAGAAGACCAAAAAATGAAGTTTTGCAGCTTAAAATGAGCACTGATGCTCTTTCTAAGCATCTCTGTCACCCCCTGGTAGGCTGAGTTCTGCAGCATCCTTGAATCTCAGCTGCAGACCAGTGCGGAGAAATTCTGGGAAGGAGAGAAAGTTAAGAGAGTGGACTTCTGAAGGAGGATGTCTGTAATAAAATTTGTATCAGAAGGGAAATGGGACTTGGGCCAGTCCTGATTTAAGAGATGGTTTAGGGGTGTAGAGCCTACACTCTGGGTGATGGGCATGGGAAGAATTCCCCTGGGTGTTAACATCAAGGCTCGGCAGTCAAGCATGTGGACAGAAATTCTAAAATCAGTAAAATGCCCTAGCAGGTCAGAACGCTGAGGCAATAATCCAGATACCGGAAACACAGCCACCAGTGCAGGACTGGTTATAAATCAACAGGAGGCTGAGCTTGCAAAAGGGCCCGCTGCCCTACAGTGTAGCAACAGGGATTACGGGGCCCTGACTTCCTACATTTATGTCAAAGATTGTTCCTGGTTCGTTATTTCCATAGTATTTTGACATATACCTATTCATTTTGAATTAATATCATCTTACAGTCTTCTTTAATCTTTCTTTGAATTTACGCATTCTGGAAAGCTTCCCTGGTAGTTCAGCTGGTAAAGAATCTGCCTGCAATGCAGAAGATCCCGGTTCTATTCTTGGGTCAGAGAGATCCCCTGGAGCAGGCTACCCACTCATATTCTTGGGCTTCCCTGGTGGCTCAGACGGTAAAGAGTCTGCCTGCAATATGGGAGACCTGGGTTCGATCCCTGGGTTGGGAAGATCCCCTGGAGAAGGGAACAGCTACCCACTCCAGTGTTCCTGCCTGGAGAATCCCATGGACAGAGGAGCCTGGAGGGCTGCAGTCCATGGGGTCGCATAGTCGGACATGACTGAGTGACGTTCACTTTCACAAACAAATCAGAGAATTATTCACTGAGAGTTTGTATTTGAAAAGATCATGCCCTATGAAATGAAAATAGTTTAAACAACAAGATCAAGTATGATCTCACTAACGTGATTTGAAAGGACTCTTCTATAAATGTGTTTACATTTCTAGTGCACTTGTAAGTATGTCAAGAAAGTTATATATCCTTTGGACATAAAGATGTCTTACTTGCTTTCAAACTTATTTTATTAAACATTAGAAGTAACAGTAATAAATAGATTTTCAAATAGCATTGACGCTTATACTTGTTATATTACTTCTTTGGGTTAAGATATACCTTTAAAATTGCAGGTGAATTTAATCTTTTATAAGATTATTTTCATATTCCATAAAATATTTTTCCACGTTAACATTTCAACCCAGGAAAGGGCGATGGGAATGGCCATTAAAATAAAATCTTTCTGTTAGAAATATGAAAGATAGCATGAAAACATTTTGTTGGATTTAGAACAATTCAGATTGAACATGCGCCCCTTGGAGACCTACCTGTCTATCCAAATGGCGGTGATGTTATTTTTATTTTGTCTTCATTATTTTATTTTTAGATTTTCCCATTCCTTCAAATGTGACACATCATGTAGTTGTTGACAGTTCATATGATATAGTCTCAGATCTAATTCATGGAGCTTTTTATGTAAGTGTTTAATGATACGTTTGAAGAGATGCTATTGGATTCAGAGAACATAGATTGTTCTTGGAAACATTAATTTGATTTTAATATAACTTCCCCCCATCAGGTTACAGTTGATTTCTTACCTTGGGAAAATCCTAAGTGAGTATAATTCACTCACATTTTGAAAGTTTTTGCATTTAGCTTCATGAAGCAGAGACTCTGCAAATAGCTGTAAAGCAGAGCCATACTCTAAAAGTTAACTCTTTGAATGTAATCTCATTTATCTGACCTTTTATGTCAGAGATTATAATGCAGAATATGCAGTTTTAAAATAAATGTTTAAAAGCACTTCCTTAAAGGGATCATTCATCACATGTAAATTTCATTTTTTTAACCTTCAGAACATGAAAACAACATAGCATTTCTTCTCTGTTTTACAAAATAACATTCTTGTGCATCTGTTAAATATCCAATCTGGCTTTCAGGGACTTTTTGGTCTGGGGTCAAATTCTGTGTCCTCTTAAGTATCTGTATTGTTATGTTCCCTTTGTCTTGTTACTTGAAAAGAAAATGAAGATCTTTAACGTCATTTGTTCTGAAAACAAGTACCCAAGTGTGTTTAACAAGAAACATCAAGGATGTAACTTCTGCCCTGCTGGTTTGAAAATCCAAAATCTTCTTTGCAAATAGAGTCATCCGCTGGTTACAGCTGGATCAAAAAGTAACAAGTCTTGTGTAGGTCTTTAGCCTAAATCCTCACCCAGCCTCTCCCAGATTAACCGTGTTGTGCCTGGATTAACCTCTCAGAACCCAAGTATTGTTTCTCTTCATTACATTTATCCCCATGTCCCCTGTTGTCTTCGCTTTTCATTAGGGGGAAGAGACAAGGGAGGGTTTAAACCACCATCAGCTTCTTCAGCTTGAAGTATCTGTTTGAGCTTCACATTTGCCACTTGCTTCCCACTCCAGTGTAAACATTCATTTGGAATCCAATAACCTTGTCAATAGACATCATTAACACAAGTGCTGAGCGGGCTGCGTGAGCCGATACCAGTGAAGTCTCATTAGCTGTCCAAAACCTAGAGCCAGAGATGACAGTTTTGCAACTGAATTAATGGTCCGTTGACCCATTTGTTATAAACAAATTGCAGTGAGTATTAGCATTTGAGAACCATAGCCGTTTTAAAATGACGAATTTAGAAAAGTACAGTACGTCCCCCAGAGCCTGTCAACAGACAGTGATTCATAATACGTTGGATTCTTTCATTTTCTACCAAATCTCTTAAACAGATTGGAATATTACACGCATTTAACATAAATTTGTTGGCAGGGCGCTGGATTGAAAAAGACAAGGTAAACAACGTGATGCTGGCTGTGGAGAGAAATTATTTCACTCTCATCTCTGGTTACCGTTGCAGTTAAGACAGCTATTCCTGGCTTTATGCCAAAGGAAATTCGACATTGAATTAGAAAGGCCGTGAGCATAGATCTCTGAACTAAGTCCTGGGTAAGGACGAGAGTGATGTTATTTTTCTTAGAAATGCATGACAAAGAATCAGTACTGGGAGGCTTCTATGATGTCATAATTTGATTTACTAGGTGACCTGCCCGCCAGTCAGTGACTGGCTAAGACTTTCTGAGCCTTGCTGAGCTCACAAGCCTTGCTTTTCTATTTACATGTGAATTTAATCTGGACATAAGTTTAGAAGCCTCCGAAGATTAGTCTCCCTGTCAAGATCAAGTGAAAACACTTATAAAACTGAGATCTTGAGATCATGGATTATTCTTGGTTTTCTGTTTTATAGCTTTTTCTGTTCCCTTCTTCTGATAACAGTGCAGAGAGCCTGGGGCTTTTACTTCATTTCTGAAAATGATTCTTGAATGCAAATTTATAGTTAGGTGCTAGAGGTAAAGACTCATGGGGCTTTCTGGGAAAGGAAGTCACTTATTATTATTATTTGTATTAACAGGCTATCCAAAAGGAAAGCAAGACTCCCACATTCTTTCCCCAGTATACAAAAGGAATCTTTTTTGTGAATTTTGACTTCACTGCTTTCATCAGAAAGAACATTTGGGGTTTGAGGCTGGGGCTAGAACCAGCTCCATAATTTGTGGGGTCCAGAAATCCCATGGACAGGAGCCTGATGGGCTACAGTCCATGAGGTCACAAAGAGTCAGACACGACTGAGTGACTCACCAACAATAGTAAATTATTGAAGATTTCAAGGCTGGAACAGCAGAGCATTAAACCCAGCACAAGGCTATTCTAGGGCTCATGGCGCCAGTCTGGGTTGGAGCCAAATCTCAGTTATTCAGTGGCATTCACTTAGCAGTCTGAGGAATGCCCAACTCGATCTCAAATCCCAGCCACTCCAGTTTAGGAGGCTTCCGAGGGAATTAGAAACATAAGAGACAATGGGTGGAAAGGAAAGTTCCATATCCCATCCTATTATTTGCTGGGATTCGCACAAAGTCTGCAGAACACTTTGGTACATGGGGCTGGAGAATGTGGCCCGATTTAAAGCCACAGTCTCCCTTTCAGGACACTTAAGCCCAAACCCAGTTATAGAATCTTCCCATTTCACTCCCAGCCGACCCAGGCTGACTTACCCTGAGAAAGGAGGGGATGAAGGAATCCAAACACAAACAGCAGAGCTGAGGACACAGAGAGAAAGCAAGCGGGCCGTGGGGGTGGGAGGCAGCCTTAGCCCAGTGGACCGTTTTGGCCGAAAAGAACCAATATGACCCCACATTGATGAGCACGGTGTATCTGGCCGCAGAGCGCCCTTGCCCGTGGCGCAGCTGGTCATGGAGTTTGAGCGGATGCTTTAACATCCTGCACAGAGCCGAGCAGGGTAGAGGGAAGAGAGGATACAAGAGTCATTCCCACTCCTGCCTCCCTTGCGTGAAGCCGGGGAAAACATGGAGAAAAAATAATTCATTTCTTTTAAGCATTTTTCCAATGAAGGCTATTTAACTCCCACAACTCTAGGAAAATAACAGATGCTCGCTGAAGAAACTACTAAAAAATAAGTAACTTCTATTAAGCATTTTTCCAGTGAAAGGGTATTAACCCTCACAACTCTAGGAAAACAACCCATGTTCTCTGAAGAAAATATGAAAAACAAAAGCCAAGGATAATAAAAAAGAAAAAAAAAAAGCACATCGAATCTCCTGTTGCTTCAGAAGGCAAATGTAAGTGGTGCTCACATTTTGGAGTATCTATTCTTACCACTGTTTCATGCCTTTATGAGCATACATGTAAGTTCATAAAAACTGGCACTAGGCTGTATATAGCCTACTCCTTTAGCTGAGTAATATATCATGTGTGGCTTTATATAAAAGGCTTTTACGTTAAGGAGTTCAATTGTGTATGTCAACTTTAAAAACGTGTTTAAAGTACATCAGGGCTTTGATTATAAAACTGCCTATTTTAGAAACTATAAAAGATAGAATAAAATTCTGGTCGCAGCCTGAATTGAAGTTGGGGGTTTAGTTGGCATGAAAATGTAGCATGAAAGTGGAAATTTAGCCAAGCCACGTCAATGTCAATAATATATGTATATATGTGTGTGTGTGTGTGTGTGTGTGTGTGTGTATTTATATATGACATACTCAGGCAAACAGGTTGTGGTAGTTGGTGATTATTGTACTGTGGTCAGTCGTTCAGTTGTGTCTGACTCTTTGCAATATTTTGGACTGTAGCCAGCCAGGCCCCTCTGTCCATGGGATTTCCCAGGCAAGAATACTGGAGTGGGTTGCCATTTCCTCCTTCAGGGGATCTTCTCAACCCAAGGCTTGAACCTGTGTCTCCTGCATTGCAGGCGCATTTTTTACCCATTGAGCCAAAGGGGAAACCCCTAACAAGTTAGGAAATACATTTAAAAGTTAATCAAATGAGTAACTCCCAAAATCTGACTGTTATTCCATTACATTAGTCTAAATGAAAGATAATGAACTGGTGGGAGTATATATTCTACAAACAGGTATATTTAATGCCGATTTACCTGTAGTGTGATCATTTAAATTCAAGAAAAATGCAGTTTGGTAGCCATTCAGTGGAACTGACACTGCTTCTCATTATTTCATCCTCATCATGACCCTGAAAAAGGAAATCTTTCTCTTTCCTCTTCAGAAAATTCATTGTTTTCAATTCCTCTTTCAGTTCTTAGAATCTTTTGAAATATCGATGCACGGAAAAGATGGATGCACCTTCCAAGGGAAGAAGCTTCCTTTTTAGATGCGAGGGAGTTCCGATGAGTGTCTATGACGCATCCACAGAGTGTCACTGAGACACCATTTTCAGCACAGACAACCTTTTGAACAAGATCCATTAATCCCCTTTTCTCCCCTCTGAGCCTGAGCTTCTAGTCTGGGAGAAGTAAAGAGTTCATGATTTTCTGCTCTCATTGTTATGATCTTTGCATCTCCAAAGGCGCTGACGAATGACCCGTGAACCCAGAGCAGAAGAGAAGTGCCGAGGCTGCTCCCCACTAAGCCCCGTGGATAAGCAGTCCTGCCGCCCTGTCAGAGGCCACCTCTGGACGCAGGTCAGTTACCGTGATCGCATGTACTGCTGGATACCTGCGCGAGTCAGTGGAGGCTGATTTCAACACACAGGTCTATGGAGGCAAATTTGCGAGCGGAGAATAAAATAGGATTAAGAAATATTTAAAGCAACATGCAATACATTTTGTAACAGGTGTCTCTTAATGTAAGAATATTTTGTGTATCATATTGCCTTGGTAGAAACAGAATATGTTGTAATCAGGAGGGCCTACCTTTTTTGTGATAAGGGGGTGCTCTGGAGTGGAAGTGGGGAAAGTGAAAGTGAAAGTCACTCTGTCGTGTCTGACTCCTTGCGACCCCATGGACAGTAGCCTGCCAGGCTCCCCTGTCCATGGAATTCTCGAAGCCAGAATACTGGAGAGGGTAGCCATTTTCATCTCCAGGGGATCTTCCCAATCCAGGGATGGAACCCAGGTCTCCCACATTGCAGGTGGATTCTTTACCATCTGAGCCACCAGGAACTGGGGAGGCTTGTGCATAGAATAGGCTTCCCATGTGGCACCGGCTTCCCAGGGGATGCTAGTGGCGAAGAACCCGCCTGCCGATGCAGGAGACGTAAGAGACAAGAGTTCAGTCCCTGGGTGGGGAAGATCCCCTGGAAGAAGAAATGGCAACCCACTCCAGGATTTTCCTGGGAAATTCCATGGACAGAGGAGCCTGGCAGGCTACAGTCCATGGGGTCGCAAGAGTCGGACACGACTGAGTGGCTAAGCATGCAAGCGTGTGTGTATGACAATATTGCACAGGTTGTGATGTGAAGAGGAAACTCACTGAAACACCGTTCCTGAGAGCTCCTTGGCCATGGCTTAGCCTGTCATTTCTTTCTTTGGAATGACATTCAAATGAAATTTTAAAGTGTTGTTGTTGAGCACATGTTGCTTTCCTTTCCTTCAGCTCACAGTGCTGCATAGAAAAATATCTGGAAGGCGTCAATGGAGGGGAGACAACTTAGCCAACATCTAATCTTAGGTGACTATCCCCTCATCCTTCTTCGGAGCCTGGAACACTTTCCACTTCTCATTGGAAATGTTAATACGTCTGCCTGGCATGTCAAACGTGGTAGAAAGAACACTTTGACCCCATCAGTGTCATTTTGCACAATAAAACAAGCTAAATGAGAATGTGTAATCTATTAACTTTGTGAAAAAACAAATCTCTGAGTTATAGATTATAATTATTTGCATGTGATTCCTATCTGAAGATTTTTAAGATCTATTTGCTTTGTCATCCTTTATCCAGAAACTAATTAAAAATAAAATTAAGGTTTTCTTTATGGTTTAGCTATACAGAGAGTGTTATGGTATAATGTTTTAAAAATTACATATTATTATGTTTTGTATATGGATATGTCTATAGACAGCACATAATGTTTTGGGGTTGGAGTTAAGAGGAATCACAGTCCAGTTTCAAAATGTAGCAATGCTAGTCAGAGAGGCCCTGGAGTGGTGAGTTTAGAACATCAAGGGTTGAGGGTTTGTTTACACCAATGACTTGGAGAAGCCTGCCCTCACACCACGCATAGCACAGCACAGAGCGGATCCAATGCTGTGACCGTCAAACATGCACAGTCAGGATCCCAAACCTGAAACGAGCGATGAGCACACTTCTGTGCCACTACTAGCTAAGGTTAAAAATCAGTTAATTTGGATGAATCATTGTAAAAAGTGAGCATTAAACTTTCCTTTAGTGAGTGAAGTTGCTCAGTCGTGTCCGACTCTTTGCGACCCCATGGACTATATATAGCCTACCACACTCCTCTGTCCATGGGATTTTCCAGGCAAGAATACTGAAGTGGGCTACCACTTCCTTCTCCAGAGGATCTTCCTGAGCCAGGGATTGAACCTGGGTCTCCCACATTGTAGGCAGACACCTTACCATCTGAGCCACTAGGGAAACTTTCCTTTAGGCACTCTTAAATATACCCATACCTCTATGTATCTATCCATCTATCTATCTATTCTCTACCTATCTATCAACACATGTATATATGTATACATAGGTATATAGACATAGATACCTATACATCATTTTTATATGTCTATACATAATATTTCTATGTGCATAAGCATATACACATATATTTGTTTATGCCAACTTTTAAAACGAAATTTTGATTTTTGCTGTTAAAGATGAAGTGAGCACTGATATACATTGTTTCATCACAAACATGTGTCACTTTTGGATGTCTGCAACTAAGGCCAACCTGTCTACAATGATTTTCCCTACAGAAAGAGAGAAAAGGTATGAGCAGATAATATAGATATAGACATGGATATAGATAGATTTATCTATCTATATAGATTTATATAGATAAATCTATCTATATCTGTCTCCCCAGGTGGCTCAGTGATAAAGAGTCTACCTGCCAAAAAGAGACATAAGAGATGTGGGTTTGATCCCTGAGTCGGGAAGATCCTCTGGAGTAGGAAATGAAAACTGGAAACCCACGCCAATATTCTTGACTGGGAAATTTCACAGAGGAGCCTGGCAGGCTATAGTCCATTGGGGCTGCAAAGAGTCAGACATGACTGAGCGTGTGTGTGCATGCAGGCGCGCGCACACACACACACACACACACACACACACACACATATACTTTCTCCCATTCCATCCTGAAACCTGAAGAAGGAAGGTGAAGAATCCCATGGGTTATATGGATCTGGGAGAGAAATGTTCTTCCCAAGAAATTTCAGAAATGAAGTCAGAGCTGGTTAATAGGTATAGCACATGCTATTTGCTATCTGAGCCACCAGGGAAGCCCCAAGCACGTACTACTTAAAGAAAATCCTGCCCCCACACAGAGGAGTGGTCCAGGTCAAAAAGTGCACGTTTGCTTTTGGGGAAGAGGCAGTGTATCTGAGTTGACATGCGTGTGGTCTCAGGAAAAGATAGCGTCAGGGTAGAACCAGATGGAATAGTACCTGGTATGTGGATAGAAATGAACAGAGAGAAGCTGGGTGGAACCCCACTCTGCCAACTGCATGACTCGAGGCAAGCCCCCCAGTCTCTCCACCCCTCAATTTCTCGTCTGTGAGATGCGAGTACTAAGTGGTACGTGTTATGGGCTCAAACAGTGCTGGTACCCAGTACACCCCCAGTAAAAGTTAGCTGTTATTTAGGGGGAGGTGAGAGTATGCATGATATTTTGGATATTTGGGGTCGACACTGCTCCTTTCCCGGCTTCTAAATTAAATGGGGGGAGTACGCCTGAGGACTTTAGGGCTTTCCCAGTGACTCAACAGGTAAAGAATCTGCCTGCAAGGCAGAGGGGGCAGGAGATGCTTGTTCGATCCCTGATCAGGGAAGATCCCCTGAAGAAGGAAATGGCAAGCTATTTCGGTATTCTTGGCTGGGAAATCCCACAGACAGAGGAGCCTGGCTGGTCCCAGTCCACGGGGTTGCAAAGGGTTGGGCACGATTGAGAGAGAGATGCCTGAGAATTTTTTATTCATATTAAAAAAAAATTCTCCAAAATACTTAACGTCCTCCTGACATCTCGAAATCTAAAATTCTTTGTTTCTTATCTAGGTCACTTGCTATTTGGGGCATTTTGGAATATGCAACTATACCTGGAGAAATACTGCAGACATTCTTTATTTAATCCAGCCCTGACCTCAGATCTGGTCCCTGTGATACTGCCATTCTAACATTTTAGCAAGGCTGGCTACGGGAGGGTTCCAGCTGACGGACTGTAGGATCATACATTCGCCAGCTCTCATTTCTCTCCCTGACTCTTCAGTGATGTAGATTTGGGCAGATAACAACTCCCAGGCCTCAAGTATCAGCACAATGTGGGGCAAAGAGTATCTGGCCTCATCTGCTAGCAGGAGAAAGATGTTTAACAGAGTGCCTAAAAAAGTGTTCAGTGAGTATTAGTGACTAGTAGGCACAGGATTAGAAAACACCCGTTTTTCCTTTCTCTAAATTCAACATTAAGCTATTAAACTGAAATAACTGAACCACAGAGAATTCATTAACAGCCTAAAATTACATTTGTAGCTTGCAGTTGGCGTCCTTAGGGAGAGGTGCTTTAGACTACTTTATATGTGTTATATTTTTTTATGACATCGTATTCAGTGTGTTTTTTTTCATTATCCCCACACTGCCCCTGAACAAGGCAGACAATTCCTTTATAGTAGGGCTGTCTTCATTATCACACTGCGTCTTTAACTGTTTTTGATGGAAAACTCTCCAGGGTTGAGGACTGTGCCTCTGCCTTCTATGACTTCCCAGAGCCTATCTGGTGCCGTGTAGGCTGCAGACGATTGCTTAATTTTATTTACTGACCGCATTAGATAATTAAGCTATATATTTGAATGGCCCACGCCAAATGGTTTACTAGCCCAGATGGGCAGAGGTAATGTTGAATTCAAGAGAAACATATATTTTCAGTGTTTATTTAACTGGAGTCATGGAGATGTACAATGACCCACACCAGGAAATCTTTGATTACTTAGACAACTCTGAGGAGATATACAGCATTTTATAGATTGATTATTCCTATCTTCTATATTTCTGTTGCCTTTACATGCAGATCATTAGACAGAAATAGCTCTTGTTTCAGGCCTATGTAAATCTTTCAATGGGAACCGAAAGCACTCTGGTTTAAAATGCTACACTACTATATTTAATGGGATTACCTTCTAGAGTATGAAGTGAGAAATAAATTATTGGGGGAAATTTAATCAATGATGCTATAAAAATTAATTGCAAAAGACTGGGCAAAAGACTGGGCTCATTTAACTTCTGTTCTATAAAAACGGTCAGTGAAGAAAAATATGGCTAGTGCTAGCATAGGGTAAATCTGTCAATAATTGTCAAAATACATAATACTGAGTTTCAAGGGACTAAAGGAACCTGCTTAGGTTTACTTTTATGGAAAACACAAGTGTGAAATCATTTTGCATAAATGATAATCTCAATATATGTTTTTATAAGACACCTTTTGTACTTTTCCCCAGTGTTTTATTATGAAGATGTTCAAATACAGCAAAGTTGAAGGCATTTTTAGGTGAACATCAGCATATCACTACCTGGGTTCTAAAGTTCCTTTATCAGCCTAGCCATTTTTCCATTACTCTATCCATCAATTAATCATCCTAGTTTTTGGATGCATTTCAAAGTAAATTGCAGATAGAGTTGTATGTATTTGATGTATTTAAATTGTGAATTCTGTAATTTCTCCTAAGTACTTAAGCATGCATACCATGAATCAGAACTTAATAGTCATTTATATTCTTATGATGCAAGAATGACATAAAATGAAATGCACAAACTCCAAATGTACATTCTCTGAATGTTGGCATGTGTTTACATCTGTGTAACCCAAGTATCAATCCCACACCATCAAGATACGGAGCATCACCTTCACCCTAGAACGTTCCCACTGGCCTCTTCCCGCTCAGTCGTGCCTGCTTTCCTGAGGGGAGCACTCCTTATTTTCTTCATCACAGATAAGTTTTTCCCTCCTCTAGGAATCCATGTCAACACAGGATATTTTCCTTTGTGTAGCACATCTTTCACTCAGCATAATGCCTCTGAAACCTATCCTTGTTGTTTGTATCCACCGTTCACCCCCTCCTCAGTTCAGTCAGTCACTTAGTTGTATCTGACTCTTTGCGACCCCACGGCTGCAGCACGCCAGGCCTCCCTGTCCATCACCAACTCTGGGAGTCTACTCAAACTCATGTCCACTGAGTTAGTGATGCCATCCAACCATCTCATCCTCTGTCGTCCCCTTCTCCTCCTGCCTTCATCTTTCCCAGCCTTAGGGTCTTTTCCAGTGAGTCAGTTCTTTGCATCAGGTGGCCAGAGTATTGGAGTTTCAGCTTCAGCATCAGTCCTTCCGATGAATATTCAGGACTGATTTGGTTTAGGATGGACTGGTTGGACCTCCTTTCAGTCCAAGGGACTCTCAGGAGTCTTCTCCAATACCACAGTTCAGAAGCATCAATTCTTGGGCACTCAGCCTTCTTTCACTCCTCAGTAGTATTCCCTTTTGTGGATATATGACAGAGTGTTTATGAGCTCTCCTATTGAAGGATATTTGGGGTTTTTCCAGTGTGAGACTGTTACAAATGTTTATACCTGTTTTTTGTGAACTTACGTTTTTATTTCTTTTGGTAAATCCCTAGGGATGGGTTTTGTGGATCACACTGTAGGTGATTATTGAGTTGGTTTTCTTTCATCCCCTAGCTTTTTTCAAAAGTTTATGTCATAGGCACTACTCTTGTTGCCATTATACAAATGAAATGACATGGAAATGTTACAGATGCACAGGTCATTGATAAAGCTGAATTTTGAAGCTGGTATTTTAGCTCCAGAATTCATGTTTCTAGCACATGATGGGCAAAGTAGTAGGAAACAGATCTGGAGGTATACCCAGGAAGCAGATCATCAAAAGCCTTGTGAGCCAGTTTAAGAGATTTAGGCATTATTTAGGCTTATTAGACTTGTGAGGTGGCTCTGATGATAAAGAGTCCACTTGCAATGCAGGACACCTGAGTTTGTTCCCTGGATCAAGAAGATCCCCTTAAGAGGGAATGGCAACCTACTTCAGGATTCTTGCCTGGAGAATTCCATGGACGGAGGAGCCTGGCAGACTATAGTCCATGGGCTCGCAAAAAGTCAGACCCGACTGAGCAACTAACACTAGGCTTATTTTACATGGGGAATTTCCTAAGTTGTTCCTTTCACTGTTTGCTGTTGAAGGTTTTCAAACAAAGAAGTGACATGCTCACATCTGTGCCCTGGGAAAATGACCACCTTCCCACATATGTGGTTAAGGGCAGAAAACATGAAGCTTAGTGGACATTTAATTATGATAACTTCATCCATGGAATTTTCCAGGCAAGAATACTGGGGCACGTTGGCATTTCCCACTCTGGGGGATCTTCTTGACCCAGGGATTGAACCTGCATCTCTTACGTCTTCTGCATTGACAGATTCTTTACCACTGTGCAAGGGTAAAGGGGAAGCCCCACCTTCTTGTGATTATTCGGCAAATATTTATTGAGCATCTACTGCATGTAAAAAAGTATTCCAGGCCTGGGAATCTGCAGCGAACAAAAGATCTCCATGGAGCTTACATCTTAGTGGGTAGTAACTGTTAGTCACTCAGTTGTGTCTGAGACTCTTTCTGACCCCATGGACTGTGGCCTGCCAGGCTTCTCTGTCCATGGTATTCTCCAGGCAAGAATACTGGAGTGAGTTGCCATTTCCTTCTCCACTTAGTAGGTAGAGAAGACCATAAAAGGAATAAAAAATACATAGCCTGCCAGGTGGTAACACATGTTTGGAGAAGAACAAATCAGGTTAAGAAGGAAAGGGGATTTTGCAGAAGAGAGTGGGGACACCTGTGGTTTTATTGATTGACTCAGGAAAGCCTCTAATTGGAGAGATGAGCAAAGGACCTGAGTTGCTGAGGAGGAGAGCAACACAGATGCCTGAAGATACAGAGCATTCTTTTCAGACGAAAGAGCATGTGCAAATGTCCTGGGTCAGGGGTTGCTTGGCCCATGTGGGCACAGATGGAGGAAGAGAGAGTAGAAGACCAAGTCAGTTGCTCTCATAATGCAGTAGTACCTTGCCCATTTCAAAACCTCAAACTAATTCAGAGCAAATATTTGGTCACAGAATATCACACTGCATTTTTTCCCCAATAATACATTCAAACTTCTTTATCTGCTCCACATTCTGCCTTTCCTAATGAAATTAACATCGAGCACTGGAGAAGACTCTTGAGAGTCCCTTGGATGGTGAGGAGATCAAACCAGTCAATCCTAAAGGAAATCAACCCTAAATATTCATTGGAAGGACTGCTGCTGAAGCTGAAGCTCCAATACTTTGGCATCTGATGTGAAGAACTGACTCATTGGAAAAGACCCTGATGCTGGGAAAGACTGAGGGCAAGAGGAGAAGGGTGCGACAGAGGCTGAGATGGTTGGATGGTATCACTGACTCAGTGTCTGAGCAAACAGTGGGAGATAGTGAAGGACAGGGAAGGCTGGCATGCTGCAGTTCATGGGGTCCCAAAGAGTCAGACAGGACTGAGCGACTGAACTGAACTGAACTGATACTCCGACGACTCCAACTGATACTGAACGGCTACAACAACTGCTTCTGTGCTCTGAGTTGCTTTTAACATCCAATCAACTACAAAGCGCTCTGTAGCCCGTGTCCATAGCTAAGGATGTTACATCAACCGGTGTAACTCTTGAATGCATCTTTAGTGTCTGGTCGTTCCTTGCGTGTCCTGTAACACCAGGCGGCAAGGAGAACTGTCTGGGGGAAATCCAAGTCCATGTTCCGAGGCTGAATACCACTGCTGTCTGGTTTGAGGAGATGACACCGATATTCAGCAGTTTTAAAAGGGACAGACTTAAGAGAGAAAACAGTGCTGCTCTTCTCCTTGTGGACTGAAAATGTTTGCCACACATAGTCTATAACCGCTGTTTCTTCCTGGTAGCTGATCTGCTACGGGCCGGCTGAACCTGCGCTCACTTCTCTCTCACTCGACTGGATGGCTGCTCTCATAGCCTGCATTTCCCCCATCTGGCCCCCTTCCTCCATCACTTTCGCATCTGCCTTTCCACTGGGAGCAATGGCTTGAAACACCACCGTCTGGGTTGTTTTTTCGGTGAGAGGCCTCCCACCACAGGCATGCGGAGGTGAAGTGTGGACCCCCCTGCACCAGCCGGCTCCCTGGCACGCTCCAGACAGGAGAACGCTGGAGTGGGGGACCCAGGAGTCAGCCCGCTGACGGGGACAGGGGGGCAGGGGCTCAGCTCACTGCCTGTGCCGCGTGTTTCTCCCGCTGTCTTCCAGAAGGCGGTGGATCAGCCCCAAAGAAATTAGCTAAATGCGCCGCCAGCCTCCAGGGGCCTCTCGTCTTGATGCAAAAAGCCCGGGGCGTGATTTAGCCTGCAGAGCAATTCAGCATCCTTCCGTGAAGATGACTGAAAATGCTGACGTAGCCAGCAGAGGCGGCTCTGTCAGAGATAAGGACAGAGGCCCTCAGAGAGATAAGCGGGGGCAGCCGGGGCTCCCCTTTCATCCTCTTATAAAGTCCTCTATGGGAGGAGAAAAAGGATCCCGAATTTCGAAAAGTCCCTTTTGTTTGCAGTCATTAACACAGCGCAGAGGCCAGGGGAAAATGTGTGCTTTCATATTCCTTAATCCTCCGGCCGACTTCCCCCCTATTTTCAAGCTCCTTTTTCAGCAGATCTCTCCCGCCCCGCTTCAGGAGAAGAAAGAGGGAGACTCGTCTGTGGTTATTTTTCCTCTCGTGGACGTCTTCACTCACATTTATGTGTTAAGGACACAAGGGTGCAGACTGGTGAAGTGGCAGAGGAACTGACTTAATAATCTAAGTTTTTGCCTTTCTAGACATTTCAAACATGACATTTAACCCATGGTAATTTGCATCCTAAAAATTATATTTATCGTTACTAGCACATAACTAATTAAAGCTTGATGTCGTGAATGCAGAAAGGATATTATTTAACTAAATTTTAAATACCACACCAATGATTTGTATAAAATCTCAGTTAAGAAAACAGATGGCAGTGTCTAGAAAGAATGATTTTTAAAAATTTTTATTGGAGTATATAAGTGGTTTATGATGTGTTAGCGTCTGCTGTACAGTAGAATTGATCAGTTATCGGTAAGCATATATCCCCTTTTTTCAGATTTCCTTGCCATTTAGGTCACCACAAAGTGCTCAGGAGAGTTCTCTGTACTGTGTAGTAGATTCTCTCAGCAGTTATCTATTTTACACATCAGTTCAGTTCAGTTCAGTCGCTCAGGCGTGTCCGACTCTTTGAGACCCCATGGACCGCAGCACGCCAGGCCTCCCTGTCCATCACCAACTCCCGGAGCTTGCACAAACCCATGTCCATGGAGTCGGTGATGCCATCCAACCATCTCATCCTCTGTCGTCCCCTTCTCCTCCTGCCTTCAATCTTTCTCAGCATCAGGGTCTTTTCCAATGAGTCAGCTCTTCGCATAAGGTGGCCAAAGTATTGGAGTTTCAGCTTCAACATCAGTCTTTCCAATGAACATTCAGGAATGATTTCCTTTAGATGGATTGGTTGGATCTCCTTTGCAGTTCAAGGGACTCTCAAGAGTCTTCTCCAGCACCACAGTTCAAAAGCATCAATTCTTCGGTGCTCAGCTTTCTTTATAGTCCAACTCTCACATCCACACATGACCACTGGGAAAACCATAGCCTTGACTAGACGACCTTTGTTGTTGTGTATATATATCAATCCCAGTCTCCCAATTCAAACCACCCCCTTCCTCATACATTTGTTTTCTACATCTGTGTCTCTATTTCTGCTTCATGAATACATTCATCTCTGCCACTTTTCTAGATTTTTCTATATTTGTTAATATACGATATTTGTTTTTTCTTGAAAGAAGAATCACTTATTATTATGATAAATAATTTTTATAATAAATATAATAATCAATATTATTATACCTCTCCTGGTTTTATTTTTAGATTTTTCATTTTGTTTCCCAATCTACATTTTGACCAGAGTGTATTAAAACAGTAATTAAACTGTCAAGGGGGTAGTTCTCCCATTTTGCATCATGTCTGTTATCAATATAGGCTATATCCTGCCTTTGACTCGATTTCTTAAATGAACATCTCTTTTTTTTTTTTTATCTCTTAGAAGTTGCTTCATTCTCTAGAAATGCTAGTCTGCTTTCCAGACCGATGTGATTATGCCCTCTTCCTTCAAGTGCTTATTTTATCCACATTAGCCTTCACCTCTGAGCTCTTCTGTGTAACCTCCCACACCCAGCCATTAATCATTCAACAACAAATATCCTGGGAACGCTGGTTGAAAAATGAGTTAGATCCTGGCGTTTTCTGCTTCCTGCTCTAACTGAGCTTCCATAAAAGACCAGTTTTTGATAATTCTTCTTTTTTAAAAAAGTTAAGCCCTGCAAGAAAAATAAATAAATTTAAAAGGGTACCATTGGGGTCTTCCCTGGTGGTGCAGTGGTTTACTCAACACTCTGAATGCAGGGGACGTGGGTTCTATCCCTGGGTGGGGAACATCCCCCAGGGAAGGAAATGGCAATCCACTCCAGTATTCTTGTCTGGAGAAACCCATGAACAGAGGAGCCTGGAGGGCTGCAGCCCATGGGGTTGGAAAGAGTCAGACATAACTGAACGACTAAACAACAGCAACAGGGAACTAGACTCCATATGCTGCAACTAAAGCCCAGTGCAGCCAGAATAAACACTTTTTATATTAAAAACAGTATAACTTCCTTTTTTAAAAAAGAAGGATGCTATGTGCCTGCCTTTTGTGGGCTCCAGTGTTTTAGAATCTGCAGAAGTCTCTCCTGAATCCCACAGTGGGCAGGAAGATGCTGGCCCAAAGGGGAAGCTTGAAGACCTGGGTTCACTTGGGACCTCGTCCAGGAAATAAAGGAACTCAAAGGAGAAAATGAGGGACATTCATTGTTGTTTTTCTGACATGTTTTTTATTGACGACGGTGCATTAACGGTTCTGTAAACCTCTGAAGAAGGGGAGTGAAATCTAAAGAGAGAATCACGGAAGAACCTTCAAAAAATCTGTTCTGCTGTTGCTTTAGAATGTGAAGCCACGAGTATTTTCTTCTTTACACACGACGTGTGGATTCTTTGCTGTTTCCTTGCTGTTGAAATGATGTGGAAGGATTTAAAGAGCTCTCACACTTGAAAGCATTTCCAAACATTTTTCTTCATTATGTTTTGACCAAAGCTGTTCTAGCCCTTTGCTTATTCTTTAATTCTCACATATTAATGTGCTAAGTTCTCACAGCAAATCCAGGAGATGTTAATTTAGCCCTAAGATCAGTGAGGTTGCACACAGAATATTAAATTGAAGAAAACATGACTAATAGTGGCTCATGAAGACACAGGCACTCCAGTGATCCCTGCAGCACTATTTACAACGGCCAGAACACAGAAGCAACCTAAGTGTCCATCCGCAGATGGGTGGATAAAGAAGATGTGGTACACGTATACAAGGGAGTATTGCTGAGTCATAAAAAGGAATGAAATAATGCCATTTGCGGCAACATGGATGGGCCTGGAGATTGTCAGGTTCCATGCCTGCTGAGTTGCTTCAGTAGTACCTGACTCTGCAACCTTATGGACTGTAGGCTGCCAGGCTCCTCTGTCCCTGGGATTCTCCAGGCAAGAATACTGGAGTGGGTTGCCATGCCCTCCTCCCTTATGTCGAGTGAAATAAATCAGACTGAGAAAGACAAATATGATATGATATTGCTTACACGTGGAACCTAAAAAAAAAAGACAAGAGATACAAATGAACTTATCTACATAACAGAAATAAAGTTACAGATGTAAACAAATAAATTTTGGTTACCAGGGGGTAACAGAGGAGGGATAAATTGGGAGATTGGGATTGACACATACACATTACTATATATAAAATACATAATTAATAAAGACCTACAGGGAAATCTACTCAATACTCTATAATGCCCTATATGGGAAAGTAATCTTAAAAAGAGTGGATGTATAATGGTTATCTAAGGAGGCTTTACAAATAGCTGTGAAAAGAAGAGGAGCGAAAGGCAAAGGAGAAAAGGAAAGATATTCCCATTTGAATACAGAGTTCCAAAGAATATCAAGGAGAGATAAGAAAATCTTCCTCAGCAACCAATGCAAAGAAATAGAGGAAAATAATAGAATGGGAAAGACTAGAAATCTCCTCAAGAAAATTAGAGATACCAAGGGAACATTTCATGCAAAAATGGGCACAGTAAAGGACAGAAATGGTATGGACCTAGCAGAAGCAGAAGATATTAAGAAGAGGTTGCAACAATACACAGAAGAACTATACAAAAAAGATCTTCATGACCCAGATAATCACGATGGTGTGATCACTCACCTAGAAAGAGACATCCTGGAATGCAAAGCCAAGTGGGCCTTAGGAAGCATCACTACGAACAAAGCTAGCTAGTGGAAGTGATGGAATTTCAGTTGAGCTGTTTCAAATCCTAAAAGATGATACTGTGAAAGTGCTGCACTCAATGTGCCAGCAAATTTGGAAAACTCAGCAGTGGCCACAGGATTGGAAAAGTCAGTTTTCATTCCAATCCCAAAGAAAGGCAATGCCAAAGAATGCTCAAACTATCACACAATTGAACTCGTCTCACACGCTAGCAAAGTAATGCTCAAAATTCTCCAAGCCAGGCTTCAACAGTACATGAACCATGAACTTCTAGATGTTCAAGCTGAATTTAGAAAAGGCAGAGGAAGCAGAGACCAAATTGCCAGCATCCACTGGATCATCAAAAAAGTAAAAGAGTTCCAGTTCTGCTTTATTGACTATGCCAAAGCCTTTGACTGTGTGGGTCACAACAAACTGGAAAATTTGGAAACAGATGGGAATACAAGACCACCTAACCTGCCTCTTGAAAAATCTGTATGCAGGTCAGGAAGAGACAGAACTGGACATGGAACAGACTGGTTCCAAATAGGAAAAGGAGTACATCAAGGCTATATATTGTCACCCTGCTTATTTAACTTATATGCAGAGAACATCATGAGAAATGCTGGGCTGGATGAAGCACAAGCTGGAATCAAGATTGTGGGGAGAAATATCAATAACCTCAGATATGCAGATGACACCACCCTTATGGCAGAAAGTGCGGAGGAACTAAAGAGCCTCTTGATGAAAGTGAAAGAGGAGAGTGAAAAAGCTGGCTTAAAGCTCAACATTCAAAAAACAAGAAACAACCCCCTCCCAAAAAAAAGAAAACCACCCCTTAACATTCAGAAAACTAAGATCATGGCATTCGGTCCCATCACTTCATGGGAAATAGATGGGGAAACAGTGGAAACAGTGTCAGACTTTATTTACTGGGCTCCAAAATCACTTCAGGTGGTGACTGCAGCCATAACATTAGAAGACGCTTCCTCCTTGGAAGGAAAGTTATGACCAACCTAGACAGCATATTAAAAAGCAGAGACATTACTTTGCCAACAAAGGTCTGTTTAGTCAAGGCTATGGTTTTTCCAGTGGTCATGTATGGATGTGAGAGTTGAACTATAAAGAAAGCTGAGCACTGAAGAATTGATACTTTTGAACTATGGTGTTGGAGAAGACTCTTGAGAGTCCCTTGGACTGCAAGGAGATCCAACCAGTCCATCCTGAAGGAGATCAGTCCTGGGTGTTCATTGGAAGGACTGATGCTGAAGCTGAAACTCCAGTACTTTGGCCACCTGATGCGAAGAGCTGACTCATTGGAAAAGACCCTGATGCTGGGAAAGATTGAAGACAGGAGGAGAAGGGGACGACAGAGGATGAGATGGTTGGATGGCATCACCGACTCCATGGACATGAGTTTGAGTAAACTCTGGGGGTTGGTGATGGACAGGGAGGCCTGGCGTGCTGCAATTCATGGGGTCACCAAGAGTTGGACATGACTGAGCGACTGAACTGAACTGAACTGATCTGAATGTATACGTGAAGCTGATTCAGTTTGCTGTGCACTGGAATATAACACAACATTGTTAGTAAACTTACTCCAACAAACAGTTTTTAAAGCAATCAAGAAAATAGCTACAAGAAATCCTAAAATTTGAAAACAAAATTTAAAAAGTAGTGGTTCCTGAGACATAGACCTAATTATGTCATTTCCCTCCTTCCTCCAAAGTCACCATTCCTTGTTGCTTTCAACAGAGCCTGGATTGTTAGTCAAACATTCCAAATCCCTCATACGGCCCCCACCTCCAACCTAGTCTCAGCCTCATTCAGACCTGCTCTGTTGACTTCATTCATGTCGCATCCCGGTCCTGTGAGTCGTTGCACTGTCCAAGCAGATATTGAACTTACAGCCACATCCAAATCTTTTTTTTTATTTTAAATTGTACATATGTATATTTTTTTGATCATGCCACATGGCATGCAGGGAGGGCTTCCCTTGTAGCTCAGCTGGTAAAGAATCCTCCTGCAATGCAGGAGACCTGGGTTCGAGCCCTGCGTTGGGAAGATCCCCTGGAGAAGGAAAGGCAATCCTCTCCAGTATCTGGCCTGGAGATTTCCATGGACGGTATCGTTCATGGCGTTGCAAAGAGTCGGACACAACTGAGCCACTTTCACTTCACTTCATGGCATGCAAGATCTTAGTTCCCTAACCTGGGATTCAATCCATGCCCCCTGCAGTGGAAGCACAGAGTCTTAACCACTGAATGGATATCTTTCCTTCACATCAACTTTCCTTCTCTCTCTTCTCTTCTTGAAAGAAAATTTTATTCGTCACCCCCAAGATGGAGTTATCTGAGAAATATCCTGATCCAATGAGTCAAAATGAATATCACTCTGTCTCAGCCTTTCATAGCAGTGTATGAATGTGATGAATATGCTATGAATGTGATGAAAACTCCTGCTCTCTGAATATGATGGTCATTGGCATCCCACGTGGTGCAGTGGTAAAAACTTGCCTGTCCATGCAGGAGATGCAGGAGATGCAGGTTCAGTTCATGGGTCGGGAAGATCCCCTGGAGGAGGAAATGGCAACCCACTCCAGTATTCTTGCCTGGAGAATCCCCATGGACAGAGGGGCCTGGTGGGTTCCATCCACGGGGTTGCAAAGAGTTGGACATGACTGAGTGTGCATGCAGGCACATGCAAGAGACAACTAACACACAACCAGACCCAGGAGTCCATTGGTTGTTTCTGATGCTCCTTAATGAAGGGTGTCAGTGCCGCCTGCCTCCCCCGCATGTGAAGTGAAGGAGCTGTCACGGACCAGGAGGGGCACCCTGACTCTTGTCTTAGTAAAGCCCTCTGCTTGGAGTCGTGTCCTAGAGACCTCAGAATCTCTGAAGTTGGCTTGATATCCCAGCAGCTGGTGCCTGGGCATAAATCTTGTCCATTCGTTAACCAGTTTTATAAATCTCCTTTCTCACTTTGTGTTAAGTCATGTTTTGCAGTTCCAATCGTGGGTTCTAAAAGCTTTCTATTCCTGTGGTCAACGAATGTCATATGCCTTTATTTAGTTATTTTTTTAAGAAAATCATTTTTAATTGGAAGATAATTGCTTTATGATACTGTGTTAACATTCAGAAAACTAAGATCATGGCATTTGGTCCCACCCCATCCCACCCCACCCCATCCCCACCCCACCCCACCCCTCCCACCCCATCCCCATCCCCACCCCACCCCTCCCACCCCTCTGCTTTGCTGCAGAGTTCGCTGAGTCCTATAGCAGATGCCTGTTGGCTGTCTATGTTACACGTGAAGTGTAGATGCTTCCATGTCACTCTCTCCACCCGTCCCACCGTCTCCTTCCTCCCCCGCCCATGTGTCCCCAAGTCTGTTCTCTGTGTCTGCGTCTCCATTGCTGCCCTGCAAAGGGGTTCATAAGTACCATCTTTCTGGATTCCATGTATATGTGTTAATATGCGATACTTGTTTTTCTCTTTCTAACATTCCACTCTGTGTAATAGCCTTTAGGTTCATCCACCCCTTTAGAACTAGCTCAGATGCCTTCCTTTTTCCGGCTGAGTAATAGCCCACTGTGTATGTGTACCAGAGCTGCTCATCCTATCATCGTTCGATGGACTTCTAGTTTGGTTCCATGTCTTAGTTATTGTACATAGTGCTGCACTGAACCCTGGGGTACATGTGTTTTTTTCAATCTTGGTTTCCTCAAATAATTTTTAAATTAATAAAAAAAATGTTTTTTAATCTGGACCATTTATAGTCTTTATTGACTTTGCTACAATGGTGCTTCTATTTTATGTTTTTGATTTTTTGGCCATGAGGCAGGTAGGATCTTAGCTCCCTGATCAGGGATCAAACCCCCATTCCCTGCATTGGAAGGTGAAGGCTTAGCCACTGAACTATCAGGGGAGTCCCTCAGATGCCTTTCAGTTCAGCTCAGTTCATTTCAGTTGCTCAGTCGTGTCTGACTCCTTGCGACCCCCTGGACTGCAGCACGCCAGGCCTCCCTGTCCATCACCAACTCCCGGAGTTTACTCAAACTCATGCCCATTGAGTCAGTGATGCCTTTATAACAAGCTTTATACACCATGCCTTTTCAAAAATAAAAGATCGTGGTTTTATTTCCTATCCAGGCTTTTTCTGGAACATTAATGTAAATCAGTCTCCCCAGATAGAACATAGAAATAGAGTAGATCAGGGAAGGACAGTGTGTTATTTCTAACAAGGTGGAAAATTCATCTGAAATGACAGAAACCCCAGGTAATGGCGAATCTCTGAGGGTCCGTGTGTCAGAACAAACTAGCTGATTGGTGAGTGTGGTTGAACTGTAGCTTAATATCAGTACTTACACTCCCTTTTGAATTGAAAATGAGGCAATTAAAAGTTACTAAACCCTTGTTTTGAATTGCTTCTGGTCCCTCTGGGTTTGCCATAGCCCCAGTTTTGTGGCTTTTATTTTGAGAAGCCCTGTCTGCAAATTTAAAAGTTCCTAGACTCTATTTTGAAATGGGCTTCATTCCAGAAAAACGTTTTACTTTATTATTTTCCCCTCCCTCTGGGAATGTCTTGACAAACATGGCGAAAACCGAAGACTTCCTGAAGACTAATCTTTCTCCTGGGTCACATGACTCTTTTCAGTTTACATCTGGAGTGGACTTTCTGATAACTGCAGTTTTGGCTGGCAGTGAACTGGAGAAAACCTCGTTGCCTCAGCATTGACAATGAGTGGAATTTCAGTGTGATGCGGTTATTTGCTTAACACAATAGACGTGGGTGCAGACTGAACTTGCAAGTGTCACACGGGCTGTGTGGGAAAAATCTTTATGACTGCAACTGAATCAACAAACACTTCTGAATGCAGAAACGCTGACAAGACTGGAGCAAGCAGTTTGGCCAACTTAAATTCCCACTCAAAGATTAAACCAGATGGAAAAAGATCCCTATGAAGAAATGGTTGAAGTGAAGTGATAGCTGCTCAGCCGTGTCCAACTCTTTGCGACCCCATGGACTGTGGGGCCACCAGGCTCCCCCGTCCATGGGATTCTCCAGGCAAGAATACTGGAGTGGCCTGCATGCCCTCCTCCAGGGGATCTTCCTGACCCAGGGAATGAACCCAGTTCTTCTGCATTGGAGGCAGACTCTTTACTGCCTGAGCCACCAGGGAAACCCTGGTGAAGAAATGGTTAAACATGGAAAACAACTGGAATCTGCAAATGAAGGGAAAAAAAACCCAGAAGAGTCAGTGAAATGAAACATTAGCAACACAAAACAATATGCAATTAATAAAACCTGTCTCAGAAGCAGGTTTGTTACCAGGTGGAAACCACAAAAGAACACATCATCAAGGGAGATGCTGTAGTCCTGGGTCTCACTGCTCACAGGCGTCCTGAAGTGTAAAGCAAACAGTGATTCGATTACACGGGGATGGTCTATCTTCCGATATTTTTAAGCTTTTGGCTCTGTTGGGGAAATAGTTTCCAAGTGGTTAAGAATTTCATTGTTTCTGAGCTTACTGGCTAGACTTAGCTTTTCAGATAGGACTTGAATAAATCACCACCTTACGTCATGCTGGGTTCTGACCCAGAAGGCTTATGAGTTTATGGGGTCAAAAGCAAGACTGGACGAGGAGCCAGGAAGCAGAGGATCTGGGCTGCCCCACCAACGTGGGACCGGTCTGTTTAATGCCCTGAGACTCAGTTTCCTTGTTGATAAAACCCAGGTCTCAGCTCTTGACTCATCTGCTTCCTCAGGTTATTGAGAGGTATCAAAGCTAATTACACACACGCTCCCACACTCACACATGCACACACACACACCCCCCACCTCCACCCCCACAAGAAGCACTTCAGAATCCATTTGTTTTTTACTACTTCAGTCAACAAAAGGAAACTTTACGGAGGTCCCAGGGCCCAAGATTTGGGCAGGAGCCCACCATGCAGGAGAAAGAGGAGCTGGTGGAGGAAACAGCACACTGTAATTTGTCAAAATGAAAGCAGACATAATGCATGCTTTTTCTCCTGGATGTGAAGTTTGTTTTATTTTTTTTTAAAAAACTTCTTATTTTGTACTGGAGTATAGCCAATTCGGAGCTTCCCGTGGCTCAGTGGTAAAGAATCTGCTGGCAATGCAGGAGCCGCAGTTTCCATCCCTGGGTTAGGAAGGTCCCCTAGATCTGCTGCTGCTGCTGCTAAGTCACTTCAGTCGTGTCCGATTCTGTGTGACCCCATAGACGGCAGCCCACCAGGCTCCCCTGTCCCTGGGATTCTCCAGGCAAGAACACTGGAGTGGGTTGCCATTTCCTTCTCCAATGCATGAAAGTGAAAATTGAAAGCCTGAAGTCGCTCGGTCGTGTCCGCCTCTTCACAACCCCATGGACTGTAGCCTACCAGGCTCCTCCATCCATGGGATTTTCCAGGCAAGAGCACTGGAGTGGGGTGCCATTGCCTTCTCCACCCCTAGATCTAGGACATGGTAATCCACTCCAGTATACTTGCCTGGAGAATCCCATGTTCAGAGGAGCCTGGCGGGCTACAGTCTATGGGGTTGAAAAGTCAGACATGACTGAAGTGACTTAGCATGCACATAGCTGATTACCAATGTTGTGATAGTTTCAGATGGACAGCAAAGGGACTCAGCCATACATATGCATGTATCTATTCTCTCCCAAACTACCAGCCCATTAAATTTTTTTAATTAAAAAAATTTCTTTACAATGTTATGTTGATTTCTGCCATACAACATGAATCAGCCAATTATACACATACTCTGGGCTTTGTAGGTGGCACTAGTGGTAAAGAACCCGCCTGCCAATGCCGGACACATAAGAGACTCGAGGTTTGAGCCCTGGGTTGGGAAGATCCCCTGGAGGAGGGCATGGCAACCCACCCCAGTATCCTTGCCTGGGAAATGCCACAGACAGAGGAGCCTGGCGGGTTAGAGTCCATGGGGTCACACAGAATCAGACACGACTGGAACGACTTAGCACTCACCCGTGGACACCCGTCCCTCTTGAGCCTTCCTCCCTCTCCCCCCTCCCATCCCCCTGGGTCATCACAGAGCCCCAGACTGGGCTTCCTGTGTTATAGAGCAGCTTCCCACCAGCTAGCCGTTTTATACATGCGTGTGTACGTCCTGACACGGCCCTCTCCATTGTCTCCCTCACTCCTTTTCCTACTGTGTCTACAAGTCCATTCTCCACATCTCTGTCTCCACTCCTTCCCTGCAGATAGGCTCAGCAATACCATCTTTCTAGATTGCATATTTATGTGCCAATATACCATATATATTTTTTCTCTTTCTGACTTGCTTCACTCTGTATAATAGGTTCTAGGTTCATCCACTTCACTAGAACTGACCCAGTTTTGTTCTTTTTCGTGGCTGAGTAGTATTCCACTGTATATATGCTCCACATCTTGTTTATCCATTCATCTCTGGATGGACATCTACGTTGTTTTCATGTCTTGCCTATTTTAAATAGTGATGCAGTGAACATTGGGGGTACATGTGTCTTTTAGAATTATGGTTTTCTCAGGGTGTATGCCCACTCTAGTGTTCTTGCCTGGAGAATCCCAGGGACAGAAGAGCCTGGTGGGCTCCCGTCTATGGGGGTCGCACAGAGCAGACACGACTGAAGCGACTTAGCAGCAGCAGCAGGATATGTGCCCCATAGTGGGATTGCTGAGTCATATGGTTTACTCCTAGTTTTTAAAAGAATCTCCATACTGTTCTCCAGAGTGGCTGTATCACTCCCACCAATAGTGTAGGAGGGTTACGTTTTCTCCGCATCCTCTCCAGCAGATTGGAAGCCTGTAATTGAGGGACAGCAGAAGACTGATGGAGTGAAAGTAACCTGTGTCCAATGGAGAAGACCTGGAAGTAAAGATGAAAGACCGTGAAAAGCACCTGGAACAGTGGGACTCGGAGTTGACCACAAGGAAGCAGAGACTGGCAGGAAGCTCGGGGTCTTTGGGGTCACAAGCATCGATGTTCTCTTCCTGCCTCTCGGCTCTGCCAGCCTCAGCTTTCACACCTGCAGCGGAGCTCACTCTACGGGCTTTCCTGTTTGACTGGACACGCACCGCACACCCCTTTGGAGCGCGGGCTGGTAGGGCAGGTCTCGCTGGGTGATCCCCGCCCCATTGTGCAAGTGAGAAAAATAAATCAAGAGAGGCAACTCTGGTGAAATTCAGTGGCAATCTGTTCCACCACCGTCTCTAAATTTTATTTATTTATTTGAGGTTGTGCTGGGTCTTCGCTGCCGAGAGGGCTTTTCTCTAGGTGTGGAGAGCGGGGGCTACCCTTATGGGCTTATTGCAGTGGCTTCTCTTGTTGCAAAGCGTGGGCTCTAGGGCTCGGGGTGCAGTAGCTGTGGCCCATGGGCTTGATAGCTGTGGTTCACGGGCTCTAGAGCCCAGGTTCAGTAGTTACGGCGCACGGGCTTAGCTGCTCCGCATGTGGGATCTTCCCAGACCAGGATCAAGCCCATGTCTCCTGCACAGGCAGGCGGATTCTTTACTGCTGAGCTACCGGGGAAGCCCTCAACCACTGTCTTTCAATTGAGGGCTTAAAAGTCCCAGATGTGTGACGCATATGCTTTCCTCCAGTAATGCCAAGCTGGCTTTGCATCATGCAAACCTCAGCTAGCTGTCTGCCTTTTTGAGGGACTCAATTTGAGCTTCTCTAAGCTTCTATTTGGGGGGAAATGTCACAAATTTTCAATTTATAAAGGAATACTCTCTTTGAAAGCATTTTGTGATCTTTAGAAAATAGAAATTAATGCTTGCATCTTTACTCTTTTGACAATGGGCAGTAAACACTAGTTAAAATAACGAAATTTGAAATGATAATTTATTTTCATGTTCTAAAGTCCAGAAATTTTAAAAAAAATTCCAGAAGGATAAATAAAAAGTATAAAATAAAATAAAATACACTGAAGGTCTTTTATTACCCTGTTCCCCATGGATATTAAAGAGAGTTCAGCTACATAGCAGAATAATCTTAACTTTTGGGTCAAAATAGATTAGATCCCACTGTCTGACTCTATCAATAAAAAGACATTCAAAAAATAAATTCACGGATTTTACACTAGTAAAATCCATTTACTAGTGCTATCTGCTGCTGCTGCTGCTAAGTTCCTTCAGTCGTGTCCGATTCTGTGTGACCCCATAGACGGCAGCCCACCAGAGTCCTCTCTCCCTGGGATTCTCCAGGCAAGAATATGGGAGTGGGCTGCCATTTCCTTCTCCAATTCATGCATGCATGCTAAGTCACTTCAGTCATATCCAACTCTGTTCGGCCCTTTGGACAGCAGCCCACCAGGCTCCTCTGTCCACAGGATTCTCCAGGCAAGAATACTGGAGTGGGTTGCCATCTCCCTCTTCTATCTAGTAAAAATAATAATAATAATAATAATTCAGTGCTGTAGTGAGAAATGTTTGCAAGTAAAAGACTCCCTATATCTTTGAAAGGGGACTAAAAAAAACAACAACAAACCAAATTGCTTATTTTTAGCTGAAAGTATTTTTGATGGGCAACTTGCCTTGAAACTAAGAGGAAGGTCCTCAAGGTAGCAGAAACGCTGCCAAACTTCACAAGGGGAAAATCCAAGCTCATTTCTTTCCTCTTTTCCCGCTATTAAAAAAATAGTATCTCCTTCACTAGCTTATTTTTTGGCACGCAAAGAACACTGTCAGTTTCTTCTTTTTTCATTGTGTTGGTTAGTTGAAAAGATCTCCAGGTAAAAGAAATGTTTTTAATAAAATACATTCCCTCACCCAGCATGGCAAGGAAGGTAGCTGAGCAGGAATAAAGATGTTCGAACTGGCTCCTCAGAGACACATGCGATGTTCACCTTAATCTGTTTGATCATCCCTGATTTGCTGATTCCGTCTCTTTTCTCTCCCAGGCACAAAAGGGAAGCTTAATATATTTATATATGTACATACACAGAATATACAGCGTGTATTAGGTATGCTCCTTTGCTTTCTTTCTCACCTCTCTCTCTTTCTGCCTTTCTTCTCACTGTGAACTGAAAAATGGAAGCAATTTGCTAGAGCCATTCCTAAAGCTCAGCTCTCCGGCATCCTGAGCTTTATAATTGCTGTGATATTTCACCCACGCCAGCGCAGATGAGTGAGAGCTTAGTGGGCTACAGTGGGGGTGCTGCTATGCTGATAAGGCTTGGGCAGCAACCTATAAATATTTGTGTTTCATGTTTCCTTGCACACCGAGGAACTGCTCCTGCAGTTTTTCAGGACTTCGTGGGTTTGATTATATGACCCCCTGCCTCCTCTGAGACCTGAGACATTAGTGGTCCCTGATGAAATTGCTCCGGAGACAAAGTGAGCATCTTAGGTAACCATCCTTTATCTCCACCACTCTGCAGAAATCCACACTGTATGTGAACACGCTTGGCCTCAGTTATAAAAATTAAGTGTTTAAATAAGCCATGAATTTTAGGATAACAAGTTGGTCTGTGTGTTTTGTTTTGTTTTTTTTAAGTGTTAGAAGTCCCTTCCCTGTTAGAGCTATGTCTGAAGTGGTGGTTAGATGGGAATTCCACAATCTTTCTTATGCTTGTCCAGATCATGGTCATTCCACAGCCTGTTACATGCTTTTTCCCCAGGACAAATTCATTTCCCTCTGACTTCTGGATGGATGATTCCCTTCACTATTTAATTAATACATTGACAACTTTCCCTTGACTGCATTTTGCTTCATAGATCCATCACTGTTCCATTGTCACGTTGTCACATGTAAATATATTTAATCAAAAGAGATAAAATTACCTCTCCATCATTGACAGTGTTGATGGCATGAAAGCTGGAATCAGAGGTTGACAGGGCATACTATGTTCATTTATCAGCCCCTAACCTCAGTCCTTCCCCAGATCTCCCTTTCTGGCTCCTGGCATTTTGTGATACTTTGTGTCTCTAGGGCTCAAGGAAGTTCTGGCTGCTTTCACCCGCTGTTGCATGCTGCATCTTCTTCGGCCAGGCAATGAAAAGCTGACAATAACTACAAAAACACAAAGCCTTCCGTTCACCTGCGCTTTCAAGTCCTTGAACCAGCTTGATGTCAGACATTTCCATTCACCCATCTCCTCCCTGACAGACATCCTGCTGGAGCCCGTCTGTGACAGGTGTCTGATGGGGATAAAGAGAACAAGGGAGAGATGAGTACGGTGTGGCTCCTGCTTCGAGAAGCTCAGAGTCTGAAAGAGGACCAGGAAACACAGCCCCCCTGCTGCTGACTTGCTGGGCAGCAAGCTCCTCAGTTCTGCTAGGAGTTCCTCGGGTACCCCTGGGCTGAGAGGGGATACCCACATGCTCCCCTCCTGCCTGTGTGCTCATAAGTATCTTCCCTTCCTGGTGTCTGATCTGCGGACTGGATGCTCAGGACTTAGGTGTTAGTAGTCCTGCTGGAACAGACCTTAACAAAATGAGAACATCCATTTCTGCTTCCAAAGGTGGGGGTCTCCCCCCCAGGGATTTAGGTGTGTGCAGCAAACAAAAAGGTCAAAAGAACAGCTCACACATGCTAGCCCAGGAGGAAAAAACTATGCATTGTTGCACTTCAAACTCTGATCCGAAGCGCAATCAATTTATAATGATACTGATAAGAGACGGAAGAAACATTTTATAGATATATTGTGTATGTATTTTTGATCTTTATTACAATAAAATGTCAGTTCTTTGATATTTTGGGGCTTCCCTGGTAGCTCAACTGGTGAAGAATCCACCTGCAATGCAGGAGACCTGGGTTCGATCCCTGGGTCAGGAAGATCTCCTGGAGAAGGGAACGGCTACCCACTCCAGTGCTCTTGCCTGGAGAATTCCATGGATGGAGGAGCCTGGCGGGCTACAGTCCATGGGGTTGCAAAGAGTCGGACACGACTGAGAGACTTTCACTTTCTTTGATATTTTAATTATCTGGGACAAAAAATACTATTTGAAAATAGTATTTTATGCCTTTTATAGTTTACACAGTATAGGCAACATAATGCGTGAATTAGAAGACAAAACAAAAGCTAAATAGCAGCAGATAAAAACTGGGACCACATCAGAGGTCACTACCGTTGCTCTTGATTAGCTGAGTACAGACTTTCTCCTCTTTGGCCCAGAATGAAGTGCAGGTGTTGCTTGAAAGTGAATGTTTTAGTTGCTTAGTCATGTCCGACTCTTTGTGACCCCATGGACTGTAGCCCACCAGGCTCCTCCGTCCATGGGATTTCCCAGGCAAGCGTACTGGAGTAGGTTGCCATTTCCTTCTTTGGGGGATCTTTTTGACCCAGGGATCAAACCTGAATCTCCTGCATCATAGGTAGATTCTTTTCCTTCGGAGCCACCAGCTAAGCCCCGCAGATGTTGCTTACAGGACTGGAATTAGAAAAATCGGAAGCATCTTAAATGGGAAGGATTGGCACTCCCAGAACATGGGCCACCCCTTGAACCTTTCTTAGGTCCAAGCCGACCAAACATGCTTGAGATGAGCACACACACCTCTCTGATGAGGGATGTGCTTCACCCTTGGGTGGCCTTCTTCACACATGTACGGCTGATACTACACCGCAGGGGACCGTATGGTCCATGGGCCGCAGAGTCGGACACAGCTGAGCGGCTTTCGCTTTCCCTTTCGCTGCACTGCAGGGTAAAGGCTGCCCTTCACTGAGATTCAGGTGAGATGACGATGCTCAGGACAGTGTGGAGGGGGAGACGACTGAGAAGGGTGGGGTCAGTCCAGAGGGAGTCTCCTAGGGATGACCGACGGGAAGAGACAGAACTCAGAGGCGGGCAGTCTTATGACAGAGAGGTCCTTTGGCAAATGTGTCTTTGTACGGCTTTTACTTTTATTTAGAAAATTTCCTTCTAGCATTATCTCTATTAGGAGGGAAGGGCTCAGGCTTAGTCATGTCTTGACTCTTTGTGACCCCGCGGACTGAAGCCCGCCAGGCTCCTCTGTTCATGGGAAGAAATACTCCTCCAGGCAAGAATACTGGAGTGGGTTGCATTCCTTCCTCCAGGGGATCTTCCCCACCCAGGGAGTGAACCCAATGCTAAGTCACTACAGCCATGTCTGACTCTTTGCAATCCTATGGACCATATCCCTCCAGGCTCCTCTGTCCATGGGATTCTCCGGGTAAGAATTCTGGAGTGGGTTGCCATAGCTCCGCTAGGAGATCAAACCACATTTCTCATGTCTCCTGCATTGGCAGGTGGGTTCTTTACCACTAGCACCACCTGAGAAGCCCCAAACAGAGGCCAATACTCTTTAAATAACAGATTTTTTTAAATTGCCTGTTGACTAGGAAAGCAGACATACATGGGATGTAAGTTTTTACATGCTCCAAAGGAATTACATTAATTCATTTCTTTCCATTTGTATCATTTTGAAATGGCTTTGGTGAGGCTTTATAAGTCTGGACTCATCTTTAAAAAATAAAGCATAAATGTAATAAGCAAACATTTAGAAGTTGAGGGCAGTATTCCAGGTTTTCAGTTGGGGAATACAGACACTCCTTTAGTTCTTAACATAATAGCTGGGTTTTTCATAAAGCACGCTAGTTCTCTGTCTCCCTCGGCCTCTACTGAAAGCAGCTGACTGCCCACCAAAATTCTCCTGTCATGTCCTTTCACTATTAACTGGCTTAGCTGCTCTCAGCTCATAGTCAGAGGGCTTCGAGACCACGTTAGGCCATTTCTGCTTTTACTTTTACTGCCAATCCAGTCATGTCACACCCTGCTTTCCTGCCTGTTTCTTCTGGCTTCCAGAGCTGCCAACCCACTGCACTTCCTTCCAGTTCTCCCGACTTCTTGTGCCTCAGAACCTCCAGGCATGGATACATACATCTGTATAGCTGAGTCCCTTCACTGTTCACTGGAAACTAGCACGACATTGTTAATCGGCTATATCCCAGTGCAAGATAAAAAGTTAAAACAAGGCAAACAAAAGCAAAAACAAGCGAAGAGTATTAGCAAGGGATTCTGCAGCTGAATCCCATGTCAGTGTCTAGGTTAGAAGGACACTCTTTGTATCACTTTGGGGAGGTGAGTTTGGTGCATTGCATCCACGTGCGTGGAGGTGGCCTTCTTCCGTGTTTCAAGGCTATGCAAACCTGCCTGTTAAGTAAACTCTGATTTCTTGGACTCAGTGGGTATAAGTAAAGTCACCAATTAAATCTTTAATGAAATGTTTCATACAATTCATGTGTGACTATCTAACATAGGGCAATGATGAACGTGTTTGGGGCAGTTGAGTGTGTAATGTATATTACTGAGCAGGAAAAAAAATAATTATCTATAATTATACACAGTCTTCCCAGGTGGCTCAGTGGTAAAGAATCTGCCTGCCAATGCAGGAGACACAGGAGACTCAGGAAACACGGGATGGATCCCTGAGTTGGGAAGGTCCCTTGGAGAAGGAAATGGCAACCCTCTCCTAAGTATTCTTGCCTGGAGAATCCCCAGGACAGAGGAGCCTAGTGGGCTACAGTCCATGGGTGACAAAGAATTGGACACAGCTGAGCACACACATACTCACAATTATCTGTCTATTGATTGCTTATAATCTGTTTTAAACATAACCTAAATCTGTTGGGGTCTATCTCTACTCTCTAGTTCAAATGAAAATAAACCAAGATGACATCAATTCAGTCAGTGGTCCTGCAATTTCCTATTCCAGTGGGTTGGTGATTTCTACTGTCTTTTCCCCCTGCAATTAGACAAGTCAAAAACACTCCCATTACAATGCTGGTGGACAGATTCACACATATTAGCTTCTGGACACCACAGCAATTAGGATACCATCTGTGTTTATGTGTGATTTGCACCCAGACAACCCTGGAATTATCAGTTCTTCTTTTAAACATAGAGAGTGGTTAGATACACTTACGCCAAAACTGAACATCAATGTCCAAAGTGAAGAAAATGTTTTGGTAAACTGTGAGCTTTCCTATGTTCAGTTCAAGTTTAACTAATACCCATTACACTTTTTCAAGGTCAGCAGTGGGGTTTATTTACCTTAGGGTTAGCTTTAACTTCAAGGTTCTGGTTGAAGTGCTGGGAGTGAAGTGTTGACTGAAGAACAGAAATGGCCAGGGGATAGACTTCCCCATCTCATCTTGCCTCTAGCCTAGCATCTCAAGCCAATACTGAGACAGAAGGTGTGGGATGTTTTAGAGCACCTGAATATTCATTGCAAGGACTGATGCTGAAGCTGAAGCTCCAATATATTGGCCACCTGATGGGGAGAGCTGACTCACTGGAAAAGACCCTGATGCTGGGAAAGACTGAAGGCAAAAGAAGAAGTCGACGACAGAGGATGAGATGGTTGGATGGCATCACCCACTTGATTGACATGGACCTGAGCAAACTCGGGGGACAGTGAAGGACAGGGAATCCTGGCATGCTGCAGTCCGCGGGGTCACAGAGAGTCAGACATGACTGAGCGACTGAACAACCACAGCAATGAAGAGCAGTTCAGGCACCAAGGAATCATTTTCATCCTCTTTACATCACGTGCACATGGGTGTGCACACATGTACACACACAGGAGAATTCTGCCAAAAGAAGAGTAGGATGCAGACCGAACAGGCAAAGCAATAAATTCTGTTTCAGTTCATTCTCATGTACGCACAAGATCTGCAGACGTGTTCTGCAGCTCTGAAAGGGTGAGAATTCTGGAGAAGCTTCCAGGAAACATCTCTACTTGAATCTTTTGCTCCTTCTGTAACTCCAGCTTCCTGCCGCTCACAGGTCTCCTGCATCACCAAGCAGGACGGCGGTCCCTTCCTGCCCCACAACCTCCCGATTACCAGCTCACCAATTAAAAGTGACAAATTGTACTTCAAACTCGGAAAAGGTTCCAGCTCTTAAAGCAGATAAACTGGAACGAAAGGCCCTCTTTGTTCATTTTTCTCTTCTCTGGGAAAGCTACCTTTAAGGGTTGCGAGAATATAGCAAGCAATTATTCTAAAAGGATGTGCTTTGAGATTTTTAATTCATTTTAATCTTCCTTGTATTATGAAAGCTATACTTCTTTTTAAGGCTTTCAGACAACCAGCTTAATTTTCATATTGATTCATTCGGGAACAAAACAAAACTTAGTAGAAACTGAATGGAAAATGACTCTTTTGTGGTGAAGAATCTGGGCTTGCATTTAATTAGAATGCATAGAAGTGTTCCTCCCTAATTAAACATTTAAATGAAGATGGAATATAAATAGAAATTTTAAAAAGCGAGTGAGCAAGACATAGTTCATCCATCCAGAGATGAAGGTTCTCATCAGTCCTTATTTCTCACTCTACCCAAAGCAGATGTAATTGTCCAGGGTTGTAAAAGTGTGTATGCACATTTTAGCGGAAAAATTTTCAATGCATATAATGATTATTAAAATAGCAATATTCTTCACTTTCACAGACTTACCAGGGAAGAACCTCAAAGTGCTTTATTATCTAATTAAACCTCACAAGATGCTACAAGTTTATTAATATGGAAAGTGGGAGACAGTAGAGTGAGTCTGTGACTTTATTGTGTAAGATGGAAAAAGGAATGAGAACTTAAAGAAGTTTAGAAATAGAACACCTTTTAGCTGCTGGGTCATCCAGACTGCTACCCTCTCAGGGAACTTGTATATCTGCTTTTCAGAACATTTGAGAAAACAGAAAAATTTGTTTTCACAGGGGTGCTTAGTTTTCATATTGATAAAACAAAAAATAACAGCATCATTGAGTTATCAGTGTACGTATTGTTATTCAGTCGCTAAGTCATGTCCGACTATTTGTGACCCCATGAATTGTAGCACACCAGGCTTCCCTGTCCATCACCAACTCCTGGAGCTTGCTCAAACTCATGTCCATAGAGTCGGTGATGCCACCCAACCATCTCATCCTCTGTCATCCTTCCTCCTGCCTTCAATCTTTCCCAGCATCAGGGTCTTTTTGAATGAGTAGGCTCTTTGCTTCAGGTGGCCAAAGTATTGGGGCTTCAGAGTAGTATTGGGTTGGTCAGAAAGTTCATTTGGGGTTCCACCGATATTCCAGAAAGACTCAAAGGATATTTTTGGCCAACCCAACAATTACTACGAGACCTTATTCTCCCCCTTTCCTCTTCTTTTCCAAGTGCTCTTGAGCCAAAGAGGGTGATGCTCTGCCTCTGGTTACCAGAGTGACTTTTGCTTTGCTGTAGGATGGGACATAAACATTAAAAAAACCTATTTCTTGAGTACAAAGTTATCCAATATATGAAGCCCCATGAGGGTTGTGCTCTTCTATCCCAAGACACCAGTTCATGAGAATCCTGAGTGGCTAGAGAGCTTAGTGTGGTGCCAGGCATGCAGTAGGTGTTGGGTGGATGTTTACAAAAGAAGGGAAAAACTGCCCCAGAAGCATTTACGGGACGTGGAAGAGAGGGTGACATCCCAAACAGAAGACTTGTCATCCATCACACCTCACACTGGATGTGGCTGAGAATCCGGCAGAAAACCCCTAGCAGAATGGTGACATGGAAATATGCATTGCAGGAACATGCCAAGAGTTGATGGGAAACAATCAAATCCAGGAAAACTGTGTATGAAAAAGAACTGAGTGTGCATATCAGATAGCACCGTTGTTTCATAAAATCTCAGTGGTCTAAAATAATCATCGTTTGTTACTGCTCACGGATCCATAAGCCAGCTGGGCCATTCCGGGCTGGGCTGGGCTGGGCTCTCCTGCTTGTTTGAGGGTGAGCTGGCTGTAAACGGATTCAAAACGGCCTGAATGTGGGTTCTTCTCTCTGTGGTGCCTCAGGCTTTAATCGACTGATCCAGGCTGTTGATACAGAGAGAGAGCAGATGGAGGCATGGCCCCTTGATGGTGGAGCACCATTCCATGGGCTGCACTACCCTGGCCAAAGCAGCAAGGCGGGTGCAGAGGAAAAGTGGAGAAAGAGGGTTCAGCTCTCTACAGGAGGTGAAGGGCCTGACCTGATGCATGAGTGAGCGAGCAAGTGAAGTCGCTCAGTCGTGTCCGACTCTTTGCGACTCCTCCAGCTATGGGATTCTCCAGACAAGAATACTGGAGTGGGTTGCCATTCCCTTCTCCAGGGGATCTTCCCAACCCACGGGTCGAACCCAAGGGTCCCGCATTGCAGGCAGACGCTTTAACCTCTGAGCCACCAGGGAAGGCCAGGAGGTGAAGGACCTGATGCATGGAAGCTGTTAATTGCGTGCATCATTGTAATTGCTCGTCCATAGAAACTGACTGTCAGGTTGGCATTTTAAGTCAATGCAGAGAAGTGTATGGATCCAGTGGGAGAAATTACTAAACATCTAGACTTAGTAAATGAAACTTTAAAAAAAATGGAACTTCTTATTTCTTGGCAAGCCACTGGTTAGGGCTCCGCACTGTAGGAGGCTCAGCTTCCATCACAGGTTGAGACCAAGATCCTCCATGCCATGCAGTGCAGCGAAAGGATGCATAAATAAATAAGGAGAACAGAAAAAGAAAATATCTTTATAAACTTGAGCTGAAGAAGGCCTTCTCTGACAGTGCTTTTTAAAAACAAAAGCCTTTTATTTTGCATTGGAGTATAGCTGATTACAGTGTGATCGTTTCAAGAGAACAGGAAGGGATTCAGCCAGACATATACACGTATCCATTATCCGCCAAGCTGCCCTCCCATCCAGATGCTACACAACATTGAGCAGAGTTCCCTGTGCTCCAAGGCAGGTTCTTGCTGGTGATCTATCTTAAATATAGCAGTGTGTACATGTCCATCCAAAAGGAGACAGAGAAAGCCTTCTTAAGAAAGGTACAAATCTTAGAATTTTTACCAGAGATGATAAACAGAGTTGTAACATAGAAAGTTAAAGCTTCTATAACAAATATATGACAGCATAAAAAGAGTTAAAAGATAAAACTTTGAGACTGGCAAAAATATACCTAAAACTATAACCATAACATATACTTAATATTTAAAGAACTTTTCAAAGCACTTAAAAAAAAAGACTACCAACATCATAGAAAAAAATTAAGGGAGATGACGACAGATGTTCAAGAAGAAACATAAATTGCCAAATTAACACATGAAAAAAGAAATGAAAAATAAAGCAAGAAAGAGACCCAAAATTTGACCCATTGATATGCAGGTCAGGAAGCAACAGTTAGAACTGGACATGGAACAACTGGTTTCAAGTAGGAAAAGGAGTACATCAAAGCTGTATATTGTCACCATGCTTATTTAACTTCTATGCAGAGTACATCATGAGAAAAGTTGGGCTGGAAGAAGCACAAGCTGAAATCAAGATTGCCGGGAGAAAAATCAATAACCTCAGATATGCAGATGACACCACCATTATGGGAGAAAGTGAAGAAGAACTAAAAAGCCTCTTGATGAAAGTGAAAGAGAAGAGTGAAAAAGTTGGCTTAAAGCTCAACATTCAGAAAACTAAGATCATGGCATCCGGTCCCATCACTTCATGGCAAATAGATGGGAAACAGTGGAAACAGTGGCAGACTTTACTTTTTGGGCTCCAAAATCACTGCAGATGGTGATTGCAGCCATGAAATTAAAAGACGCTTACTCCTTGGAAGGAAAGTTATGTCCAACCTAGATAACATATTAAAAAGCAGAGACATTACTTTGCCAACAAAGGTCTGTCTAGTCAAGGCTATGGTTTTTCCAGTGGTCATGTATGGATGTGAGAGTTGGACTATAAAGAAAGCTGAGTGCTGAAGAATTGATGCTTATGAACTGTGGTGTTGGAGAAGACTCTTGAGAGTCCCTTGCACTGCAAGGCGATCCAACCAGTCCATCCTAAAGGAGATCAGTCCTGAGTGTTCATTGGAAGGACTGATGCTGAAGCTGAAACTCCAGTGGCCACCTCATGTGAAGAGCTGACTCATTGGAAAATATACTGATGCGGGAAAGATTGAGGACAGGAAGAGAAGGGGAGGACAGAGGATGAGATGGTTGGATGGTATCACCGACTTCATGGACATGAATTTGGGTGGACTCCGGGAGTTGGTGATGGACAGGGAGGCCTGGCGTGCTGCAGTTCATGGGGTCGCAAAGAGTCGGACACAACTGAGCGACTGAACTGAACTGAACTTTTAGTAATACAGTTAAATTTAGGAATACAGTTATTCATTCCTGGAATCTTGTAATTGATGACATCTTATTCTTGCATTACCTTTTGTGTGTCTGCTTACCCATTTCACTATCCTGAGAGACTTCCCTGGTGGTCCAGTGGTTAGGACTCCGCTCTCAATTCTGGGGACCAGGGTTTAATTCCCTGTTAGGGAATTAGATCCCATGTACCACAACTAAGACCAGGCACAGTCAAATAAATTTTAAAAGAATAAAGCAAAAAAACCAAAACCACATCATTCCTGTATACTTCTTTGTGGATGGTACAGTAGTTCTTCCAAAACAATGATTGTAAGTTGTGCCTGTTCTTAGAGACTTTTATTGCCTATCTGGAGTTTTTAGCCTATTTTCACTTTGTAAAATAAAAACAAATCTTGCCACCCTTTTCCTCCAGAAGTTAAGGTTGGGTTAATTTGTCCAAATTAGTGAAAGCTAGTTATCTTCTGGGCTTAGGGGTGGTTAATCAGTGGTAGATGACCATATATTGACCCAGAAGTGATGGGCAAAAATTAATACAGCCTTCTAATAATGGTTATTGTTATTTACCATTCTTTTGAGAGTTGTGTTTCAAGCACAGCATCTGGTATTTAGCAATTACTCAATAACTTTTGATTGATAGACTACTTTATTGATTGGTTTCCTCATTTAATTCTCACTAGTTAAGCTTTATAAACTCAGCCTTTCACAGGAGAGAACTGAAGCTCAGAAGCTAACTTGCCTGAGGTTACTTGGTTTCACAAAGGCTCCTGTTCTCCATGGCTTGTGCCTGTAACCGTGTTCAAATTGAACACAGATGGTGATTTCGTGTCTTGTAGCATATTTAGGAACTCAGAATGCTTTTCAAACAAAAATATAACTATTTTTAATGAAATTAAACGTAATATAACTTCTGTGCTATCCTTTACAACTTCGGTGATTAAGATGCACTAACTAAAGTTTGTCACTCGCCATCTGTCTCTAGAAGAATGAGGTCATTATACGCTATCATTGCTAACCTTCAACACATCCTGAAAGGAGTTCAGGGTGAAGATCAGAAATGAGGCACTCTGTGCTCTGGGAAAAACTGGGAGAATAGGCCTTCAGGTAGATATTTTCAGGAGAAGATTTTATGAGCCCAGTTTCTTGCGTCTCCTCATATCTAGAGGAGCACAAAAACCCTCTATGGGGCGGTCTGTTCCTCTTGACTAGCAGCAAACTTCTGCAAAAACATAATTGCACGCGCCCCCCCTGCACCAAATCACACACACACTGTCAGGTGGCCCCACCTCTGGAGCAGTTTCTCAGAGCTATCTGAAGCGCTATCTCCCAGGCTACAGTCCTCATTTTACCCCCAATAAAACTTAACTTGTCTCTCTCCTGTTGTGAATTTATTTCAATTGACAGCTGAAATTTCATACAAAAGCTCTTATGAATTTAGGTGACTACAAACATCTTGGGGAGTATTGTCGAAATTGTTAAGTGAAGGAAATTTGAGTATGAGATTCAAATAAACATTTCCCTGGTCTTACCTGGAACAACCTGTAAAAATGAAAAAGCAGCAAGAAAACTATTTTCCTGTCATTTATAGAGATTTAAATGATTACTTAAAGTGGTATAAAGCAACTTGATCCTTAAATGACATTACATCTGCTTCTGACACTTTATCAAATTAGAAAACATATTTTTTTGAGTCTTTGAGGGTAAACCGGAAGTTGTTATCATTTTTGTTTCTTCTTGGCTGGTTTTCCGGCACATCTGGGGTTGGTCTTCCCCTGGTCTGCTTCCTCTGTGTTAGACGGGGTTCCAGCATCTTTTCTGCCATGCTGGAGTCAGGAGCTTTCAGCGATGAGAGGGATCTCCAGGTTCTGAACCTTTTCTGTGAGCAGAAATCACTCCAGGGCTTTCTCCTGTTAATATTTCAAGTAAATGAATAACTCAGCTGCACAAGCCTTTCTCTTCCTTCCGTTCTTTCCTTTACTCCTGTTTGAGATGTCCCTGCTTATTTTGGAGATAAACTGGGAAGAAACACTGGGGACTTTTAATTTTTAAACCCGCTGAGTAGTATTAGGTTCACATAATGATTTTTGAAACACCAGATTATACTTTGCTTCTTTGTTTTCGTGGAAATGTGAATACTCTGAAGTCTCAATTCTGCTACAGTCACGGGTAATATAGTTATTTATTTTCCAAAGCTTGGTGTAGTAGGGTATCAAAGGAGTTTATAATCATCTAAACAAATATCCTTTTGGAGACTTCCCGACTAGGAAGGCTGAAACGTTTTCTTTCCGAGGAAAGGATTCATTTATCCTTAAATCTGTTTCTAGGTAGTGAAAAATCTGAGCATTGGCATAAATCACCAGTGGAGAAATGTGAATGACAAAGGCGGGTTTCATTATCACAAACCTCCCAGAGGACCTGAAGGGCTCAGGATGCCAGCAGATTTGCTTTCGAGTACCTTCTTACCTTTACAAGACAATTATCTTAGGCATTTCTGGAGAGAGAAAGAGTCCTACCATGTTTCTTGGCAACGGTCCGCACATATTAACTAGCTGGAGCCTCAAATAAAAACGGAGTTGAACAGCTTCTTTTGCCTGTTTGCGTATTAAATGTCTATCTGCAAAATCCTTTGGTGTTTCCTCGTGAGGGTGGGTATTAGGTTGCGCTGAGAACATTTCCTGAATGACTCCTTGAAAACCAATGATTATAACAGGACAAGGCTAATCAGAGAGCTCTCTCTGCAGCGGGGTACCTTTGGCAAACCGCTAGCATGCGGATTTCAATTTACTCACCTCGTGAAAAAGGAAACTCCCGCCGATGAGAAGGAGGGTGCCGGGTCCATGACGCTCTGACTGATACAGACCATTCATCCCAGGAGGCTGAAAACGAGGGTATTGGCTTTCTGTGCTGTGTACACGGGCACTGGGTGTTTAGCAAACACAGAATTTGCGAAGTAAGATCGTGTAGCTGATTAGCGGGCTAGGATTTCACCCCCGGGCTCTGCCACCGGGCTGGCTTGGGTTTCCAGGGTTGGGGGGCAGGCGTGGGGGGGGGGGGCGGCCTCCGTGCCTCAGCCAACTTGCTTCGGGAGATGAGTTCATTTTGGAAAGGACCCTGGAAACCCTCAGCCCCACTGCTTGAGTGTGTGAGCGTGCACACGGGAGGATTAGTGCACAGCATGTGTGTTATTGCACTTAGCTCCGAGTCTCTTCTACTGTGTTTCCAAGAATCCACCCCCTCCACCTCTGCTCCAGCCCTACCACCTCCAAGGCTCTGACCAACGGCTGCAGGGGTTTCTAAGCTCAGTTACTGATATGACTGCCTTCTGACACCACGGACATCCCCTCTGTTCCTGCTTCTCCTCAGTCTCAGCATCAGCACCGGGACAGCTGGGGAAAAATAACAATAAGGCATTTCCATTCTGGCTGAAGCAGCGAAAGCATGTACGTACACTGTCTCCCCATTAGAAGAGAAGGTAAAAGATAAACGGAAATGCTCAGTCAAGTGTCATTAAGCCAGAAAATTACTCAGCTCTGAAATTCTCATTTAATCACATTGCTTCTAGAATCTTGTAAACATTGATCTTGCTTTTTTTTTTTTTTTGCATGAGGTGACAAGGGTAGAAATGCTTTATAGGGTTAGATGGGACATGATCCATTTCTGTGAAAAAATGTATTAAGGTAGATGGTCACAAGCCTGCATTTCACTTTCTATTTCCTAAATCAAACAAGAGAAGTGACATTTAATACAAGTATTGAGTATTATGACATTATAGCAAGATTCATTATTTATTTGACTCAGAGTGAAAACAGCACTGAAGATTTTTTTTTTAATATTTTTGACACCTCTCCTTAATATTTTCTGCTTCTGTTAGGCCCATACTATTTCTGTTATTTATTGCGCCCATCTTTGATGAAATGCTCCCTTGGTATCTTTAATTTACTTGAGATCTCTAATCTTTCCCATTCTATTGTTTTCCTCTATTTCTTTGCATTGGTCACTGACAAAAGCATTCTTATCTTTCCTTTCTATTCTTTGGAACTCTGCGTTCAGATGGGTTTATCTTTCCTTTTCTCCTTCGCAGTCAGTGTTGGAGAAGACTCTTGAGAGTCCCTTGGACTGCAAAGAGATCCAACCAGTCCATCCTAAAGGAAATCAGTCCTGAATATTCATTGGAAGGACTAATGCTGAAGGTGAAACTCCAACACTTTGGCCACCTGATGTGAAGACCTGACTCACTGGAAAAGACCCTGATGCTGGGAAAGGTTGAAGGTGGGAGGAGAAGGGGACAACAGAGGATGAGATGGCTGGATGGCATCACCGACTTGATGGACATGAGTTTGAGCAGGCTCTGGGAGTTGGTGATGGACAGGGAAGGCTGGCATGCTGCAGTCCACAGGGTCGCAAAGAGTGAGCGACTGAACTGAACTGAATATCAACACTGGGGTTCCCCGGGTGTTGCATCCCACAGGTGCCTCTGCCCACTGTCCCCACTGCCCTTTTAAGACTTGTAGACTGGGCAGTTTGGTCTAGTGAAACAAACAAGACTTAAGAGTTACACAGATGTGAGGCTCTCCCCAGTAATAGTTACAGAGTTTCAAGTGAATTACTCTAGTTTTTTTGAATCTCTGATTCATCCACTAATAAGGGTGTCTGAGTTATTATGAGGCCTTGCTAGGTAATGTATGTAAATTATGAAGACTCAAACTATTTAATCCCTTTGAGTCTCTGTTTCCTCAGCTAATACATGTGGTTAAGCAATGTTAGGGACTGGATGAGATAATATATGCAAATTGCAAACTCTCAATTAGATAATATATGTAAATCATCTTACAGGGTGCCTAGCATCGGTTGATACTTGATAAGTACTAGCCGTTACCCCATTACATACTCTGTGTGATATCATTGTTGCTGTTGCTTATTTCGTGCTGTCAGAAAAACATTACCTGTGTTGGAAATGGACTAATGGGCTACTGGGCACCCTTTCAGTTGGGTTGTGGTCAGGAATGGCATTGATCTGTAGAACTTTCTACAGTCATACAGTCATGTAGCTGTTTGCTAACGGCCCTGGGCTGTATGGTGGCCACTAGTCCCCGGTTGCTATTGCATACTCGAAATGTGGTTACTGCAGTTTGAGGAACCCGTGCTTAAATTTTATGTCATTTTATTAGTTTAAATAATCACAGATGCCTGGTGGTGATGGTACTGAACAGTATAGGGCTAGCCAATTCTCTGGAGACTGATTTTATAGGAATTTAACCTTTAATTGCCTTTCTATTGATTTGGTTGTTTTATAACTCTTTAGGGGTAGAAGTTAAGGTGTAGAAAGCTGGTATGGATGCAAGTGATTCTAGGCTACAGCAAAGCAGATGAATTTGGTTAGTCCCTGTAACTGACTTGTACTTTATAGAAAAGACAATCCAAAACATTGCATTTTATTTCCCTATTGGATATTTATCAGCCTTGCATCAGTTTGTAAACTCAATTTCAGCACTTAAAAAAACTATTGCAAGATATTTGCTTTACAATGCTGGTTTCTGCCACATGTCACCATGAATCTGCCACGAGCATGCATGTTCCCCCTCCCTCTTGAACCTCCCTCCGTCTCCCACACCATTCCACCCCTCTAGCTTGTCACAGAGCATGGGGGTGAGCTTCCTATTTCACACTTCTCATGGCCTACACCTATGTCTAATCTTTACATTCTTTTTTGAGCTGATTTTAATGTCTTACTCATTTCTGTATTATTAATGAGTTAAATAAAATTTTTACCCATGCTCATTTTTTTTTTTACTTGAAAGTGATGATTTTACCTTGAAAAATCAAGTGCCCTCACCCATTAATGGCCGAATAATAGTTTCACTTCAGAGCAGTTAAATGGGGAAATGGGAAAGTTCTTCAGGGTAAACTGTATTTGTGGTAGCTTATGTTAGTGTATCAACTTTTCACTTGGGGGTAGAATTAATAGGAAAGTATTTAATGTAGTTATTGCAGGGTTGAGGGGTAGTATTGGGAAATTAAAAAAAAAATCATACAAAGAACTAAATTCTAAACTTAGAGCATGAGTTAGCCACTTCTCCACCCGCTAGAAACCTGCCTTCCCAGACCGGGGACTGCAAGGCTTACCTGCGGTGTCACTGCCCATTTTGTTGGTTTATATTTCATGGCCTTAAGAACGGAACAACTTGTGTCTTAAGTTTGTTCATCATATCAGCTGAAACTTGAGAGAATTATTAGATAGCGTGGCGTGGCACATGGGAACGCAGGAAATACTGGTCGACAGCAAGAGGAGAAGATAACAGGCTTATCGCAAGGCTCGGTTTCTTCTTCTTTGGCCTTCTGTTTCCAGGTAAGTTGTACCAATAAATATATAGTCACAGTTGCGAAGAAAATGACTTGAGAATTAGAAACAGAAGCATTCCGCGGATCCAGCAAAAAGTAGAGGTGAATTACATCAGGAGAGTTCTGAAAGCGGAGTGAAAGTTTGAGAAATGACAAAGGCTTTTAAAATAACTGACACCACAGACACACAGCCCAAGTTTTATTTATCACACAAGGCAGCGAGAATGTAACCCTTATCTACCTCTGCCTGGAAAAGTTTTGTGGTTGAGAAATAGCAACCTGCAGGCTCTCAGGGTTTGAGGAGAGAGTACCAGCTTTACGCTCACCAGTACTGATGCTCCTTAAAAGTGCCCCTAAAAGCTTGCGAATAGAAATAGGTGAATTCAACATTTGTTAAGATCAGTTCTAAAACACAACTGTGTGAACATTACCCTAGACTTTTCCAGCACCTGATGCTGTGACAAATGTAAGGCCCAGCTGTAGCCAAGATGGTTAAAGCAGAGATTCTTGTGTAGGCAGAAAAGAAGGAGGCACAAAAGAAAAAAAAAAAAGAGGCATAGTGAGAGGACAGAACATTACCTAATGATTGCACCTCTACAATAACTTTCTGGGAAAGAGAAAACCACTTCCAAAACAATGCTGAGTGAAAAAGTTAAAAGGCAATTTTATTGAGACCTGATAGACCCAGTGACCACTGAAGATGCAAAACGGATCTATTCCTGTGGTTTAAGAATCAGAAAGGGCCCTAAAACTCTGGTTCCTTTTAAGTTCATTTTTTTTTTTTCTTTTATCCTCCTTTAAACTTGATTTCACAATACATTATTTGTGCTGGAAAACAAAGTGAAAAAAAAGAAAAAGGGAGGAGGGAAAAGATGAAAAAGAGACCCTCAAAGAATAAGGAGAGGAAAGTGAAAAGAAGAAAGCTTAAATTAGAAACAAAAGACAGGGCGTCCCGCAGGAAGGAGGTCCGGAGGCATGGATGCTTTCTTTGAAGGCCCGGGCAGCCAAGTCGTGGGGTGTGTGACCAGGGAATGTCCGGTCCTAGCTCCCTCCCCAGCAGCTTAAATCTCCCGCCTCAGGCACCATTTGGGTCTGGCAGGGTTTCTGGGTTTTGTGGCTCCCTCCTCATCCCTCCACCCCCCCCACCCCCTCCCCTCTTGCCCCGGCCAGGGTCACAAAACCCGTCTGCCTGGTGCTTGGAAACGGAGTTAGGTTCCTTAGGTAACCTTTGTCTTAGCAAATTAAATTGTCTGGGCAGAAGCCTGGGGCACCGTGCCTGCAGGCACGCTGTCCACAGGCCCGGTCATCAAAGGTGATGCTGAAACTGGGAGGCCCTGCAAAGGCAAGAGCTGAGCACGCAGGAAGTTTCCTTATGTTACTCTTTCTGTAGTTGAGTAGCAAAGATCTCCCTTTCAAAGTGTCCACACACACACACCCTGTGTTAGACAACCTTCAGTCCAAAGGGAGATACTGATTGAATTTTCCAGCTAGGAGGCAGCAGCCAGGGTCGTAGGTCTCTGCGAGGAGCCGGGGTGAATCCACGCATGCACAGTCAGGGATGGTGGCACTCCCTCTAGACGCCTTGGAAAGCCCTTCCAATCATTTCTGTGACAGTTTATAATCTAATGGTTTCGGTTCTTAAGTGCCATTCTCATATTACTGACTCGGATCACATCTTGGCAGAGCGATGCTTCACTTTTTTATATTTTTTTAGGGCCGTAGTCAAAGCTCAGCTCTATATAACCCGTGTGATTTGTATGAAGGTGTTTTTGCAAATTGTAGGTGCTGGGATGGGAAACCACCTCCCCAGATAATGTCTTTGGGGAGAAAAGTTCAGCTTAGAATCACCCCCACACCCAAGTTTATACCCTTGGGTGAGGTGACTTAGTCTTCTCCTGTTTCTCCTCCTCCGTTTCTTCTCCTGTAAACGGGAGATTTAGTGAGGATTCAGAGAGCTGACCTGCCAAGCTGGAAGTCCCAACACACAGCAGGAATGCCATAATTGTGAGCTATTTCAGTTCGCATCTTGTGAGGGCGTTTTAACAGTGGGGTGTTCCAATGGGACTTTTTCCTAACATTTTGTAGCCCAGGTTTTAAAGGTTATGTATCAGATACATCAATGGATAGAATGGAATTTAACAGGATTAGGCACTATTAGGGAGCTTCCCAGGTGGTGCTGGTGGTAAAGAATCCGCCTGCCAATGCAGGGGATGTAAGAGACACAGGTTCGATCCCTGGGTCAGAAAGATCCCCTGGAGAAGGGCATGGCAACTCACTCCAGTCTTCTTGCCTGGAGAATCCCATGGACAGAGGAGCCTGGCGGGCTACATTCCTTGGGGTCACAAAGGGTCGGCCACAACTGAAGTGACTTGGCACACATACATGGCGAAAGCATTGGAGCTTCAGCCTCAGCATCAGTCCTTCAAATGAATATTCAGGGTTAATTTCCTTTAGGATGGTCTGGTTGCATCTCCTTGCAGTCCAAGGGACTCTCAAGAGCCTTCTCCAACACCACAGCTCATTGTATCTATTAAAATAACTCATTACTTTCAGTTAAGCTAACTCACCAGTTAGGGAGAGTGCATAGTATTTATTAGTTGATTCATCTAATGCTACCTTCCATTTTTAAAAAGTCTTTGCTGATTATTATAGCATTATTTGTACAGAATCAATTTCTTAATCAAGTGATGTTCTTTACTGTATAAAGGTAAATGCTTAAGAGAAAAAATGACCTCTGTAGGTGTAAGGACCTCTTGCTCTAAATGCAGCCATTATGGTCAGGACTTTGGGACGGGTGCTTACTTCACTTTTGCGAGCTCACTGTCTCCCTTCTCCTGGGAGCTCTTCTTGATAAGGTGCTGTGTTGGTTGTATATGGGGACTCAGAAACATGCTCTGAAAGATATTGACTCCCTTACTTCTGGAGAGAAATCCTTTAATTGAAAGTTTGCCACAGTGACCCAAACAGAACTTAGCATCATCTTGTTACTTTTAGGGGCCTTAAGCCCCTCCTGCGGCCAAAATCCTTCTGAAAGCTCTTGCTTCTTGTCCTATCTTATCTTGTCACTCAGGGACGCAGTGGGGACAACATGGAGTCTCAGCACCCTGAGGTCCTCTGGAGCAGACTTCTCTCCTGACCAGCGAGATTTCCCATAGTTGCTCTGCTGATATTCCACCCTTCCATTCTTCTGCAGGGAGTTCGAGTTTTATGGAGGTAGTTGAAGAGTTAGACTTTTGCCAAACAGCTTTAGAGACTGGCCATCAGGAAGGAAAAGGCTATAGCATTTTTTAAAAATCTTATTGCATTTTTAAATTGAAGTATAGTTGATTCACAATGTTGTGTGAGTTTCAGGTGTATAGCAAAGTGATTCAGTTATATATATGTATATACACACACATACATATACACACACACACACACATATATACACACATATACACACATACACACACATATACACATGCATATAAACACACACACATATAGACACACACATATACACATGCACACACACATGCACATATATACATACACACATATACACACATATAGACATATATACACAGATACACATACATACACACATATACACATACACAGATACACGCACATATACACAATTATACACACACACACACACACACACACACACACACACACACACACGTTGTTTTGTTGCTAAGTCACATCTAACTCTGTTTTGACCCCATGGACTGTATAGCCCTCCAGGCTCCTCTGTCCATGGGCTTTTCCAGGCAACAATACTAGAGTGGGTTGCCATTTCCTTCTCCAGGGGATCTTCCTGACCCAGGGATAGGACCTCTTTGACATCTCCTGCATTGGCCAGTGGATTCATTACTGCTAAGACACCAGGGAAGCCCCATATATGCATACATTATATATATATATATATATATATATATATATATATATATACCCATATATATATATATACGTTCAACTATATATATATATCTATATTTTCAGTTATCTATCTCTTCTTTTTCAGATTATTTTCCCTTATAAGTTGTTACAAAATATTGAGTTTAGTCCCTAGTGCTGACTACAGCATTTTGAAATGTTCCTGCACTATCCAGATATTTCTCCAGCAAACAATTCGGTACACAAAAGTAGTACCATGTTTTACAAAAGAAAGTATAGAAGATAATACTTTCTTTATCACCATGATTTAGAGAGTACAGCCTAGTTATTGGAGGCATATGCCTGGCCAATTTATTCATCTCGCAAAATACAGCTATTTCCCTATTTCAAGGCTGCAGTTTGTGATTACAAATGAGGTGGAACATAAGGAATCTAGCTTCCAGACAATCCTGTCTGTTGTGTAGGGGGATGATCTACAAAGATATCATTAAGTCTACTTTTTAAAGAACTCTTTTAAGAGAAAAACAAAACAAACCCCTATGATCGAGTCACAAACTTATCTTTAGGGTTTGACAGGAAACACAGTTAGGAGTCTCAATTACTAAAATAGTCTTCTTGAAGTCTTGTCTTCATGGACACGGATCTGATTAAACCATATTTTTACTAACAGTTAATTGAAAAGGAATCTCAGTAAATTGATTATGATTTTGGTTGTGGGCTGAATATGTCCTCCCGAGATTTGTGTGCTAAAGCCCTAACTCCTAGTGGGATGGTGTTTGGAGGTGGGAATTTGGGGAAGTAGCTAGGCTGAAGTGGGGTGGTGAGGGTGAAGCCTCAGTGATGGGATTAGCATCCTTACAGGAAGTGGGGGAGACACCATAGCTCTGTCTCTATCCCATGGGCGCACAGAGAGAAGTCATCTACAAACGGGGAGGCAGGCTTTCCCCAAGAACCGTATCTGCCTTGATTTTGGACTTTGAGCTTCCAGAACTGTGAAAAATAAATATTGTTTAAGCCTCTCCACCCACCCCCCAGATTTACAGCAGCCTGATTGCCTAAGACAAGTCCTCTGTGTCACTGACTTGAAAACAGACTTAAGAAATCCAAAACTGGTTATTAAACTAGTCCCAAAGGATTACTCCTAGTTGGACCCGCCTTCCATTTCCTTCTTTTGTCATTTTCTTCGACTGATACAGTTTATTCCAACATTTGAATAAGCATCAAGGTACTACAGTGACTGCAAACATGTGTCTCTATATGAGATGTTTAGCCGGTCTGAGGAACCGCGAGACAGCGTTCCCATCACCACTCAGCTGATGTCTTTGGCAGTGGTTTCATCATCATTTCCTATGGAAGGAAGTGAGAAAGTGGGGGGGGGCGGGAACAGTGAAATCTGATAGGCACACTTTCCGAATCACTCAGGTCAATTGATCTTTGCAGAAGTATTCTGCACTTCCTTGCACTTTGCTTTTATTGTTAAGTAATCTCAGGAACAAACAGAAGGTCAAAGGGAGCAAAGAAAAGGGTCTTGGAATCAGGAGAACCGTCATGGGCCATCCAAATACTCAGGGCTGTCCCCACTGCTCGTCCAGAGGAAAGCGACCTTGGACTGGTGCCTCCAGCGTCCTTTCCTTCGCAGCCCTTGAACCAGAAAGACCACTGATTGGTCTGCGTTTTCACATCTGCCCGGCCCTCACCTCCACCTTCCTCTGCATTCCCCATCCTCACCCCAGCAGCTCCAGATAAGAACAAGGCGGTCTATAGACCTTCCATTCAAGAGATGCCAAAATTCCTTATCACAGCTTAGTCTGCACTTTTCTTCCCCAAGCCCTGCAAGTTTAAGCCTAACTTTGTTGGCAACGTTCTTAGAAGAATCAGAGAACAGGGGGAGAACGCAGTGGGGCTGAGAGAACAGGCTTTGCACCTACTTGTCGTTTACGGCATCCTGGGGACGTGCTGCTCCTTCTGCTGGAGAGATGGGGAGAAAAGGCGATTGCTGTATTCCGTTTACAGGGTCACCTCTTGGCTGTCTTTAAAAGCCAATGGAAAACAACCAGAGGAGGCGTCCAGTCATGCTGCTTTAATTTTAGGCTGGTTTTAATTTTAGGAGAATGAACATTCTCTCTTTGGTAATCTCCTTTCTTGCTCAAGGTTTGTGCATTTGCAAGGTTCCCCCTTCTTATCAGCTTGGCCACTGTTGTACCTATTGTAACTCAAATGTTGACAAAGAGTTAAAAAAAAAAAAAGAGGAAAGAAAACTAAGCTCCTTCCCTCAAACTTCTCCAAAATAAAACCACAAAAACAAATCAAAAAAGATATTTTTTGGCAAGTTGCCTTTGAAGGGTGCAGTTCCAGTTAACAAAGAATACAACAAACCTCAGGAGTATAATTGGAAGGAGAGACTTTAATCTCACGGAAAATAAATAATTTGAAGTTAACTCAAAATATTTTCAAAGGGACGGCTATGCCCTTGGGTCCTTAAATTCTGGAAGACTGAGTGACTTACTCACCACTGTTTGAAACCTTCACTTCATATATTTTTAGGTGTACGTCTTAGCCATCTATCAACATGTCACAAGGGAACATTATCAAGCAGGGACTTAGAGCTCATACAACATGTGTGATCCAACTCGTGGCCTCTGCTACAGATCAAGGTGTATCATTTAGAACCTGAAAGAGATGTGAGATAAAACTCAGTCCGATATCAGACAGCTCTTCCTGTGAAACACGATTCATTTTGCAGATGTATCACCTTTGCCCAATGTCAGTTTAGTATTTTGCCATGTGTCAGGAACAAGGCTGGACTGTGACAATGCAGAAACAGATGGGGCACAGACTCTGCTCTTAGACTACAGAGGAAACAGGGGTAAACACGATGACTAAGTGGGCGCCTTCCTGAAAGGCAGGGACACATAGTAAGTGCCTAATGTGTACACTGATGAATCCCTCACTCAACTGGTCCGTAGGGAGGGTGTGGTCTTGGTCTGTCTGTCTGTCAAGTTGCTCAGAGACGAGGATATGAAACATCCAGAGAGAGTGGGGGTTTTCCCCTGAAAACCTCAATGGAAGAGAGGAGTGGATGGCATCACCAAGCTTCGCAGGCTCCACACACAGCAACGCGTTGCAAGGCGTCTGTGAATTCTCATGTCTCAACCTGAAAACTGATGGAACATTGGTATTCTCATCTCTACTATTAGATTGTATCAAACATGACCTCTGGTTTTATAGGTCAAACAATTTTATTTTTTCAAGATTTTTTTTTTGTGGTTGTGGACCATTTGAATTTGTTACCATATTGTTCCTATGTTATGGTTTGCTTTTTTGACCAGGAGGCATGTGGGATCAAACCCTTCTTCCCGGCAGTAGAAGGGGATGTCCTCACCACTGGACTGCCCGGGAAGCCCCTCGAACACTTGTAGGTAGTGGTCTCTTCCTGGAGTGCAGACATCTGGAAAGAAGACTTGGCGTGACTTGCCCTTTGTACCTGAAACTGCTGTTTCACGCCAACTTGGGGGACGGGCATGTGTGTCAGTAACCAGGGGTCCACGGGACCCACCATTGCAATCATTGGGAAAGGCCGGGCTAGTGTCCATTCAGGGGAGCTGGACCCCAGGTGGACAGGTAAGCCTGGGGCAGAGATGGGTGTGGAGTCTCCCTGAGCTGTGCTGAGGGTACAGGTGGGAGGCAGTCTGCAGAAGGGCAGCAGGGCTGTGACTCAAGTACGCCTGAGTTAGAGGTGAACTAAAGATGGATTTGTAAGCCAGAGATGGGGGTCAAAGAACAAATTAGGAGATGAAAATTGACAAAGGGGAGAGACAGCATAAAAAAAGAGGGGAGATATTTAGAGGTCTGTAAGAGTTAAAAGGCAAAAAGAAAAGGGGGTGGCAGAGGATGCGATGGCTAGATAGCATCACTGATTCATTGGACATGAATTTGAGCAAACTCCTGGAGACAGTGAAGGACAGGGAAGCCTGGCATGCTGCAGTCCATGGGGTCACACAGAGTTGGACACGACCTAGCGACTAAACAACAGGAGTTAAAAGCAACAAGGCCTGATAAGTAATTAGAAATGGGACTTAAGGAGGAAGAAGAGTCCAAGAGAAATAAGAGCAATTGCTTATCTTTATTGAGTGTGGCTGCATGCCAGGCCCCGAGTGAAGCATTCTGTTGATACGTGGGCTTCATATAAATCCATATAGTAATCTCTGGAATGCTCGTTCCCCAAAGGAGAAAACCGAGGCTCTCTGAGACATTGTGTCACTTGCCAAGGGTCACCGAGCTGAGAAGTGGCTGGTCCAAGAGCTGGATCCAGCTTAAATCACTGGGCAAATCCCCATGACATTTGTTGAGACAGAGAAGAAGAATCCCAAGAAAAGAATATGACACCCATGTGTCAGTGGTATTTTAGGTCCTTCTTAGAAATAAACTGACTTAATCTTTAAATAACTCTCCACCACTTTAAAGATGAAGAAGCTAAGGCCGAGAAGGTAAGTACTCTGATCAAGGACACACAGCTTGGAAGGTGTCAAGAGAAGAATCAGGACTGGAACCCAGGCAGTCTGACTCTGGAGTCTGTGCTTTTGAAACTTCACCATACACTCAGCCCTCCATATCTGCGGGTTCCACATCCACAAATTCAACCATGGTGATTCAAAAATATCTATTAAAAAAAGCCCAGAAAGTTCCCCAAAGTAAAACTTGAATTGTCACACTCTAGCAACTGTTTATGTAACATTTACAATGTGTTAGGTGTTATAAGTACTCTAGAGATGATTTAAAGTACCTGGGAATATGTGTATAGGTTACATATAAATACCACATCTCTTTATATAAAAAGCTGAGCATCTACAAATTTGGGTATATGTGGAAGGAGGAGGTTCTGGAACCATTTCCCCACTGGTACCGACACGCCACTGAACCTGAGGTTTGGAAATGTGGTGTAGGTGTGGGGTACCTGTCTACATGCCAAGAGCATGGTCCCCTGATGAGTTAGGTTTATGGGCTGGAGCTCAGGACAGTAATCTGGTCTAGAGACGTAGAATCTGGGGATCTTTGCCTTAGAGGAGAAATTTGAAATCTTGAACGCATACGAGACCATGCACAGACCACTGTAAGCTGGTGTTACGCTGATGGAATGAACGAATTCATGATCATGGAGCTTCGTAAACCTCCTTTGGTTGACACAGCACCACTTAAATATCTGTCCTAGGAACACCATGCATACCTGTTCCATGAAGCTATGAAGCACCGTGGACCACTCTGTTGTCTCAGTGAAGTCACTCTCACCACTGATGTATTCATCTCCTATACTTGGCTATTTGTTTACATGCAAAACTGTATTATGCATCCTCCAGTGACTCAGCAGTAAAGAAGCCGAAGTCCCTAGGGTGGCAAAACAGACTCGACATAGCGACTAAACAACGACAACAACAACAAAACTGTATTATAATTGAGAGTCTTGGCAATGCGTTTATTTCATCACAGGTTTTATTTTCTCTACCTGCCCAGTTTTTTGGTGGGTGGACAATCCCAGTATTTTACTTTCTGAGACTGTAGTGTTTCACAGTGTTTCAGAGTGAAATGAAGAACTGAAGCAATTAATTACATAATTAAGAGAAAAATACCATCTGAGATAGTGCCATCGAGGAGGAAAGAATAATTACTTTTAATATTGACTGCTCTCTCGAGGTGCCCCAATTCTCCAAACTGTGTCACTCTGCCTGTAGCAGCTATAGAATCATTCGGAACAAAATTTAACCACTCTCTAAAATGTGTAAGATACCGTGGGAACAGAATCCATGCAAATTCTTTCCAAAAGTCAGTCTTTTTTCTCAGAACGGAGCATTGGAGAAGAAGTTGAAAATAAAATAAATTACTGTCAGAGGATGCTTCTGAAGTTTAAAGGTAAACATTTGCTGTGCTTTTAGGGTTCTCTGTGATTGTGTTTAAACACCAAAATAATTAGGAAGTGAAATGGTTATTTAGTTTGTGGGAAATTGAATCTGGCAAGTCAACTGAATCCCACTGTCTTCTTTCTCCTGTGGAAGCTTTTAACTTGTTCTTTGTGTGTAGAAACAGTCTAAATGCAAGAGAGAATCTCAAAATTTGATGTAGTGTTGCCATGACAGTTTAAAAGAGCCCCCTCAAGGCTTTAAACTCTCAGAATGTTTAGAGCAACTGGGTGAGAGAGATGTCATTATTCCCACTATGAAGAGGAGACCCCAGGCTTCCGAAGGTTAAGGTGACTTCTTCAAGGTCAAGCCGCCCTCAGGGGCACAGACCAGATTTCAAGCAAAGTCTTCCAAGAGAAATCCAACTTTCTTTTCTATATATATCAGATGCCTCTAGGTAAACCCTGTCTAAATCACAGCCCACATCTGATGATATGTCTTCTGCCTTTGGCTGTTGGTGACTTACTGGTATAAGAAGAAAATGGTTAACTTGATGGCATCTGCTAACTGCTACGATAAATGCCTGTGTTCACACCCAGGGAGCAGGCAGTACTTTCAAAAATAAACACCACCCTAACTCATAAGGATTTATCCTGTAGTCAGGCAGTGATGGGATGTGTGTAATAGAAGAAGAAAAATCTTAAAAAAAATTTTGTTTGTTTGTTTGTGTATGACTTAAATTGGACAGCTTACCAACCCCTTTAGAAGTAGGCTACTGTTATTTAGAAAATAGTGATTGCTGGCATGGGGACACACATCAAAAAACACACCACATCAGTGGCAGAGCCAGGACCAGTCTTCAAGATTTCTGAGACACTCCCTGGTGTATTAGCTTTTGGACCTAGTCCCTTAAATCTGTTTAGCTGTCATCTCTGACAGGTGTCCACAAGGTTGAAACCTGGGGTGATATATCCTCTTGATTTTTAAATTCTTCCCCATGAAAGAGTATTTAAAAGAAGAACAACAAAAAATGACATATCTCAGATAAGCAAACTCAACCGTGAACCAAACTCAGTTTAGGTTCAGAATTAATATCATGAAATGATACTTGTGACAATTGCACCACTGATAAAACAGACAGAAGACTTTCTATTGAATTCATTCAAGTACGTAGAACTATCAAGTCAGGGCACATTGTGATGGTGACTATACTATTTCCTCCACACTCTGACATGTGTCGAGAAATCATGGAAAGAAAAGTAGAAACATGTCTGGCAATAATGTCCAGGTTACGGTTCAAGACTTTGTTCTGATGGGGAAAAACAGATTGTCTTCCAAATTCAATTAGTTAACTGAAAATTGTCCTGTTTTCCACTCCATGAAGTCCTCATTGCCTGAAATGTGAGCTCTTTTCCCTCTTATTTTTGGATTCCTTCTCCACCGGTTCCTGTCTCTAGGACGGCTTTGTCATCTCCTCTTACTGATTTGTCACACGTTGTCACCACTGGACAGGGACTCGTGCTTGTTAATGTCTCGTCTTCTTGTAAATAAAATGTATAAACCAATCTGTATTCAGGAAATTTTTTTTACAAGCCTGATTTTTCTGATTCTGTCATAATTATGTTTTTGAGTTGCATTTGGAATAGACAGTGTTGATATTACTGCAGTCTAAGTCAGGGAAAGGAAGATGAACAAAAGCCACGTCTCCCTCAAGACTCTCATGCCCTGACTTGTCTGAAATGCCAGGCACTCTTAATTTTCATAATATGAAACAGTGTGAATGGTAAGAGGCCCAAAGATTCACTGTCATTTTTTAAAAATTAGAGGGTCGTTATCACACATTTACTTCCCTGGTGTCTCAGATGGTAACGAATCTGCCTGCAATGCTGGAGACCCAGGTTCGATCCCTGGGTTGGGAAGGTCACCTGGAGAAGGGAATGGCCACCCACTCCAGTGTTCTTGCCTGGAGAAATCCCTGGAGAGAGGAGCCTGGTGAGATACAGTCCGTAGGGTCACAAAGAGCCGGACATGACTGAGTGACAGCACTATCATACATGGCTCTGTCACCAAACCTGAGCCACGGAATCCACATCTGCTTAAATGTGAGCCGACAGGTCTTTTCATATATTTATTCTTATTCTTCCTGCTTCAACTATATTACATTGAGTTGGCCAAAAACTTTGTTTGGGTTTTTCCATTACATCGTATGGAAAAACCCGAATGAACCTTTTGGCCAACTCTATAAAATATGTCAGGAAAAAAGGTCTAATTATGTTGGTTTTCAGATCAAAACTATTTAGGCTTTGCCATATCTCTAGACTGTTGAGAATATTTTAAGATCATATAAATAATCCCAAGGTTTCCCAGAATAAACACTGGGAACTACTCAGCAAACCCAGCTATTTTAGTTCTCATCCATCCACGCTTCCCTTCGTCTATTTCCAAACCATGTTCTTTTTATTTCCTGTATTATTAAAGATAGCTAGGATTATGCTCGAGTAGGTTCGTGTTGAAAAAAGGCTATGCCTTTTATTTTAAGAAGTTTATGACTTTGTAAATGAAGAAAACACCGGGATGTGAGAACAACCGTGTTGCTAGCGTATCCTAATGCTGGCTACACTGAAGTTGAAGCTAAATCCTTGGCTCAAATCCTGAAGACCATTAGCGAGCACAAACAAGGAGGGACGTGTATTCAATCCGATGCCAGTCGTCTGTTTACAAAACATACTTACTCCTTGAGACGACTTCCTGGAGTCTTTGCATGGGTGTTGGGTTTCTCAGCCAGTGCACACAGCCCCCTTGGAATCTAAAGAGTCCAGGATTATCCAACCAGACAAGCAAAAGGGGACGAGTGAAAACAAAGTAGAAAGAAAGAGGATTTCTACGAGGATCCTTTGGTTATCTGTGTCTCCACTGTCCCTGAAGGACTGCGAGATGGACTCCTTTATTTGGAGAGGCCAAAGGTCACATTCTTAGTTTTTAAAGCAATACAAATAACAGCTGGCCACTGAAGACACGTCCTTCCCCCTGATTTCAAAACTGGCCTTTCTTTTCAACATGGCCAGGCTTGGCTTGGATCTAACTCATGTCTCCCTTCTCTCACCAGGTGGAAATCGATGGATGATGCTTAAAACTGGTGATTCAAGGCAGCAATGTGGTTGCATTGTTTAGTGATGAGAAGATAACCAGACATAAAGTATACAAAGTGTATAAAAGAAGAGTAGGGGTGTGAGGGGCAGGACGGATCAAGGAACTCCTGCTGCTTTTCTCTGTAAGCCCGGAAGTATCTGCTTTTTGGTTGTTTGTTTTATTATTAAAGACACTGTAGGTGTTACTTCCATTAAAAACAAATCCAGGTTTGGGATTAGCAGATACACACTACTATATCTAAAGTAAATAACAAGGTCTTACTGTATAGCACAGGGAACTGTATTTAATATCTTGTGATAACCTACAATGGAAAAGAATCCAAAAAAATTATATATATATATATATATGTATATATATATATATATAACTGAATCATTTTGCTGTACGTCAGAAGTGAATGTAACATTGTCAACTAACTGTTGTTCAGTCGCTAAATCACGTCCAACTTTTTGATACCCGTGGCCAGGCTCCCCTGTCTTTCATTGTCACCCAGAGTTTGCTCAAATTCATGTTCATTGAGTTGGTGATGCCATCCAACCATCTCATCCTCTGCCATCCCCTTCTCCTCCTGCTCTCACTCTTTCCCAGCATCAGGGGCTTTTCCAATGAGTCAGTTCTTCGCATCATGTGGCCAAAGTACTGGCACTTCAGCTTCAGCAGCAGTCCTTCCAATGAACATTCAGGACTGATTTCCTTTCAGACTGAACTATACTTGAATTTAAAAAATCCATTTGAAATAAAGCATTTAATTTTGTTTCTAAAATAACTTCTGCATATCATTCATTCCATTTTTAAACATATTTTTTACCCATAATTCAAATGTCCAAATTAAGGTATTTTCCCATTCATAAATATTTAATATCTGGGCCCTAGGGGAGGAAAAAATGGCCAAAAGCACTCTGTTATAATACATTCTGTAGCAAAACAGTAGTTGAATGTAAGAGATAAGGGAGATTGTGATAAGAAACGAGATACTGAGCTTTTTAATTCTTTTTTTTATTACTACTATAGAAGGACTTCAGAATACAGCTTGATAGAGTTATTGGATCGGATTCCCATCCCCCTACTTTATCGTCTCTTTAAAGCAGGGCAGCATTCTTTGCCTGTACCTAGGTTATCATAAACCTGGCTGAGAGTCTGCACTTTGCAGACGATAGAAGACATAAACCCTGGCTCTTCCGCTCCGCTCTCTCAGTTCACTGCCCCTCCGACCCCTGCCCCCACCAACCTTGCATCAGAGGCATCTCACCAAACATCAGCATCTACCTTGCAGGGTTGACAGAAGAATTAAATGGATGACGCATTTAAAGGGGTTTGCACAAGGAAAGCAAGTAATTCATTAATGACGTTGCACAGCACACAGCAAGTATAGGAAAGTCACTTGGCAGCGCTGCTGTGAGTCAGATCCATGTTTGAGAATTGCCTGGTGTCCTGGAGCCAAGCTCACAGCTGATCACTGCTGAATGGGTGTCATCCCCACAAGTCCCAGGTGCATGTCGATAGCTGAAACCAGGAAAGCCAAACAGTTTGTGAAGGATGTTAGCTTTTATCCAAGAAACATCGTGAAGCGGTTCTCTCCTGCTTTCTAGTCTTAGAGGGCTGATTTCATGTTCTCACAAAACTAGGCATACTTGAGAGTGGTCCAGATAAATGCCCAGTAAATTGTTCAAGAATTATGTCCCTAAGGACACAAAACTTCCCAACATTAGGACCCGAGGGAATATCATTTTCACTCTTACTGACATTTTTAAAAATTCTAGTTTCTTGGGAAACAGACCCAGGTTCCCTGTGGCCAGATAAGTTTCCTACGGACCCCAGCACCTTCTCTTTGAGCCACTTTGACTTGGCTGTTCTCTTTCCACTTCGGGCTAAGCCACGTAATGCTTTCAAGTGTGTTCTCTGTCCATCTTCAAGGACCTGTGCTCATACACACACACACACACACACACACACTCATGTGCGCATGCTTGTAACAATAAAATATATGCGTGTTGGTTCTCAACCCTGAAGTGAGAAGTCTCATTTGGCATTTTCTGATTTTTGCCTTTAGCTTTTCCAGCCATAGATGTTTTATATGTTTACTTACTAGAAGAAAACAGAAGCAAACAGAAAAATTCAGGGAATGGACAGTGGGTTTCTGTTTGAGGAAATGGAAACACTACATCCACAATTTCTTAGATCTTCCTTAAGTATGTAAACAGTTACTCCCAGTGAGTTGTTGGTGGAAAGTGAACTGCATCTTTACTTGTTTACATACAGATGGTAGTGTTAACAATTTGAACACCTCGTCAGTAACAGAGATGATAACTTTCACATCTGGAAACAGGAAATAGTACTATTATTTCCCCAAAGCTGATTTCAAAGCCACTGTGTTTGGAAAAGATTTCTTGTCTCCAGGCCCCTTTCTCCACTGCGGGGCACCCCCGCGCATGTGCGGGTTCCCAGGCTCTCCTTCACCGCTCCACACCAGTCCTCGAGCCTGGATCACTCTCATGACCCACCTCCTACTATTCGGAAGTAGAGAGACAATAGAAGAAACTTAAAGTCCACCCAGAATGAGGCCAGCTGCATCATCTGTGGGGTCCCAGTGCAAAATGAAAATCTGGGACCTGGGAAGGAAGGGTCTGTCTAAGGTCAACCTTCCCTTCCCTTAGAACCGCCAGCTCCCAGAAAATGACGGAGAGCTCCTCGGCTGTCTTGATCCAAACTGCTCCTGTGGTTCTCTGCAAGGGCCTCTGTCATGCTGCTGACAAAACTCAGGGACTCAGAAACACTGTCAAGGGCTGATTCCAGCCCTGCACTGGACTGGGCTTCCCGGGTGTCGCCGGTGGTAAGGAACCCAGCTGCCAATACAGGAGACAGGAAACACACCGGTTCGATCCTCGGGGTGGGAGGATCCCCGGGAGGAGAGCGTGGCTACCCACTGCGGCGTCCTTGCCTGGGAAATCCCGCCTGCGGGCTGCAGTCCACGCGGTCTGAGTCGGACACGACTGAGCGACTTGGCACGCTCGCACTGGACCGGGTTCCAGGCTGCCTCCCTGGCTTCAGGTTTCTTCCGGCGCAAAGCGGCGCCACGTTCATACAGGAACCAGTGACACGGTCAGGCTCTACCAGCCTACCTGGGAGTGTGACTGCGCCTGCAGGCTGGCTGAGGTGCGTCCCGAACTCCTGAGGGAGCGCAGCCGCGCTTCTCTGCCTTTAAACGCGCGCGAGATGAAAGGCTGAGGAACACCGGAACCGGAACCGGGGGCCTCGGGGCTCCTTCCCCCGGAACCGCGGTCAAGACTGGTGTTATCGCGAGACTTCCTTCTGATTATGCAGCGCTCAGGGGCGGAAGAAGAACAGATCCAGGCCGTGAAGGGAAGGAAGGGGCGCGAGAAGGCGGGTCTACGTGGAGCTCAAGGAGTCAGGCTGAGCAGAGACGGTAACAGGCAGCGCCAGTGGCTGCCAGGGAAGCTAAGGGAGGGGTCAGCTGACCGAGTCTTCAAATGTATGTTGCTGGACGCTCCTGTTGAAGAAGCCATCTGTTTGGATTGGTTCCCTAGAGGAACTGGGTGGGCCAACATTCTGGAGAGGTCCACAGTCTTTGTAGGAGAATTAAGAAATCAAAATGTCCCAAGGGAAAGTAAAGGGGCTTTACTCTGCCAACAAAGATCCATCTAGTCAAGGCTACGGTTTTCCTAGAGGTCGTGCATGGATGTGAGACTTGGACTATAAAGAAAGCTGGGCGTCAAAGAATTGATGCTCTTGAATTGTGGTGCTGGAGAAGACTCTTGAGAGTCCTTTGGACAGCAAGGAGATCCAACTAGTCCATCCTAAAGGAAATCAGTCCTGAATATTCATTGGAAGGACTGATGCTGAAGCTGAAACTCCAATACTTTGGCCACCTGGTGGGAAGAACTGACTCATTGGAAAAGCCCCTGATGCTGGGAAAGGTTGAAGGCAGGAGGAGAAGGGGACGACAGAGGATGAGATGGTTGGATGGCATCACCGACTCAACGGACATGAGTTTCAGCAATCTCTGGGAGTTAGTGATGGACAGGGAGGCCTGTCCTGCTGCGGTCCATCAGGTCGCAAAGAGTCAGACACGACTGAGTGACTGAACTGAACTGAAGGGAGTTAGGATAGAAGCTCTTATTAAGTGTGATTGGCCATCAATGGGAAAACTCAACCCAGCTGACTGAATCACAATTCATTAATATTCTTTCAATTTATCATTTTTGTCTCATTTAGAACTTGAAAAAAAAATGTGTCATAAATGTTGAGACTGACTTACAGGCTGCATTTAAAAGTTTCAAATCTGACATTTCCGCTCCCTTTTCTTTTAGTCTGTAAATACATATTCTATACACGTCACCCATTATCTATTAAGAAACAGATAAAGAACCATTTCCTGGTAACCATAGACCTCCTCAGCATTCATAGGCATAATCTCAGAAATTTTATCCTTGAATAAAAATTGTGAAAACCTACAAGTATCTTAAAATTGAGGCTTGAAACAGAATGTGTTTTTGTACCCTTAATTACAGCAGTTTTCTGCCATCCTTGGCTCCTGGGTAAGGTTAGTCTCTATATATATTGTTATGGAAATATTTCTCTTCCTTCATATCTTATTCTTAGTTATATTCTTTTTGTTCAGACATCTAAATTTGAGCTAGATTGGGGTAGGAGAGAATTATTATTTTTGATGCATGTTATTTGGGAAAAATTATTCCTTTTTTTTCTCCAAGTGTATGTAGGAAGTATATTTATTTTTTAAAAAAAGGTACAAAGGCACCCCTAGGCTTAGCAAATAGGAATATTTAAAAATTTTTAACATCTATTCATAGTTTACTATTCAAATTATTTCTCTTCTTAGTAACTTAGGGGAATCAGGAGTATTTATTTGCCCAGGAGGAAATATCCACAGGTGATATACATGTTCATATCTGGATTTTAAAATGTTTCTCACAGAGTGACCCTACAACCTTCTGCTACAGCATCATGCTGAGTCCCTTCAGTCATGTCCAACTCTGCAACGCTATGGACTGTGGCCTCCAGGCTCCTCTGTCCATGGGATTTCTCAGGCAAGAACACTGGAGTGGGTTGCCGTTCCTTCTGCAAAGGGATCTTCCCGACCCAGCGATCAAACCCAGGTCTCTTATGTTTCCTGCATTGGCAGGTGTGTTCACCACTAGTGCCACCTGGGAAGCAGTATCACCAGGTTGCTTATTTAAAATGCAGATTCTTGGTTTTCAAAACAGATTTATGCCATCAGAAGCCCTGCAATGGGGCCCTGCTCAGCAACTATCATTAGTTGAGCATAATTTTAGATTCTGTTTGCCTTCTTTTCCGGTAACAATTACTTTGACATAGATTATATCCTTATCATTAATTCCACATCAGGTATCACAGAATGTTATCAATTATGAGTAGAGCCATTGACTTTAATTATTGAAGGGAAAAAAGTAACAGGCAACAAGGCTTCATAATGTGAAGAAGCAGGAACAAGAAATGGATTCTCATCTGATTCTTTTGCTTCAGTAACACTTAGTATGAGGAAAACTGAAAAGAGGAAGAACACGTGGTTGGCATTTAGTCAAGACAATAATCTGTCTGCAACACACGCGGTGTTTGAGATTCCCATTTGTGGGAAACACAGGTGAAGATGAATGAATGATAAATTATTTAAGAAGTAATTGGACCGCAAGAATCTTCTTCCATTTTGTTTTATCAAATTGGCAATAGCCCTTCCACGTTTGGCGATGTCTGACTTTGGGGAAATGAAATTTGACACTGAGGGATGGGGAAGGGCAGGGTTGAGTTTGCTTGGGAATAGATAAACCATACTGATTGAGCTATCCCCAAGTCGTCTCCAGAGGCCACGCCTGGAGACCTCCTTCACCACCTTCTGAATTATAAGGCCTTGAAGAACTCCACAATGCTTTTCCAAGAGTTCATAGTTCGTTAACTGCGACAAAATGAGAACAGGTTTGTAGGTATGAGGGTGACGCGGGTTCAATCAGTAGATGATGCTTGAGGGCTGGTGAGGGGGTGCTTTGCAGGAACCTGGAACCTTCTACGGCTCAGCTACGTTTCCCAACTTCCAGACTTGACTCCCCTCTTAATATCTGTATGGTCATGAATGCAAAAAGGCATTCCATGTCTTGTTTTTCGCGCCATGATTTTAAGCTACATCAGTGGTTTCCAAATCTGGCTTATCAGAATCACCCAGAGAGCTTTTAGAAATCTTGGATGCTCTGTACGACTCCCGCATGACTCCCGCAGATTCGTAGTCCGTGTGCAGTAAAGAATGAGCTGGACCTTAAGAGCGGTCTGACCTTTGCCCTTGGCTACTAAGAGGGGCTCTCCAGGCTCCTGGAATATCCTGTCTGATAAGAATGTCTTTGTTTGCCTGGGATTTTGGCAACTAGACAGTCCAACAATGTGACTTAGGGCGGGGCTTTGGGGGAGACTCAGGTTAATTTCTGTCTCTAGAGTAACCAGGGAAAAGTCAGCCCAGACCTCCGGGAGGGGCCAGGCATGCAGGTCAGCCGTACGGGCAGGATGGGGCCGAATCTTTGAAGGATCTCTGGACACCAGAGCTCGGGTGAGCTTCCCCAGGTGTGATGCTAGTGCTCATCCTTCCCAGAGATGCCTGCCTCCACCTTAGGTATCCCTGCCTTCACCTGGGGTTCTTATGCGTCTTTTGTCTGTAATAAACCTAACCGTGAGTTGTAAGAGCCTTCCGTGAGCTTTGCGAGTCTTTCAGTGAAGCATTGAATCTGACAGTGGGTATGTGGACTCCCTCCAATTTGCAGTCAGCTGGTCTGAAGTGCAGGTGGTCCCTGAACCTGCAGCTGATATTTAAAGTGAGGGCAGTCTTGTTTTTTCAGACTTTCCAGTTCATCTAACTTGTAGCACTCAATATACAGTCACACCATGTTTTATCAGCATGTGTTTTTATTGGGCTTGCCGATATTGAATTTTTGACAAGTTGAAGGTTTGGGGCAACCCCACTCCAAGCAAGTTGACTGGAGTCATTTTTCCAATAGCATCTGCTCCCCTCCGGTCTCTGTATCACATTTTGGTAATTCTTGCAATATTTCAAACTCTCCACCAGCAAGAAAGATTATGACTGGCTGAAGTTCCAGCTGATGCTTAGTAACACTTTTTAGCAATAAAGTATTTTTTAATGAAGGTATTCACATTTTATTTTAGATATAATGCACACATAATAGAACACAGGATAATGTAAACAACAGTTTCATATGCACTGGGAAACCAAAAGATTCATATGACTCGCTTTATTACAATACTTGCTTTATTGCAATAGTCTGGGATGGAGCCTATAGTATCTCTGAGGTCTGCCTATATTTGGAAGGAGCCGGAAAAATATTATAAACAAGAATTGAAATGGTCCTGCTGGGCTATGTTCTATTGAAAGGTCGTCTCCAGGTCTCAACTTTATTTCTTTACATATTTTGTCTGTTTGGCGTATACATTTGTTTTTTATTTAGACTTCAAGTGCAGAAAGTTGAATGATTCATGTGCCTTAATTCAAGAAACACTATCATTCTTGGTTTTGTTGTAATTCTCTATTTCATTGATTTATCCTCATACCAACACTATTTTCATCTGGTTTCTTTTGAGTTTATTCTTCTCTTGCTCTTTTTTTTTTCCCCTAACTTCTTAAGTTGAATGCTTAGCCGTTTATTCTCCAACTTTCCTGTTCACCAAAAAATTCCTCATAAGCTACATGCTGCTTGAGCTGTGTTGCACATTTTGGCCTGTAGTCTTCAATTGTTCAGTTCCCATGTAATTTACTCTTTAACTCAAAACTTATTTAGTAATCATCCATTCAGTTTCTGAATATCTGGACTCTAGACTCTTGCTTAGTTCTTTTTTTTATTGACTTCTTTTTTAACTAAACCTGGAAGTCAGAGGTCTTGGGTCATTGTTGCCAACATTTATTATTTTGCTAGAAATGGCAAAATAGCGATTTTATAATTCTTTTATTCCGTCTGCATGCATTAGCCAGAATTCTTTATAAAGAAGAAATATCCCTCGGCAACCCTTTTTTTTTTTAATCTTTAAATAAGGTTGGTAAAAGAAATTCAGGGTGAATGTTTAATTTTCTTGCCATTATCAATTTTCACAATCATGGACTTGTATCTTAGCAACCTCCAGTGGCGACCAATGTGTGTATTTTAATATCAAGAGCCTGTGAGCTTTCATATGCTTGAAGTGTTCCATTTACTGCATATCATTATTCTTTTTCATGCTTAGCCCCTCCTCTCCCTGCCATGAGGCCAACAGATGGACCGTTAGGTCAGTCCCTGGGTCCTTGAAATAGGATTCTGCTAGTCTTTGATATTGGTGGCTTCCCCAGTGGCCCAGATGGTAAAGAATCTGCCTGCAACAGGTCAGGAGATCCCCTAGAGAAGGGGATGGCTACCCACATAACTTCCTTTCATGCTGACATAGCAAGAAGCTTACGCCAGAAGGACTGATGAACTTTCTCCCTCAGACCTGGCATCTTCTATATCTCTATGTGCCCAGGATTTAATGGGAATTGCTTTTAGGGACCTCAGTTTAAGTGCTGTAAGTGTCTCTAAGCTCATTGCTTCTAGCCTGGAAAATACAGACAGGTTTTAAAGCAAAGCATATCATAAAATTGTTCTGATGTTTCCAATTCAAATTTAATGTTGCCAGATTTTAAACTTCTCTACATTATTTTATTTGCTCAGAAAATTTACTTCCTCCTTCTCCCATGGGTAACAGATTTATTATTTATTCTTTATTGTTTCTTTTGAAGAAAATTTTCCCTTCCCCTTATTTACCCCACAGTTTAAGTAACCACTGTGTCTAGAGAGCTTCCCTGGTGGCTCAGATGGTAAAGAATCTGCGTGCAATGGAGGAGACCCAAGTTCAACTCATGGGTCGAGAAGGAAATGGCAACCCACTCCAGTATTCTTGCCTGGAAAACTCCATGGATGGAGAACCCTGGTGGGCTACAGTCCACAGGGTCACAAAGAGTTGGACATGACTGAGCAACTAACAGTTTCACACTTCCATCCACACTTTAAGTAACCACTACGTCTACTTAGCTTCTTTTTAAAAACCGTGGAACCTACCATATCATGATATGAGATTCTTTCTAGTATTTCCATAGTCAGCTTATATCCCAGTTTAGTGGATGGTACCAAAAATTTTCAACTAGTTTCCTGTTGATGGTCATTTGGGTTGTTCCTAAGCTTTTGTTTTTGGAAATAAATACTTTCTGTATAAATCTTATTTTTTATTTTTGTTCATGTGTATTTGAGATCAATTTCTAAGAAGTAAGACTGCTGAGTCAAAGAGTTAATTCCTTTGGAACTTTTCTAGCAGACTCTGCTCCTGAGTGCTGGATAACTTTGCATTCCCATTGGCAGTGGTAAATGTATGTATCTCCCCATGGCCTTACCAATATGTTATGCTGTCCAATATCTGGATTTGTACTGGGCTTATAAATAATGTAAGTCTCCCAATGAAGTTTAATATACTTTCCTTTCCCCATGAGCAGCACTGATTAATTTTTTTTAAATTCTCTCATTCTTCTTGTGCTTTTGTCAGTGGGCCCCTTATATATTATGAGGCAATAATGTTACCTCAGTAAATGTTTATAAAAATAAACTAAGGTCTATCATTTTGTTACATAATGCCAGTTACAGAATCTTCACCTTGAATTTTTATTTCATGTGACATTAAAACCACTAACGTGTCTTTCTTTGGGTTTACATTCATCTGGAGTGTCTTCCTCAACAGGCTTCCCAGGAGGCTCAGGGGTAAACAGCCCTGCCCGTCAGTGCAGGAGATGCAAGAGACGTGGGTTCGATCCCTGGGTCAGGAAGATCCCTTGGAGGAGGAAATGGCAACCCGCTCCAGGATTCTTGCCTGGAAAATTCCATGCGCAGAGGAGCCTGGCAGACTGCAGTCCATGGGGTCAAAAAGAGTTGGACATGACTTAGTGACCGTCTGTTAGTCGAGCTTCTCCTTCCTTCCAAAGCCTTTAATTTGATGGGCAGCCATAATCTGCCCTGGATTAGGACTCAAAAGGAAATACTGCAAAGAACATGCTCTCCCTCAGCCAGTCCCCATTCCCACCCCAGACAGTTCTGGCCCATCACTTTCCCCCACTCCCCAGGAAGCACCACGCTCCCCAGTGCTGTCAAACGGCTTTGATGCCCATTTCTCACATGCATTAACTTCCTCTCATCTCTCTGGATCCCCAGAGTGAAGTCCTGGAGGCAGAGCTGGTAGCCACCCTCCCACCCCCAACTAGTCTGTCATCCTGACTGAAACTGGAACAGCCCCAGTTTAAATTAAAACTTAAGCAAATGGTCTAGTGTGTGCGTGTGGCTTTCTACCCAAGTAGCATAACTTCCAAGTTGTTCCTTGTTGACACTCCAATGTGATTCTTTCAATGTTCCCCCAAACCTGTTTCTGTTTCCTTGATACATGATAATTATATATTTGTAACGTAGAAGGTCAGGTCTTTATTATTAAAAATACTTGTCATCACTTTGGTTGTTTTCTTTGTCATTATGCTAGATAACAAGCTAGGTTCAGTATGATGAGTCTGATAGTGAAGAAATTATATCTGGTTATCTGATCTGGATGTGGAGTCCTGATTTCTTATCAACAAGCAGAGGAAAGCCTTTCAGAGATTTTGGTGAAAGGGAAATTTCTTTTCTCTGCCTCCAGATCAGCATGGTTCTCCACAGAGCTATGCACACACTCCCAAATATTTTCTCCAGGCGAGCCAAAGGCTGGAACATCACCGTCTATGATTTTCTTTTTAAAATGCTGACAGAACTAGATGTTACATAAGCTGAAATCCTAAAGAGGGGGTCTGGTCTGAAACCCAGCCTGGGATACACAGTCTTTGAAGTTAAGGGTCTTCGATCCATGCCCCCCGATATGCAGGGAACATGAATGCAGAAGGAAAGAAGGGAACTCTTCTGATACAAAATCACTGGGGTCAGTTCCTAGTTCTTGATTTAAATATCCCTTGTTTTCAACTCTTTCTTGTACTTTCTGTCCATCTGTTCATCTCTAATTAGAAAGATAATTCTGGCAAAAGAGAAGACCGAGAGAGTAAAGCCCCTTGACGGAGGGAACCACAGTCCCGGAGGGAGAAAAGTAGTAAATATAATGAGAGGAAAACTGAAATCAAAACATCTGTTTGAGAACAGGCAGAGAACGTGCTTGTGAGAACAGGGTAGTGTGTGAAGCAGGCAGGCTAAAATGATGAATTTGATCAGCAAAAGTAAAGCAAATTCTTCAGTCTGTGAAGACTTCACATGTTTATTGTGTGTCTGTGTGTGTACATTACCAGGATTTTGATATAGTCTTGGCTTTCCTACTTCATCATGCTGTATTGATAAATGTAGTCACAAAAAGACGGAGGGCACCAAAAGCCAACCAGAAGCTTCGTGCGTGGTCAACACACGGTTTAGAGTCCGGCACCGGCCAACTCTGATCCATGGCAGGAGCCGTGGGCACGTAGCTCATTGCAGGCTCATCACAGGATGTGGGCAACTCCCATTCTCAGGGCACTGTGTGCTCCCATGGGAAGTGTTTCACTACTTTAATGTCAAAATAGTGCCAGTATTTAACGGACAAGAAATCATTAAAGCAATTGATTGATTTTTCATAAATCATTTTAAGTGTACAATAATACATAATACTATAGAAATTTAGAAAAAAAAGAGTCCTGTAATTCCACAACTTAGAGATAAATATTGTTTAGATTTTGTTGACATTTTTCCCTACATGTTTTATAAATCAGGTTATATATGGAATTCTTTATCCTGCTTTTATTGATTATATATAATTTTTTCCCATTCACTAGATGAGATGGGATGAGATGAGAGGATGAGATGGTTGGATGGCATCACCAATGCGATGGACATGAGTTTGAATAGGCTCCAAGAGTTGGTGATGGACAGGGAAGCCTGGCATGCTACAGTCCATGGGATTGAAGAGAGTCGGACATGACTGAGTGACTGAACTGAGCTGAATTACTTTATAATTTTCAGTGACTGTATAAATATTTTATTATACAAATGTGTTAGAATTTGCCTTTTTCTGGTGTTTTTTAATTTTGAGACATTATTGTTTGGGGAATTTTGACTAGGAATGAAGTTAGAAGGTATAATTAATTTAGCAGCTTTTTGATAGATCATTTAAAAATATTTTGGTTTTTCACTTCTTAAAAGGGGGTTAGTAAAACATGTATGTATCTGTTAAGATACCAAAAACTAGTTAAGAGAAAAAAACTACTATAGAGCAGATAATTATTACAGCCAGATGAAATGACTTTAATTATTCAACTTTGAACTAAACTATAATTTCTTTTTAAAATTTTCAGTGTTTCTAAGGCTTTTTGAGAGATGATCCCAAGCTTACATTTTGTTTTGCTCTGCCAGGCTATGTGTTGGTATGTGTGTGCTCAAGTGCAATTTTCCTATAATGGATGGAGGAAATAAGGCATTAAGAATACAGGGTGCTGAGAGCCCTTTTTTGGTCCATACTAAATGTCCAAACTTTTCTTTAACCCAAATTATTCAAGCATTTATTTGTAGAACTCAATAATTCATTATGTTTGGAATTTCACTTGAAATCCAATTGGAGTACATTTGAAAAGCTCATCCATCTTGAATAGTGATATTCTAAAACCAATGGTAGATTATGTCATCTACAATGGTAGCAAAATTAAACAATTGTTTCCCTTTACGCATTATGGTTGCAAAGTAAAACTATATAGCTGAGAGTACATTCTTCCACCCAAGAAAATCCAACAACCTACATGCACATTTATTGAAAAACACCGTGTATTAGGCTGTGGTAAGAGAAGCAGAACCAATAGGAGAGAGAGAGAGTGAGAGAGAGAGAGAACAGACGATACTTCCATTTATTGCAGAGAATTGGCCTACAGCTTTATGGGAGCTGTCTAAGCCCACAGTTCGTAAGTCAGGAGTCAGAAAGAGAGGGTGCTGAACAGACTGCTACCCATGAGAATGAGTTAAAAAGCACAGAGTCTTCAAGCTCAGTGAAGCCCTAAAAGAATCTCACTTAATAAAGTCAGGGCCATCTAGGATCATCTCCCTTCAATTGACTTGAAGTCAACCGATTAGGGATTCTAATCACACCCACAACATCCTTAGCATCCATGTCTGACTGAGTAAATGAGACCTGTGTTTTCATCTGGCCAAGTTGCCACATCAAAAAGTTATCACCTATGGAAATAAAGTAAATTGAGCTTAAGTCCGATTTTCAATGCTGATTGAAAAGTGTTTGACCACCTTAGTTTTATAATTTAACTTTTGAGCTGAAAGAGTTAAAGACGAACAGCACAGCTTCTGACAATTCATTGTCAGTCCTCAGTTTGCTGGCTTTGCTGGCACACAGTTAGAATTTGCAAACTTTGTACACTTTTACTCCACGTATTATTGACTTCTACAGTTCTTCTTTAAAGCTCTTAGCCACCATTTGCATTAATATTAATATTTAATACAATTCTGGCTAATATTATCCTCTGAATGCTTTTATATAATAATAGCTTTGCATCTGCACAATACCACTCTTCCAAGGGCTCCGGGTGCTTTGTCGACAGCAAGCCAGATTGCTTTCCTGACTACGTCGTTCTCCATCCACCCCTAGAGAAATGTTAACACTTCAGAACAGGACCTTGATTTGTGCTTGTAGTAGAGATAAAGTAATCAGTGTTGTCACAGCATAAGATCCTTCTCCAGTAGGTCTGAGGAGGATTATTCAGGCCTTTAAGTGCTCCACAAAGTCTCGTATGGAATTAGCTACTCGTTACAGTTGTGAAATTAAACATAGGGCATTAGACATTAAGAAACTCTATCTCTAAATAATGGGTAAGTTGTAGTTGGAACAAAACATTGTTCAGGTCAATGGGATTTTCCAGTGGTTTTAGGAAAGAAGCCGGTGGAGTTTGGATAGGGTTGTTATCTCTTTCATTATGTATATTTTATTACAAAGGGGAGAATGTTCATAACCAGGAAGAGGGATGTTCTCAGCTGTAAAGTTGGGGGTAACTTAAATACTTCCTCTTTATCTGGAAAAATGAGAACCATCTACTGTGTTCAGTCTAAGATACTATCAGTGACATGTCCCAGGAAATGACATCACCTCATCAACAATAAGCCACACTGATGATACTGGGGGTCATGAAGGCTCTTGCTGGATTTGCGCCTAAATACCTTTGTAGTTCGAGCAAATCACTTAATATCTTCATCTCTGTTTCTTCATTGATAGGGCTGGAGAACTGGTTTAAGTGACATTTCTCCACACTGTTGTGTGTAAAACTCTTTAAAAAAGGGATTAAACATGTTGACTGAAGCAAACATTACCTAGAGAAAGGGTATGGGTATTTCCATTTAACGTTGAAATGCTTCAAAAATTTATCCTTAATGCCAAATATTTTCTATACTTGAAATGAAGTGTTAGTTGCTCAGTCATATCTGACTCTTTGCAACCCCATGTACTGTGGCCCACCAGGCTCCTCTGTCCATGGGGTTCTCTAGACAAAAATACTGGAGTAGGTTCCCATTCCCTTCTCCAGGGGATCTTCCTGACCCAGGGATCGAATCTGAGTCACCTGCATTGCAGGGAGATTCTTTACCACTGAGCCACATGGGAAGCCTATATAATACAGCACATGTGGACAAACTGAACATTTATTATAGAAAATATGGTGACTATAGTTGGTTTTACATATTCTAATATTATTTTCAAACTTGGTAAAATTATCTTCTCACTTTCAACTTAAAAAATTCAACTTAAAATTAAGTCTAAATTAATTACTTAATTCACATTAGAAATTGTAATACTATGGCTAATCTTATGGATTCTCTAGGATGTCAAATTCTCTTAAACGTTATTAGCACCCTACACATCAAATATACAAATTGTTGTTCTCAAACTTAACAATAAGTCTCCATGCAATGAATTTATGTCACCAATATACTTGACTCTAAACCTTTCTGGGTTATTTATAGTCATCTATTTATCTTTTATGGAAACAATTTCCTACCCCAAGTAAGTTGGGTTATATCATTTACTGACTGAGTTTGTGTGTTCAGAGATTTTGGCTGCAGTATGAGATCTGGAGAGGTGGACATCCAGGGCAGTTTTTCTCCAAATGACGAGAGACAGGTTGAACCTTTTTTATAGTCTCTTGGTCAAACTGGGCTTCAAGTCCAAACTCTGAAAGTGGGATGGATTACATTTTAATTTGGATATGCAATGACCGATTGATTCTCAGCTCTGGTTTGAACCTGCAGACTCCACCAGTTTGAAATCAATTAATATCTAACACTAAACAGCATTTACTCTTTGGTATTGTTCTGAATGTTCCTCATACTCATCTTGTGTGTGTGTTAGTCACTCAGCCATGCTCGACTCTTTGCGACCGTAAGGACTGTAGCCCACCAGGCTCCTCGGTGCATGGGGTCCTCCAGACAAGACTATTGGAGTAAGTTGATATTTCCTCCTCCAGAGGACCTTCCTGACCCAGGGATCAAACCTGCAGTGTCCTGCACTGCAGGTGGATTCTTTACTGCTGAGCCCCACGAGGCCCTTGAATGTGGCCACTGAAGATGGTAATTCTCGCTTGCTCTGTGAGTTGGAGGCCACAAGTTTGCCCTGGGCGTTTCCTGGAGCACTCAGCCATCCTGGGAGAGGGTCTGCAGGAAACAGCAGAGCATCCGGAGGGGATGCCGGTGGGGGAGGCTGGGGTGAGACACCAGGCTCTCCTGGAAGGCCCGCAGGCCCGCTTTCTTTTGATTGGTTGCACGGAGTTGGCATTCCTGAATGAGGTGGCATCTTTAAGTCCAGGGCCTTTCAAGACCTTGGGGCATAAACATTGCTCACTAAAACTCCAGCGTTTGGAATGGGTCCTGGGTGAGGAATAGACCCAAGAAGATGGTAATAGAAGTAGTAGATGTTTTGTGGAAGGGATTGGAAAGCTCGCTCCTGGAGAGTGGTAAATAATGTCTGCTATTAGGCTCCTTTGTCATCATCAGTCATTTCCCTCACCTTTGTCTTGCTAAGTGGGACAAGAAGAAATAAAAAGGCAAACCAAGATGTCTTGCTACACTCTTGCTGTGTTATTTATAGTTCAGATTCTTAAGGAAGTGAGACTCATTGTTCCTACATTGAGCACACAGCTTTCTAGCAAAAACAGCCTCCCCCGGTTAGGACTCTAGGCTTTTCACTTGAGTGGTACTAATTTCCCTCTATCTGCTGGGAAATTGTATTTAGAGATGCAGTTGACCTCATTTGAAATATATCCGCTTTATTGAGTGAAAGGTAGGAGTCTTATTTACGTAAGAGATAGGTTTCCCAGGTGGCTGACAGTAAAGAACCCACCTGCAATGCAGGAGACCTGGGTTTGATCCCTGGGAAGGGAAGATCTCCTGGAGGAGGAAATGGCACCCCACTCCAGTATTCTTGCCTGGAGAATCCTATGGACAGAGGAGCCTGGGGGGCTACAGTCCACGGGGTTGCAAGAGTCAGACACAACTGAGCGACTGAAACACCACCAAGAGATAGATGATTAAGAGAAAACCCCATGAAAACCCCTGTTTTGAATCTTTTTTTTAAGATTGTTTTAAAAACTTATGTTCTGTGTTAAACAATAGAGTCCTTTTCACTAAGGATGTAAAGACTTGAAGATGATAAGGGAGCCTGTAAAGGAAAGTCAGGGTTTATAGAGTAAAGATTTAATCAGAAAGGAATAAAACTTGGAGAGAGTTGTTTTGGAAAGGAAGAAAGGAAAAAGCAGTCGCAAGGAAAATCCTTGGAGGCACTCAGGTGTGGAGGGCCTCCTAAACTCAGAGATCAAAGCAGACAGGTTTCTTCTTACCTTAATGTTTCCTGCCTGGCCGGCCCACAGTGAAGAGCGGAGCCAAGATACAAGAGAGAAGAGACAGCACTTTCTAGAATGATAACGACAGGCTCGCTGGGAGAACTACATTTATTTAGCACAAGTGGCTTCAACAGCCAAGTGGATCAAGGTAGGCAAGGTGTACGAGGAACCCTATGGAGTGGCCTGAGGTGACGAGCTGGCCCACGGCTCAGGTTCCTAAGATGCATGGGTGCCCTGGAGAGGAGAGGACCCTAAAACTGAACTTGACAACTGGTGAGGAAGTCACTTTCTAAGAAAGGATGGGAAAATGCAATGATTACATTAAGCTGTGTGATTAAGTCAAGGCTGAACACTGGACATTTTTCTTTCTTTCCTTTTTTCTTGTCAACTTTTAACTTTGTATTGGGGTGCAGTCGATTAACAATGTTGCGGTAGTTTCAGGAAGGGACTCAGCCATACATATACATGTATCCTTTCTCTCCCAAACTCTCCTCCCATCCAGGCTGGCACATAACATTGGGCACATAACATACATGTGATACAATTGGTCTTTGTTGGTTATCCATTTTAAATATAGTAGTGTGTACATGACCTTCCCAAAGTCCCCTATTTTAAATATAGCAATGTGTATAAAAAATTGACAGTTTTCTCAAGCATTAAACATATCTTGGTCTTTAAATGCATTTTCTATTTGACGATTCTACCGCGACTAAAAGATTAATGAGTACAGCTCTGTACTGGTTTATTTTTCTCACTCACTAGTTAAAAGCTTGGTAATCAGGCCACTCGGATGAAGAGAGAATCTGCCCTCATCCCCTGGGAAAGCCTGTCCTTTGATGAGGGGGCATTAAGTCCTGAGACTTACAATCACCACCGCAGCTCGGGTCATTACAGCCCTTTTACAGGCCTGAAAAGCTACTCAGGAGATTCCTTCATTCATTCAACCAGTAATTGAGTCTACTGTGCGCAGGGCTCTTACTGAGACCTGGGGGTTGAGAGGTCCAGGGCACCCTGCCTTCAGAAGCTAGCTCCACTCTAGTGGAGAAATGTGTGCAAACCTGGTTACACGTGCAGCAGAAAGGGTCAATTCAAGACACTCCTTCAGAAAGAAGGGCTTTGTGGTCCCGTCTGAGACACGGGCTGGAAGCGATGGGAAGTGCACAAGTGCCTTTCTCACCAAACTAAGTCTATTTGCAAACTTTCAGATTTATAAGTTTCACAAATGTTTAGGGAAAAGATTCTCTGAGGCACACATGGTGTTAAGAGGCAGGTTTTAGAGTCACTCTGGGGTAAAGACCCACATGAGTCTGGCAGGTTGTTCTCCTTTTCTGAGCTGTAGGGAGAATTCCACACCTGGAACAGGGAAACCTTTGATGGTTACAAGGAGTCAGCGAGGGAACTTGGCAGGTAAAGCCTTCCGCAAGCCCGAAGTGATGGGCAGTTTGTAGCTGTTCCCATGACAACATCAGGAGAGGCGCTCTGAGAGCCTCAAGGCTTCCTACCGCAGGTCTTCACCTCCGCATCTGGAGACAGAGACCTCGGCACCTTCAGTCTGCCCACCACACCTCCACCAGAACCATCCCTGAGACCAGAGCACCCCACTGAAACCCTGATGGGCCCCACCGCCTGGAGACAAAGATCCCTCTTCCCTGATTGAACACAAGTTCTCCCAGGACCAACCAGGACGTACTCTTCCGCATCATCCCCCCTACCCCACCCTGCATCTCCCCCGGCCCCGACCTCCACCAGCTCCTGACCCTGGGAACTGCCTCCCCTCCCCAGACAGACCCGGGGCGGGCGCTGACCCCGCTAGGTTTCGCCATGACTCTGCCTGCGCCTGCCTGCCTTCCTTGTGATGCCTTCCCTCACATCGCTCTGTAAAGGCCTTTTAAATCACATGCATTCATGGAAAAGCTCCCCCGTCATAACCCTTCCACGGGGAGCGTGTCTGCCCTGGCCTAAGTGCACACAAGGTCTCCTATACTATGAAATGACCCAGCCTGTTCATGCTGCCATCTCCTCATCTCGGTCACAGACTCCTCAGGGTCTCTTATTTGCCTTTGAATTCTCAGCCCACCGTCTGGCATGTAGCTGGCCTTCCGTTACGTTTATTGAATTATATATATATATATTTTTTTTTTCGCTGATTTGATGTGATGTATATTTACAGATTCTCGTTTTCCTTTAGGTCCTGACCATCGCTACCGTTTGTTGCTCGCGGAGTCGGTAATTACACATCTTGGTCGGAGCAGTTTGTCTCCATCACTGGGTAACTGAGCATCGATTTGCCCAGCCTCATAATTTGAGTCCCCTCTTCCCCGAGTCCTTGCATTGTCTGCAGTGACCTCCGCGCATCCCCGAAGGGCGCTGTCCTCTCTTCCTTGGTCCTCCCCACCTCCCGCCCCGAGCCCTCTGACGCCGTGGACCGTTCACTTTAATTACACTCCATCTCATGATTTGTGCTGGACCGCTCTGCCGTCCCTCATCTCCAGGGTCACCTGGGGTCCCCTGATGATATACCCTGGAACCCATTCAGCGTGTCTGGGGTATGCGTCTGTATGTCAGAGAAACCCGTGCTCATCACCTCCGCTGTCAGGCCAGCAGTGGGGGTGGTTATTCATGGGCTTTGCAGCCCCACAGCTGCTGCCGCTGCCGCTCGTTGCTTCCTGGTACCACTGCTTGGATGTTGGCTAATTTCCTCAAGCATAATGCCGAGAAAATAGCGCTCTTCTGGAAAAGTCCTCTCGACAGAGATGCCTCTGGGCACCTACATCGTGGGTGGCTTCTTGAGTCTGTTCCCCCTTCTCCGCCCCACCCCCACCCCAGGCTTTCTAACCTTCCAATCACCTTTGACTTTTAATTTCTCGGTAGGCCGTATTTGAAACAAATCAGTGTTTCCGTGATCATCTTTATGTCACTGTCTTAATTTTAAATCACTGGTACCACTGGATGAGAATTCAAATGAAATAAGTGCTGGGGGCAAACCTTATCACCTCTCACACGCCCCCATCCCCCAAAGCACCTCGGACCTTCCCGTTAGTTTTCTGCCGTCATTTAAAGTAATAGCTTACTTGCTGCTCTCAGTTTACCAGAAAGCCTCTGTTCTTCTCTCGAAAACTAGAATTTTCACGTCACCCCTTTTGTTTCACTTGCACAATTTAAATCACTGATTTCTTCAGTTGACTTCCCCCCCACACCCCCTGCAATCTGAGCTCTTTCTATGTCCTTTTTTCCGTAATTATTTTACTTAATCTTGATTATAAAACCTCATGGGAAGGATAAACTAAGAGTTTGGGACTAACATACACATATTATATATATATATATATATATGTGTGTATATGTATATATAAAACATATACCTAACATAAATGACATATAACTGTATAAAACAGATTATCAACAAGGACCTACTGAATAGAACAGGAAACTCCACTCAGTATTCCATAATAACCTACATGGGAAAAGAATCTGAAGAAAGGATGGATATATGTATATGTGTAACTAAATCACTCTTCTGTACACCCAAGACTCACACAACACTGTAGATCAGTGATAGTCTAATAGAAAATAAAAATTAAATTTAAAAAGAACTCATTACTCAGCTCTCCACAAATCTGGGAGCTGGAGAATCCCATGGACAGAGGAGCCTCCAGGCCATGGGGTCGCAAACAGTCGGAGACTGCTGAGCAACAAAGACACCCCGAGCCCAGAATCCGCTTAAGCCAGAGTCTGTTGAGACCAAACCACTGCCTTCTCTTGTGTGATGTCACAGGTGAGTCCCTAAGGGGAAGGCTGGGTGATGACCCACTCAATTCTGAGTTCTCTTGATTGTCTGAACTGTGTCTGTCCTTCTGGGTTCAGTTCTACTGTTGGGTTTGCTCCCTCTTACTTTCTTACTGAGGCTCCTCCAGGGTGCTTGGCCGCCTTTTAAGACGGCAGGCCTGGGAGCTGGGTGGGGTTCTCTGCTGCAATGCGAGGAAGTCCCCCTCGATGGACACATTCAGGCTCCTCCTTTCGGTGGGGTGGACTAGCTGGTCCCCTGGAAGCTCGGTCCAGCCTGTTTCCTGGCTTCTCGGGGGCGTGAACGGGCAGAGAACCTGCCGTCAGCGGCAAGCTCCTCCTGCCGCCTCCAAGGCGATGTCAGAACCCGCGGAGCCAGGCTCTGGATCGCCAGCGCCCACTTGTCTTTCCGTTTGCTGTTGTTTTCCTGATCCCAACCCCCCGGTAGCCCACGCCTGGTGGATCGTCAGTGAAAGTGAAAATTCACGTGGTTCTCTGCTGTTGGCCACGCCGTGTTTGTTTCCGGGCCTCCTCCTCCCCCGCACCTGCCGGGTTTCCCCTGGGTCACGCCCTCTCTCAGTGTGAACGCATCAGAGCCCCATTTCGCGGGCCCTTCGGAGGAGAGCATCTTTCCAGCGGCCTTCCTTGCTTCCGCCTCATGTGCCCAGGGGCTTGGCTTTCTCTTCTCCAGGAACCCACTCATCACACGCATCTGATGATGGCGTCCTCTCTAAATAATTGAAGTATACTTGATTTATAAGCTTGTGTTAATTTCTGCTGTTCAGCGAAGTTACTCAACTGCTGGCTCAGACGGTAAAGCGTCTGCTTACAATGCAAGAGCCCTGCATTGCCTCCTGCAATGCCGGAGACCCAGGTTCGATCCCTGGGTGGGGAAGATCCTCTGGAGAAAGAAATGGCAACCCACTCCAGTATTCTTGCCTAGAAAATCCCATGGACGGAGGAGCCTGGTAGGCTGTAATCCATGGGGTTGCAAAGAGTCGGACATGACTGAGCGACTTCACACATTTAAAAAATTCTTCTCCTATACAGGAGGAGCTTGTTCACTCATTCTATATATAATGGTCTGCCTCTGCTAATCTCAAACCTACCCCTATTTTTTTCTTTATAGTTACAGGTTTTTTTTTTTTTTCTTTTTATACTTCTGACGGACTTTAAGACAAATGGGAATTGATGCATACACTTATTTCTGCCAATCTGGGCTTGAAGCTCGCATAACTAGTTAAAAAATTCATGAATGAAGAATTATTTTTGAGGAATTATCAATTATTAAGCACACGGCTTGAAACTTTCTCTTGTACCATCTCATTAACTTCTCATCATCACCCTAAGTAGCCCCGTTTACAAGTGAAGAGATGGAGGTTCAGAGAAGTCTATTAACTGCCCAAAGTTGCACAGCTCTCAAACGGGGAAGCCACCGTGTGAACCCAGGCATCTGAGTCTAAGCTGAGTGTGCTTTTATTTATGCTATAGCTGAAAACAAACAAGTCACCTTGGACTTGTAGAAGGTTGGAGATGGTGAAGAAAAATGGATATTTGTACTTAATCACTGTATGAGATGAATCTATTTTTTTCTATGGATGGGGTCAGATGTCAACTCTGGTCCCATCCCTTGGAATTCACATAAACAGGGAGAGTAACTTGACGGTCAGAAATAGGAGAACTATTTTTGAGAACTAAACACTTTTGAGGACAGAATTGGAATCCAAAGTGGTCACAAAGGCATGACAAGAAAAACAAAACAGATCTAACCAGAATAAGTTTCACAGGGTTAGGGTTATCAGATTTAGTAAACAAGAATACAGGATACCCAGTTAAATCTGAATTTCAGATAGACAATGAATTCTCTTAATATATATCCCAATAAGAAACAATTTGTTGTTTGTCTGAAATTTAAATCTAACTGGGCTTCCTGTGTTTTATCTGGCAACACTACATAGGGATAAATGCATTTTCATGAATTTCAGCCTTAAAATGTATACTGTTGTAGCACTGGGGACTCTGATAGGGGTTCCTATAGAAGATTTATTGTTTAGGTTGACCGTAATATCAAAATGGGGCTCCCATGGTGGCTCAGTGATAAAGAACCCACCTGCCAACGTAGGAGATTCAGTTTCCATCCCTGGGTCAGGAAGATCCCCTGGGGGAGGAAATGGCAACCCACTCCAGACTTCTTGCTGGAAAACCCCATGGACAGAGGAGCTTGGAGTGCTAGAGTTCATGGGGTTGCAAAGAGTCGGACATGACTGAGCACACACACACACACACACACACACACACACACACACACACACACCCTAAGAAAGTGGTTTTCAACATGTGGGCTCAAGAATACCTTCTCATCAAATGCAGCTTCCTGGGCCCCTGGAAACCTGAATGTCCAGAAAGAGGGCTTAGAAATGTCCATTTTTAACAAGTTCCCCATGTAATGCTTAGACACACAGAAATTTGAGAATTACTGATAAAGAAAAAGAAGACGTCTTATCAGGTGCTAGTCAGTCCACACCCAGAAGACTGTTCAGTTTCCAGACTGCGTGTTATTAATACAAACACAGATCCTAAGAAATGAGACCAGGGTGGAAGGACTTTGCTCAGATGGTCTAGGCAAAACATCAGAAGGAGCCAGCACTGTTGAACCCAGAGGATTTTCAAGAAACATGAGAGTTTACTCAAATATGATGGGAGAATATGTGGACTTTTTCCTCAATGGGTGCCCAGAAGTTAGGATTAAGTTCAATGAATAGAATTTACAAGCACAGTTAGGCTTAATTAATATAAGGATGAATTGTCACCCATTATTCTGCCTAGAAATGGAACAGACCTCCTTTCAAGAGAAGTTCTTCTCCATCACTGGGGCATTGTGAAAATGAAGGATGAAGGCATGCCCGAGACTCTGTTGATGGGATTCCTCAGAGGCTGGCCATAGGGTCAGTTCTGACTGAGTACCCAAACACTCCCCAAGCCCCACCCATACATTGTAGTCTCAATATTGATAACCAGCATGTTTGCACTGAGATGGATAAAAATCAAGGGGTGAAGTTTCCTAAAACTTTAAAATAACCAGCCCTCTGAATTTTGAGCAGAGTAGAAATTGTTGATAGTGATATACTGATTTTCAAAATCACGTTGGACTCAGGTGAATGCAAATTTAAGGCTCTTCACTGTGGAGAAGAGAGAAGCGACGCCATGTCCGTGGAGGATTTTCTTCCAAAGGCTGGGTCTGTTCATGAGGATCTCCGCAGGATCTCCTTTTCCGGAGTTAAAACTTCCTCCTGAGACTCGGTCAAGTCCAGCTGAGATGTGAAGTGGGCGGTGAGGTGGAGGGAAATGTTCAAATTCATATCACCCTTGGGGATCATTCAGTTCAGTTCAGTCGCTCAGTCATATCCGACTATTTGCGACCCCATGAACCGCAGCACGCCAGGCCTCCCTGTCCATCCCCAACTCCAGGAGTGTACTCAAACTCATGTCCATTGAGTCAGTGATGCCATCCAGCCATCTCATCCTCTGTCCTCCCCTTCTCCTCCTGCCCCCAATCCCTCCCAGCATCAGGGTCTTTTCCAATGAGTCAACTCTTCGCATGAGGTGGCCACAGTACTGGAGTTTCAGCTTCAGCATCAGTCCTTCCAATGAACACCCAGGACTGATCTCCTTTAGGACGGACTGGTTGGATCTCCTTGCAGTCCAAGGGACTCTCAAGAGTCTTCTCCAACACCACAGTTCAAAAGCATCAATTCTTCTGCACTCAGCTTTGGGGATCATACAATCCTTATTTAGTTTTTCAAAACAGTCTTTCCTTTAAAATTAAAGTGGGGACTTCCCTCGAGGTCCAGTGGTTAAGAAGCCACCTTCCAGCACAGGGGACGTTGGTTTGACCCCTGGTCAGGGAACAGAGATCCCGCATGCCGTGGGGCCAGGACTGGAGAGCCCAGGACCGCAACTACTGGGCTCCCCGCCCAGAGTCCATGCCCTGCAAGCAGAGAAGTCTTTGCACCACATCAAAAAGCCTGAGTGCCAATGAATGGTAAAAAGTAAATGGGGAAAAAAAACAACAACAAACAACTAAATGTGAATAACTGGGAAGGCAACATATATTTCTTTGAAAACGATGAAATCCTATATTCCTTCTTTTCTGATTGAGAATATTTGAAAGTTACTGAGTGTATTTCACGCCATCCAGCAAACTCAAGTTCCACGTTTGAAGTGAAATGTGATAAATTGCCTTGAGAGGAAAGGAAACACCTTTGAGTTAAACCTTAAGTTCATGTCAATTTCAGCAGCAGATGCAGCTGCTTAGGAACTAAAGTTGCTTTTTTCTTTCCCCTCCTTTTCATAATACAATGAATTTTAAAAAGGGATCCCACTCATTACTCAAATTGCCAAGGTCTTAACTCATTCAGGTGACTTGATTGATGGGAGTTCTGGGGGTTTTGCAAGCCCTGTGTGACTTTGGTTCAGACCCTGAGTAGCAGGTTCATCCTTCTTATTGTTGTTATTTTAATAGTCAGCCTTTGTCTTTGTCCTGCATTTTGCTTTCCTAAGGAAAAGACCAAAGGGGGCGGGGGGAGGTGAGCAATGAGAAAGGCTAGACCTGTAATCAGGAGAGTAAGCAGCTTGGCTGGGGAGAAGGCACTGGGGTCGGTCACAAGAGGAGAGGGGAAACCTCGGTGCCCAGGAGCTATTATGATCATTAATTCAGTTCTACGGATCTGAGGCTGGGGTGGGGAGGTGGTGGGGGTGATGCTGGGGATGAGGAGAGGTCGAGGGAAGGGCGGGGCTCCTGTGGGAGGGGAACCCAGAAAGTCTGGCCTTGGCCCCAGGGAAGGAGGAGACAGGAGGGCCCACGCCTGGGCTGCAAAGGAAAGCAAGCACTATTTTTAATTTCAATGACTCTATTAAAAGATTCAGAGGACCCAGAGGACCAAACGGAGATGCAGCTTGGTGTGCCTTGGCAGCTTCGCCCACCACTCAGAACGGACTAGAAGCTGGGGCCGCAGATGGAGCTGGGAAACCTCAGACGAGGGCCAGGGTGCAGGCGAAGAGAAGAGGCAGACGCTCGGGGCGCAGCTGGGACCGGCCCTTGGGGGCCGCGGGGACCACGTGGACGCCCGGCCCGGCTGCCCCCGGGGGTCGGGGGGAAGGAGCCGCCAGGCCTCCGGCCAGGCCTCCGCCGAGGCTCGTGGACGTGCACCCAGGGCGCCCCGGGTTCTCTGCTGAACACAGCCGTGGGCGTTTCTTGCTGCTCAGAGGGATGGAGCCTCAGTTAAACCAAATGCTGAGATGAGGACGTTAACGACTGTGTTTGGCCTCAGAGACAAAATGGAGTTGAGGCGTATGAAGGGCCTTTCCGGGGGTGTCTCCAAGATTCAGAGGATTTTCCAGGAACCCTCACGTCTTCTGACTGCGTGTTAATATCTACTTGGATGCCGGAGTGTTGGTTTCCTCCGTCAGAAGCTCCTCCATGTACAGCTGTTATTTTTCTTTTCTTTTGGTCTGTAGAGTTCGTAGGCTCTACCTTGCAGATAGACTTTCTGCTGTTATATACTGCCCTCTGCTGCCCACTTCGATTGTTCTTGACCGGCTTCTGAAGTCAGTGTTAAGATAGTGAGCTTGGATTAATAAATTAATTTGACTTTTTTTTTCTCCCTTCTTCCTGGAAAAACCTAAAACAAACAAACAAAAACTAGATTGTTACATTTAACATAATAAAGAAATTGAAGGATGTTATTTCTTAATCTTTCTGCATCCTCCTAAAATCAAAGTAAAAATTTTAAGGTGAAGGCACTTTGATGTTATATCTCTACTTTAACGTGCTTAAGTGTATTCTTAGGAGACTAGAAATTCTTGAGTTAATTTATGTTTGTAAAGACTAAGTCCTACAGCTTTCCAGATTGTTAAACCCTGTCAGCAATCCTTAGTATGTAAAGAAACCACCTCAGCCCCAAATCAAAAAGTAAAACGAAAAATGCAGCAAAATATATTTGAAAGCCAAACCAGACTTTGTGAGACATACTTGAGGCATGGCTTCTGAATAGTAGGGTATGTGAAATAGCTCGCTAGCAACAGTCACCAGACATTTCATGCTTTGTAATAACTTAAAAGTTCATAAACCACGGATTCATGCTTAATTATGAAAGGAACTGAGATGGAGTGAAAGTTGCAACGTCTGGGTTAGAATTAATTGTTTCAAAATCCTCAGCCTGTTGCTTTGTCTGCGGAACAAAGCTCTGTCTTTAATAGTAATTAGGAGAAAGAATTTGGTGTGTCAAACACTTTCTTGCAAAACCAAGGTTCAGTGGTGAATTCTAATTAAAGTCATTTTATTATTAAAAGAAAGCCAAACATACTTTTAAAAACGTCTTTAAAAGGGAAAGGCACTGTGGTATGGCAAAGGAGTGATCGTTGTTTATGGAACCGGAGTCTGTTTTAGAGTGAGCTGTGTTCTGTTGTTTATAATTATTTGGGGGTTTGGAGGTCTCTCGTGTGGCTTTTTCCTGGGTTCTTTAAATTAAATAGCACTGTGTCTCTCACAGCTCCATTCCGTTCTGGTTGAATAAACTTCTTCAGAGTGTTGGGGAGGGGGGGTCCCATCACTTCCTGGACGAACAGTTGGTTGCTGAGAGCAGGTTTATTTAAAGCAAGAAACTCGATTAAATAAGTCTTTGGTCACGCTGTCGAGGAGGTTGTTAACGCCTCGTGGACAACGGCTATCCATGCAGGGGGACGTTCATAAAAGCTTCTCTGGCTTTCTGACCATGTAGGTCTGAAGGAAGCCTTTTCTGTATATCGAAAGACTTCATGTTCATTTTATTCTACGCAGTCTTAATTTGAGTCTGAAAAGGGGAACTCCAGGGCAGACATAAAATTAACTTCTCTTTCAGTGTCCTAACCTTTGGGTTTTAATTTATTCACTTGTCAATCTTCTGAATGCCTCATGAGCTCCAGCCATTGATTTCCGTGGCCGATGCTATTTTTCCTGTTTGTGATAATATATTGTCCCATTGTTGTGACCGTTTGCACTCAGCTGAATTTCCCACACAGTGGACAGGAAGCCGCTCGGCCTCAGACTTCCTTGGATTGATTTTCACAGAGGCGGGGAGGGACCTGCCCACTTCTGGGTCCTTTGTGCCGAGCCTGCCTTGGCCCCGACCACCACCCTGGGGACACTTCCTTCCAGGCACCCAGCGCAGACGGCCTCCTGGGCTCCGTCCCATGCAGCCCCTGGGAAAAGCTCCCTTATCAGCTCCGAATATTATGTCATTTCTTTTTACATACGATGTTTATTGTCTTTAGAGCCCGCTCTGTGGGAATGTTCTTTTCAAGGGCGACAATGGGGAGCGCAGGACAGACCTGGTGAAGTCACTCCGCCTGGGGCCTCAGGCCTTCCAGCCCTTCACAACGAGAAAACAAACCCTCAGCAGCAGTTCAAGCCGTGTCTTTACACTCTCTGGCTACTGAATTATTTATTTTTAAAAAAGCTTTATTACCGGTCCCTTATCCACCTCCCTCAATGCAGGTTATAAAAAACAATGAAATCCAGCCTGAATATTCATTGGAAGGACCGAGGCTGAAGCTGAAGCTCCAGTACTTTGGCCATTTGATGCAAAGAGCCGACTCATTGGAAGAGACCCAGGTGCTGAGAAAGATTGAAAGCAAAAGGAGAAGAGGGCGGCAGAGGATGAGAGGGTTGGATGGCATCACCGACTCAGTGGACGTGAATTTGAGCAAACTCCAGGAGATGGTGAGGGACAGGAAAGCCTGGCGTCCCGCAGTTCACGGGGTCACAAAGAGTCAGGCATGACTTAGTGACTAAACAACAGCACAAACACTTCTTAAGCTTTTCTTGGCAAAGTCATCATCTATGAGTTCGGATTTAAGAAACACCTGCTCTGCATATACTCAGCTGTTAGTCTGAAATACTTTTAAACTCAGCAAATTGTCTTAGACCACATAGATGGTGTTCTTTATTTCATTTTTTTTATACTTTAGTATTGTTTATTTAAAGTTTTAATTTTATATTGGAATGTAGCTGTGAGGACTTCCCTGGTAGCTCAGCTGGTAAAGTATCCGCCTGCAATGTGGGAGACCTGGGTTGGATCCCCGGGTTGGGAAGATCTGCTGGAGAAGAGAAAGGGAACCCACTGCAGTATTCTGGCCTGGAGAATCCCATGTACTGCACAGTCTGTATGGCTGCAAAGAGTCGGACACAACTGAGAGACTTTCACTTTCATAGCTTTGACAGTTTTAGGTGGACAGCAAAGGGGCTCAGCCATACACACACACATATATATATTTTATATATACATATATTTTAAGTAGGGTCACCTCAATTGTTGATTTGCTTACTTATGTGCATACCATCAGACTCAACAATTTTTTTTCTTTTTGTAATTTACCTTTTATAGGACAAGTTTATTCCTAAAGATAACACACAAGGTAGTTGATAAGTTATTAAGAGCCAAGTAGCATCCTTGGAAAACGATTATTAATTTACACTCTGAAGTCCCATTCTCCCAAGGAGCTCATTATCAATTAGAGAACCTCGGGCAGGAGGAGGCTGACAGGGGAAGCTGGTTCCACAACCACAGCTACAATCCCACGGGGGCGTCTATATGCAAGGCACACTTTGGAGTTCGGGGGTTCTTTTCTCAAGTGTGGAAGGTTTCAGAGGTCTCAAAGAAAGATGCCCACTTTATGGAGACTTTATCAAGGGAACTCAGTCAGAGCTATCAAACAGATTAGTCTATGGGGAGGAACTCTATTTCAGGGTTGTGACTATACACCTATAGTGTGAAGTATTCCCCCATGAAAATTGATGGCCAATTTCGAGATCTAAGGAGGGAATTGGGCTTCCCTGGCAGCTCAGATGGTAAAGAATATGCCTGCAAGGCGGGACACCTGGGTTTGATCCCTGGTTTGGGAAGATCCCCCAGAGAAGAGAATGGCAACCCACTCCAGTATTCTTGCCTGGAGAATTCCATGGAGAGAGGAGCTTGTGGGCTACAGTACATGAGGTCACAAAGAGTCAGACATGACTCAGCAACTGACAAGGAGGGAGTTAATGGTTTTGATCAGCTGAAAATTATATCTTGTTCGTTTTCATCAGCAATGGCATTATGAGTAGAGTTTGGCTGGGTTTCGTGAAATCATTTCCAGAGTTTCGACTTGGCTGAAATCGGCCAAATCACTATTAGGTTCTCAAACAGGACACATTATAGACTGATGCATTTCTGTTTCACTCCTTTGGAAACTGAAAGTTACAGGTATCAGGTCTGCCTCTGAGCGCTATTTCTATCCCTGCAACAAGTCACCAGGATGGGAGACAAACTCTTCATTTTACCCTCCAAACTTTTGTTCAGTTGTACTATTCTCCTTTTTGGAGGGTGGAAGGGGGTCTTCCACAGTGAATACATGCTGTTGTTATTGTTTAATTACTCAGTAATGTCTGACTGTGACCCCATGGACTGTAGCCCCCCAGGCTTCTCTGTTCTCCAGGCAAGAATACTGGAGTGGGTTGCCATTTCCTTCTCCAGGGGATCTTCCCAACCCAGGGATCGAACCTATGTCTCCTGCATTGGCAGGTGGATTCTTTACCAGTGAGCCACCAGGGAAGCCCATAGTGAACACCTATGAGGCATCAAAATGATGTGATCAGATAATTTAATTTGACATGTGCAAATATTGGGAAATGTCCCAGATAAGTTCTTCTTCAGGTAATGTATTGGTAAATATTGGGTTGGTCAGAAAGTTCATTTAGCTTTGTCCATAAGATAGTACAGAAAAACTCCAATGAATTTTTGGAGTATATAACAGTATATAAAGCAGGAGAATTATTGTACCCCTAGTGAAGATATCAATATTATAGTTTACAGATTTGATCAGATTAATAGTAGAACCATGTGAAGGCAAGCTACTATTTTAATTATGTTTTTCAAACTTCATTCCCTAATGGATATTCCTTCTGTCACGTTTCTCATTTGCTGTCTTCTTAGACCATAAGAAGGCCTTAATATTTTATAAGTCTTAGCCAACATCAGCAGATTATGTGTATTGGATCCAAGGATTTCTGTTCACGAATTTCCTTACATAGTGATTGAAAAATTCCAGATACAAGAGTACGCCAAAGCTGTGTGGGCTCCCTTTAAAGAAATTCTTATTTTTCTCCTGGGGGAGTGAATAGCACAGTGGTCTCAGGTGGTCTCCTGGCCCTCTGACTTTAGAGTCAAAGGCTGATCCGATGAAGAGAGGGGAGTTTAAATTTGTGAGGAAGGAAGGCCGTTGGGGAGCTGGGCAAAGGATTCTAGTGTAGCGCACTGTTTATCCTGGGGAGATGATCTAGGAAGTCTCTAAAATGTCTGGCTTGAGTGACTGGCTTCCTACAGTACTAAATGTTTGAGGAAATATCAAGAGCACTGATCTTGGTTGGGAAAATGAGTAGCCCCGAGCTTGGCTGAGGATGTGCTGAGGATGTGGTGAGTCTGGGGCACGTCCAGACATCCATGTCCGAAGGGCGATCGCTCTGAGCAGGGAGAAGAGATGGGGGCCGGGGGGTACTGTGACTCTCCCACCCTGATGTCATCGAGTCTTGAGGACTCACAGTCACCCAGGGAGACGAGAGAAAGGAGACCAGCGGGCCATGGAAAGAAACCCCGGAAACACCAGTTTAAGGGTGAGAAGAGGAGGCCCTCAAAGTGAGATGGCAAAGATGGTGCAGAAGAAGAATCATACGAAGAGGACAGTGTTACAGAAACTGTGTCAGTGAATCCTTGTACAGCCCTTCCTTAGGGAGCCGTTGGTCGTGGGATGGTGTCTCTTTATCTGGAAACTTCATCAGGAGTTGATAAACTCTGGAGAGGGGAGCACGGCTGATTCATTATATTCTCCAGAGATAATTTATGTAAACTCTACAGTAAGCAGAAGCTATAAACAGAAGAATCCTCTTCATTCCATACCTATTGGTTTGGCCTTGAGAATTTTTTGCATGCTTGTTTTCTTTATACTATTGAAAGTATAAATAGTATAAATACTTTTACATATAATATTTATAAATATACATATTTATAGTATATACAATCTATATACCATATTTTCCATAAAAAATAGTAGAACCACCCACCCCCTTTTAAGGTCTCATCGGACACAGAAAAGACTGCAGCAATATCACATCACTGTGAATCATCTCAAAATTGAAAAAGGGAGGCAGGTTACCCCATGAGGGCAGAGCATCTTTTAGATGATGTTTCTGGAGATTGACTTTGGATGAATTTCTTTTCTTAGGTAGCTTTTACTATGAAATAAGTCAAGGAAATGGAAATCACCAGCAAAGGGCAGGGAAGATGGTAGGTCCTGACATTTCCAGGAAATAAATGAAATCTGTTAAAAACCAAGCAAACAAGAACTCTTCTAGATTTGAGGTCTCTCTTTGCAGCCTTAGAATTCACCCATCACGGCCTTAATTAAAAGAGAAATGCTAATTAATACATTTGCACTTTGGAAGGGACAAAATAGTCCCCCTTGATATTTCGCCAAGGAACATTCTCTAATACAGGGTTATTACAGAGATCCGGGAGGATAAAGGCTGAACAGTGCCTAGGAGCTCTGATGATAAAGACGTCTCTGCTCTCCTTTGCCGGAGTCACTTCTGTGGGAGTCCTGGAGGCAGAGAGCAGATGGCAGTTGGGAGAAAAATGCATGGGAGGTGAGGAAGGGAAGGAAGAGCAGGAGGATGTCAGTTTCATCGTGTTCAAGCAGCTTGGCTGAGAAGAGAAAGAAAGCTCAGAGGGTGGGAGCTAGAAAGCAGTATAGGGTTGGAGAGATTTCTGTTTATTTATTTCAGTTTGGGAAATAAATGAGGACACTTGGAAGTTGAGAAGAGAGAGAGAAAATAGGAGAGTGTACAAATGAAAATAAAGAGCCTTCTCTCTTCTCGGTCCTCACTGAGTGATCTTCATAATCACAGTCACCAGCTCTCCACAACTGTCCTCTTTCCTGCCCAGACCCTCACCCGAGTTCCAAGTGGCATGCCCACCAGGACGTGCCTGCCTGAAGCTGTGGTTCCTAGTCTTGGTTGACCCTAAAATGAAGATAATCGGGCTTGATGAATTCCAGCGGACTTCCTTAGACCCATGTCCTCTGGACCCCTCCATTGCAGCTGCCCTCTAATTTCTCACCCTCCTCTGAGCCAATCTACATGTGCTGCCAGGACAATGTTTCTGAAGCACCTATAATTCTTTTGGTTTAAAATTCTTTAACAGTTCTCCATCAGCTACATTTGGATAAACTCCAGACTCCTTGGCTTGGAAGAGAAGACAATCCCTACAAGTCTCTCTATGAGTCTGCTCGTACTCTTTCTCCATATAGATCTAATTTCCGGCCAGGCCAACTTGCACCTCACTGAATGCATTGTGTGGGCCCTGGAGGGCATCATCTCGTTTTTTTGGGATTCAATCTAAATGCAAACTCTTCTATCATGTGCTTGTGTGCTCATCTCTCAGTCCTGTATGATTCTCTGCAACCCCATGGACTGTAGCTCGCCAGGATCCTCTGTCTGTGGAATTCTCCAGGCAAGAGTACTGGAGTGAGTTGCCATTCCCTTCTCCAGGGGATCTTCCTGACCCAGGGATCGAACCCAGGTCTCCAGACCTGCAGGCTGATTCTTTACCATCTGAGCCACCAGGGAAATCCCAAACTCTTCTGTTAGAATTTCCTAAATGTTTTCAAGCAGTTAGCCTGGTCTGTGCTTGTTTTCTGTGTTCTGCTTTTCTTCCTTGCTTTCTCTGATTTATCTTTCAGCACATGTAGGTCTCCCTCATCCTCAAAACTTCGTGATATTCTTTGCATCTTTAGCACTGCTGGATGTCATATCTGCATCCTCCAGAGTATTATAAAAGCTTCACAAGACCAAACTATTCACCATTGTAGTTCAGCACTTTATAGAAATGTCATCTTCTCAAGTTTAATAAAATGCAAATAATATCCTTTCATGGTTAATGTATCTGTGTCCAGATACACAGTATTATAGAGACAAGTCAGTTATCAGATAACCTAAGGAATCACCTTAATTTTGCAGGACCTCTGTAACAATGCCTAAGGCAGAATTTTAGACCCTTTGATAGAACAACAACAACAAAAAATAGTGAATTCTCAAGACCAATAGCATAGCTGATAAGAGAAAAACAATGTGGAGTCAGAGAGGTCCAAGATTGAGTCTTCATTTAACATCTATAAAGTTAAAGTATCTCATCTTGAAAATGGCACTGCATCTGGAACGTGCAGACCACTTAATAATGAAGGTTGCAGCTAGACCTTTCTAACTCTCAGTGTCTATCTGGAAGGGGCTGAGGTTACCAGCTCCTGACACCAATTCACACTAGCATGTACTGTAGCCGTGCCCGCGGCTGCTCTTTAGTCACTAAGCGGTGGCCGACTCTTGGCCACCCCATGCACTGGAGCCTTCCAGGCTCCTCCACCCATGGGATTTTCCAGGGAAGAACACTGGAGTGGGTTGCCATTTCCTCCTCCAGGAAATCTTCCCAGCCCAGGGCTTGAACGAGTGTCTCCTGTGTCTCCTGCATTGGCAGGCAGATTCTTTACCACTAGCACCACCTGGGAAGCCCCTGCATTCATGTCACTAACCTGTTGACATTTCACAAGCTGGTGTCACACTGATCATTTCCATCTAAATATTCAGATACTGCTGCCTCGTATCCCTTGTCTCAAAATATTAAATTTCACCTTCACTCATTGGTGTACACACGAGACATGTTGAGCATGGTGGTAAAACATAGCCAGCTGGGTGAGCCCTTTGGAGTGGGGCGTGTGTCAGATACAGTCAAGGTGTTGGCAGCTCTGGGGCTGTTTTTCACACTAGATTTTGTGATGTGACAAGCAGTCAACATGGTGTTTAGACATCTTTATTGAATTTGCTACAATGATGCTTCTGTTTTATGTTTTGGTGTTTTGACCTGGAAGCTCCTGGGATCTTATCTCCCTGACCCGGAATTGAACCCTCACCCCCTACATTAGAAGGTGAAGTCTTAACCACTGGACTGCCAGGGAAGTCTCAGCATCGTACTTTAAATTCATGCAGAGAAACCGGCTGTCACCCAGAGAATATTCTGGACCTTTTCCTTTCTCAGTGCTTTCATTCTTCTGCTTTTCCCACAGGTGATCTTACTGTGGAGAAAATGCTTCACTCTGCCACCTGAGGTCTCGAGGAAACTTGCTTTACTCTCAGACATTCCAGGCCCAGAAAGGGGTCTTGGTGCTATGTTCCCCTTTCTTCTTTCCTTTTCCTCTTTCTCTTTGTCTTTCCACATCAGTGGCAAGAAAGAAAGGTTTTCTCCAAAAATTTTTTACATCAGATTTTTACATGCCTGGTATGGTCCTTCCAAGATCTGCTGCAATTCTCTCTTCCTTACAAACCTCAGATTTTCTGAAGAACTAATGGAAAGTCCCTATAAGATTGAATGAGAAAGTTGGGGATATAGCCAACATATGTTCTTGGAACACACAGAATCAATCTCCAAGGAGGGGTTCTATCCATTTCCAGTATCTTCCAGCTCATCATCTCTGTGGGGGCAGTCCAAACGTCCATCTGCCTACCCTTCTCTTGTCTCCTGTGGAGTTTTATGACAGCTTCATCCTACTCTCAGTTCACGAGTCTAGAATTCTCAACTCCCATAAGTTCCAGGATATGTCATTTTCAGAGTGTGTTCCCAGTGCCTCTCAGGAAGTCAATGGAAATAGGACTCTGGCAACTTTTTCATGCATAATTTATCCCAGGTGGCTTTGCCATCCCAACATTTTTGCCTGCAACTGACCATACATTTATGGCATGGAGGATGGTGCGATATATTCATGTCACTATGTTTGCCCAGATTCTGTCTGGGGTCAAATTGTAGAAATATAGATTGAATCAGTTTTCCCTTACAGTTATTTTCAATTGTTTGAGTTGTTTACCAAACTGATGAAAAATTCTGTAGCAACTGCACATGAACTGCAGACTTCTCCTTGCATTTGAGGGCCTCCAGAGTTAACCACCTAACTTGAAACCTCCAGTCCGGGCCCTTCTGCTTTAGAGATGCTATTTTTTGTGGACTGTTTGCATCCTATTGTTGGAAAATGGAAGCAATTTTTTTTTCTTCTTTTTCTTTTCTTCTCTGGATTTATTCAGCACTGTTCACAGTTCACTTTACCTTTATGCCCAAAGGTAACAGGTTTGAGAAAATGAAGGGGTTTCAATGGTGATGGCTACTCCAAATTCATAACATATATTCATGTGGTTACTGGTTCAAAATTGGCCATTGTATTAGGAAAGGAATCACAAAGGGACAACATATTAGAAAAATGGGCTTCTTAAACATAAGAAGGCAGACCCTGTATAGATTCCAACTGTAATTCCAACTGTGAAAAACATCACAGAATAAAAATGAAGTAGAAAAAGTTCAGTGGGGGTAGTAGTGACTAATTTCCAGCAAAATAAGTTCAGTAAATTTTACAGTTGTTGTTGTTTAGTCGCTTATCTGCTCCTAACTCTTTGCAACAGCATGAACAGCCAGGTTCCTCTGTCCTCTGCTCTCTCCCAGAGTTTGCTCGAATTCAGGTCCATTGAGACGGTGATGCTATCCAACCATCGCATCCTCTAGTCACCAGAAGTGTAAAAAAATTTACATTTATGATGGGGCTATTTGTGTCATGAGACAGTACTTCACCCCAGGTTTCCTTTAAAAGAATACTGACTACTGGGCTTCAGTCTAGGTGTTTCATTTCTCCCCCCAAAAGGTTAGACTCCTGACTTAGAAAAAACATAAGATCCTTACGCTCTGTCCATAAAAGCTTCTCTTGTTGTTTAACTAGTGAGAGTTACAGCACCACGCTGAATCTGTCTCATGCTACCCACCGAGGGAAGGTTGCAAAGGGAAGTTCTATCAAGTTGCTATTCTTCAATCCTTCACAGGATTGTTTCTTTTCCATTGTACACAGCTGTGTGCTTTACTGTTTAACCTGCCAAGGCTGAAGCAATTAGGCTCATCCTTTTCTGATGTCCTAGAAGAGCAGGCCGCATGCGTCTCAGCTGCCCTGTGACAGAGGAAACGCAGTTCCAGCTGATTGCAGGCGTTTTTACAGTTGGCCCCCCCTCAGTTTGAAATTCTCCAAACAAATAAAGCTTGGCTGTGCTTATTTTTTTTCTTTTTGATTTACCCTTGGACTAGAAATCACGTTAGTTGGTTCTGTTTAATGCACTCTACTAATTAATCCATTTGTTTAACTGGATTTGAGCACTTTAAAACCACATCACAGATACAATACCTATTTCTAAAGATTTCTTTTCTAAAAATTTCTTTCCAAGACTTTAAATTTGCTTTTAAATCTCTTCACTAAGTGATTAGCTTCCTTGAAGGAGACTCTCCTTTTTACCATAATTTCCTTTTCTTCCTGGAAGTGATTAAAGGAATGAAGAGTCCTTGAGATGCTGTGAGGATATTAGCTACAGATGATGAGAAAATGGGGGCTGAGCTATGAATTTAGAGGATTTGTGATATGTGGAGATATGCCAGAGAGAGGCCATCACAGAAGTCAGGGGATTGCAATGCTAAGTCACACCTTCCCCTTCGCTATTGGTTTAAGAAAACGTTCCCTCTCATGAAGGGAAATTGCTACCAATAGCTACCTATTAGCTGAGTAGTGTTTTCTCTCTTGGTTAAGGTCAAAGACTGAGCCAAATATTCATTCAGAAGCATGAGTAAGGTGGGGAGGGGAGAGAGAGACAGAGAGAGAGAGAGAGAGAAAGAGAGAGAGAAAGGGAGAGGGAAAGGAGAGAGCACACCTTGTGTTGATCTGATCATTAGCATCAATGATCTATTGAAATTGGCAAAAATTATTTCTTCATCATTTTGTCACTTTTTGCTTGCAGGACTGAGTGCTACTTTCGATGCAATAGAGAGCATTTTTCCTCCAGTTGAACAATTCAGAGATAAATGAACGTAAGGTAACTATCAATCCCAGACTGTCTGCAAAGGAAGCCACAGAATCAACATGAAGGAAACTAGGCTAGCTTTGGCTGGGTAAATCAAGTGATGCAGAAACATTCACAGGTTCTTCTAAACATAGCCCTGGGCTCAACCAGCAAAGCTCTGTATGCAGCTCACCATTAAAGCACTGGGACAAGGCCTCTCATTTTTAAATTTTACTTTTATTGGAGTGTAGCTCTTTACAATGTTGTGCTAGTTTCTGTTGTATAGCAACGTGAATTAGCTGTATGTGCACATCTCTCTCTTTTTGTTTTTTGTATTTTTTTTTCATTTTCTTCCCATTTAGGTCACCACAGAGCATTGAGTAGAGTTTCTTGTGCTATGTTGTGTACGTCAATTCCAATTTCCCAATTCATCCCTCCTTCCTCCCCTGTATCCATACATCTGTTCTCTAAGTCTGTTTCTCTATTTCTGCTTTGTAAACAAGTTCATCTGTAGCATTTTTATAGATTTCACATATAAGCCTTATTATAAATTTTTCTCTTTCTGACTCGCTTCACTTTTGGGTCCATCCATGTCTCTGCAAACTGCAGTTTCATTCCTTTTTATGGCTGAGTAAAATTCCATTGTATTCATGCACCACACCTTCTTTATCCATTCCTCTTTTGATGGACATTTGTGTTTTTTCCATGTCTTGGCTATTGTAAATAGTGCTGCAATGAATATCAGGGTGCATGTATCTTTCAGCATGCATGTGCGCTCAGTCGGGTCCAACTCTTTGCAACCCCATGAACTGTAGCCCGCCAGGCTCCTCTGTCCATGGGACTTTCCAGGCAAGAATACTGGAGTGGGCCGTCATTTCTTTTTTGAATTATGGTGTTCTCCAAGTATGTGCCCAGGAGTGGGATTTCTGCGTCATACAGTAATTCTGTTTTGAGCCGTTTTTAAAGAAACCTCCAAACTGGTTTCCATAGTGGCTGGACCAATTCACATTCCCATCACAGTGTAAGGGGCTCCCTTCTCTCCACACGTTCTCCAGCATGTATTGTTTGTAGACTTTTTAATGATGGCCATTCTGACCCATGTGAGGCGGTCCCTCGTTGTAGTTTTGATTTGCATTTCTCTAATAATTAGTGATGTTGAGCATCTCCTCATGTGTATGTTGCATCACCACTCATCTTTAAATGCCTTTACCTAGGGACCATTTCATGCTGCTTTCACAATTATTATGGGGTTAGATATCATGAGTTTTGATGATTTTATTTGATTTTTGTGAATTTATCAAAAATGTTCTGAATCTCAGTAATTTACATATAGTTCTACTTTAGAGGAGTAAAACTGAAATATGAGAAGGTATCAAAGATAGGAAAATCAAGGCAGTCTATAGTCTCTTAATTTTTTAACTAAAATTCCAGGATTTTCATGGAAATTTCTCAGTGTTTTCCCCCAGTTGGTAGATTACAGTCATTCACCCTCTTATCCTTAGTGCAGCTTTCCAGAAAAACAAAAGGGAGACTAAAAACAATGGCTATCAACTCACTTTTTATGTATTTTTAAAAGGGCTCTATTTTGTTTTAATCTCTCAGAAACTTTTCTTCATAGTCAAGAAATCTTGAAAATGATTATATTGAACAAGAAAGATCATTTTCCTCTGAAGTCTCAAGTAAAAATTGGCAGAATGCCCTTTCTCATCAGTTAGAGGAGATGCTATTTAAGTAATTGTGTCTCATTCTTCATCTGTCCAGGAGTTATCTGTGTTCTCACAGGCTCTTTTTTCCTCAGGCCATTGTGAAAACCTCTTACACAGTTTTAATTTCACCTTCACCTTTCCTGCTAATTGGTCATCACATACTCTTGAATCAAGGAAAGGTGAAATCTGCTCTTGAGTCAAAAAAAAAAAAAAAAATCAAGTCAAGGACATCGGACTATTGATCTTTCCGAAGGCTGTCTGTGGTCCTAACCACGCTGATCAGCTCGTAGGGGCTGCCGGAAGTAAAGGAGAGCGGAAGTGCCCGCCTTTATTTTCTTGTCTTGAATAGCATCCTGTTGCCAAGAGGCTCTTTCACCGCCCACACGTGCTGCTTTAAGGCAGCCCATCCCAATCAAGTGTCAGGCTGGGCACAGGAAACTTGCCTGGTGTTCTTCTGAAATAGTTCCGGACTCTTCTTTCGGCTCTGCGAACACGTGGGCATCGGGGTCATCTTTAAGCCGCGCCTTGGTTCCGGGAAGTCGCCGCCGGGTAGGAATCACGCAGTGAAAGCCCGAACTGGCCTCCCGTTGGTCGGAACTGGAGTTCTGCTGGGTCAGCCAGCCTGCTCTGCGGAGAGGAGAGCGGTGTAAAGTGAGCCCCGTGGTCTCCCTCACTGCCTGAAGGGCAGAGAGGAAAGCTTTCCATGCGACAGTCTTCTGATGGGAGCTAGGTCCCGAAGCGGAGAGCGAGCGAGAGGGGCGGATTGGAAACTTGGGCATAAAAATAAAGGAATGTATGGTCAACTTTTTATCTTCCAAGCTCTAAATATAGCTTTAAAAATGCTTAAAAGCCACATGGGCCATGCCAGTACATGACAGTAGATTGGAGCAAGGCCTGGAGGGAAGTCATAGCTGAACCCTTTCCATGACAATTTTCATGATCTGTTTAGATAGTAGAAATATTTTAATTTTTTTCATAGACATAGCATATTAACAGTGTTGTGTTCTGAAAAGCTACCACAAAAGTATTTATCTACATGCTGTGAAAAGGTAGTCCAGCAACAGTCAATTTCTACAGCATCTACTATCAGGTCAGAAGAAAGTTTATTTTCATCTCAATCTTGAAACTAACTCAAAAACTAAAATAATGTTATGCTTTATGAATGGGTAATCTTATTTGTTTTTTTAATTTTCCAATTTCTCTCATTTTAAAAATAAATTTATTTTTAACTGGAGGATAATTACTTCACAATATTGCGTTGATCTCTGCTGCACATCAACGTGAGTCAGCCATAGGTTTACACGTGTGTCCGCCCTCTTGAACCTCCCTCCCATCCCTGCCCACCCCTCCCGGGTTGTTACAGAGACCCAGTTGGAGTTTCCTGAGTCATACAGAAGTTCCCATTGGTTATCTGTTTTACATATGGCAGTGTGTGTGCTTCCATGTTATTTTTTAATTTTATGTATACTTATTTATGGCTGCTTCGGCCATAAATAAATAAGCTAGTTGTGGCACACGGGCTCAAGAGAGCATGGCTTCTGTAACTTTAGTTGCAGGGTGTGGGGTTAGTCGCCCTATGCTGTGTGGGATCCTAGTTCCTTGACCAGGGGTTGAACCCGTGTTCCCTGCATTGGAAGGTGGATTCTTAACCACTGGACTGCCAGGGAAGTCCCGCATGATCTGTTTTGGCCTGCCGAGCTTCTCTGTGTGTGCCCAGCGCTAACAGGCTGGACGCCTCGGGACACAGACTCACAGATGCTGTCCGCCCTCTTCTCTGTTCTTCCTGTTCATCTTTGCGGCGGCTTATCTTATGTGTCCGCTTGACTGACCACTGGGCCCAGCTATGTAGTCAGTATTGCTGCGTACTTCTGTGAGGGTGTTTGTGGCTAAGATTAGTGTTTCAGTCAGTGCACTTTGAGTTCCCTGGTGGCTCAGTCGGTAAAGCGTCTGCCCGCAGTGCAGGAGACCCAGGTTCGATCCCTGGGTCGGGAAGATCCCTGGAGAAGGAAACGGCAACCCACTGCAGTATCCTTGCCTGGAGAATTCTGTGGACAGAGGAGCCTGGAGGGTTACAGCCCACGGTCTTGCATAAGTTGAATACAACTTAGAGACTAAACCACCACTTTGAGTAAAACAGATTGCTCTCCATAAAGTGGGTGGGCCTTGTCCAATCAGTAGAAGGCCTGACTAGAATAAAAGACTGGCACCCCCTGACCAGAGGGAAATTCTCCAGCCTGATGGCCTGTGAACTTGGATTGAAACAGTGGGTCTTCTGAGGTCTCCAGCATGCAGGCAAGCCTGCAGAATTTGGACGAGCCTGCCCACATTGTCCTGTGAGCCAGTTCCTTAAAATAACTATTTCTCCGCAGACACATGTCCTGTTAGTTCAGTTTCTCTGAAGAAATCTGACAAATGCACTCCTTGTCCCCCTTCCCTCTTTTCCTCAACTCAAGTTGCACCCATCAAATGCTTTCCATTGGCCTGAGGTCATGGTGATACAAGAATCTCTTAGGTAAAATATTATTTTTCCCCACAAGGAAGAATGAAGAGCTAGAACTGACCCCAAAAGTAGCATGCATCCCCAGTTGACACTAAAATCAGTGAAATCTTTTCTAGATATTTATGACAGTTATATATCAATTGTTATCCATTCCTTTCTAGAGGATATTTAAATAAGATATAATGTGTAGTTTGTTTTATTTTATCTTGTTTTAATAAAAGTTTATAATTATTTAAACAGCTTATCCCTGAGAAGATAATGGAAGAAAAAAAAAATCAAAGTCGAGTGTGGGAGCTGTATGGCCTAAGGAAATTGTGGGAAACCTTGCTGGGGATCTGGTACACCAGAAATGGTCACCACACAGCACTCCCCCCCCCCCCACTTACAGTACCAGGTCATAGTGACCTCATACTACTGCTTAATTTAAAAAATCCTTTGCAGACCCCCTTCTGTCAGATGGATCCACTCCAGGGCGTGTAGTTGAGCCTTTAAAAATCTTCACTCTCTGGATAGGAAGCTAGATTCTGTCCATCTCTCCCTTCCCAGCACCACTCTACTTCAGCCCCACTAGGTCACTGAACTTCTCCCAAAGGTCATCCACTCCTCTGCCTGTATGTGGACCCTCCATCGGCCTGGATGCCCTGTCCCCCTGCCAGAGACACCTACTAACCTGGAAAATCTCAGCACAGATATTTCATATTACCGGAGACTTTCTCTGAAAGCTGTATTCAATTTTTCTCTAAAAAGTATTACATATTTTTATAAAAATATTTTTGACAAAGGGCCATTTGCTTACGTGTGTGTCTACCTCTCCACCATTAGCTTTGGAACCTTTTCAAGAAAGTGACCATCCCTGATATATCTTTGCACATAGTAATACCTGACAATAAATGCTCCATTAAAAGTGAAAAGGAGCATGCGCCCAGCTCTGACAGTGTTAGCTTGATAATAGTATTAACAATTAGTCCTTTCAGTACTTTCAAATTTCTCCCACTCACATGAGGATAATGGAAGTCTTTGCAACAGAAATATCAAAAAGAAAGAAAGAAAAGTACAGACAAGTAACAGAGTTCTGTACTGTGTGGAGAATTTAAACCTTAAACTCATTATCTTTTTAGAAGGAGTTAGAATGAGCATTAGCAGAGAGATTAAGAACTAAGAACTGAAATTATCACCAAGAATGGAGAAGCATAGAGGGCTGATCCTACCCCATCTCTGAAAGAAGGAAAGAGGGAAAAAACAAGAGAATGGGAGGCCCCCACTGAAGGAACTAGTCAGGCACGTCCAACAGCAAGAGGTGGAGAGAATTTCGGGGAGGCAGATTCTCAAGGCTGAAACTCTTTAAATCTCTTACAGACAAGATTTGGAATAACAAACTTCAAGTCCACTTCAGCACTTGAATTTCAGAGCAGTTCTCTTTCCCTATCCAAAGGTATTCTCAGCTCCTTATTTTGAGACTCTGTATCAGTTTTAAATTGTTGTTGTTGTTCAGTTGCCAAGTTGAGTTCAAGTCTTAGCAACCCCATGCACTGCAGCATGCCAGGCTTCCCTGTCCCTCACCATCTCCTGGAGTTGGCCCAAGTTCATGTCCATTGCATCGCTGATACCATCCAACTATCTCATCCTCTGTTGTCCCCTTCTCCTCCTGCCCTCAATCTTTCCCAGCATCAGGGTCTTTTCCAATGAGTCAGCTCTTCATATCGGGTGCCCAAAGTATTGGAGCTTCATCTTCAGCATCAGTACTTTTCAAAGAGTATTCAGAGTTGATTTCCTTTCAGATGGACTGGTTTGGTCTCCTTGATCTCCAAGGGACTATCTTAAATTATTATAGTGGATAAAGTATTTAGGTTGTGTTTTGAGAGGTATTTTCCCCCTGAAGTTGTTAAAATAGACTGCTTGATGTAGAATAAAGCTTGCAGTCGGTTAAAGTGGAATGCCGACTTCTTACTTGGTGTAACAGTAAAAAATTTCACATTCTGAGGGGTCAGCAAGAATTTATGTTGGGGTCCTCACCCTCTACTCTGGAAGGGGATGCTTGGCGAGCTTTGGAGTCCAGCAGATGTGGGCCTGGACCAGCCCAGAGTTGCTGGGGAACCTTGTTTTATACCAATACGTACTCTATAAGTGTTTTCTTTCTTAAAATATATACCGAGTAGCATGGCAGTCCTCACCTTTTGTGCTTAGAGAAACGTTGCTTTTCTTACAAATGGAGTTGGACTGGGCTTCCTTTGTGGCTTAGTGGTAAAGAATCTGCCTGCAATGCAGGAGTCCCAGGTTTGATCCCTGGGTCAGGGAGATCTTCTGGAGCAAGGCATGGCAAACCACTCCAGTATTCTTGCCTGGAGAATCTCATGGACAGAGGAGCCTGGCGGGATACAGCCTATGGGTCACAAAGAGTCGGACATGTCTGAACAGTTTAGCAAACATGCACACATTTGGAGAATGACTTTCCAGGAAGGGGTGTGTATGTGCATGCCCTTACACAAAGGCATGTGGATTTTTTGTCCAGAGGATAATCATGGGAGACCAGAGAGTCGCTGAACAACAACAGGAAAGGATGAGGAGGTCATTCGGGCCACAAAACTGGAGGATGACCCGTCCACCTGCTGAGGTTCTTGGCGGCCATGCTTTGCACCATATAATGACCCACACTGGGCAAGTCTTCCTGGAACACCAGAATCGGATAAACTGTCACTCACGTGTTCACTTGGGTGTCTGATCTTGAACATAAAGACCTGCTTGTCTTCATTCCCACTCCCCATTTCTTCTTCCACATCACAGCTGGAGGCAAACTCATCCTCTAGGCTGCTCAGGTCAGGAAAACCTTGGATTCACCTTTCATTTTTCTCTTTCACTCATGGTCTGCATTCAATTCATCAGTAAAATTTGAATCTCCCTTCAAAATACTGCTCCTCTGCTGCAAACCCCAGGGGCTCATTTGCTATCAGCTCTTCCGTGCCCTATTGCAAAGGCTTTCCAGTAGGTCACCTCCATCTGTCGCTGCCTCCGCAGTATGTTCATAAACCAGCAGCCTTAGTTGTTTGCCTTTAGTCGGATCCTTCAATATCTTCCCATTTCACTCTGAGTCAAAGGCCAAATCTTTCCTGTGGTCTCAATAACTCTGTTACGTCGACAGCCACCCTCTAACAGTGTCTTGATCAAAGTCCTCCCCCTCCTTCATTCTGTTTCCAGATACTTCTGCATCACTGCTGTCCCTCCACCCTCAGAGGAAGCCCTGCCTCAGGGCCTTTGCATGGGCTGTACTTCCCTCCTGGAGCAGACTGCTCCTGATCGATTGCTCATAAACACTCTTATGTCAATTACAAATTGATGCTTTTGAACTGTGGTATTGGAGAAGACTCTTGAAAGTCCCTTGGACTGCAAGGAGATCAAACCAGTCCATCCTAAAGGAAATTAGTCCTGAATATTCATTGGATATTATAGGGCTTAGTCCTGAATATTCATTGGATATTATAGGGCTTCCCTGGTGGCTCAGAGGTTAAAGCATATGCCTCCAATGCGGGAGACCCAGGTTCGATCCCTGGGTTGGGAAGATCCCCTGGAGAAGGAAATGGCAACCCACTCCAGTATTCTTGCCTGGAGAATCCCATGGATGGAGGAGCCTGGTAGGCTACAATCCATGGGGTCACAAAGAGTCGGACACAACTGAGCGACTTCACTTCAAAAGCTTCAATCCATTGGAAGGACTGATGCTGAAGTTGAAGCTCCAATACCTTGGCCACTTGATGCGAAGAACTGACTCATTGGAAAAAACCCTGATGCTGGGAAAGATTGAAGGCAGGAGGAGAAGGGGACTACAGAGGATGAGATGGTTGGATGGCATCACCAACTCGATGGACATGAGCTTGAGCAAGTTCCAGGAGTTGGTGATGGACAGGGAAGCCTGGCGTGCTGCAGTCCATGGGGTCACAAAGAGTTGGGACATGGCTGAGTGACTGAACTGAAACCCTCTTATATCTCACAGGTCTTTGCCCAATTCTATGTTCTGATTCCTTCCCTGGTGAACTCCATTTAAAATGATGAACATTCCTGAATACCTGTTCTCTCTTCTTGCTTTAGTTTACTGATTTACTTGGTATTTTATTTGTGTATTTTTTAATACACTATATTCTAAGTGTATATACGGCTCCTCTGTTGCAAATTTCAGGAGCTAATTTACTGTCATCTTGTCTGTGCACTATTTCAAAGGCTTTCCAGTAGGTCCCCTCCTCCTGTTGTCCCTGCAGTGTGTTTGTAACCCAGCTGCCTGAGTTATTAGCCTGCAGTCAGATCCTTCAGTATCTTCCCATTTCACTCTGAGTAGAAGAGTTTGTGTGTATCTACAAAGTCTAGCACTCACTCGTGTGTGCTCAGTCGTGCTTGACCTTTTGCGACCCCATGGACTGTGGCTTCTCAGACTCCTCTGTCCATGGGATTCTCCAGGCAAAAATACCAGGGTGGGTTGCTATTTCCTCCTCCAGAGGATCAAACCCACATCTTTTGTGTCTCCTGCATTGGCAGCTGAATTCTTTACTGCTGAGCCAGCTGGGAAGCCTATAGACTCTATAAGAGCACATATTTTCAATCTTTCAAAATTCATTACTCTATCCCAGTGTCTAGATTTTTGTCTAACATGAATGTTTATTGAGTAAATAATTCTGAGGCCAAATAATGTTTCCATACTCCTGTCATTAAGAGTTGTATGTAAGGCAGGGGAGAACTTTAAGCTGGAATGATGGAAGAAATCAAAATATTTCCCTCCATTTCAGCGTGCACAATATGAGAGATTTACAGGCATGTTCTGGACATTCCTAACAAAGAACAGAATGCCATGAAGCTGTTGAAATCCCACAGGTTGGAATGCTGTAGTCTAGACCAGTCACATTAGAAAACCATGTTGTGCTTTCAAATAAGTCACAAGAAATCCCAGCATGTCCCAGAAAGGGCTCACCATCTTCTCCATTTCCAAGCACTAAGTTTCCTATCTTCAGGTCACCTCTTTTCAGACATAAAATCTCAGGATGGCATAGTATACCAGCCTCTACATTGATTTAATTGCTGTGTCTCGTTGAACTTGCCATTAAAACTGGTTTTCTTTTCTGAACTTCAATCTTGCCTTCCCTCTGCTAGAACATCATAACTTCACTTGGTCTATTGCTTTCCATCTGTTTCTTTCTGTCCTGGGTTCTGCTCTCTCTGCCAAAAGTTCTCAATCTTTTATGTGCTATGACTTTCCTATAAGCCACATACTCACATGGACAAAGCCAAATAGTCAGTCTCCTTCCCCATCACTGTTAGCAGAACTAAAGCAAATATTGCTGCATTTTTTGGGGTGTGAGCATCATTAAAATATTTTAAAGGCATGAAAGTAATGAAATCAGTCATTTGAAGATATAAAAAATGTCATTTAACTGGAACAGTAAATAAATTGCCAATTTTTATTTAAAACATTTTTATTTTTATAGGAAATAAGTCAAACATACTGAAAAGCAATGAAAATAATATAACAGATACCCAAGTATGGACCACCCAGATTTACCAGATGTTAAGCATTTGTTGCACTAGCTTCAGAGTTCTCCTTTTTGTTTTAAAGAGAGGAAAAGAGACACCACTCAAACTGGGCCTCCTTCCACACCCTTCTCTTCTTCTCCAGAGGCTAAAGTTTTGTACCTTACTCTGTGTATGTTTGTACCGCTATTATGGTTCTAGTACAAGCAATTTATATGATTATCCCACTTGAATTTTTACTTTAATTGTATCATTTTATTTACCCTTTTGTACCCTACTTTTGGCATCAATGTATGTTGGTTCAGGGTAATACAGGTCATTCCATCAATGGTCTTATGGGATTCCAATATTTGAAAAACCCACTGAGAAATGGAATATTTTCTGCCTTATCAGTAAACAAGGATGTCAGAGTTATCAGTGACTGCAGCCCTCCAGTGTTAGCTGGTCAGCCCTGAGGGAACTTGGGAAGGAGAGGAATGCCTTCCATCTAGCAGCCTTCAGACTGTAGTCACTCCCAATGGTGAGCTCTGAGGACAGGAAGTTCAGGATATGAAAACACAGAATACTGGCCATGGACAGCTGAGCTGCATATGGAAGGAGTGATTTCAGTGAACCCAGACCTTTGCATCTTTCATTGCATAAGAAACTGCTAACTGCCTTAACTTGGGTTATCTGGTTCTCTTTAATTAGCAACAGTCTTTTCATTTTCAGACTACCTGCCCTTTGCTGCAAAACTTCTATATAACCTGGCTTCTCCCTTCTGCCTCTCACCTTCTTGGAACAGTTCTCTCATGGTCACTTGAGATGCTTCCTCCTGGGCTTGAGTCCTAAAAATTTCCACCAAATAAAACATAACTCTCAAGTTTTAGGTTGTGTGTAATTTTTCAGTCCATACCATCTACTTATGTATTCCCCTAGTGGGGAATAGTAACTTTGTTCCAGTTTTCTCCTTAGCTCACTGCTACAAACACTACTGCAGCAAAAATCCTTGTGCACATAAGGTAGATCTTCTAATCCAGAGAAAGTTTGCAATCCTTCCACTTAGTGAAGACACCTCTTCAGCTCTCCACAGTGTAATACTATGGTCTAGATGGTTGTACAAGTCACCCAACCACATTATAGCAGAGTTCCTTCTATCCTTATTGTCACATACAGAGTGATTAATAGTTTTTCCAGTCTGATGAATTGAAATCAGATTTCATCACTGGTTTAATTGCATTTCTTCTATTCTTAACAATGTTGCAGGAATATATTCATATGTTTACTGGCTCTTCTCATTTTCTTTACTCTGCATGGCAGAATGTTCACAACTTTAGTGCACTCTTTCATTGGGTTGTTTGCCTGTTTCATTAATTTGTAGCATAATCTATCTATATTCTAATCTTTCATAGGTATATGTGTTGGACTTCCCAGGTAGCTCTGTGGTAAAGAATTCACTTGCCAGTGCAGGAGATGCAGGAGACTTGGGTTCAATCCTTGGATTGGGAAGATCCCCTGGAGAATGAAATGACAACCCACTGCAGTATTCTTGCTTGGGAAATCCTATGGACAGAGAAGAGTGTTGAACTACGGTCCATGGGGTCACAGCGTCTGACACTACTGAGCTGAGCACACACAGATGCATGGGTATATGTGTTACATAGATGACAAATATTCCTTCCAGTCTGTAGTTTGTTTTCTCTCTATTTGTGTTGAGTTGATAGCAGTTTGTTTGAATTTCTAATTTTAATTAGGCCAACTTTATCAATCTTTAGTGTTTTGTATGTGTATGAGCTTTACTTGATAGAAGCTGCTCAACAACAATGACATATATCCTCTTTTTTCTTCTATTTTTGAAATCTTGTTCAGTCGCTCAGTCATGTCTGACTCTTTGTGACCCCGTGGACTGCAGCACACCAGGCCTCCCTGTCTGTCACTATCTCCTGTAGTTTGTTCAAACTCATGTCCCTTGAGTTGATGATACCATCCAACCATCTCATCCTCTGTCACTCTCTACTCCTCCTGCCCTCAATATTTCCCAGCATCAGGGTCTTTTCCCAGGAGCTGGGTCTTCACATCAGGTGGCCAAAGTATTGGAGCTTTAGCATCAGTCCTTCCAATGACTATTCAGGGTTGATTTCCTTTAGGATGAGCTGGTTGGATCTCCTTGCAGTACTAGGGACTCTCAAGAGTCTTCTCCAGCATCACAATTTGAAAGCATCAGTTCTTCAGCACTCGGCCTTCTTTAACTATCCCTGGGCCCAAAGCAACATAGCACCAGGCCAAGCCCTCTCCAGGGACTCCAGGGAGAATCTGGTCCTCACCTCTCTTTCAGCTGTTCCTGGTTGCCAGCATTCTTTGGCTTGCAGTCACATCTTCAAGTCTCTCTGTTCTTTGTCTTCATGTTGCCTTCTTCTGCAGTGTCAAATCCCCCTGTACCTCCTTCCTATAAGGACACTTGTTGCACTTAGGGCCCACTAATTTGGAATACATATCTCCATCTCAAGTCCTCAATTTAATTACATCTCCAAACCATCATCTCCCTTTTTTATCATATAAGGTAACATGTACATCTTCCAGGAAACAGAAGGTAACTGTCTTTCGTGGTGGTGCTGATAGCAGAGAGATAGGATGTAACATTTTGAATCCTACCTAAGGTAGGATTCATAACTTTGTAATGAAAATACTTGGTTAACACTGGACAGCCATTAGAAGTTTGCTTGCCTTTAAAAAAAAAAAATATACAACTCAAATTTTGGAAAGTATTATCATGGGAATAATATTGAATACACTTTAATTTATATAGCAAATAAATAATTGACAAAATTTTATACCTATGACATTCTGCCACAGAAATGGGGACAGGTATCAGAATGTTAGCAGTATCTTATATTTCAGCAATTTAAAAAAAAATTATTTGGATGTTGATTTATGATGTTTTAGTTTTAAGTGTACAACAAAGTGAATCAACTATATGTATATATGTGAATATGTATATGACATATATATCTATAAATGTATATATATATATCTGCTAGTTTTTAGAACCTTTTCCCCCAAAGGCCATTACAGAGTATTGAGCAGAGTTCCCTGTGCTCTATAGCAGGTTATTATTAGCTATCTATTTTATATACAGTAGTGGGTATATATACGTCAATCTCAGTCTCCCAATTTACCCACCCCCCAATCCTCTGGTAACATAAGTTTGCTTTTTATGTCCATGAGTCTACTTCTGTTTTGTAAATATGTTCATATGTATGCTTTTTTTTAGATTCCATATGTAAGTGATATCGTACAATATTTGTCTTTCTCCATCTGACTTACTTTACCCAGTATGACAATCTCTAGGCCCATCCACATTGCTTCAAATGGTGTTATTTCATTCTTTTTTATGGCAGAGTAGTATTCCATTGTGGAGAAGGCAATGGCACCCCACTCCAGTACTCTTGCCTGGAAAATCCCATGAATGGAGGAGCCTGGTAGGCTGCGGTCCATGGGGTCACTAAGAGTCGGACACGACTGAGCAACTTCACTTTCACTTTTCACTTTCACACATTGGAGAAGGAAATGGCAACCCACTCCAGTGTTCTTGCCTGGAGAATCCCAGGGATGGGGGAGCCTGGTGGGCTGCCTTCTATGGGATCACATGGAGTCGGACACGACTGAAGTGACTTAGCGGCAGCAGCAGTATTCCATTGTGTATATGTACCACATCTTCACTATCCATTCCTCTGCTGATGGACCTTTAGGCTGCATCCACGTCCTGGCTGTAATAAAAATTGCTGCAATGAACTTTGGGGTGCATGAGCAATTGTTTTAAAAGGAAGACCCAGTTAAATTATTTCATCTCAGTTGGCATAGGCTTCCCAGGTGGCAGAGTGGCAAGGAATCCACCTGCCAATGCAAGAGAGGCAAGAGACTCAGATTCCATCCCTGGGTAGGAAAGACTCCTTGCAGAAGGGAATGGAGACCCACTCCAGTATTCTTGCCCGGAAAATTTCATGAACAGGAGAGCTTGGCAGGCTACAGACCATGGGGCCACAGAGTCAGACACAGCTGAGCACATACGCACACATGCTTTCATGTGTAACTCCTTTTACCACTTGTCTCTTACTACTTTTCTCCTTTCACCTTTTACTGCATTTCCCTATTTTCTCCTCCTTCTGCCTCCGCTGCCCACCCAAACAGACACAAAGAGACCACGTGCAGGCAGAAATGGTGGAGGTTAGTGATCTGAACTCTAACTCAGACCAGGGCTTGACAACCCTATCCAGTAGTCAGGGGAGGCGGGGGCAGAGGAGAGGACTGTCCATGCCCTCTTTTCACGGACGAGGGCATGGTTGTCCCTTCCGTCCACAGTGAGAGTGAAAGTGCTAGTTACTCAGTCATGCCTGACTCGTTTGCAGCCCCACAGTGTAGCCCGCTAGGCTCCTCTGTCCACGGGATTCTCCAGACAAGAATACTGGAGTAGGTAGCTGTTTCCCTCTCCAAGGGATCTTCTCGACCCAGAGATTGAGCCCGGGTCTCTTGCATTGCAGGCAGATTGTTACCGTCTGAGCCACAGGGAAGCTCACAGAAAGCAATGCTGAAAGTGCTCCTGCCTGAGGAGTGATTGATGCCGGTGGCGGGTAGCTACCCACTTAATGGTTCCGGAGAGAGAATTAATCCCTGTATGAACAGCTCGAAGGAATCTCAGGGGTGGGGCTATGGCTGGGGCAGAAGCCGACTTTTAGCTAATTTGGGTTGATATATCAATCAACACGTATTTATCAATATACATGTGCGTGCTCAGTCATGTCCGACTCTTTGTGACCCCATGGGCTATAGCCCACCAGCCTCCTCTGTCCATGGGATTCTCCAGGCAAGAATACTGGAGTAGGTTGCCCTTTCCTTCTCCAGTTATCTATATACATATCTATATAGCTGGTGAACTTTGGTAAAATAAGGGATAGTACTCATTTTGCTTTTCTCTCTAGAACCACGGAGACGACAATGTTTTGTACACAGTAGGAGCTCACTGAATGTCTCTAGTGTGAATATGTTCGTCTGGGTCAGAAGCCATTTCACACATCAAATGCTTTAGAAGGTTAGAATTTTAAAGATTGAAATTTTGCTAGAAAGAGGAGCTACAAATGAGAAAGAAAAGGTTAAGTCTGAAAACTGACTAATTATAGGATTCAGAGGCCAAGCTGTGATTTTTTTTTTTTTTTTTTTGAAAGGAATTCTTGAGGTTTTTTTGGTGAAGTTCAAAGACAGCTATTGTAACAGCTTTGGAGACGATTCCAGGTCAGTTGTGTGGGTGTCTCTGCTGCACATGAAGTCATCCTTGAAATCTTCCTCTCATAAATGAACTGTTATTTTAGCTTTGGTGATGAATTAGAAAAGAACATGAACCAATAATACAAATTTTTTGTGGGGGAGAAATAATGCTGCCTAAGGATTATATGGGTTCCCAGGTGGTGCAGTGGTGAAGAACCCTCCTGCCAATACAGGAGATTCAGAGACATGAGTTCGTTGCATGGGTCAGGAGGATCCCCTGGAGAAGGAAATGGCAACCCACTCCAGTATTCTTGCCTGGAGAATCCCATGGGCAGAGGAGCCTGGTGGGCTGCAGTCCATGGGATCACAAAGAGTCAGATGTGACTGAGTATACATGAGGATTATGTGGACAACATTTTACAGTTAAAACAAATCAAAAGCACTTTGTCTTGGGGGACCAATTCTAGATTTTTATCATGTGTTTTGTTTTGGAGGCTCTTTCTGAAATGATGGTTTCTTGACGTGAAATACTTGTGGTTCAATTCCATTTCTTTACTGACACTTCAGGGGAAATCTAACCAATAACTCACGATTTATTAGGTTGAATCTCAAATAAAGCAGTGTGATGAATACCATTCCTTTTGTGATGAATATCATTCCATTTGTAGTTGATACATTATCCTAAATCACATGGTTCAATACTAGACATAGAATGGTTTGATCCTTGAGTTTAATGTTTCTGAATTTGAATCTGTGGACTGATGACTGCAAACGACCTCTCTCTGGGTCTTCTTTAGAGGGTCTCTGACAGCTGTTCAGCATGTGGGGAATTATCCAGATGGGGAGATGCAGTTTCCTGAGAGTGTAGGCTTGTGCCCTGATTCCGAGGGCTGCTGTCAGACACAGTGGGGGGGGGGGGTTAAAACATCGGGGATGCATCTTTGATGTTCTGGAAGCTGACAGTTCAAATCAGGGTGTTGGCAGCGCTGGTTTCTCCAGAGTACAGTGCTTCCTCGTTCCTTCCTAGCATCTAGTGATGGCTAACTATCCATCGCTGGCCCCTTTGACTTGCAGCTACATCACTACAACCTCTGCTCCGTCCTCCCCAGGCACTCTACATGGATATTTCTCTCTATGTCTTACATAGACACCAGCCATCCTGGATTATGGAGACTCACCCTCCTGCAGTAGGACCTCATCTAATCTGACTAATTCCCCCCACAATGACCCCATTTCCAAATCGGGTCAGGGTGTAGGGTAACACGGGCACCCTTATGAGGAAGCCTCCAGTGACGGGCGAGCCAGCGGGAGCCCGGTGATGATGAAGGCGTGGCAGGCCTGCAGGATGTTCGAGCAGGAAATGTTTCACCAGCGGTGAAAGAGGGCTGCAGGCGGGGATAGGAGGGACACTGACCTCACTGCCTCATCCCTTGGTGCCGAGGCCTTGAACGCAGCTTCTGGGGAAGGCTGTGAGGGATATAGCTTCTGGACAGGACCGGGAAGAGGACAAAGAGGCAGGAGGTGCAATCTAGAGAGAAGTCAAGGAAAATTCTAGAAGGGAGGTGGTCTCTGAGAGGGCAACAGCAAACGGAAATCACGGAGGATCACAGAGACAGAGTTTTAGTGACTGTTCCCTGGAGAGGACGAATGAGCAGTGATGCCAGGTTTTCATCAGCATGGAAGGATGAGAAAGGGACACAGCGCCCTCCCCGCCAGCTCCGTCCGACGTGAGTGGGTCCAGAGGGGAGACGCTGCTCAGAAAGTCTCCTGGTCAGCACCCCTGGGTGCTGGCTGTGTGCCAGGCTTTGTGACTGCCTCGGGGCACCGTCCCAGGCTGGGAAGGCATGAGTCTGCTGTGGGCGTAGGGAGGCTGAATACGAAGTGAAGTACGTCTGGGAACCACACAAGTACACAGTCACAGGAGCACAGAGAAGGCTCGTTGGCTCGCCCGGGCCCGCCCAGCGAGGCCGGTGATGGCCTAGGAGTCCAGCGTGGAGGAGGTTGGAGGGAGAGCGGATCCTGGGCTTCTGGGTGGACTGCGGGGGCCTGGCCTAGATGTTACGGCTGTAGAACCCCAGGGTCCCTGAGGGCTGGCTGAAGAGTCAGGTGAGTCTCCCAGTCATGAGCCTTTAAGGAGGAACTGAAGAAGCCCCTCTGAAATACTTGGGCAGGAGTCAAGCCTTTAAGAAGTGAGGTCCTGGCTTCTTGCATCATTGACTTAATGGACTTAGGTTTGAGAAAACGCCAGGAAGTGGTGAAGCCTGGCGTGCTGCAGTCCATGGGGCTGCAAAGAACTGGACCTAACTGAGCGACAGAACACCACCAACGACCCGGCTTCTTGCCCATGAGAGGGTTTGTTCTTTGCCTCCTGAGACCTACATGGCTGCTCTGTGGGCAGCCACTGAGAAACCCTTCAAGGGTGATCCTGTCAGAGGAGAAGGGCATCTAAAACCGGTACTCTAAATGGGGCTGACTGACAAATGCTCAGTCACCCATGTGGTTCACTGAGGTCGGTAGATGCCTGTATATTTCAATTAGCATCAGGAACTTTATTTTCATGTAAACTCTTTCATGTGTCTGACTCTTTGTCAGACACGACATGAACTGCAACCCCATGAACTATAGCCCGCCAGGCTCCTCTGTCCATGGAAATCTCCAGGCAAGAATCCTGGAATGGGTTGCCATTCCCATCTCCAGGGAATCTTCCTGACTCAGGGATCCTACCTGGGCCTCCTGAATTGCAGGCGGATTCTTTACCGTCTTAGCCACCAGGGAAGCCCCATCATATTAAGCCACTAATTGTTAATTCGTCCCCTTGTCATTCCCTGAGGATGTTAAAGGACAGAGTGTAAGATGAGATGAACTTCTACCCATCAGGCTACTGACCTCTGGAGTTTTCTTTATTTTCTTCTCCTTCATAATTCTTTTAATTGTTTTTAGAATGTGGAAAACCATCCATTTTGTATTATTGTAAAGCGCTGTGTAGAGGATGTGGGTTTTGATGAAAAGTCCCCTTTGATAGATAAAAGAGGATACTAATCAGGCCTAAACCGAGAGAAATAAGTGTGAGGGATCACTCCAAGTCCTCTGTCAGCCTCTTCTAACTGTGCCCTGCAACGGAGTGATGGGGATGCAGATAAGGGGACATGAAGAGACAGTCTGTGTGGACTTAGGGCTTTTGATCACGGATCGCACCTAGCAACTGATTCTGCACTGCCCTTAGAGGTAAACAATGTCAGGACCAGAATTGCTCCATGGCTTAATAATCTCTTCAGAAGGAGATTTGGAAAGGCATTATTAGCATGATCATTGACACTAAAATAAATATGCTTGCTTTAAGTGTTCTGGAAGAGAAGTCATTTTAAAATGACCATGAAGAATTGGAAAGATTATATCACAAAGGAGAAAGATAGTTAAAGAGACCGTTTTTATAACCAGTGATTTATAATTCACTGATTGGTCTTATTACTTCTGTGAATATGTGAACCATATTATTAACTCTAAATCTCTTTGATATTTTTCCAAATATTGCAATCTGTTTTCTGGAAATGATCTTAAATAAACCAATCTGGTATTAAGATAATGAAAGAATTTAATTTTCCCTTTTTGTATGTGCTCTGTGTCATTTTTTTCTCTACCTGTGGTGAGAAGCCAGATTTTAAAATTTCCAACTCACTGAAAAACCATGTGTCTGTAAAATACAAAAGAAGTGAAGTGCTAAGAAATGAATAGAAAAGGTGTTCGAAACATAAGCCTCAATTTTTTAAAATTTGTTTTATTGAAGTATAGTTGATTTAAAATGTTGTGTTAGTTTCTGCTGTACAGAATAATGAGTCAGTTACATAGATATTATATGTATAATGTACATGAATCTGTATGTACACATACATACATATTCTTTTCCATCACTGCTTACCCCGGGATACTGAATACAGTTCCCTGTGCAGTGCAGTAGGACCTTTCTGTTTACCCATTCTATATATATGAGTTGGCATCTGCTAACCCCAAACTCCCAATTCAGTCCTCCCCAGCCTCTTTCCCCTGGCAACCACAAGCCCGTCCTCTGTGTCTGTGAGCCTGTTTCTGTTTTGTAAATAAGTTCATTTGTGTCATGTTTTAAATTCCACATATGTGATATCATGTGATATTTGTTTTTCTCTGTCTGACTTACTTCACATAGTATGATAATCTCTATCCATGTTGCTGTAAAAGGCATTATTTTGTTATTTTTTATGACTGAGGCATGCTCCATTTTATACATACATACACACACACACACACACACACACACATTTATATATATATATATAAATATATAAATGAGGAGACCCAGATTTGATCCCTGGGCAGGGAAGATCCCCTGGAGAAGGAAATGGCAACCCACTCCAGTATTCTTGTCTTGCCTGGAGAATTCCACGGACAGAGGAGACAGGCAGGTACAGTCCCTGGGATCCAAAGAGTCAACGACTGAGCGATTAACTTTTGCTTCTCACATGTATGCCACATCTTCTTTATCCATCTGTCGATGGGCATTTAGGTTGCTTCCATGTCTTGGCTATTGTGGATAGTGCTGTAACAAACACTGGGATGTATATATCCTTTTGAATTAGTTTTGTCTGGATATATGCCCAAGAATGGGACTGCAAGATCATATGGAAATTCTATTTTTAATTTTGAGATGCCTCCATACTGTTTTCCATAGTGGTTACACCAATTTACATTCCATGCCACCAACAATATCAGCTCAGTTCAGTCACTCAGTTGTGTCTGACTCTTTGTGACCTCATGGACTACAGCACGCCAGGCTTCCCTGTCCATCACCAACTCCCAGAGCTTACTCAAACTCATGTCCATTGAGTCGCTGATGCCATCAAACCATCTCATCCCCTGTTGTCCCCTTTCTCCTCTTGCTCTCAATCTTTCCCAGCATCAGGGTCTTTCCTAATGAGTCAGTTCTTTGCATCAGCTGGCCACAGTATTGGAGTTTCACCTTCAACATCAGTCCTTCCAATGGACATTCAGGACTGATTTCCTTTAGGATGGACTGGGTGGATCTCCTTGCAGTCCAAGGGACTCTCAAGAGTCTTCTTCAACACCATAGTTCAAAAAGCACCAATTCTTCAGCACTCAGCTTTCTTTATAGTCTAATTCTCACATCCATACATAACTACTGGAAAAACCATAGCTTTGACTAGATGGACCTTTGTTGGCAAAGTAATGTCTCTGCTTTTTAATATGCTGTCCAGGTTGGTCATAACTTTTCTTCCAAAGAGCAAGTGTCTTAATTTCATGGCTGCAGTTACCATTTGCAGTGATTTTGGAGCCCAAGAACATAAAGTCTCTCACTGTTTCCATTGTTTCCTCATCTTTTGCCATAAAGTGATGGGACCAAATGCCATGATCTTAGTTTTCTGAATGTTGAGTTTTAAGCCAACTTTTTCACTCTCCTCTTTCACTTTCATCAAGAGGCTTTTAATTTCTCTTTACTTTCTGCCATCTGCATATCTGAGGTTATTGATATTTCTCCCAGCAATCTTGATTGCAGCTTGGGCTTAATGTAGGAAAGCCTCAGCTTTGTTTATTTCTTGGATTCAATGGACGTGAAATCACTTTGTCAAAATAGTTCCTCTCAACTTCGGCACCTGACCAGGTCCTAGGTACTAGGACACGTAGCAGTTTGGGACCAGCATCTTTGCAGAAGCATGGCTTATATGTTCACTGTAAGCAAGGAGGCCTTGATTCCAACGCAGTCATTTCCACCCAGGTCCTGCTGGGAAGAGAACCCGCCATCCCCATCACGGTGGGGGGATGAGTAAGATGAGTAAGTCCTCCTTTCTACCCCAAAGGCCTCACAGTTGGATGCTGAATTTCTGATGAATCAGGCACTCTCGAACTGAATCCTACATAATTTTGTTGGAAGCCTCTTTTACTGAATGGTTATTTTTAAATGTAAAATCATGAATTTGATCATTTAAAAATGCCTCTTTCTCCAAAATCTAGCCAATTTTTATTATTGAATAATTACCTACATGTATTTCAATTCACATCCTAGATTTTTTTTCTTTTTCATACATGCTTGGAAATCCCCTCACAGTCCTTTCTCTACAGATTTCCTTTCTTGCCGTTTCACAAGAAAAATATCCTTGTAACTTCCCTTACTCTGCTAAGCTACACCCTATGTGATATTTCAGTGCTATTTTGACTTCTAATACTATTGCTAAAAGTGATAACTCTACCTCTTAGATTACTGTTTGTTCATTTAACAAGAGTACAGTCTTTTTTATGGGGTAACGGTGAAAATACCACACAATCCTAGATCCCCAGGGACCTCTCACAAAATCTCACTTTATTAAGCTATCAAATTGGGATGTAATTATTCATTGACGGATATTTCAGAGAAATGCCACCATTATGTGTGTGTGCCCATGTTACTGTATCTGACCTCTAGTTCTAGTTCATATTTACTCAGATGATACGAGACTGTTACAAGGGACAATAAACTTTATTAGTGAAGAAATACGATGCCATTGCTGCCTCCTAATTTACCAGGCTCTCACGAGCGTAGGAAGAAATTATAAAACTTTGACAGCGTTTTGCTTCAGACGGTCTGTGAATTATTATCTAGCACTGCTCACTCTCCTCTGTGCTCACAAATTGATTTTGGATGATTTGTTCGGGTTTTTCCAGGTAAGGAAAATAAGCTGACGCCTGTAAGTTCCAGGGTCATTGTTCATCCCATTTTTAAATCTAGTCACTGCATTTGCCCTTTGCAAGTCCTCTGTTGCTTCACAGTGTCCTCCATGAGTTCTTAAAAATAATGGCCGATCATCTGATGGCTGAGTATTTCAGCCAAGTTCTCCAACATAATAAACTGTTAGTCCTATGCATTTGAACAACAAAGTGGGGGGGGGGGGAGTGGCTCAGATCAATAAAATGAGACATGAAAAATGGGACGTTACATCCGACACCACAGAAATATGAAGGAATGTAAGAGATCACTACTAACAACTCTATGCCAATAAAATGGACAATCTAGAAGAAATGGATAAATTCTCAGAAAGCCGTCAGCTCCTAAGACTGGACCAGAAAGAAATAGAAAATATGAACAGACCAGTTGCCAGTAGTGAAATTGAATCTGTGTTAAAAAACTCCCAACAAACAAAAGTCCAGGACCAGATGGCTTCACAGGAGAATTCTACCACACATTTAGAGAAGAGATAATACTGATCTTTCTAAACAAATCTATTCTTTCAAAATTATTTTTAAGTAGAAAGAAGCAGGAAGATGACCTCATTAACGGGATAAAGATAGAAAACCATTTGCTCACAGGAGCCTATTTGGTTCTGATAAGAGAACACCAACCAAGTTTTGATGGAAAAGCACCATCAAATGTGATTTCTGATTTTCTTATATAAACACCAGATTGTATTGAACGAGTGGCATGCTGATTTTGTGCTCCCTCCCACAGGAATACACAAAGTGAACAGCACTTGTCACTTTGACAGGATTTTAACCAGAGTTGCAAACCCATGTGTCCCATAAAGAGGACCAGGTTCTTGGCTAAAAGTGGCTCAGCCCACTTAGATGAGAACCTTTATTGGGATGCTGGGAATATCCCAGTTTCTATAAGAGCTCCAAAGACGTGCAGGAGATGCTAAGTGAATGAGCACACAGCCCTGGAGGTCAGTTCTGCTCGGAGTCTGCCCAGGTGACCCTGTGGCCTGATTGGACCCCTGGGAGGTGCAGGCTTTTTTCCAGTTTGTGTGAGGATGCTCTCAGATGCTCCCTGTCCAAGTCAATGCTGGGTGCTCACCGGCCCAGGGGAGGGAATTTAGTGCAGAGCTCTTCAATCTCCACTCTCCTCTCTGGATCGACCCAGCAAAGGGCTTGGACCTCCAGGGAGACCCATGTCTTCCTGAGTCATGTCCAGGGTGTTTGCAAACCCGCTCCCCACCGGTGACAAGAACTTGAAGTCTGGGGGCCTCACACCTGCTGTGTATTCTGGTTCCCAGTTCTGAAAACTAGATGCCGAGCTGTCCTCCGGCAAGCTCAGTTAATGGGTTAGTTTGCTTATAAAGTACTTAAGAAAAGCATATCAATATCTTGAAGCAGATAGACACGTACATAAATCTGGCTAGTAGGAGCCAATACTTTTACAAGATTCCTCCTAACTTGACATTTCTGAGAAAATGGAATGCATGTTTCCTAGGCCTCCCAAACCATCTCGGGGTGTGAGGATGGGGAAATGACATTTCCTGAATGAAGCTCTCAGTCTCTCTATTGAAGCCGATCCCCACCCCTGCCCCCACAGCAAAAAGGGGTAGGTAGGTAGAGTGGGAGTATAATATCCACCTTCATCTTTAAACACCAAACACCACTTCTACATCATTGGTAATCTATATCAATTCAAATCTCTGAGAGGGGCATTTACACAGAGGCTTGTTGCTCAGACCCTAGATTGTGTCTGATTTTGTGACTTCATGGACTGCAGCACGCCAGGCTTGAGGCAGACCAATGAACATCATCATCAATGACTAGAGAGTCAGATATTTAGCGTACTTGGACCACAACTCTACCTGGGTAGTTTTAGAAAGTTAAGATAACTGTGGTTAATAGGCTCTTGTCTTCATATCCTTACTGGCATCAAATTTCCTTCCATTTGCAGGAACAAGGAGGTACATTTGGTCCTAATGTGAAAAAAAAAAAAAGTATTTTGTCTATATTGATGGCCTGGTGGCTCAGTGGTAAAGAACTTGCCTCCCAAGGCAGGAGACATGGGTTCAATCCCTGGGTTGGGATTGAAATGGCCACCCAGGCCAGTATTCTTGTCTGGAGAATCCCATGGGCAGAGGAGCCTCGCTGGCTAGAGCCCACGGGATCAAAAAAGAGTCGGACACGACTTAGCATTGAAAACAACATATTGATGGCCATTCAGTGTTTACCTTTGAAAGAAAAGTGAAATCAGCAACAAAGCAGCAACATATTGATGGCCAATCAGTCTTTAGGTATTACTGTTAAGATACTACATAGCATTTTTGGTAAAACCTGCTGGTATGGGAAGCATGTAATTACAATTGTCAGAACTTGTATTAAGAGTTTAGTTGTAGCTACTAGAGCACCTACAGATACTAGTTTTGTGATATTAAGGGAATTTAAATCTTGAACCACAAGAAAAGAGAAATGAAAGGAAAAAGCAGAGAAAGAGAAAGATACTTCTTTCTTTTTCTTTTTTCTTTTACCTAATTGCAAGAAAAGAAATGGGCACTCAGCATGCCTTGAACTGAAGGTAACCTGCAGGGTCCATTGCAAGCAGCATTTTGTTGTATAATTCAATGACCCTCACATACTTCTATCAAGGTGTCTGAGGCACTTTTCTCCCTTTCGTACAAATCTCATGGTAACCTTTGCTCCCCAGTGGTTTAAATCACATTCTTAAGGGATTAAACTGTTATGACAAAAGAGGAATGTTTAGATATTGGGCTCTGCAGCTCAAAATTTGTCAGATTAGAAACTGTGTATTTTATAATCTTTAGATCAAAGAAGCTCTCCATCAAAGCTTTACGTCTACTACAATATTTTCCCAACCTTTGTTGAACCTGAATTGTTTTGGATTATCTCACGTCGGGTTCACCGAGTCCGCCTAGACTAATGTGTAGGGCCAGGCTTTCTCCCAAATATTTTAAACATTCTGCATACTAAGCTCCAGGTACTTGCTGAATGAGCCAAGCAGCCTGCCTTGACAGTCTTTGTAACTTCAGTCCCGGAGTGGATGCTTTCTCAGATTAGTATGATGGATACAGCGCTGTAGGGCAACCGTTTACCTTGCATTAAGAACACTGCTCCCTGTCTTTAACCAGCTGACCGGATTGATCCATAAAAAGACCTTTTTATAGAGTTTTTACATCTCGATGGATTAGGTATCATTACCCTGTTGGAAAAGAACAGTTCAATTTTCTCAGAATGGTTTGTCAGAGCAGGGCAGTTTGTCGTTATCCATCTCTAAATCCAGCAATCATGTTTCCCAAACAGGCACAAAGCCATGATCATTCAAAGTTCAAACTGCCAATTAATTTAGAATCTGCTCCCTGAATTCCTTCATGACTGTACTGCTGTGAATTCAGAAAGTCAAGCTTGAGGTCAACTTGGTGGAATCTACTATAAATATCTTTGTATTTTAAAGGAACAAAAAAAAATCGATGCCATCTTTCTTTCGATGGAAGATATTTTCAAAATTGTATTTTCAAAAATGTTTTGAAGGGGAACCCAAATTAAGATTAAGCTCTTTGAAAGTCACTTTTTTGATGTAATGAAAAGGACAACACGAGGATGTAGCATGTGAAAATTTGAGTCAGTGGCATTTATCTCTGCACATTAGATGTCTTCCATTCATATATCATAGAGGGTAACGTGCATTGTCGAAGAGATGAAGGACTTTATATTCCAGAAAAGCAGAAGATGATAAATATGAATGCTGTTTCCTCTTTCAGACCATCACCTTTATTATAACACGCTGGTATATTTCTCAAATGAGTTATGAGGATCAGTTTTGAAAGGGTGCATTCTGAAATTTATTGCTGCTCCTAGAATTATGTTCATCATATAAAATCCACAGGAGAAATATCTTATGTTTCTAGCATTAGGAAGAGTTGTGGGGGGTTTGTTGCAACTGCTTTGCTTATAACTTAGGAGCACAGTATCTCCTGCATCTGGCCATTTCCTACCAGCTTTCTGAGTGCTAGTGCTAAGTCACTTTAGTGGTATCTGACTCTTCGTGACCCTATAGACTGGAGCCCTCCAGGCTCCTCTGTCCATGGGAATCTCCAGGTAAGAATGCTGGAATGGGTTGTCATTTCCTTCTCCAGGGGATCTCCCTGACACAGGCATCAACTCACCCTCCCCATCTTATGTTTCCTGCTTTGGCAGGTGGGTTCTTTACCACTTAGGGCTACCTGAGAAGCCTTCTGAGGGCGGGAACCTTTCAGTCTAGGTTTGCAATCTGGCTTCAGCAAGGTATAGAGGGAGCTGGGACCTCCCTCTGCAACCTAAAAAGTCCATTCTTGATCCCTTTTTACTTTCCAACCTTTCACATTACCTTTAGATTATTTTGATTGCCTATCATTTTGTTTTTTGGCCATGCAGAGCTGTATGCAACAAGATCTTAGTTCCCTGACCAAGGATCGAACAAGCAACCCCCGCCCTGAAAGCAGAGTCTTTTTTAGTTTATTTTCAAGTGGCCAACACACATGAGAAGATGCTCAACACTACTCATTTTTCAGTTCAGTTCAGTTGCTTAGTCATGTCCGACTCTTTGCAACCCCATGAACAGCAGCATGCCAGGCCTCCCTGTCCATCAACAGTTCCCAGAGTCCACCCAAACTCATGTCCATCGAGTCGGTGATGCCATCAAACCATCTCATCCTTTGTCATCCCCTTCTCCTCCTGCCCTCAATCTTTCCCCACATCAGGGTCTTTTCCAGTGAGTCAGTTCTGCGCATCAGGTGACAAAATTATTGCAGTTTCAGCTTCAACATCAGTCCTTCCAATGAACACCCAGGACTGATCTCCCTTAGGATGGACTGGTTGGATCTCCTTGCAGTCCAAGGGACTCTCAAGAGTCTTCTCCAACACCACAGTTCAAAAGCATGAATTCTTCTGCATTCAGCTTTCTTTATAGTCCAACTCTCACATCCATACATGACTACTAGAAAAACCATAGCCTTGACTAGACAGACCTTTGTTGGCAAAGTAATGTCTCTGCTTCTTAATATGCTGTCTAGGTTGGTCATAACTTTCCTTCCAAGTAGTAAGTGTCTTTTAATTTCATGGCTGCAATCACCATTTGCAGTGATTTTTAGAAAAATGCAAATTAAAGCTACAATGAAGTATCCCCTCACACCTGTCAGAATGGCCATCATTAAAATGTCTACAAACACTAAATGTTGGAGAGGATGTGGAAAAAAGGGAACCCTCTTGCACTGTTGGTGGGAATGTAAATTGATACAGTCACATGGAGAATGGTAGAGAGCACAAAGTCTTAGCCCCTGGATCACCAGAGAAGTCCTTTCATTATCCATCTTAATTAACTGGTATATTGTATAGATTTTCATAAGTTAACATCCTCTGGAACAAGTAAAGGGTTAAAAAAAACTGGACCTTTTTAAAGGGCAAATAATCATGTGCAATAAAGGTGAAAATTGAATATGTGTGGATGTATGAAGTCAGTAGAATGTGACCTTGCCCCAGCCTAGAGGGGATCCCAGGAGCCTCACAGCAGTGTAAGCCTACCCAGAGTCCCCCAGCAGTGTTGAGGACCTTGCCTTGTCCCGCAGACCAGCCAACTGGACAACAACAAGCGTTCCCCTACAAATATCTGTACTACAAGAAGTTCCATAGTGTCAGGAAACACTCTCCTTGCTCTCAAGGAGACAGCGCTTTGCTGAGGGAGACATCAAATGTACAAAAGTAGAATTCCTTCTGAGACAACTAACACTGATGTTGACCTGGACATAACTAACTAGTTCTGCAGAGGTATTTTTGGGTCTCCAGGGAAACGAGCTGCTGGGATGGTTGAGGAGCAAGAACTCGGATACTGAGGAAATCACTGGAGTCTTAACTCGGGGGTCAAGGAGAATGTGGGAGGCAGTCATGGGTACTGGCCGTGCCTGCAATCTGGATAACATAGGGAGGTTTAGAATATCTGGCTTTTCCCCAAGTTAGGGTCATCTGAAGTCTTAGCTGGTTCAGTTTGGGGAAATGTTGCTGTTTTCTAAATAAAAAATAGAAGAGAGGTTTAAAATGACAGAGTGTAGGAAATAACCACTGACTACTTTGAAAATTAATGCCCCTAACAGCCGTGATTCATTAAATAGCAGTTTGTCCTTGCTCGTTATTTGCTAACCCCTATGATCTATAATCCGCATGGCCATCCTGAGATGTCATCATCAGGATTCCTGATTTATAGATGAGAGAAACACACAGACACACTTATGTGTGGTCCCTCAGCAAACTGCAACAAAAGTGAGGCTTGAATCTAGGTCTCTCTGATTACAAAGACCATTCTCTTAAACACTCAATAATGTATTTCATGGGGTATTTTATGTTGACTCCCATGAATATATACCACTTTCATGCTGTTTTTAAGCTTTATTGAAATTTTCCAATTCTGGACATTTCATGTAAATGAATCATATAATATATGGTCTCTGGTGACCAGTTCCTTTCATTAAGCATACTGTTTTCAAGGTTCATCCATAGGGTAACAACTCTTACGCTCTATTCCTTGTAATTGCCTGTTAATACCTTTACCACATTTATTTATCCTTCCATCAACTGATAGACACTGCTTTCACTTTTTGGCTATTATGAATCATGCTGTTCTGAACATGTGTACACGTTTGGGGTGGACATACATTTTCATTTCTCTTGGCTGAATACCTAGGAGTGGACATGCTTGATAACATGGAACTCTGGGTTTAACATTTGGATGAACCATCAGAGTGTTTATGGAATAGCTTCACCATTTTCTCCACATTCTTGTCATTGCCTTTTTGATTCTAGTCATTCTAGTGTGTGCATGTGCACGTGTGTGCATGTGTGTGTGTGTGCATGTGTGTGTGAAGTGGGATCTCACTGTGGTTTTGATTTACATTTCCATAATGGCTAATGATGCTGAGCATCTTTTCATCTGCTTATTGGTCATTTGGACCCCTCCGCAGCCTGCCCCTCCAGGAAGGCTCCACAGCCCTAGACTGGGGCTGGGGGGAAAGGAATGTCTTCAGGCAGGTTTGCATCCACCTGCAGTGGCACCTCTGTCGTGGTGAGCTGAAGACAGTGGGGGGGCAGGGATAGTGAAATGGATCATGGCTCAAATGCCACAGACTCCTGGTGCTCTTACTGAAACTTAGTTGGTTATGGTTCCATCACTCATGTCCGACTGTTTGGAACCCCATGGACTGCAGGGCGTCAGGCTCCCCTGTCCTTTGCTATCTCCCAGAGTTTGCACAAATTCATGTCCATTGAGCTGGTGATGCCACATGACCATCTTATTGTCTGCCTCCCTCTTCTCCTTTGGCCCTCAGTATTGCCTAGCATCAGGGCCTTTTCCAATGAGACTTAGTAGATATTCTTGAATAAATGTTTCTCTCCTCTCTCTCTCTCTCTTTTTTTTTGTTATAGGTCCTTAGGACGCTTCCCAGAATTTTGCTTATATGTACATTTGTGTATGTTTAGTAATTTCCCCCATTTATGATTATTCTATAGGAAAATTGTTCATTGAGCTCTCACGATGCCATCTAGAAAATGTCACCTCTGAATATTTATTTTAATACTAACTTCAATGATGACTCATGTAGATTGAGGTCAATCACAGCTGTTACCGGATCCTTTTTCTACTTACGGGATTTCCTTATTTTCTAACTGATCTAGCATTTACATTTCAATGACACGCACTTCTGACTTCCTTTTGTCATTTGGCCTCAAGTTTACTCACATTGCTTTATATATACAAAATATATAAAAATATATTACATAAATTATATGTAAAGTGATATGAGTAAAAAATAAATTGTTGTTTTTCAGTCACTCAATCGTGTCCAACTCTTTGCAACCCCATGGACTGTAGCACACCAGGCTTCCCTGTTCTTCACCATCTCCCAGAGCTTGCTCAAACTCATGTCCACAGAGTCAGTGATGCCATCCAACCACCTCAGCCTCTGTTATCCCCTTTACCTCCTGCCTTCAATCTTTCCCATCATCAGGGTCTTTTCCAGTGAGTCGTCTCTTCGCATCAGGTGGCCTAAGTATTGGAGCTTCAGCTTCAGCATCAGTCCTTCCAGTGAATATTCAGGGTTGGTTTCCTTTAGGATTGACTAGCTTGATCACCTTGCAGACCAAGGAACTCTCAAAAGTCTTCTCTGGCACCACAGTTCGAAATATCAATTCTTCAGCACTCAACCTTCTTTATGGTCCAACTTTCACATCCATACATCATTACTGGAAAATCCATAGCTTTCACTATACAGAGCTTTGTTGGCAAAGTATATAGAGCATATAGAAATACATAAAATATAAAATCACATTTCCAACTGATATGGTAATTCCTCATTTTTTCATTTCTGTATTTTATAAGGTATTAGGAATTCTGCCTAACGTAGCATCTAAGACATCCTAAGAAGTAATCCTTGCAACAGCCAACAGAATCTTGCAGAATCTAACTTCTAAATATGTCTCAACATTTAATGATCTCGGTCTCTTGTAAGTCTAATAACCCAGGTCCTACAGTCATTTTTATGGTACAATCCAAGTTCACACTGCACTCCTAGCTGCCTATCTTTAGAACAGGACCCTTCAGGAAAAGGCTTAACTACGTTATCTCAGTACATAGAGACCATGCCACAGACTCTCATCAACCAGCAAACGCGATCATGATAAGTGCTGCAGAGGTCAGACGCCAAAGCCTTATCGGTGTTGGCTGTCCATGACAACTGTTTTCCTTTTGCTGATGTGCCTGCCAGGCTATCAGAGAAAGAAAATGTACCATCTTGCCTCATTTGCTTTTTCCAAAGCCATCAGGAGTGTTCCGTCCTGGCATGCCCTTGCGGCGCTTCTGGACGAGGATTTCTGTGCGTGTGTGTTGGGGGTGTGCTGGGGTGGGCAGAGGGGAGAGGACTTCAGGGTGGGGGATGTCCACCCTCTACTGACACCCGTGTCTGTGGCTATACTTTGTATCTGTTGCTCTTTTCATTTCTAGATGTGTCTAGAATGTGTAGGTATTCAATATATTTGTGCATTACATTAATGGGTTCTTACATTCAATTTTAAAAAGTAGCTGAGTCCCACTTATATTCTATCATTCCTACTTATCAGATTTATTTTTATCAATTTCATCATGTATCAGCATCAAATTTTAAGCACTCTATATACTGATTTTATAAGCTTCAATTTCAATTTTTTTCTCTTTCATCTTGTCCACTTTATTACATCGTAGCCTGAGATATTCTTTTATAAATTGCTTCCCTTCACATTCACACACACATAGACACATAGACACACTGGTCTGTACTCTCCTGTCTGTTTCATGGTATGCATACAGCTTCCAAAGACCCCCAGCAAGATAAAGCTCAAGAGTCTTCCCTCATCCCCCCTCCAGTGGTGCTTCTTCAGCTTTGATCTTGAATGCCAGCCCAAGATACAAAGCAATGTCAGTGAATTTCACCTTCACAAGGAAGTGAAGGATGAATAAGAACTCGGTAGACAGCCAGAAAACCTCCTTTAAAGGCATTGGAATTTGTGTTTGTGGCAAAATATGAATGGTGGGCTGTGTCGTATGGTTACAGCACTGGCTGGAAAGATGCCTTAGACCTCCTTTCTTAAGAGACGTGGCATGCCGCTGCTGGGGTTTGTATTTCACTTGTAAGGGGACAACAGGGAAAGACCTTTTTGCAGAAGTGGGTGATATCTCGGCTCTGTTCTACATTTCTTTTTGTTGTTCAGTTGTTAAGTTGAGTTCGACTCTTTGCAACTCCAGGGACTGCAGCACACCAGGCTTCTCTGTCCTTCACTATGTCCCATAGTTTGCCCAAACCCATGTCCATTGAGTCAGTAATACTATCTAAGTATCCCACCCTCTGTCACCCCCTTCTTCTCCTGCCCTTAATCTTTGCTAACATCAGGGTCTTTTCCAATGAGTCAGCTCTTCCCATCAGGTGGCCAAATTATTGGAACTTCAGTTTCAGCATCAGTCCTTCCAGTGAATATTCAGGACTGATTTCCTTTAGGATGGACTGGTTGGATCTCCTTGTAGTCTAAGGGTCTCTCAAGAGTCTTCTCCAGCACCACAGTTCAAAATCATTTTACATGGATAACACTAATGCTGAGGAGAAATGGATGTTAGACCAGAGGGAGAAAAAGCTGGGGCCAAGAAGATGAGTGAGGAGTTCGTGACTATAGTCTAGGATGGTTAATATGGGTCCCTGAACTTGAGGAGTGCCAGTGGAAATGAAGATGAATTTAGGGCTGAAAGTTCTCCAGAGTCAGGGAGACTTGGTTATTGTTTAGTTGCTCTGTCATGTCCAACTCATTGCAACCCCATGGACCATAGCCCACCAGCTCCCTCTGTCCATGGAATTTCCCAGGCAAGAATACTGGAGTGACATATGACCCAGCAATCCCACTTCTGGGCATACACACCGAGGAAACCAGATCTGAAAGAGACACGTGCACCCCGATGTTCATCACAGCACTGTTTATAATAGCCAGGACATGGAAGCAACCTAGATGCCCATTAGCAGATGAATGGATAAGGAAGCTGTGGTACATATACACCATGGAATATTACTCAGCCATTAAAAAGAATTCATTTAAATCAGTTCTAATGAGATGGATGAAACTGGAGCCCATTATATAGAGTGTAGTAAGCCAGAAAGATAAAGAGCATTACAGCATATTACCACATATATATGGAATTTAGGAAGATGGTAATGATAACCCTATATGCAAAACAGAAAAAGAGACACAGATGTACAGAACAGACTTTTGGACCCTGTGGGAGAAGGCAAGGGTGGGATGTTCTGAGCGAATAGCACTGAAACAAGTATACTATCAAGGGTGAAACAGATCACCAGCTCAGGTTGGATGCATGAGACAAGTGCTTGGGGCTGGTGCACTGGGAAGACCCAGAGGGATGGGATAGGGAGGAAGGTGGGAGGGGGATTCAGGATGGAGAACACATGTAAATCCATGGCTGATCCATGTCAATGTATGGCAAAAACCTCTACAATACTGTAAAGTAATTAGCCTCCAACTAATAAAAACAAATGAAAAAAATAAAATAAAAAACTGATTAAAAAAAAAAAAAAAAAAAGAATACTGGAGTGAGTAGCCATTTCCTTTCCCATTGGCTCTTCCCAACCCAGGAATCAAACCTGCGTCTCCTGCTTGGCAGGTGAATTCTTTACCACTGAGCCAGGGAGATGTAGATGTACTTCACTGGGTTTCTGGGCAGCAGAGGACTCTGAACTTTCTAGTTTGTGTGACCAGGTCTGTGGTGACTTCGCTGACACATGGGAGGTATGAGCCCCTGGGATGTGGTGTTTGAGTCTATGCAGCACAGCTGTGAGGAAAAGGCTGATAAGAACTTTAACATATGACCCTCAAAGACCAAGAGAGAATAAGTGCCTGAGGAAATAAATGAGAATCAGCATAAAGTTGGAAATGGAAGCCACAAGATGGAATCAGATTTATTTAGTCACCTGACCCTCAGTTTTCTCTTATGAAAAAAATGGGTTCTACTTAAGATTGCATATATTATCTCTAAAGACATCTAACTCACTTTTTAACATTTCTTTCCTTTTAAATTATTTTATTATTGTTATTTTATTTAGTTTTATTTTTGGCCTGTGCAGAGAGGCATGTGAGATCTTAGTTCCCCCACCAGGGATTGAACCCGTGGCCCCCTGCATTGGAAACCACTGGACCACCAGGAAAGTCTCAAGACATCTAACTCCTTACAGATCAGTGACAGCTGACTATTAACCAGATACCAGAATTGTCATTTTGTAAGCTCCTTAGAGCAGGAAGTGAAAACTGGGAAAAATTGGAGACTGTTATTTATGGATGAATTGGGCATCAGAAATCTTTTGCATGATACCCCCCCAAAGACCCCCAATCCTGGTTCTTCCTCCAGCTCCTGTGTTGACTGACAGGCTTGCTTTCGCCATGTCACCGCCCCAATAAGGCCCTTTGTAGCCCTTCTCAGTGACTGTTGAATGAAGCAGATCCCAGTTCTTCTGAGTGGTTTTAGCCTCACCCACACCAAGCCCTCAAACAACTTAGCTGTAGCTTCCACCTTCGGTTTTCCTCTGCAGGTCCTCTTGATGTCAGTGTTCAAAACCCTCCTATCTTTACTCAATCCAGGTTCTCCTCCTCAAATCCTCACTTGCAGACTTCTTCACGCTCAGCCTCGCTTCCTCTCCCCCACCAGACACTCTGTCCTCTTAAAATGTCCCTTGAATTCCCTGGGCCCCAAGCACATCTCTTCTGGCATTTACGGCCCACGTGCTAGGTATTTGTTTACAACCCTTGACAGACTGCAAGGTCCAAGAGCATTTTCCCTCCTCGTTTCAGTTCTTGCCAAGCCTGCGACATTTGCCTGCCCAGAGCGACTGCCTGAAAGCAGATTTAGTGAATTAAACAGAAGCAGTGTTCTTAGGTGGGAAGGCAATGGCACCCCGCTCCAGTGCTCTTGCCTGGGAAATCCCATGAACGGAGGAGCCTGGTGGCCTGCAGTCCATGGGGTCTCAAGAGTCAGACACAACTGAGCAACTTCACTTTCACTTTTCACTGTCATGCATTGGAGAAGGAAATGGCAACCCACTCCAGTGTTCTTGCCTGGAGAATCCCAGGGACGGGGGAGCCTGGTGGGCTGCCGTCTATGGGGTTGCACAGAGTCGGACACGACTGATGCGACTTAGCAGCAGCAGTGTTCTTAGGCAAGTATATTTGGTTCAGCAGAAGAACTGGGTCTGGGGTCAGACCTGCTGTCTCATGTGCCTAGATTTCCTTTTCTTTCCAGGCATTGCTTTTCCTCCTGTATATGAATCTCTTTGTCGGTACTCTGGGGTATGAACTTTAAGAAGAGGGGAGGGACTTCCTTAGTGGTCCAGTTGCTAAGTACCCTGCAAGGTAGGGGGCACAGGTTGGACCCCTGGTCGGGGGGCTAAGATCCCACATGCTGCAACCAATTCCCTGTGCAGCCAGATAAATAAATTTTTTAAATCTATCTACAAAAATTGCAAGAGTGGAGTTTTGATCCCTTTGAACATTTATCCTTCTCATTTCTTTGAAAGCCTGTGATGGAATGATTTAATTTCAGAGGACTTCATGCTGTATTTTATAACTCAATGTTCAATTTTTTTGCTTGGTCTTTCATATTTAAACTATTCTCTCTTAAAAATAAAGTGGCTCACCAGCCAAGTGTACTTACCTATGTAAATAGAATAACTTCATTGTGTGAGGATTTTTAATCAAACTGTCTTGGTAGTCTGTGAACACTGGTTACACAAACAGGGAGACTAGAAAACCCATAGAAACCCTATATCATCAAAGAAATGCTCTATGTGCTTTTCAGTTTAATTTAGCAAGAAATAGCAATTACACCATCTGAACATTTCAACTGAGGACCATCTTAAACATGAATCAAATATTAGGATGAATATTGCATGATTCCATTTTTTATGACTCCTCGTCTAGTTTTATGGTAGTTTTATTTCTTCAGTGGAAGCATTTTTAGATCTAATAAATTTTTGCAAATATTGGAGCATTTATAAAATAAAATAAAGCAAGTACCTTGCTTTTTTGATGTTACCTACAATAGCATGTCTTGACTTGTTGGGCCATAAAAAATATTAATGAGTTTGTGATTTGTCATGAAATCTTTGGGACCCAAAGAAACGAGTTTTAAGAAACAAATATGTATTGAACCTTTTAGAATACCTTCTCCTCTTTTGTTTTAAAAAAGAGAGTAACATATCTGTAATCGAGAGAGTTAATCAAGGTGAGCGGAAATAAAATTTCAAAGCAATGTGGGACTCTTTATGCTTGAGTAGCACAAAGATAATTATTTGTCATAACTGTTGTTGCCTAAGGGAATGATGGAATTAGAGAATTGTACTTTCAAATAGATATGGTTTATTACTTTCTGCATTATTTTAAGCTTGTTGTTGCTCAGTCACTAAGCAGCGTCTGATTCTTTTGCAACCCTATGGACTGTAGCCTGCCAGGTTCCTCTGTCCTTGGGATTTCCCAGGCAAGAATACTAGAGTGGGTTCCCATTCCTCCTCCAGGGGATCTTCCTGACTTCAGGAATTGAACCCATGTCCCTTACATTGGCAGGCAGATTCTTTACCATCTGAGAAGTCCATTTTATTTTAAGCTTGCATCAATCAGTGTGTTCATAAAGGAAAGTATTCTATTTTCTTTTTATTTTCTGGAGTGAAGGTAAATGTATGCACAGTAGCCACCGTTCTAGTTTTTTAAAACTTTTCAAGTTTCACCACAAGTTTAACTAAAACACCTCTGAATTCAAATACACTCGCACCTGGTGTTGTATTTTAGGTCTCTGTTCACTAACCAGATTTTCACTGTGTGTCCACCTTCTTAAAGACCCTGGGTCAGGTGAGATTTGCAGAATTTTGGTTAGCACTTTGTCCTGGAGAAATTTACAAATTCTGAGAGAACTAACCATTTTTTAAATTCATGTACTTCCCCACTTGTCAAGGATGAAAGTCATGCCCATCAGTCTTCAAGAGCTTGTATTGAAAATCGGTTATTGACTCAAATTGTGGTGGGTAATGTTTTGCCATCTTACGTTTTCGTAAAAGGTTTTCATTGTGTGTGAATTACTCATCCTTCAGTTATAATCTCTCTGGATGTTTGTCATCGGGACTACGAGAGGCCCCCTCTCATCCATTTTCTTGAGAGTTTCTGGGTTGGCAAGCCATTGTGTTTACTGAACAGTGCTTAAGGCCACTGTATAGACTCAGGGTAAAAACGACAGCATCATCTAGATGTTGACAGACATGCTATCTGTGTAACATATATATTTACACATATGTATTAGAAATACAGTTATACACATTTGTGTTTATTTGTCTTCATATGTATTATGCCTCTTTATAGATATTTAATGAAATATTTAATCAGGCCTCATCAAATGAAGATATAGTATTATATTGGAAAGGGTGAGAATTACATTGTACAAAAACAGTACTTATTTTTTACATTTGGAACCTGAAAAACAGCACTCAAAAAGAAAGAAATGACCAAAGTGAACAGCCTAAAATGAATTTATATTTATTTCTTTATTTAAGATGCTAATAGAAATATGCTTATTTGATCAAAAACCTTAGACTATGCCAAAATTTAGAGTAAGAAGATATAAAAAATCAGGGATCCCAGCTAGGTGAAAACTTTTTATCAAGTGATAACTTTCTAATTTAATATCACTAGGATGCATGAAGTATACATGTTAAGCCCATGGATATAAAATTCCCTATTAATGTAATTAGGCTTCCCTGGTATCTCAGCTGGTAAAGAATCCGCCTACAATTCCGGAGACCCCAGTTTGATTTCTGGGTCATGAAGATCCCCTGGAGAAGGGATAGGCCACCCACCCCAGCATCCTTGGGCTTCCCTGATGGCTCAGATGGGAAAGAATCTGCTTGCAATGTAATTAAATAAAACTCCCAAAATGAAGATGTCCCTAAGAGTATAGTTCACAGGTCCTTCAGAGTTTTAGAAGGTCTTTACTATGCTGTCTCTTTGTTCACACCCTGATCCAAACTTCTCCGTGAAAAGCCAAAGCATTATACCCAGCATTTCCTCTAGCAGCTTCAAAATGTTCCTTCCTTGATTTTACTTAGAAACCATTATAACGAACTGTTTAGATAAGGTGGCCCCATTATCTGCAATACTGACCTTACAAAGGAGCTGATTTGATTAAATAGCTTCAGGTGGTAGTCAATAAATAATCATGGTGCTCAGGAAACCATCTTCGGCCAGCCCTTGGAGGAAGGGAAGTTTCAAATAACAGATCAGAACTTTTCTCTTTGTCCTTCCCTACCTTCATATCCACATCTTCATTGTTTAATTAAGAGAGGACAGAAATGGGGGTTTTCCCTGGGGCCTCAGTGGTAAAGAAGCCACCTGCCAATGCAGGAGACATGGGTCCAACCCCTAGTCCTGGAAGACCACACACGCCGTGGAGCAACTAAGCCCATGCTCCACAACTACTGAGCCTGTGGACAGCAACTACTGCCGAGCACCCTAGAGCCCGTGGTCCGTGACGAAAGAAGCCAGCACAATGAGAAACCCACACTCTGCAAATACAGACTAGCCCCTGCTCACCGCAGCGAGAGAAAAGCCCGTGCAGCCGTGAAGACCCAACACAGCCAATAAATGAATCAATAAAATGCAATAATAGGATAAATAAAATTAAAAGAAGAGGCCACACATGCTCCATATCTGTAATAAACAGTAAAACCAAAGCCAACAACAGGTTTCCTGATTGTGTGCACATTCCTCGTTTCTTTTATAGACACAAATGCAAGTAGAAGAGGGCCCCTCGTCAGTCGTTCTCAAGCTTGCGAGACACCGATCACCAGGCCCACCCACCCAGAGACTCTGACTCAGCGGCCCGGGTGGGACTTGAGCGTGCAGATCTCGGCACCTGTGGGTGACGCTGCTGCTGCAACCCCTGGCCCGAGTTTGAGAATCACTGCTGACTACTTGCTGCTTCTGGGCTCCACTTGGAAACCATCAGTTTTGTCTAGTGTTTTAAAAACAGCCCCAGTTTTTGTTCGTTCACCAAGTCATGTCTGACTCTGCAGCCCCCTGGACTGTAGCCTGTCTGGCTCCTCTGTCCATGGGGTTCTCCAGGCAAGAAGACTGGAGTAGGTTGCCATGCCCTTCTCCAGGGGTTCTTCCTGATCCAGGGATTGAACCTGCATCTCCTGCATTGCAGGTGGATTTTTTATTGCTGAGCCACTGGGGAAGCTAGCAGTCGAGAACTATATTCAATATTATGCAACAACCTATAAGGAAAAAGAATTTGGGAAAGGTTATACATATATATGAGTATAACTGAATCACTGTCCTGATACCTGAAACTTACATGATACTGTAAATCCACTATACCTCAATAAAAAAGAAAAAATAAAAATAATAAGAACAGTAATGCTATCTTAAAGGAAGATTTTTTTGTTGCTTCATTCCAAAAGGGAATCAGGTAAATGCTTTTCGTGCATTTTATTTACTTTTGTGATGTTGATCTAGGTTGCCAGATAAAATACAGGACACCCAGTTAAATTTGACTTGAAGATAAACAGTGAATAGCTTTTCAGTGTAAGTATATCCCATGGATAGATTTGCTAAATTTAGAAACCCTACGTTGAATCACAAAAACTCAGATCATGGCCTACTGTTTTGTCCTAAAGTGTAATCTTTCCAATTAAGCAAATTACCATCTGAGAGGAAAAAATGTGTATAGTCTATAATGATATTAAAATTTTCATGATATCTGAAAGTATAAATAAAATCTGAGGTCATTTTGCATTTTAAATAATAATGCTGCAAATTTGAAATGATCACTTTTGGTTAATTATGAAGTTTCATTTTATTCCTTAAATGTCTTTTAAAAATGATTCTCTCTAAATTAAAGCAAGTGCTACAGTGTTAAACTAGCAAATTTGCTTCACTTTACCTAGAGATGTTTAGAACATGCTGTAGCTTTGTATTGAATAAATAGAATGAGAAAAACAATGGGTACAGAGGAGAGTCAGAGATGAGATCAGCTATAATTACAAGTCACTGTAGACTTTGAGGAAGCCAGTGGTCTCCGTTTTCTAACTTAGAAAGAGGATTGCCAGGGATCAAGGCTGCACATTTGGTAAATATTAGACTTCAGAAACTCAATGTTGAATTGGGGCTCCTTGATCACCGTTGAGCTGATGGATGACAATCCAAGAACAAAGGTGTTGCCCATGTGGATTTCAAATGATGATTGAGTAGAAGACCCTGTTTCAAATTGATGCATAACTTCTAATAACACTGGTTGGTGTTTTAGGAGTTAGGCAGCATCAGATCTAGGATTTCTCAAATGTATCAGAATTCTCCAGCAGAGCTCCTGTTTCCATCTTCTCTTCCATGCAAAAGAAACTTTCTAGTAGTCAGAAATTGATTGCAGTTCACTCTGGCAGGCACCCATGTGCTTCTTAATCATCAGAAGAGAATGAATTGTTAGAAAGACAAGTGGCCATGGATTTAAGAGATTTCATTAATATTTTTTACTGCAACATGATTCCTTTAATTGTCTGACATGACAAAGACATGTTCTTCCATCTTTACAGCACAGAGTCCATGGTCTGTTATGTTTCTTTTGGCACAAAAGTGAATAATTGGGTGCAGTATCCACTACTTTAAAATATATCTCTGACTTTTTTCCTCTATAGTGCTTAAGGTTGATATAGCTTTTATTTTTACAGAGTGCAAATTTGAGTTGCTCCCAGGTTGAGAAATATTTTCCATGAAGGACTATGGAAAGTAAAAGAAAAATGATGTTGACTTAGGTATTTTGGTACTTACACATGAAAGAAAGCTTTTAGATTATTCCTTAAAAAAAAATACCAGCTTTCCAGGATTTCTTAGTAATCATAATCTAGCCTACAATTTCCAAGAAATTTTCAGGAAAAAAAAAATGCCTCCAACTTTTTGGACTGAAAGCCAAGTTGAGTGCTGGTTGGAACATCAGTCTTGAAGGAACTTTGCCACTAGGATTGCTGTAAATGAGGTGATGCTTGCCAGGCTGCTCAAGTAACACCTCAGCTAAACAAGTGTTCCTGTGTCTTTCCAACATTTTTACGAGAAAACAACCCATTTGTTTTTTTGGTTGGAAAAAAAAAGTTCTTACTGCCAATCCACTCAATAAAGAAAGCTTGGGAGGAAAATTCCTGGTAAGTAAGAAGCCACTTTCTTTCTTCCCTTTCTCCCCGAGGTCCCTGCAATTTGGTCTCCACCACCATCCCTGGTGGTTCAATGGCTAAAGAATTGCCTGCGATGCCACAGATGTGGGTTCGATCCCTAGGTCAGGTAGATCCCCTGGCGAGGAAATGACAACCCACTCCAGTATTCGTCCTGGAGAATTCCATGGGCAGAGGAGCCTGGCGGGCTACAGTCCATGGGCTCACAAAGAGTTGAACACCAATTATCACCTAAACAACAGAATCTTCTCCTTTAAGATGTTTTATTTTCTTGGTTTCTGGGTTGTCATTCTGCCTGGGTTTCTTCTCAGCTTCCCACTGCCCTTCCCCAGGTTCCTCTGCATATATCTCCGACTCCCTGACCTCCACAAGGCTCAGAACTTGTACCTTCCTCCTTTGTCTTCAAGCCCTGGGTAATCTCATGGTTTTAACTTTCATTTAGGGCTGTTTCCTATGTTTGTATCCCTAATCCAGACTTCTCCCTCTAAACCCAATTGTCTGACTAACTTCTTGACATTTTCACTTGATTCTCACACTGGAAATAAGTAACAGGGCCCTGATATTTCCTGATATTTGACCACACACACTCCCTACCCAACTCTTTTCAGTTAATGGATCCTATTCCTCCAGTTGCTCAGGCTATATGCCCTGGCATCAACCAAGCATGCTGAGTCAATAAGTTGTGTCTGACTCTTTGCCACCCCATGGACTATATAGCCCACCAGCCTCCTCTGTCCATTGGATTTCTCAGGGAAGAATACTAGAGTGGGTTGCCATTTCCTTCTCCAGGGGATGTTCCCAACCCAGAGACTGAACACGCATCTCCTGCATTGGCAGGAGGGTTCTTTACCACTGAGCCATCAGGGAAGCCCCACCATCCATGACACCCCTCTTTTTATTTTTTCTCATTCCTTGGGCCATCCTATTGAAAGGTTCATATCCTGGTATTTTATATTTATTTTTATTGCTTAGCATTTAGGAGCATCTAACAAGTACATATTTACTTTTTATCTCATTGCCTGTCTCTATCCCTGGAGGCTCAGACACTAAAGAATCTGCCTACAGTGCATGAGACCTGAGTTCAGTTCATGGGTTGGGAAGATTCCCTGGAGGAGGGCATGGCAACCCACTCCAGTGTTCTTGCCTGGAGAATCCTTGGACACAGGAGCTGGCAGGCTATTGTTCAAGGAGTCACAGTCAGACACAATTGACTGACTAACACACATGCACACACAACATGCTAATGTTTACTTTTCGTCTCATTGCCTGTCTCCATCCAATCAAGTATTCTATCAAAGCAGAGATCTTTGTTTTGCTCACTACTCTATTCCTAGGCCAAGGACAGTGCCTGATGCAGAGTAGTTGCTGAATAAATTTTTATTAACAGTTAAATAGATAAATCCCAGTGAAGTAGCAAATTTATCTTTCTCAACCCCAGATATTGCAGTGGGAGAAAAAGATGGTAAAAGTTGGGAGGGATGAAGAAAGCCATCATCACAAACAGAGATTAAAATGCTTCTATTGGGAAATTGTAGATCATACTCCACCGAGGAATTATCTATCTTTGATTAAACCAGAAAATTCTAAAAAATTTCTCATACGTATTTTATTTTGTCACCACATTTTTACAACAGGTATTTTTTCAGCAGGCATTAATATCCAAGAAGATTAGTTTTTCTGACACTTCAAGGCTGTGTGGAACAGCAATTAGGAGGAGAAAGTGCTGAAATGACAGAAATTCAGCAGATGAAATCAATAAAATTTAAAGACGACTCTGAGAAGGAACATGGATTGAGTACCATCTGCAATTAACATATCCACCCTTGTTAAGAAATCTGGCCAAGTCACAAGAGAGGGAAAGCTAACAGTGGAACCAAAATGAGGAGAAAGACATTCTTAAGGCTGCATGTTTCTTTAGTGGCTGATCATTCCTCATGACTTAATCCCCATGTATTTATTCTTTAGTGTTCTGCTTAATACACTTCATCATAGCCATCCAGTAGTCTCAACTTTCTTGCCATACATGAGGCTCCACTCAAAACAGCATGTAAGATATTAAAGAGAGGATGTTGAACTGGGTATGCAGTTACTAACCTGCAGAGATTCAGGAAGGAAGGGGAGAGTACTTTCTTACAGAATGGCAACAAAATAAGACCCATGCATGTGTGCTCAGCCGTGTCCAACTCTTTGTCACCCAGGACTGTAGTCCCCCAGGCTCCTCGGTCCATGGGATTCTCCAGACAAGAATACTGGAGCGGGTTGCCATTTCCTTCTCCAGGGGATCTTCTCCACCCAGGGGTGCACCCAAGTCTCCTATGTCTCCTGCATGGCAGGCAGATTGTTTACCATTGAGCTCCATGGCAAAAAGCTAATCTTCACTGATAGCTAGATTAGTACCAGAACTAGAGGCTGGAGCCATATACATTCAGTCTTATCCCGTGCTCTCCCTAGGACATTGTAGGCAGCTGGTGTGAGTGAGAATATGAAAGTAGGAATGTTGGCCATTAAGTCTGAAGACTAGCGATTAGCTTTAGCTGGCACCAAGACTTTGTTTTTCAAAGCAAGGTAGATTAGGTTTGGAAAGGAAGCTGGGTTTACCATGGCAACAGGCCCTGTCTGCATTTCCCTGCTTCCCTGGAGATTATGTGGGTTTTCCTTCTACCTATATCCCCACGGTCTCCTGCATGACAAGATTTCTTTCCAGAGCCACTGTTCTTGGATATGAGCATGGCAAATTGTTCTGGGGTTTCAGCAGTAGAGAAAGAAAAGCTATCAGAAATAACCTTAAGGGAGGGGGCATTGTATCTGTGAAGGCAAGAGAGTGATTGATGTTCTGTGATTCTTTGTCATCTTCCTAAACTCCACCAATGTAGTCAAGATAAAGCAATCTGGCCCAAACGACATGCATGCATTTGAACATTGTTTCCATGAGAAAGAATATCTTAGGACCAGATACCTCAATTTTTTGAATAACTCATTAGAAAATCCATGACTTTTATCTCATGAGTAAAATAATAAGACAGGAGTGTTTCTCCCAAGGTTTTCATAAAGTAACCAACCATGAAGTCTAATAGGCACACTTCATTCCATGTTTCTACCTTATTTACTTCTCTTTATCTCAGTCTATCTGTTCTTTTTTTAAAAAAAATTATTTACGTATTTATTATTTAAATAATACATTTTTAAAACTATTTAAAAAATAATAAAAAAGTGTTACTTGTTTGTTATTTATCTGGCTGTGCTGAATCTTCACTGCCGCTCAGGCTCTTTGCTAGCTGCAGAGAGCAGCAGCTACTCTCTCGTTGCGGCGGGCGGGCCTCTCATAGCTGTGGCATCTCTGGCTGCAAGGCATGGGCTCTAGGAGCGTGGGCTTCAGTAGCTGTGGCATGGGCCCAATAGGGGCAGCTCCCAGACTCTCGAGCACAAAATCAGTAGTGGTGGCTCCTGGGCTTAGCTGGCCCAGGGAGTGAATCCATGTCTGCTGCAGAGACAGGCAGATTCTTTACCAGTGAACCACCAGGGAAGCCCAGGCTATCTGTTCTGAAAGACAAGGGGGATTACTTCCCCGCTTCTCAAAAACCCTTCACTTCATCCAGTGGGTTCTTTGGAAGAATTCGGCTCATGGAGATGATCAGTAGTGGAAAGTCTGCTCCTTAAACCAGACTTCTTTTCCTTCTCTTTCTTTTGTCTCCGCCACCATCCCAACCCTGCCATGTTGCCATGTGTTGTCCGCTGCACACAGAAGGCGCTTAGCATATGCATCTTGTTGAGTATTTAGTGGCATGATGAGGTATGTTGTTGCTGTGATTGCTGCCAGTAGAGGGGGGAAAATGAGAGGTGTTTTAAACAGTCGTTGGCGGTGTCACAAAGTTCATAGATGCATCTTCCTGTGGCAATATTGCTAAATTAACGTATGACACTTCATTGGGTATCATTTTGAACACAGCAATAACTTCTGAAGAAAATAAATCACGGAACCAGACAATGCTTATTAGCCCATGTGCTGTTATTTGCTGAGCCCTGCTTCCACGTGTGATGAAGCGGGCAGCCAGGGGAGATAAGGGGAGTGTTCAGAAGCGTCTTATCCCGAATCCCAGATGTATTGCACAAGCTCAGTGTGTATTCCATGTGGGATGCTGTTTTTTCATTTCACTCTGATGTTTTAGAAAAATGCTGCTTTAAAAATACTAATTATCTTTCCTCCAACTCTGCTTAATGAAAACGTTTCATGTTTATGAAAGTAAAAGGAAAAGCGGCATGCGTTCACTGATTCTCCTCCTGCCTTTCAACTAGCTCTGATGTCCACAAATTGTAAATTTGTTTGTCTTTTTTCCCTTCCCCATTCTATGATAACTATGTTCCTGGCCACTCTGCCTTCTTCCCCGTCATGCGCTGTATATCCACATTTTATGATAGCTTTTCTGTTGCACTTGGGGAGAGATAAAAGAGCCTGTCCCCCGGCAGGAGGTGGGCTCCGTGCCTCCAGCGTGACTCTGGGGCGGGTCCTGCAGGGACTTGCAGTTTCTCTCTAAGACTTAGTGCTCTTCCCACTGCTTCCACTTTCCTTTTGCGAACTTGCTGAAGAGTCCTGGCGGGGTTGGTCTTTGCCTTGCCGGTCAGATTTGCAAGCTCAAGCAGTGTGTAGTATTTCAGAAGCCACAATAGGAGGGAAACAAGAGGCTTGCCTGGTGGTCTGTGCATTTTCTGATCACCCCTCTCCTCCTCCCAGAGGCCCAGATGTTCCTTCATCACAGGCCTTGGCAGTCCCTCAAACCGGTCCAGGAGAATCTTGCAAACATCCCATTTTGTGGTCCATCAGTCCCCTCTTCCCTTTTCCACCCTACATCATAAAACTGCCAGATCCGCAGAGATGAAGCACAGATGCTCGGGGATACCTCAGATGATCCCTGGTTTGGGGCTGGAGAGGGAGGGGACACCTTATGAGTTTCAGTAATCATGAGGAGGGGTCCTACGGCAAGATCCCTTTCTCCTCCATGACCTTTCAAAGTGAGATGGTTCAACCAGCCTTGAGAAGAAAAACATAAATCCAGAATTTTAAGCATCTACAAATAAGATGCTCTCATTTTCATCAAGAATATGTAAACTGCCATAGCATCTCTTACATTTCTAAAAGATGACCGTGACCTTTGCCCTTTCTAAGAGAGTGGACGGTGACCTCCCCCAGCAAGCTTGATCCGTCACCTCCTCTTCCGTGCATCTCTGGCCTCCTAGATAGGATTTGCTTTTGCAACACTTTCAGGTTTTTGTGGGTTTCATTTCAAATTCAGAGCTCTCTCTGTTTTAACTACAAGCATTGCGTGATGCATGTTTTGTCTGAAACACACTACTGAGGAAGGCGACCTTCGGATGGTTTTCCCACATCTACAGGGGGATGAATTTCCTCACTTCCAGTCTCATGGGCTTTGTGGGGATGCTGCTGGCATCTGGGCAGAGCAGCGAATGTCCCACAGACCCCCTGGACTGAGGTTTTTGTTCATTCGTTATTCAGAGCGCAGAGCACGCTGGCTCATGAGAAGCTGGCCTCCGCAGAAGTCGTCCTTGTCGGGATTGCATCGAAGCTAAGATGGCTTAGAAGGACAAGCGGTGAGGAGCAGCACGTCTCTCCTTTCTCTCGCATCGCAGCTGGGAGGAATCAGCTCGTTGTACAAGCCCAGGCTGTGCTGGCCAGTTGGCGGGAGCACCGCGCAGCGGGTGCCAGATACGTAACAGCTGTATTCCTGCTTATCCATCTGCAGCAGGACCCATGTGCCAAACCCGAGCACGTAGGGAGGGGGTCCCTTGAAGAGGAGATTTTTCAAAGCTGCACGGAAAAAGCGTTTTCTCCTCTAGTGTACAGGCTTTGATCTCATCTTCTTAAGCGCCTTTATCTGCTTCCCACCCAAGCTGGATACCCCATATCCTTTAGAGTTCATGCAAAACAGGAATGGGACATTTTGCTTCGTCATCTTCAGGAAATAATTTCTTAGGTAACTTGCAAAGAAACCTAATGCCTGTTTGTATTTTTTTTTTTAAGAATCATGTAATCATTTAATTCAGAAAAAAAAACTTCTCATGATGCTTAAACACTTTATCTCCATGTTTCATCATAATATCCCATTTGGAACTGTCTTTGAAAAACACAGAGTAAGTACCTTTAGGAAATATTCCAAGGTTTTATTCATCCTAACAATTTTAGAAGTTCATAATCGACAGTTCAGGAACACACATCCCAATAAGACCATCTAGTCCCTTTCTTCCTTTCCAAGGTCATGGGGGATCGTGAGAACTGAACTTGGGAGACAGTCTGATTAGATGTTTCATTTTATAAAAGGAGATGCCCATTTAAGTAAATGTGAATTCTAGAATGAGGACTGTTTAGAGTAAGTCAATCAGCTACAGAAATTATTTCGTGCTGGAAAGGAGAAGAAAATATTTTCCCACTCTTTTGCGAAGATCTCAAAATACAGATGGGGGCCAACGGCCCCGAGAATATGGAAGGGCTCTCTGGGTCACTGAGGCATGGATGGCAGAGCCGCCCTCTGACTCAGAGCCCAGCTGCCTTCAGGGCTGGGGGTGGGTCTCCCTCACCGTCTTCAGCTCTCGTGGTAGTCCTTGTGGAGGCAGGCACAAAGCTAAATCTTCATTGTATCTCCCCCTTTATCTACTTTTCACTTCGATTTCTAGGTTCCCTTCTTTACTATGAAGAGCGATATTTCACATCTACATACTGCTTTATAGTTTAAATAGTGTCTACTCACAATATAGTTCATTTAAAGAGATGTCCAGTGCAGAAAACTGCAATATCTTTTGGAAAGTGACCCACGCTGGATGATCAGGTAAGCCCTATTTGGAGACATTTTTATATTATTCTAAGTATAAGCCAGGGAGCCTCATGGGAGAGTCTTTGCATGCAGCCACGTTTGGAAGTCGGCTGTTGAGCAGCAAATTAGGGTTCTAATGTTTACTTTGATTTTTTCAAGTAGCACAGTAAGGGATCCATGTTCTAATTTTCAGCAACATTTTTTAAGAACTCTCTCCATTTTCCAATTGTTCATTCATTCTCAATTCTCCAGATTGTGAATCACCAAGAATCTAATCTTTGGCTGACATCATAAGTATTACGTATGTGTGTGGTGTATACAGCATGTGCTTATACAAATACATGTTGCTCCTTGGAAGAAAAGCTATGACAAACCCAGACTGTGTATTACAAAGCAGAGACATCACTTTGCTAACAAAGTTCCATATAGTGAAAGCTATGGCTTTTCCAACTGTCATGTATGGATATGAGAGTTGGACCATAGCAGACGGCTGAGCACTGAAGAATTGATGCTTTTGAATTGTGGTATTATAGAAGACCCTTGAATGTCCTTTGGACAGCAAGGAGATCAAACCAGTCAATCCTAAAGGAAATCAACCCTGAATATTCATTGGAAGGACTGATGCTAAAGCTGAAATTCCAGTACTTTGGCCACCTGATGTGAAGAGCAAACACATTGGAAAAAACCATGATGCTGGAAAAGATTGAGGGCAGGAGAAGAGGATGACAGGGGTTGAGATGATTGGATAGCATCACTGACTGGTGGACATGAGTTTGAGCAAGCTCCAGGAGTTAGTGAAGGACAGGGAAACCTGGCATGCTGCAGGTAATGGGGTCACAAAGAGTTGGACACGACTGAGCAACTGAACAACAATGAATACAAGTACATACACATGCAGATATGTTATTACTCATAGACATGTGTGTATACACACTTAAAAATACATGTCCACTAAATACACACATACAATATTCAGGAACATAGAATAATACATGTATATACATATACTTGCAAATATATGTGTGCTTCAATTTAAGCATGCATATGTATGTTTAAAAGACTATAAATAATCTTAGCAACACATACTTCTTATTTATCTAAGGGTAGTGGAATTATAAGCAATCTATTTAATTTCTATTTTCATTTGTTCTCCAAAAAGTCCATACAGCATACCCCAAAAAGCATTCCCTTGTGCTCAGATGGTGAAGAATTCGCCTGCACAGCAGGAGACCTGGGTTTGATTCCTGGGTTGGAAAGATCCCCTGGAAAAGGGAAAAGCTACCCACTCCAGTGTTCTGGCCTGGAGAATTCCGTGGGCTGCATAGTCCATGGGGTTGCAGAGTCGGACATGACTGAGCAACTTTCACTTTCACTTTTGAACAACATTATTGCATTTTGTCCTCGTCAGGAGCTGCCAGAGTTTAGAGTTTCGAGGAACAGCTCAACATGGCCAGTCTGGTCAATGGGGCCCCAGTGAAGGAGGGATCCCCACCTAGGTTGTCTGGAAGAGGTTTACTGATGTACAGAGGGGCGACCATGAAAACTGTGCAGCAAGCCTGCCTTGCTAATCTGCTGGGATTGCCACAAGAAAGTGCCAAGGATGGGGGTCTTAAACCATCACCATTGATTTTTTTCATAGTCTGAGGTCTGGAAGTGCCAGATCAAGGTGCCAGCATGGCAGATTCTGGGGAGGGCTCTACTGCCAGCTTACAAATGTCTGCCTTCTTGCTGTGTCCTCGTAGTAGTGGAGACTGAGTAGTGGGGAGATAGAGAGGGAAGGAGTTCTCTGGTGTCTCTTCCTTGCTGTTGTTTAGTCGCTCAGTTGTGTCTGGCTCTTTGCAACCCCATGGGCTGAAGCCTGCCAGGCCCCTCTGTCCACGGGATTTTCCAGACCAGAATACTGGAGTGGGTTGCCATTCCTGTCTCCAGGGGATCTTCCCGACCCAGGAATCGAACCTGTGTCTCTTGCGTCTCCTGCATTGGCAGACAGTTTCTCTACCACTGCACCGCCTAGAAACCTCTTCTTATGTGAATTCTAATCCTATCATGAGGGCCCCACCCTCCAGCCTCCTCTAATCTTAATTATTTCCCTGAGACCCTGTCATGGCGGGGATTAAGACTTCAACATAAGAACTTGGGGGAGACACTCAGTCCCAAGCAGCGGCCATCCACTGATCTATTTCAGTAAGTATTCCAGACTGATGAAATAGCTCCGGGGAGGTTTTCAGGGACACAGGGCTTCATTTCGATCCCCTGACACCTAGGCAGCTACATGGCAATGAGCACACAATCCACAAAGCCGTAGCTCACATGCCCTTTCAGAGTCCCCAGGGGTGAAAGGTAATATTACCCTAGAAATGGTGCAAAAAAAAACCCCTTCCACTCAGCATGCTATTTTCAATTCAGTACAGATGATAGGAAAAAGGCATACACAGAAATTAAAAGAAAAACAAATTCAAAACAGATGTCAGGAAATACTTTGCTCCCCAGAGGAGGGAAAAAAAATAGATGAGAAGAATATTTAAACAAGGCAGTTTACTGAGCTAAGACACTGGGATCATCCTTTAAAAATAGAGACAGGGGCGCTGGGCTGCGGGAGGGGAAGGTGGAAATGGACACTAAACTTAGAGTGAGAAACGTGACCTTCCGTAGATGAAAACCGACCCGGCAAGAGCTGGCTGGTGGACCGTGCCCCTCTGCCCACCGGCCTTTGTCTCTCCCTGGGTGTTTGAAAGGTGTGTTCAAGTTGTGTTTATGAGACAGGAAATACATGTTTTAGCAGGAAATAAATCTGTCCCTGCATGCACAGATGGCTGTGTATTTCATTACGTTGGGAGCCAACGGTGCCCCTTTCACCTACGTTTCTACTTCTGATTCTATCACTTCAACAGAACCCCCCATACCAAGGTCTCCTAGCTGGTTTTCTGAACGACTCCAGGTCACATTTACAGACCAACATTTCCCGAGTGATTATCGGCGGGTAAGTTCCTCACTCAGATGCACGGTTAACAATCTCTCTCGTTTCGAGGGTGAGAGTCACAGTGGTTGAGAAGCCAAGAGGAGGTTTGGGGCCAAGACATTTTCAGTTCATTTTGGAAATGCGAGTCGGAGGAAGGGCCGAGCAGCTTTAAGCTCCTCAGACACGTCGCTGTGGGTTTCTTCATCTCTGCATCATCAAGTTACTTCTCAAACAAGAGCAAGAAGTCAGACAGCCATAAAAAAAAAAGAGTGAAATAATGCCATTTGCAGCAACGTGGGTGGATCTAGCAATGCTCACGTTAAGTGAAGGAAGTTGGACCAAGAAAGACGTATGATATCACTCATATGTGGAATCTAAAATGCGACACAAAGGAGCTTATCTATGAAACAGACTCACAGCCATAGACAACAGTCTTGTGGTTGCCAAGGGGGAGGAGGTATGATGAAGGGAAGGGCTGAGAGACTGGGATTAGTAGATGCAAACTATTATATGCAGGATAGATAAGCAACAGGTCCTCCTACTGTATCATGCAGGGAACTAACCTACATTTGCTATCCTATAATAAACCATAATGGACAATAATATATATGTGTGTGCATGTCTGTATATGTGTGTGTGTGTATGTGTGTGTGTGTGTGTGTGTGTGTGTAACTGAACCACAGCAGAAACTAATATGACTTCCCTGGTGTCTCAGACAGTAAACTGTCTGCCTATAATGCAGGAGACCCGGGTTCACTTCCTAGGTTGGGAAGATCCCCTGGAGAAGGAGATGGCATCCCATTCCAGTATTCTTACCTGGAAAATCCCATGGATGGAGGAGCCTGGTAGGCTACAGTCCATGGGGTCACAAAGAGTTGGACATGCCTGAGCGACTTCATTTCACTTCATTTCATAGAAACTTCATTTCATAAAACATTGTAAATCAACTATATTGCAACTTAAAAAAAAACTTGAAAGAAATCAGGCTGTCTGATAATGATGTTTAAAATAGAGGAAAGTTTACAAAGGCAAGGTTTTGACAAATTTCAGTATGAAACTAAAAGAAAAGTAGTCCCTGATGTCGAAATGTTCACAGTGCACTGAAAAGTCAGTGGAGTCATGACAAATGTCACACAAAATGCTGCCTCCTTCACTGACTCATTCTCAGTGTCTAGCAGAAAGCTCGCCATGGCTTTGTGCTCAGTAAGTCACATGGAAGGGATACACAGCCCACGCTTTCTGTCTTTGTTCAAATTATTCCTGTGTTCCCTGTTACGAAGCACACTATTATTTTAACTAACACTGTTAGTATCAGTTTACACACCTCTTCTGGAAGCATCTCAGACAAATGCCTGCTACCACAACCCCTGCCCTGAAAAATCTCTCCCTTCTCTGAGCTCTCATAAACCACTGTGCGTGCTATTATCATAGCAATGACAGTATTCTTTTGTGATGATGTATCTATTTGGCTCTTGCCCTCAGAACAAGCTACCTCTCCTTGAGATTAGGAGAATGCGTTACTACACTGCTTATCTTTAAACCCTGGCACATGTCCTAGCATAGAGTCCATGCTCAATAAAGTTTATTAAACAGAAGTGACCTGGGAAATTATCTTAGTTGGGGTTCCCCTGCTCCACCCCCCCGCAAAGAGAGCTTGACGTGAAGTCTTGGGTGCAAGTGGTCCATTTGAAGGGTGATTCTAGGTATGAGGGGTCTTCCCTGGTGGGTCAGATTGTGAAGAACCTGCCTGCAATGCAGGAGACTCAGGTTTGATCCTTGGGTTGAGAAGATCTCCTGAAGAAGGAAATGGCAACCCCACTCTCGTGGAGGACCGAGATAGGGGAGGACAAAGCCAAGGGAAAAAATAATGCACCAGTAAAGAGTGTGTCTGCTGTGAGTAACTGGGGCTCAAGCCCTCTTGGGACCCCCCTGGGAAATTACATCGAGTGCAGCATAGACCTCTCCTCCAAAGGGAGAGATGGTCATGCATTTGCCTACCTGTCCCTCCATCCACGAGTAATGGTTGTCCAGGGGACAGACTGTAGCTGTCCAGACTTCCCCAGCTGCCCAGACTGAGGGCCTGCCACTGACAGTAGCCTCTTTCGAGGGCTATAGTTTAAGAAAAATGAGGAATTTACAATAGGGGATTTACAACTGCAGGTGTATGCATCATAGAGATAGGAGGAAGCAAGACACCTTGCTCGCTGTGTCAAATAATACATGCTAGCATGTTTTAACATTTTCACAGCCTTCTTAAAAATAAACATTTATATTGATTCATTTATTTGGCTGCACTGGGTTTTAGTTGCAACTCACAGGCTCTTCGGTTTTCGTTGTGGCAGGCAAACTCTCAATTGTGGCATGAGAGGTCTAGATCCCTGACCAGGGATAGAACCCAGGCCCCTTGCATTGGGAGTACAGAGTCTTAGCCACTGGAGCACCAGGGAAATTCCCTCATAGGCTTTCTTAAAATTGAAGTATAGTTGTTGCACAATGGGCTTCCCTGTTAGCTCAGACGGTAAAGCGTCTGCATCCCCTGGAGAAGGAAATGGCAACCCAGTCCAGTATTTTTACCTGCAAAATTCCATGGATGGAGGTGCCTGGTAGACTATAGTGCTTGGGGTTGCAAAGAGTCGGACACAAATGAGCACCTTCACTGGCACTGCTGCACAATATTATGTAAGTTACAAAATAGAGATTCACAAATTTTTAAAGTTATAATTTGTATTTATTGTAAAATATTGGCTCTATTTCCAGTGCTGTACGATATTTCCCTTAACTTATGTTATACCTAATAATAACATGTCCCCCTTAATCCTCTACCCCCATTTTGTCCCATTTCTCTTTCATCTCTGACAACCTCTAGTTTGTTCTCTGTACCTGTGAATCTAGCTCTTTTCTTGTTATAATCACTAGTTGGTTGTCTTTTTTAGATTCCACATACAAGTGACATCATACAGGATTCATCTTTCTCTGTCTGACTGATTTCACTGAACATAATACCCTACAACTCCATCCATGTTGTTGCAAATGGCCAAATTTCATTCTTCTCATGACTGAATAGTATTCCACAGTGTTTATGTACTATGTCTTCTTTATCCATTTATCTGTTGATGGACACTTAGGTTGTTTCCATATCTCAGCAATTGTAAATAATTCTGTAATGAACATTGGGGTGCAGGTATCTTTTCAAATTAGTGTTTTTGTTTATTTCAGATATATATCCAGGAGTGGAATTGCTGGGTCACAGAGAGTTCTATTTTTAATTTTTTGGGAAAGCTCTGCACTGTTTCCCACAGTGGATGTAGTCATTTATATGCCCACTTACAACATATGAGGATTCCCTTTTCTCCACATGCTGTTATGAGCTCTGACATTCATAACCATAGACTGACAGGGCCTTGTGTTAAGTTGTAGAAGTTATATAAAAAATCTGTGACTGATACCTTTGAGAACCCTTAGATGTTTATTTACTAATCCTAACCATGTCCTCTCTGGGACAGAAAATTCATTTTACAGGTAGGAACTATCTGATACAGAAACGAAAGGATTCACAACTTGTGATGGTGAGGGAAACACATTTCCTGACTTTTAACTTCAACACCGTCTACTAAACTAAACAGTATTGACTGGAACAAGTACATCCTTTCCTATAAGACAAAGTGAGGGACTTGTTGAAGATGAGCAACAAAAATTATCACATGAATGGGAAACATCTAAAAAATTCATAGGAAAGAAATCTTAAAAATTAGGGCAGAAATAAATGCAAAAGAAACTAAAGAGACCCTAGCAAAAATCAACAAAGCTAAAAGCTGGTTTTTGGAAAAAATAAACAAAATTGACAAACCATTAGCAAGACTCATTAAGAAACAAAACTCATTAAGAAACAAAAGAGAAGAACCAAATTAACAAAATTAGAAATGAAAATGGAGAGATCACAACAGACAACACTGAAATTCAAAGGATCATAAGAGACTACTACCAGCAGCTCTATGCCAATAAAATGGACAACTTGGAAGAAATGGACAAGTTCTTAGAGAAGTATAACTTTCCAAAACTGAACCAGGAAGAAATAGAAGATCTTAACAAACCCATCACAAGCAAGGAAATCCAAACTGTAATCAGAAATCTTCCAGCAAACAAAAGCCCAGGACCAGATGGCTTCACAGCTAAATTCTACCAAAAATTTAAAGAAGAGCCAACACCTATTTTATTCAAACTCTTCCAGAAAATTGCAGAAGAAGGTAAACTTCCAAACTCATTCTATGAGGCCACCATCACCCTAAGATGGTGACAAAGATGCCACAAAAAAAGAAAACTACAGGCCAATATCACTGTTGCTTAGTCTTATACTTGTGTTTTCGGAAGAAAATTTGCCAATCTCTTTACCCCACCATAGTCAAAGTCTGACCTCTTGTGCTTTTCTCTGGAATTAAAAAAAAAAAAATTCCTCTTTTTCCTTTACTTAAACTAGTCTAGATTCTTAGTCCCTAATTGGACAAATTTTGGTAAACTCTGTCTTTTGAGGAAATTATCCATTTCATTCAAGTTTTCACACTCATTTGCATAAATGCCTACAAAGTAGTCTCATGATCTTTTAAAAATTCTTCTGTTTTGATGGTTATTCCCTCTTGTGATTTCTTATTTTGCATATTGTTGTTTCTCCTTTTTTCCTTTATTAAGTTAGGTGATGATTTGTCTATTTTAAATTTTTCAAGGAACCAGAATTTAGGTTTATTAATTAGAGCTACTGTTTTTTGTTCTCTGATTTATTAATTTCTATTTCAGTTTATTAATTTGTTTCCCCTTTTGTGCTTTACTTTGGCTCATTTTGTATTTCCTTTTCTATAGTTTAAAATTTTGAACTTAATTTGTTGATATTTAGCCTTTTATCTTTTTTCTATATGTTTGTTTTGATCTCTGGCTTTTCTTCTCTTTGCTGCTTTATGACAGGGTACTCCAACTATGTTATTATTTTAGATCAGATAGTTGTTTATCATGGGGGTCTGTCCTGCACCTTGAGGAGTGTTTAGCAGCATTCCTGACCTCTGCATACTCATAAAAATATGTCTTTAAATGTATCTACCACTACCTTAAATGTATCTTCTAGATTTTGATATGTTGTATTTTCATAATCTTTTTTTTTTTTTTTAGTTTTATTAGTTTAGTTTGTGTTACCCTCTTTACACAAGAGGTATTTAATAGAAGACTTTTTCATTTCTAGGTAGAAGATCTTTTTTTATTTTATGTTTTTTAATTTTCTTCCAATTTCTTGTTTGATATTTTATGACCAGAATGTTATTTATAATATTTCTACTTTTGAGATTTCCTGATGCTTTCTTTGTGACTTAATATAATGACTGACACTGAAGCTGAAGATCCAGTACTTTGGCCACCTGATGAGAAGAGCCAGCTCATTGGAAGATAACCTGATGCTGGGAAAGATTGAGGGGAGGAGAAGGGGGCGACAGAGGATGAGATGGTTGGATGGCATCACTGACTCAGTGGACATGAGTCTGAGCAAGCTCCAGGAGACAGTGAAGGACAGGGCAGCCTGGGCATGCTGCAGTCCATGGGGTCACAAAGAGTCAGACATGCCTGAGCAACTGAACAAAAACAACAGTCTTTGTGACTATTCCCTGTGTGCTTGATAAGAAGTTCTATTCCATATTATCAAAGTATAAAATTCAATTTATATCTCTCTTCTAGGCTCACTTTACTGGTTATGTTGTTTGGGTCTTCTGCATACTTACTTATTTTTGGTTCACTTGCCTTGTCTTTTACTGAATGATGTATTTAAGTCTGTCATTATTAATTTGTTTCTATACATGTCTCCTTGCATGCCCTAGTTTCTGCTTTACAACAGTAATCACTGTGTTATTTGAGACTATTATATCTACATTATGAATTTTTGCTCTTAGCATTAAAAACTGCTCCCTTTTGTCATATATAATACTTTTTTTTAGCTTTAATTACTTTGTCTGTTACCAAGATCACGAATTCCTTTCTTATTATTTCCATTTGTCTCGTATACCTTTGCCTGTCTTTTCATTTTTAACCTTTCTGAATGACTTTATTTTAGGTTTGTCTCTTGCATATAGCTTATAACTAAATCTTGTTTTGTGAGCCACAGTGAAAAGTTTTCTCATTTAATAAACGACTTAAGCCCATTCAAATTTATTGATACAGTTTATTTTCGTTTCTGTTCTGCCATATTGTTTTCAGTTCAGTTCAGTTCAGTCGCTCAGTTGTGTCTGACTCTGCGACCCCATGAATTGCAGCACGCCAGGCCTCCCTGTCCATCACCAACTCCCGGAGTCTACCCAAACCCATGTCCATCGAGTTGGTGATGCCATCCAGCCATCTCATCCTCTGTCATCCCCTTCTCCTCCTGCCCCCAATCCTTCCCAGCATCAGGGTCTTTTCCAGTGAGTCAACTCTTCACATGAGGTGGCCAGAGTATTGGAGTTTCAGCTTCAACATCAGTCCTTCCAATGAACACCCAGGACTGATTTCCTTTAGGATGAACAGGTTGGATCTCCTTGAAGTCCAAGCAACTCTCAAGAGTCTTCTCCAATACCACAGTTCAAATGCATCAATTCTTCGGCGCTCAGCTTTCTTCACTGTACAACTCTCACATCCATACATATATTGTTTTATGTTATAATTATTATGTGCAGAATGTAAAATTCTCTGTGTTTCTCTATGTATTGTGTTAGATTTATTTTTTTTTCAATTTCTTTTGGTATTTTGGAAAGCTTATATTTTTGTTTCAGTAGTTACCTTTAGACTAATGCTTTTTTTTTTTTTTTTGGCAGAGCTGCACAGTTTGTAGGATTTTAGCTCCCTGAGAGGAAGTGAAACAGCAGTAAAAACACCAAGTCCTAACCACCAGACTGCCAGAGAATTCCCTAGACTAATACTTTTTTAAAAAAACTTCTCATAGTCCTTGCTTTCTTATTAAACCTTTTGATCTCTGGTTTGTCAAATTTTTTTATAATTTTATTTATTTTTTATGTATTTTATTTTTATTTTATTTTTTATGTATTTATTTTTGGCTGTGCTGGGTCTTCATTACTGTGTGGGCTTTTCCCTAGTTGCGACAAGAGGGGACTACTCTTCTTTGCAGCACGTGGGCTTCTCCCTGCAGTGCAGAGTATGGGCTCTAGGGCGTGAGGGTAGCAGTAGTTTCACCTCATGGGCTTAGGAGTTGTGGTTCCTGGACTCTGGAGCACAGGTTCTGTAGCTGTGGCTTACGGGCTTAGCTGCTCCGCGGCATGTGGGACCTTCCCAGACCGGGGATCAGACTTGTGTCTCCTGCATTGGCAGGCGGATTCTTTACCACCAAGTGCCTGGGGAAGCCCCCGGTTGTTTTTTTTGTTTTTTCTTCATATGTTTTTTTTATTCCTACCTGTTCAGTTATCCATGAACTTATTCTGCTTCCCTTTTCCCCCATTCTTGTAACACATTTTTAGTTGCATTACTTCCTACATTATCAAAACTTGTAACATCTACAAGTTGTTTTACTTATATATTATTCTTCCACTTTTGTGCCTCCCTTTGTTTCAATCTTTGAATCCTTTAAATGTATACAAAGTCTTTGAATGCACTGAATACATTAAATGTTCACTATAAATCCTTTTGCTGAAGTTTTCCCAGTCACCTCTTGGTTGGGTGAAAGTTATCCTCTCAGATTTTTTGCGAAGAGCTCATGAATTTAACATTACTGGAATTCTTGCTTGTTTTCCACTGCTTATCTATTACCTTGAAGGTCAGCTTGGCCAAGTTGAAATCCTTGGTTTTCACTTTCTTCCCTTGAATTTCTTCAGAATGCTGCTACATTCTCACTTTGTGCTGTATGTTGCTTTTGATAAGTTTGATGTCCCTCTAATTCTCTTACACTGAAATTATTTAGTCTTTATGACTGGAGGCTATGAGAATATTTTATCTTAATAGTTTTTTCAAATATGTCTCTGAGTTGGTTGTTCTGAATTAGTTAGCCAATTACCTGATGGGCCCTTTCAGGACGTACATTCAGATCTTATTTCCAGAAGTTTTTCTTGGTTTATAGTCCAAATATTGGTTCTATTCCTTTATCTTGTTTTCTTTCTTAAGGAACTCTAGTTATACTTTTGTTGTATCTTCTTTGCCTATCTTCCATTCCAGCTGCTGTCTCTCTAAACTCTCTTCCTTCTCTTTCCCTCATTTTTAGCCTCTTAACTATTAGTTTGCCTTTCTTTAATTCCCCTTCTTAAATTTTTATTTCTGTTCTCCCGTTGGCATCTTGTTATTTAGTCTGTATTTCTGAGATCATTTTTCTTTCTCTTCTGTCTCTTTCCTGAGTTAAATCAACTATCATTTTATTTTTTTATCAACATTGTTTGTGTGTTAGTCGCTCAGTCGTGTCTGACTCTTTGCAACTTATGGACTGTAGCTGACCAGACTCCTCTGTCCATGGAATTCTCAAGACAAGAATATTGGAGTGGGTAGCCATTCCCTTCTCAGGGGATCTCCCCAACCCAGGGATCGAACCCAGGTCTCCCACATAGTAAGCAAGTTCTTCACTGCTGAGCAATCTAAAGTGGTTCTTTCTATCTCCAAATCATTGTTAGAGGAAATTTAAATCAGATATTGTGTGTGTTTTCTTCTGCTTCATGGTTAGATTTTTTGGAAAGTTCTTTTGTTTTTTTATTTTTTCAGTTGCACTGCTCTGCTTGAAAGACCTCAATTCCCCAACCAGGGGTTGAACCCAGGCCACATCAGTGAAAGCTCTGAATCCTAACCACTGGATGGCCAGTGAATGCCCTCAACCTATTTTTTATTCCTTTATCGCTATTCCAGTGGAGAAGGAAATGGGAACCCACTCCAGTATTCTTGCCTGGAAAATCCCATGGACCGAGGAGCCTGGCAGGCTATATAGCCCATGGGGTCACCAAGAGTCAGACACAACTTAAGCAACTTAGCACGCACTATTCTAGGGAACTCCCTGGAATGATTTTTATCAGCTGAGATGTTTTCTTCTCATTTCTGTTCTCTTCTACTAATAACTTTGTGTGGAGATTACTTTTTTCTATTTTATTTCTTGGGCAGGTTTAGGCTTACAGTAATTGACAACCATCCTAGTTCAAGGAAGCCTGCCATGTCGCTGTACTGAAGTTCAGTGTCTCCAATGGACTGTGCTTTCTTTTCTTAGTGGTGGGAGGAAGATTTACATATCCTTCCATTTTAGAGTTCCCTTTTGTCTTGCAGAATTGCAAATTTATCCTCTTGTTTCTTTTTCCCTTCACTTACCTAGTCTCCAGCAAAGACTGAATAAGTCTCTCCCTTTCCTGTTACCCTTCTCTTCCCCAAGAGTAGGACATGTTGACTGATGCCTCCTGGATACCCTTGTACTTCTAAGTCTCGTCCCTGTAGTGAATGCTCAGATCTGCCAGGACACTCTCAGTACTTTTTGCACTTGTAATGTGTTTTTCTCCTCTGAGGAGTGATGCTAAGTCTATCTTAGGCCCTTCTTTTACTCTTCTCTCTTTATAGTTTTTCCAGAACTTACCCCACTCCCATCTTTGCTCTCTGCAAGGGCTTAAAAGAGCAGCTCAAGAGGTATCTCTTCCAGAATTGGGTGTTCACCTTTCTATTTAAGTTTGGACTGCTCTGTGTCCTTATAATGTTGAGGGTATTGGATTTATGTGGTTTTTTTGCTTTGGTTGACTTCTGTAGCTTTGTGAAAGGTACATGAGAGAGATTCCATTTAAGCCACTGCCCCTGTCCTTGGCTGCCTTAGTTTTCACTATGCGTATCTTGACAAGCCATTTAGGAACCGTGTGGAGCAGGTTTGGGAACTTTGGGTAAGGGTAGAGGATTAGAAAGAAGATTTAGAATGTTTTTGAGATGTTTCTGTCCATTCATGTAGAGATGTTCATCAAACAGTGAGATATCTGATCTGAACGTCATGTCAGAGATAGGAATTATCGCTTCTATAAACTCTGGTGGAGTCCTAGCAAGCTGGAATTAGAGCCATAAATTCCTTTGTGGAATGCCTGCCTTGTTCTAACTCCTGCCTATGTACTCAGACTCATCTCCTCTGAACATATAAGGGCTTTGGAAAACAGGTAATATGGGGATGTTACTCAGTTCAGTTCAGTTCTGTCGCTCAGTTGTATCTGACTCTTTGTGACCCCATGGACTGCAGCCTGCCAGGCCTCCCTGTCCCAACACCAGCTCCCGGAGCTTACTCAAACTCACGTCCATCAAGTCAGTGATGTTACTAGTAAAGTACTATTGTCTGGTGCTTTATATTATCATATTCAGCAGTTTGAGTGATATAACAGAGATCTAGATATTATTCTGAGCAATCAGTCTTTGCTGCTGAACCTGTTGAAAGAAAAGGAAAATCACACATCAGTAGATCAGATCACCTCCTTGATGGAAACAAAATAACACATAGACTAAAACTTCATAATTTTTTTTGTCATATTCAAAATTTCCCTCAGTAACCATAATGCTCATTAAGTGGGTTAAATTCATAAATGTTCAACGTTCTATGCCAATAACTTTCTAAAGCAACTGCCGTTTCTCCTGTCCTCTTCCCAATCACCCTTTACTTGGCTGGTGGTGGTAGTTTAGTTGCTGAGTCATATGTGACTCTTGCGACCTCATGGACTGTAGCCCACCAGGCTTCTCTGTCCATGGAATTCTCCAGGAATGAATTTTGGACTGGGTTGCCATTTTATTCTCCAGGGGAATCTTCTGACTCAGGGATCAAACCCATGTCTCCTGCATTGCCAGCAAATTCTTTACTACTGAATCACCAGGGAAGCCCTTTACTTGGCTACAGAAAGACAGATGTATGCATGCTTATACCTAAATGCCTTTAAGATAATAACATCTATTTTAAAAATAGTTTATATTTGTTTTATTGATTATTGATTTATTTGGCTGTGCTCAGTGGGATTATTGATTTATTTGGCTGTGCTCAGTCTTAGTTGCAGCACGTGGAATCTTCAATCTTTGTTGAAGCATGCGGGATTTTTTTTTTTAGTTGCAGCATGCAGGATCTTTAGTTGTGGCATGCAAACTCTTTGTTGCAGCATGTGTAATCTAGTTCCCTGAACAAGGATTGAACCCAGGCTCCGTGCATTGGGAGCGTGAAATCTTAGCTAGTGGACCACCGGGGAAGTCTCAGTAATACCTGTATTTAAATACAGTGTAATTAACAAAGTTTTCAGACTATAACCTGTGATGGATTTTCTATGTGTTACTTAAGTGTGTGCTTTTCTTCCTTTTATAAGAGAAAATAAAATCAAAAACAACAACAAAGAAATGGCATTTGTAAAAGTGCAAATTTTTAAAAGGTAGTACTCTTTTACTTCTTAAATACTTTTCCCAGTTGTGTATTTTTATGGTTGCAAGCAAGAGTAGATGATTTCTTTCTCCACTGAGATATCTTTAGATGGAAAAGACAATAATAGTGAAGTACAAAAAAAAAGTGTAAGAATTTTTTTAGGCGATTGGCTCTTTCACTTGACATTTTATTAATCTGAATACCTGGATAAAGTGGTTCTTCAAATTGTGCATTCTTTTGAATTCACCAAGAGGCAGTGTAGTGTTGTGATTCAAATTGGGGTCTCTGGAAGCCTACTGCCTAAGTTCTCATTCCATGCTACCTTTATTGTGCCTGCTTTCTCATCTGTATAATTGAATAAAAATAACACCTACTTCATAAAAATTTGTGCAGATGATATGTAATTTGCATGGAACAATGTTATTTAATTGCTAACTATTACTGTGAGATTATATCAACAAGATTCTGGGGTGGGATTTTTGAGACTATTTAGAATTTGTGTATCTTTAGTATTTATTTATTATCATTTTATTTATTTATTATGTATGTATTTAATTATGTTGGCTTCATGTGTGACTTAGCGTGTCAACCAGTTAGCACAAAATTGATGGATGCATGATGCAAGACACAAAAATCAAAGCTAGTATTTTCATAGAAGTCTGTATGGATATGAAAGCATTCATGAAGAACTAAAGCTGCCTTAATTTTTATGCTTTTTTAGTATTTTCCTTAGGATCTAAGAATTTAAGGATCCATTCCTTCATATATAGAAAAGCTAGGGGCAATAAATGATACTCTAGAAAGATTTTGTTATTGTTTTTAATGGCCACTTTGTTGAGCAGCCTCTCTCTTCTCTCCACCAGGTGGCAGTCGAGCACTTTGTATCCATACCATGTCCTGGTCCCACCCTTTCTAGTCTGCGGTATTGACCTGGAATAGGACCAGAAAGACAAACACCGTACCCCAGAGTATGCAGTGTTCCTTCAGCTGGGTTTTACAGCATCATATTTTAAACATTTTATTGAGGATAATGACCACAAGAGATTGGATAAGATTCCTTCCCACAAATTCTTTTCAAGTACATACAAACCCATGATGAGAAACATATGTGTAATCTTTGCAGTGGCTAGAATAACTACATAGGACTTAACTGAATTAACAAAACAACCTCCAGATATTTTTTAGTGTATCTAAGGTTAAATGGAAGTAAACCTTTGGCATCCAGGGCAAATTAGTTTTAGCTGGTAAACTGTGAGAGCCCTGTCCTTGTAAAGTGATTAAGCCAAACCATCTTATTTTCCAGGTGCAACACTGCGCTGCAAGCCAATCAGCACAGAAATTTAAATCACTTCCACACCAATGGAGAAGTATGAAAAATTAGCTAAGATTGGGGAGGGATCTTATGGGGTTGTATTCAAATGCAGAAACAAAATCTCAGGACAAGTGGTAGCTATTAAAAAATTTGTGGAATCCGAAGATGATCCTGTCGTTAAGAAAATAGCTCTAAGAGAAATACGCATGTTAAAGGTAGGTTAACTTCCTCTATGCATCTGTAATATACATCTGTGCATCTATAATATACATCTGTGCATCTGTAATATACATCTATGCATCTGTAATATACATCTATGCATCTGTAATATACATCTGTGCATCTGTAATATACATCTATGCACCTATAATATCATACATCCATAGTATCACAGTACTGGACCAAACAGGTATACCAAAATTACAAAGAATTTTTAAGTGATTTTTTTTTTTTTCTGTTGGACTTAAATTCCCCTGTATCAGCAACTCTGTAAATAGATCATCACTTTGGGCTTTGGCCACTCTAATATTAAAGTGATATTATGAGTACAGTTATAGATTGTTCAAATTTTGATTGTTAAGAATTCATTCTGGTTGGTAAATATTCAGTGTCCTAAGTCCCCTCATCTGCAGTGTTTATCCTCCCCTTCAGCCTTGGCCTTTCCTCCCAACCCCCACCCAAGTCCTTCTCCACATAAACCAGCAACTAAAAAGGCTTTTTGTGGTACTGTGGGACCCACAGAGCTGCGTCAGAGTGCCTATAGTCACTGGTTTTGGGCCCACCTGCACTCCACTGATTCTTAGACACATTGACTATCACCCTCAGCTATGTATACACACTTTACACAAAGTCTTTAAGTTGCTTTTACTCTGATAGGATTTAATATGTAAGAGTCACAAGTTCTCTATGCAAATTTTTTCTTATTAAAAATCTTACAAGTTTAGAGCCGTAAGAGAACTTAGAGATGCTTCTCATGCGACACCCTAATTTTATAGGGGAGGAAACTGAGGCAAAGGGCAGTGCAGCAAAATCCCGAGGACCTTGTCGGAATGCAGATTCTGAGTCCAGGTCTGGGGTCAGCGCGACATTCCGTGTTTCTAACAAATTCCCTGTTGGCACAGATGCTGCTCGTCTGCGGACCACACTTTGAGTAACAAAACTGATTTCCTCAGGAACACACAGCTAGCCTTTACTTTTTGGCATGTGTCACCTGTTTACAGGAAAACCCCAGAAATCCAGTTTTTAAAGGGAGATAAAACTCCCTTCCCTTTAAAAACATTTGTAGCAGGTTTCCTCAACTAAACAGTTTTAGCATTTTGTTTAAAATATGACTTGATATGCACGGAGTTTTCAAGAGCACATCCATCATGATTTTAAAAACAGTTCCCTGTTACCTCGTGGCCAGCAGAGAGTGCTGAGCAGACATCACAGATGAACTGGGTGTGTCCGAACCTGGCAATGGGTTGTTTTCTAATAGGAAAACTTTTTATGCACCCGCTCCCACCAACCCTTCAAATACAGTTAATGCTCAGGTAGCACCTCCTGGGTTACAAGTGTCCAATTTGAGGGTGCACTTGAAGGTAAAAAACAGCCAGATTCCAACTCACTTTGGTCTCCGGCGATGGCTCTCTGATGGTAAAGAATCTTCCGGCAATGCAGGAGACCCAGCTTCAATCCCTGGGTTGGGGAGATCCCCTGGAGAAGGGAATGGCTACCCACTCCAGTACTCTTGCCTGGAGAATCCCATGGACGGAGGAGCCTGGCGGGCTACCAGTCCCTGGGGTCACACAGAGTCAGACACCCCTAAGCATGATGGCTCTCAGAAGGCGTGCCTCTTCTGTCTCTGGTGTGTTTCATCCACCTGCGCCCTGAAGAGATCCCTTCCTTACTTTCCTCACATACTCCTGCTATTTACACTTCCTTTGATTTCCTCCTCCTCACTACCTGGTTTTCTTTACATAAGTCACTGTTTTCTGATCTAAGTTCATTTGAAGGTATAAATTGCCAATCTACTCAGAGATAGAGCTGAAAGCCTTGCCAGCACATCCAGCTGCAGTATCTGTGCACCCCTGACTCCTGATAGAGACTGTTCAGCTCCCAGGCTGCAGTTTTTGCCTCAGCATGCAGCATCTGGCTTACCTGTGTGGCCTGTTCCCTCCTCTGCTTGGCTTTCTGCTCATAGGAAACAAGTTGATCTGGTGCCCTGGGTGTATCGTTCACGTGTAATGCATTCCCTTTCCCCACACTCTTGAGCAGCAGGCGCATAGCCAGTCACAGGGTGATACTTTTTGTTCTGGGTTTGTTTTTTTTTTTTTTTTTTGGTTTTTGGTTGGTTGATTATTATTATTTTTTTTTTATCAAGCCATGCTTACAGATAAGACAGAGTACACTGTACAAGTTGCCATATTTTAAGCCTCTCTACTGGGCCTGCAAAATATTTGTTGAGTTTCTACGATATACAGAATACTGCCTATCTTTCTGCGTAAATGGTGTCTAGAGTTTGGAAAGTTAATTTGTCTACTGTACTGGGAAAACAACAGGAAGATGACTCAAAAGTAGGAGTGATCAGATGTCCTGGTTTATAGCTTCTGTCCCTGTGTTCAGTGTGGTTAGCGTCCCTTTTTGTCTGGCTAGCATTTTCTTTCAAAAGTGTACTGGTTCATGTGTGAAATTACAGTCACCTTACCTACAGGCAGAATGACCACATGTGCCCAATTGCCTGGGACAGTCCTGGTTTACACTCGTTACCCTGGTTGGATGACAAATTATGTAGTTTCTTTAGTGATATTATCTTACTTAATTGGGGTTTTTCCTTTGATTTACGACATTGTGACATGCTTGTGAAAGGCGGCCTTGTGAAATGCTTCAGTCTGGGAATTGAATTTAACTCATTAAACATCTCAGAGTAAGACAGAACAAGAAAATCAAAGAAGAGAGATGAAACTGTGATAAATTTAACACAGACTAACTGTAGGGATTCCTAGAATATGCAGTTATTTCAGATTCGAGGGTTGAGATCTAGTCTTTCTGAGCACCAACACTGAAATCCACGCTGGATTTAAATGCAGTTGTTTACATTAAATCTATGACAGTATATAAGCTAAATACATATTGGTGATTTTTATAGTCTTTTACTCAATAATTCCATTACCATTCTATATTCAGATCACCTTACAACTTGTATATTTAGAAATTTCCACTTAATTCATAAAGCATTTTTAATTTTAGTGCTTATGTTTTAAGTTGTACTTTGCTATCTCCAGAGAGATTCATGCAGCTTAGCTGCCCTTTACTATGGGGTATGTTAGATAAATTCTTTCTTCCAACTTTGAGATTCTTTGGTACTTACTAAGAGTAGTTTCTCTTTTGAGTAACTGTAATAATTTCTCGGCAAGAAATGCAAAGAGAATGATTAGCAAAGCCTTTGGCTCTTAAAATTGTAAGGGGTCTGGGAGAAACTATTACAAGAAATGAATCACCAACCTTTGTATTTCAATTCCTTTGCAGCAATTAAAACATCCAAATCTTGTGAACCTCATTGAGGTGTTCAGGAGAAAAAGGAAAATGCATTTAGTCTTTGAATACTGTGATCACACACTTTTAAATGAGCTGGAAAGAAACCCAAAAGGGTAAGTAATCGAGAACACTGAAGTTCTGCTGGCTGGTTCCCAGTTTCATTATATGTGGGATTCAGTTCAGTTCAGTTCAGTCGCTCAGTCGTGTCTGACTTTTTGTGACCCCATGGACTGCAGCACGCCAGGCCTCCCTGTCCATCACCAACTCCCGGAGCTTACTCAAACTCATGTCCATTGAGTCAGTGATGCCATCCAACCATCTCATCCTCTGTCATCCCCCTCTCCTCCCTCCCTCAATCTTTCTCAGCAACAGGGTCTTTTCAAATGAGTCAGTTCTTCACATCAGGTGGCCAAAGAATTGGAGTTTCAGCTTCAGCATCAGTCCTTCCAATGAACACCTAGGACTGATCTCCTTCAGGATGGACTGGTTGGATCTCTTGCAGTCCAAGGGACTCTCAAGAGTCTTCTCCAACACCACAGTTCAAACGTATCAATTCTTTGGCGCTCAGCTTTCTTTATAGTCCAACTCTCACATCCATACATGACTACTAGAAAAACCATAGCTTTGACTAGGCAGACCTTTGTTGGTGAAGTACTGTCTCTGCTTTTTAATATGTTGTCTAGGTTGGTCATAGCTTTTCTTCCAAGGAGCAAGTGTCTTAATTTCATGGCTGTAGTCACCATCTGCAGTGATTTTGGAGCCCAAAGAAATAAACTGTTTCCTTTGTTCCCCCATCTATTTGTCATGAAGTGATGGGACCAGATGCCATGATCTTAGTTTTTTGAATGTTGAGTTTTAAGCTGGGCTTTTCACTCTTCTCTTTCACCTTCATCAAGAGCCTCTTTAGTTCCTCTCCGCTTTCTGCCATAGGGGTGGTGTCATCTGCATATCTGAGGTTACTGATATTTCTCCTGGCAATCTTGATTCCAGGTTGAGCTTTATCCAGCCCGTCGTTTTGCATGTTGTCCTCTGCATTTAAGTTAAATAAGCAGGGTGACAATATACAGTCTTGACATACTCCTTTCCTGATTTTGAACCAGTCTTTTGTTCCATGTCCAGTCCTAGCTGTTGCTTCCTGACCTGCATACAAATTTCTCAGGAGGCAGGTCAGGTGGTCAAGTACTCCCATCACTTGAAGAATTTTCCACAGTTTATTGTGATCCACATAGTCAAAGGCTTTGGCATAGTCAATAAAGCAGAAGTAGATGTTTTTCTGGAACTCTTCTGCTTTTTCAGTGATCCAAGGGATGCTGGCAATTTCTGGTTGCTCTGCCTTTTCTAAATCCAGCTTGAACATCTGGAAGTTCATAGTTCACATACTGTTGAAGCCTGGCTTGGAGAACTTTGAGCATTACTTTACTAGTGTGTGAGATGAGTGCAATTGTGTGGTAGTTTGAGCAATTTTTGGCATTGCCTTTCTTTGGGATTGGAATGAAAACTGACCTTTTCCAGTCCTGTGGCCTCTGCTGAGTTTTCCAAATTTGCTGGCATATTGAGTGCAGAACGTTCACAGCATCATCTTTTGGGATTTGAAATAGCTCAACTGGAATTCCATCACCTCCGCTAGCTTTGTTCATAGTGATGCTTCCTAAGGCCCACTTGACTTCGCATTCCAGGATGTCTGGCTCAAGGTGAGTGATCACACCATTGTAATTATCTGGGTCATTAAGACCTTTTTTGTACAGTTCTTCTGTGTATTCTTGCCACCTCTTCTTAATATCTTTTGCTTCGGTTAGGTCCATACCATTTCTGTCCTTTATTGAGCCCATCTTTGCATGAAATGTTCCCTTGGTGTCTCTGATTTTTTTGAAGAGATCTCTAGTCTTTCTCATTCTATTATTTTCCTCTATTTCTTTGCACTGATCACTGAGGAAGTCTTTTTTATCTCTCTTTGCTATTCTTTGGCACTCTGCATTCGTATGGGTATATCTTTCCTTTTCTCCTTTGCCTTTCGCTTCTCTTCTTTTCTCAACTATTTGTAAGGCCTCCTCAGACAACCATTTTGCCTTTTTCCATTTCTTTTTCTTAGGGATGGTCTTGATCCCTGTCTCCTGTACAGTGTCACAAACCTCCATCCATAGTTCTCCAGGCGTCCTGTCAGATCTAATCTCTTGAATCTATTTGTCACTTCCACTGTATAATCATAAGAGATTTGATTTAGGTTATATCTGAATGGTCTAGTGGTTTTCGCTACTTTTTTCAATTTAAGTCTGAATTTGGCAATAAGGAATTCATGATCTGAGCCACAGTCAGCTCCCGGTCTTGTTTTTGCTGACTGTATAGAGCTTCTCCATCTTTGGCTGCAAAGAATATAATTAATCTGATTTCTGTATTGACCATCTGGTGATGTCCATGTGTAGAGTCTTTTCTTGTGTTGTTAGAAGAGAGTGTTTGCTATGACCAGTGCGTTCTCTTGGCAAGGCTCAATGAGCCTTTGCCCTGCTTCATTCTATACCCCAAGGCCAAATTTGCCTATTACTCCAGGTAGCTCTTGACTTCCTACTTTTGCATTCCAGTCCCCTATAATGAAAAGGACATATTTTTGGGTGTTAGTTCTAAAAGGTCTTGTAGATCTTCATAAAACTGTTCAGCTTCTTCAGCATTACTGGTCAGGGCATAGACTTGGATTACTGTGATAGTGAACGGTTTGCCTTGGAAATGAACAGAGATCATTTTGTCATTTTTGAGATTGCCTCTAAGTACTGCATTTCAGACTCTTTTGTTAACTATGATGGCTACTCCATTTCTTCTAAGGGATTCTTGCCCACAATAGTAGATATAATGGTCATCTGAGTTAAATTCACCCATTCCAGTCCATTTTAGTTTGCTGATTCCTAAAATGTCGCTGTTCACTCTTGCCATCTGTTTGACCACTTCCAATATGCCTTGATTCATGGACCTAACATTCCAGGTTCCTATGCAGTACTGCTGTTTATAGCATCAGACTTTGCTTCCATCACCAGTCACACACACAACTGGGTGTTGTTTTTGCTTTGGCTCCATCTCTTCATTCTTTCTGAAATTATTTCTCCACTGATCTACAGTAGCATGTTGGGCACCTACCAGCCGGGGGAGTTCATCTTTCAGTGTCCTATCTTTTTGCTTTTTCATACTGTTCATGGGCTTCTCAAGGCAAGAATACTGAATTGTGGGATTAACAATGGCAAATTTTGGACCTGAGCCCCCTTCTACCCAAATGCATCTGCTGGTCCTTCTCCCCAATCTCAGGATGTGCTCAAAGGGCAAATGAATATTAACCAAAGGTAATATTAACTTGGAGTAAATATAATGTATAGTATTTAACAGACAAAATACTACAAATATAAATCACAATGTATTTCAAAGCTAAGTTATATGTTGGATTGTCCGAACTCAAGGAATGGACCATAGTTCTTTCATATAATTCACTAAAGTTAAAGGAGAAAAAATACATATTTGATAAAATTTGAAAAGGCAGTTGATAAATTCAACATCTTCTCCTGATTATTTGGGGGAGAAAAACCTTAGCAAACTAAGATTAAAATACTTTCTTTATACACACACACACACACATACAGACACACAACTTCTCCAAATTGACTGCAAATTTTATATTCAATGATAAAAAACTAAAGAAACCATCATTAAAGTGAGAAATAAAACATGAGAACTCTAGCCAGCATATGCACTAAGAAAAACAAATCGGATTTAAAACTTTGGAAAACAAGAACTCTAAATTCTGTACACAAAAAGTAATGGCTTTTGTATCAATCAGTACTTTAGGAAATCTAATGGAAAAGGATCCCATTCAAATGTCAACAACAAGAATGTTTAGAAATAAAGATACAAAAGAAATGTTAAAACTCTGCCTAAGAACAATTACAAAACTGAGATACATAAAGGATTTTATTTAAATGAGCATGTATTTCTGGATGAAAGTATTCACTGTTATGTTTTGCTTCTTTCCTGATTTATTTATTGCATAAAAATCTAATCAGAATGCCAATGTTTTTTTTCCTTCTCCTTTTTAAATTTATTTATTTTTTAATTGAAGGATAATTGCTTTACAGAATTTTGTTATTTTCTGTCAAACCTCAACCTGAGTCAGCCATCGGTTTTTGTTTTTAATTTGAGAAAGTTCAACTAAACCAAGAAATCTTTTAAAAGAAGAAATGCAACTTCAACTGCCAAATAATGCCATATTAGTTTTAGAGAGTCCCTTTGACAAAAAGTATGTAAGCAAAACTAAAAAAGAAGTGGCAAATTGGGTAAATCTTTACCAGATGAAGAATTAATTTCATTTCATACCTACATATGTAGATTTTGCTAATCAAATTTCTAAAAAGATGAACACCCAATTAAAATATATATCCATTCAGAAAAATTGAATGAACTCCTACTGTTCTCGGCTGGCTGCTAAGGGTCTCTTGGTGAACAGAACATGTAAAAAGAGCTGCCTAATGTGAAAAAGCAAATCGTAAAATAAAAAGGGGGAAATGACCAATATGCCTATAAAAACATGTTTATCCTCACTATTAAAGATAGAAATTTAAATTTTAAAATAAGGTATACCATTTTTCACATATCAAATTGGCAGATATTTTTCAAAAATCAATGTACCCAGTATTGTTAAAGTCAAACCCAGCACTCCCATTCACACCTAGAGAATGTAATTAGGAGGGCCATTTGCTATATACATGAAAATCTTTTAAAAGGTTTTCTTCTGCTAAGAAATTCCATTTAGAGAAATTTATGGTAAGAAAATAATCAAACAGGTACAAAATTTATACATAAAAATGGTCAACACATCATTATGTACAAAAAAAAGAAGTAGGGGACTGATCTAATTTCCCATAGTAAAGATCTGATTAAATGCAGTTTGATATATCCATACAGTGTGACAGTATGGGTTAAGCACTTTAAAAAGCAATCTGTAGAATAGTTAATGTCCTGGAGAAATGTTCATGAAATGGTATGTGAAAAACTGAGGCTGCAAAGTAGAATGTTCAGTGTAATTAAAAATTGTTTTGAATTATCACAATATTTTAGTGAATGCATGTACTTTACTTTTTGTTCTTGTTCATTGGCTCAGTCGTGTCCGACTCTTTGCAACCCCATGGACTGCAGCATGCCAGGCTTCCCTGTCCTTCACTACCTCCCAGAGTTTGCTCAAACTCATGTCCATTGAGCCAGTGATGCCATCCAACCATCTCATCCTCTGTCTCCCCCTTCTTCTCCTGCCCTCAATCTTTCCCAGCATCAGGATCTTTTCCATTGAATTGGTTCTTCACATCAGGTGGCCAGTATTGGAGCTTCAGCTTTTCTATCAGTCCTTCTAATGTGTATTCAGGGTTAATTTCCTTTAGGATTGACTGATTTGATCTCTTTGCTGTCCAAGGGACTCTCAAAAGTCTTCTCCAGCACCACAATTCAGAAGGATCAATTCTCTGGCACTCAGCCTTCTTTATGGTCCAAATCTTACATCCATACATGACTACTGGAAAAACATAGTATTGACTATATGGACCTTTGTCAGCAATGTGATGTCTCTGCTTTTTAATACACTGTCTAGGTTTGTCAAGCTTTCCTTGCAAGGAGGAAGCGTCTTTTAATTTCATGACTTCAGTAACTGTTCACAGTGATTCTGGAGCCCAAGAAAATAAAATCTGTCACTGTTTCCATTTTTTTCCCATCTATTTGCCATGAAGTGATGGGACTAGATGCCATGATCTTAGTTTTTTGAATGTTGAGTTTTAAGCTGGGTTTTTCACTCTCCTCTTTCACCCTCATCAAGAGCCTCTTTAGTTCCTCTTCACTTTCTGCCATTAGGGTGCTGTCATCTGCATATCTGAGGTTACTGATATTTCTCCCAGCAATCTTGATTCCAGGTTGAGCTTTATCCAGCCCATTATTTTGCATGATGTCCTCTGCATATAAGTTAAATAAGCAGGGTGACAATATACAGTCTTGACATACTCCTTTCCTGATTTTGAACCAGTCTGTTGTTCCATGTCCTGTTCTAACTGTTGCTTCTGACCTGCATACAGATTTCTCAGGTGGCAGATAAGGTGGTCAGGTATTCCCATCACTTGAAGAATTTTCCACAGTTTGTTGTAATCCATACAGTCAAAGGCTTTAGTGTAGTTAATGAAGCAGAAGTAGATGTTCTTCTGGAATTCCCTTGCTTTTTCTATGATCTAGTAGATGTTGGCAATTTCTGGTTCCTCTGCCTTTTCTAAATCCAGCTGGTACATCTGGAAGTTCTTGGTTTATGTACTGTTGAAGCCTAACTTGAAGTATATTTTAGCATTATATTGCTAGCGTGGTTAATGAGTTCAGTTGTGCGGTAGTTTGAACATTCTTTGGCATTGCCCTTCTTTGGAATTAGAAAGAAAACTGACCTTTTCCAGTCCTGTGGCCACTGCTGAGTTTTCCAAATTTGCTGGCATACTAAGTGCAGCACTTTAACAGCATCATCTTTTAGGATTTGAAATAGCTCAACTGGAATTCCCTACCCTCCACTAGCTTTGTTCATCATAATGCTTCTTAAGGCCCACTTGACTTCACTCCAGGATATCTGGCTCTAGGTGAATGACCACACCATCATGATCACCTGGGTCATTAAGACCTTTTTTGTATAGTCCTTCTGTGTATTCTTACCACCTCTTCTCAATATCTTCTCCTTCTGTTAGGTCTGTACCATTTCTGTCCATTTTTGTGCCCATCTTTGCATAAATTGTTCCCTTGGTATCTCTAATTTTCTAATTTTACCTTTAAAATAGAAATTAATTTGAGAGACTTGCCTGGTGGTCCTGTGGTTAAGACCCTCTGCTTCCAGTGCAGAGGGTATGGGTTCCATCTCTGGTTGGGGAACTGAGATCTCACATGCCTCAAGGCATGACCAAAAAAAATTTTTTCTTAATAATTTAAAAAATGGTTAAAATAATGAATTAATTCATGTTTCAACTTTATTTTGAGCTAAATAGGATTCTGTATGTTGGCTTTAGAGGACAGATTTGTAGTTTAATTTAAATATAAGTTAATTTATAAATTAACATACATTTTCATAAAGTTAGACATGGATGCTTAACATCATGCATTGTTCAAGGCCCTGAAAATAAAACTATAATACATTCAATCCATGTACCAGTTTAATTGAACTGAACATCTCTTTCTTCCTTCTGTGAAAGGAAGGAAGTCTGCTGCCTGTAGGACTTAGCTTATGCTGTTCCTTCTAACTTTGTCCTCTTTCCCTATCTGTATCCTAATCTCTAAAATGTGAAATCCTAGATATTCTGACTATCTCTGAGATTCCTTTATCTGAATGGTATTGCTTCCCTCCTTTGAATATCCGAGAAATTTTGTCTTCATCCCTGTTATAGTACTTGGCACTTACTACCTTACAGGGTTTGAGCGCATCCTCTCTCCCCTTTGAGTGCAGAACTCATATCTAATTCATCCTGATAGCATCCTTCATGTGCAGCATGCTTTGATTCATTCATTCACTTCAGAAATATTTTACTGAACACTTCTGCTGCTGCAGAGGCTAGAAAGATATAATGGCACAATCCTGTGCTCAAGAAACTTAAAATCTAATGAAGAAACCAGTACTCACAGTAGCCATTTCAAATGACAGTGAAGATTGAGTTACCAACAGTGCTTTGGATACATGAGAAGAACATCCAGCATCTATTGGTCCCGGAGAATCAGGGAAGTTTCTGCACAGAAGGATGCATTTGGGCTGAGACTTTGAAAAGGGGAAGAACTGGCCAGATGGGCGATCTTGGTGGAATGCACAGATAGAAGAAAAAACAAGGCATATTTGAGTAACTCATTTGTCTTGTATGTATTTAGCAACCATGAGGATCTCTGAACTACCCTGCTTTCCTTTGGAAAGTGTATTTGGTGTATTTAGTGTGAGGAGGGCATGGTAACCCACCCCAGTATCTTGCCTGGAGAATCCCCATGGACAGAGGACCCCGGTAGGCTACAGGTCACAGGGTTGCAAAGAATCAGACCCGGCTGGGCGACGAAGCGCAGCGCAGTGGTTTTACCGGTGCATTTAGCAGTGCCAGCGTATGCAGTGCGCCTTGGGTCAGCCCTGGATCTACATGAGGGGATGCAAGCAGGAACAGTGCAGGATACACCAGTTTCTATGAGATACTGGCTCCTTCCAGATAACAGTGATTAATTTAAAGTATTTGTCTGCTTTCACTCCCTTCCCAGAATCTACAACAGTCAAAAGAGTATAAACCCAATGAATAGCAAACAGAGGTAAACAACTGAACAGCATACATACCAAGCCTACTGGACCACTGTTTGTTCAGTAGCTAAGTTGTATCTGACTGTTTGCAACCCTGTGGACTGCAGCATGCCAGGCTTCCCTGTCCCGGAGCTTGCTCAAACTCTTAATAGTCAGTGATGCCATCCAACTGTCTCATCCTCTGTACCCCCTTCTCCTCCCACCCTCAGTCTTTCCCACCATCAGGGTCTTTTTCAGTGAGTTGGCTCTTCGTATCAGGTGGTCAGAGTATTGGAGCTTCAGCTTCATTGTTTATCACGGTAAGTTCACAGTTTGAAGAAATAACTGGTGTGTAGATATAAGGTGATCAAGGTAATGGATGTTTGGGATGAACTCTGAGATGGTGAGATTGTCTAGAGACTTGGAGACTAAATTATATCACAGAGAAGAGCTAATTTAACACTGAAGTAAGATGGTGAAAATGTACTGCTTCCCCTGCCAAATGAAAGCATCTGGTTTCCTCTACTTTTTTAATAGAGGGGAAAGCATTTGTTAGATCATTAGCTGCAGAGTAAGCCCTGAGACTGTGTTTGATTTGCTTCAGTTAAGAAACTACATGCACCAACACAATATTGTAAAGCAATTATCCTCCAATTAAAAGTAAATAAATTAGAAAAAATAGAGTGGGAGGGAGGTTCAAGAGGGAGGAGACATACATATACCTATGGCTGATTCAGGTTGATACATGGAAGAAACTACATGTATGTAAAGCAACTGCAACTAGTGTCATCTGATTAAATTTGAAATAATATATTCCATTCTCTAAAATCCTTCTCTGTTCAAAATAGGTCCAGTAGGTAAATTAATTGGCAATGTGATAGAAATTACCACCTACCAACAGGGAAGATTTCCCTTCACTGTCATTGCACTATACATAGTGGATCAGTCCTACCATCAAGAAATTTAAAATCTAATGAAGAATTAGATATATAAGGGAACAGTTAATTATAGTCTTATAAAACTACTGCTCTCTGCTTCTGGCTGGCAACAGCACATCATGTACATCTGTAAATAAGGTTTCAGTTTCTTTTTTTTTTTTACTTCATCTTTACCCAGGTATGATGGACATATAAAAGAATTAATTTCCTTCTCAGTAAACTGATCATAGGTAATTCCCTGTAAAGCTACGGGTGTGGGTTGGTGGAGGGGTGGCAGTGAGTCATGAGCACTGAGAACTGCTTTAGCCAGAAGAGCAGCGGCATCGTGTCCCACGTGCTGAAGCAGGGAGCGTCTTCCTTTGAAATGATGCCCTGGTTTCCTAGGAATGATGGGGTCCCTGGGTGACAGAGGCCAGGAAGGAGTAGTGCACTTCCAGAGGTTACTGTAATAGACAAGAGCCAGCGTGGTGATCAGAATGATTTGATCTGACCATGGGTTCTCCCACAGAAGATAGATGGGCAGGTCTCTAAGGTTCTCTTCTACATAAACTAGTGACTAGAGGCTTGGCTTCAGCCACCGTAATAGCCCCAGGTGGTGCTAGTGGTAAAGAAAGTGAAGTGAAAGTGAAAGTCACCCAGTCGTGTCTGACTCTTTGCGATCCCGTGGACTCCATGGAATTCTCCAGGCCAGAATACCAGAGTGGATAGCTGTTTCCTTCTCTAAGGGGTCTCCCCAACCCAGGGATCAAACCCAGGTCTCCCTCATTGCAGGCAGATGCTTTACCAGCTGAGCCACAAGGGAAGCCCCAGTGATAAAGAACCCGCCTCCCAATGCAGGAGATGCGAGAGACACAGGTTTGATCCCTGGGTCAGGAAGATCCCCTGGAGAAGGAAATGGCAACCCACTCCCGTATTCTTGCCGGGAGAATCCCATGGACAGAGGAGCCTGGTGGACTATGGTTCACAGAGTCGCAAAGAGTTGGACACTACTGAAGTGACTTAGCGCACACGCACACCATAATAGCCAAGACCCAGGGCCTCGTGAAGGAGGCAGTTATCCTTGGGGAATAGCCCTGCATTGACATCTTGTGTGTGTGTACTTAATTCTTGCTCTTAGCCTATCCCCAAATGGTCTGTGGCCATTTATCAGGATAGTTGTGTATTGGGAAAAGAGAGCTACCCAATCTCTCGGGAATCTCTGAATCATGCTCTAAAGTAAAAACCAATCACCAGTAACTTTGAAAGTCACTGTGGTTCAGCAGTTTTGTGGGGGTGGGAAGCTTATTGAGAGTCCCTAGTGAAATTTAACCTGAATCCATCCCATGGTAGTCTTGTCAGGTCCATGAGTTCATCCTTGGAGCTGTTTCCCCATTTCCTAATCAGATAGTAGAAATAGATACACTAAAAAATGCAAAAAGAACCAGTAGGTTCTGAACCAAGAAATGAAGGCAGTTGTGGTAGGAGGAGCTAGTAAAAGTGTCTGGCACCAAATAGAAAACTGAAAGCAATACTGTAGATTTGGGGACAAACACAGGCTTCTCTGATAGCTCAGTTGGTAAAGAATCTGCCTGCAATGCAGGAGACCCCAGTTCGATTCCTGGGTCGGGAAGATCTGCTGGAGAAGAGATAGGCTACCCACTCCAGTATTCTGGCCTGGAGAACTCTGTGGACTATATAGTCAATGGGGTTGCAAAGAGTCGGACACTACTGAGCTTTCACTTTTCATAGATTACTGCTACCGTTAATACTTTGGGGAGACA
>CM035276.1:76859017-76914745 GCA_020226075.1 Hydropotes inermis
ACTAACACATATATATGGAATTTAGAAAGATGGTAATGATAACCCTATATGCAAAACAGAAAAAGAGACACAGATGTACAGAACAGACTTTTGGAAGAAGGCGAGGGTGGGATGTTTCAAAACAGCATCAAAACATGTATATTATCTAGGGAGAAACAGATCACCAGCCCAGGCTGGTTGCATGAGACAAGTGCCCGGACCTGGTGCACTTGGAAGACCCAGAGGGATTGGGTGGAGAGGGAGGTGGGAGGGGGGATCAGGATGGGAAATACATGTATATCCAAGGCTGATTCATGTCAGTGTATGACAAAAACCACTACAATATTGTAAAGTAATTAGCCTCCAACTAATAAAAAAAAAAGAAAGAAAAAAAAAATTCATGGCACCCCTTTGTGGCAGAATTTAATCATACTAGTTTATTTGTAGATTTTTCCCCCTCAAATTATGTTTGACTTTGGAGTGAGAGGAAACTTGGTATTTTGCTTGATAGAGAATTAATCTGATTTAAAATTTAAAGGTTGAGATGACATAAAAGAGCATCAGTGACATTTAAACAAAAGAGAGGATTTCACAGATTTGGAAAGTTGTCTGGAGCTATAATGCTAGTTTTTAAAAACAAACAAGCTTTGTGTTTTCTGTAAGGAATATTACAACTAGTGCATGTTGGTTATTTTCAGGGCGAAGCTGAAACAAAAGTTTACATTTTGAGTAAAGTGAAAGTGTTAGTTTCTCGGTCATATCTGACTCTTTGCGACCACATGGACTATAGTTCATGAGATTCCCCAGGCAAGAATACTGGAGTGGGTTGCCATTGCCTTCTCCAGGGGATCTTCCTGACCCAGGGGTCGAACCCAGGTCTCCTGCATTGCAGGCAGCTTCTTTACCATCTGACCTACCAGGGAAGCCTGTTCTGAGTAAGGTCACATCGTATTCTGTGGAAGAATACTGTGCAATAGTGACTCACTAATGCTATGACATTAGGTCACTTTGGGGTCACAAATGGATCCAATCTAATATATGAGGTATAAGTGAATAAGAAGTCCCTATTTATGACTAGGTTGCTCAAGGAACAAGGAATGAAAGTGTGAGGAGGTAATTCTGAAAATTCCCTTTAAAGGTTTCTTCAGTAGTCAGCAGGGTCAGAACTGGTGGGAAACTTCAACCCCGTCTGATTACATTCTCAGCGGCGACCTTCTCATGGATAAACCCAAGCTGTACAAATAATGATGTACTAGGTAACAAAGATTAAAGCTATTTAGAAAAGATAAATTCCATGGTATCGGGGCAGAATAGTCAATAATTTATTTGGTCTGAAACACATTCTGCATGTCTGCAAAACTCAAGTAGGGTAAACTGGGTTGGGGGCGGTGGTGGTTGATATTTATCCTGTTCTTAAGAGAGCAAGATGTCGGGAAGATGTTTGTAAAAAGGTATTGAGTTATTCAGATGCATGTGGAATCTGGTTCATCCTCCACTGAAGGCTGGCAAAACCTGTTCCCCCACCTTCTTTTATGGGCCAGAGAGAGAGAGAGAAAAAAAGATCATTGTTAAGGAATCACAGCCTCTCAGGATTAGAAGGTGTTAATTTTCAAGTTTAATTATTCATATGAGACTTTAATCCTTTTCTGTTCTATTCTTATCAGTGGTCTTTAGGTCTGTGCCTGAGTTTCAGCATCACTGAGGCATTTCAAACTTCTTCAGATGGTTTATTCTGTAGGGAGATGTGTGATTTCCTGATAGTTTTCCTAGATATTCTTAAAATGCAGTCTCAGGACCTTCCAAAAATGATCTTAAGTACAGAACATGAAATCCATCATTTAATAAATTATGCAACTCTTAATGCAGCTGAAGATCAAACTGGCTTTGGTTTGGCAGTTAGTCATACTATACTGTTGATTTATAAAAAGCTTAATCCACCTAGGACCTCACAAGGCTCATTTCTGCCTGCTACCTCCAGGGCATAAATTCTCAGTTGTCATTTTGTAGAAGAAGCTTTGAAAATTGAAGGTAGACTACGAATTTTGAATCCAGTGGGTAATTATTCCATCAGGGGCTTCTCTGGTGGGTCAGTGGTAAAGAATCTGCCTGCCAATGCTGGTGATGAGAATTAGATCCCAGGGTCAGGAAGATCCCCTGGAGGAGGAAATGGCAGCCCACTCTAGTATTCTTGTCTGCAAAATCTCATGGACAGAGGAGCCCGGCGGGCTACAGTCCATGGGGTCACAGAGTCCAACATGACTTAGCAAATAAACAAGTCCACCAGATTCTAGGTAGGCACTATGGCCGTTCTATGCCTCTTTCCGAGTTCTCTGGCCTGGGACCCCAAGATCACACAGCAGGAATGTGGTGTGGGTGTTTCCCTTTCCTGTCAGGGTTGCCTTTAAAACCATTGCACCTGAGTGTATGCACAGCAGTGGTTTTCAAGCGGTTGGGGGGAGGCAGTTTTGCTCCCCAGGAGACAGTGGATAATGCCTGAGGACATTTTTAGCTGTCATAGCTGGGAGAGAGTGAATTGACCCCAGGAGGATAGAGGCCAGGATACTGCTAACACCCTACAAAGCACAAGGTGGCACCCCAACAGCAAAGAATAAGGCAGCCCCAATGTCAGTAGTGCCGACTTTAGAACTCCTAATAGTGACCATCATCGTTATTTACAAGATCGTTCAGTGCCCGTTTGTGCGCGTTGCCAAACAAGGGAGCTGCATTGAGTTATTCTCCTCGAGGCTTAGTCACTAAAACAACCAATCCTGATCCACGGAGTGCAGAATGTATTGAGGAAAAACACAATCATACAGAGAAGCATGTTTATCGCTATATTTCCTGACACATTTAACAAGAAGAGCTGTGACAGTTTCTTCTGGGAGGTTAGGTGTCAGAACTTCATCACATCAGATTCACAGTTACACCCACGAAAGTAAGAAAATGTGAACCCAAATGAGAATCCTGAGGGCCACTTTCTACAATGTGGACTGTAGGTATTAGGGTTTATCTCATCCAAGTTGATGCAAGCTGTTAATCCTTTTAGTTAGGTTACATTCGTTGCAATTCCAGGAAGATAAAGATTTGTGTAAGGCTCTACCACATTTTAAAAAATATATATATTTTGCAATCTCAGTACTCAGATTGTGTGACCTACACCTTGTATTCAATCGCTATGTCATGTCTGACTCTTTGCAACCCCAAAGACTGTAGCCCACCAGATTCCTCTGTCCAAGGGATTCTCCAGGCAAGAATTCTGGAGTGGGTTGCCGTTTCTTCCTCCAGGGGATCTTCACAACCCAGGGGAACGAACCCAAGTCTCCTGCATTGGCGGGTGGATTCTTTACCACTCAAGCCACCTGGGACGCCATCTGTACCTTAGGTAGCTCCTAAAGAAAGGTATGGTTTCTATGAAAATATTAATTATTCAATGCAGTGAAAGATTGTCCTGATTTGAAAAGTAACTTTATGTAGTTTATCTTTCCCAAGTGATACCTTTATTTATTGCAATGTACCTTCCCTCAAGTTAAAACTTTTGAGATAAGCTCTCAGAAACATTCATCTGACCTGACCTCTTCTGAACGCCCTTCCTCCTGCAGGTCTCCATAACAATTCAGGCCACTGTTTTCACACTTAGCATTTCCTGCACTATATTAAAGCAAGTGGGTCTGGGACATTGTGCTGTTCACCCTCTGCCTCTCATCGGCTACTTGAATTAGTGTCAGTTAATATTGAATAAAATATTTTATTCAACATATTGAATAAATATCAGTTAAAATATAAACGTATTCAAACATGTTGCCTATGAACCATATTCATAAGTTCTTGACCCTATGGGGAGTACTGACCCAAGTTGAGTTCCAAGGCAGAAAGTCCCTCTGGTCAGAACAATTACCTGCCCACTGAGTACATCACAGTCGCTAAGGATTTTTGAGCATGTACTATGTGAGAGTCCCTTGGACTGAAAGGCGATCCAACCAGTCCATCCTAAAGGAAATCGACCCTGAATATTCACTGCAGGGACCGTTGCTGAAGCTAAAGCTCCAATACTTTGGCCGCCTGATGTGAAGAGCTGACACGCTGGAAAAGACAGTGATGCTGGGAAAGATTGAAGGAAAGAGGAAAAAGGGGCAACAGAGGATGAGATGGTTAGATAATATCCCTGACTCAATGGACTTGAATTTGAGCAAACTCCAGGAGACAGTGGTGGATAGAGTAGCCTGGCAGGCTATAGTCTATGGGGTTAGTTCAAGTGCATTCCAGGTGAGAGTTCACTCAGTTCTCATGACTTCGAGAAGGTGGGTATCATGGTGATCTCCATTTTACAGTTCAGGCACAAAATAAAGAACTTGCCCGTCTACCCGGGAGTAGACACTGAACCCAGCACGAAGAATGAAGATGAAGCTGTACAATCTTCGGTCCTGCCCTTAAGGCATTGAGAGTCTACACTTGCCACCATGGTGATAAAAATCAGTAGAGGCTGTAAAGTATGCTACAGGGAGGCATAACCAACTCAGACTGTAGAGTTCATTGGCAACCTGCTGCTAATCTGAGGCCCGAGGATGAAGGCTGCTGAGAAGGGGCTGGGCATCACAGGGAGTGACCTGGAGAGTCTCAGGAATATAAAGAGGTCAGCAGGACTGCACCACAGTGGGGTGGGGGGGAGTGATGGGGAGGGAGGCTGGAGAGGTGGCAGGAGCCGACATCACTGACTCATTGGACACGTTAAGGAGTTTGCACTTGACTCTCAGAGCAATGGGGAGCCGTTGCAAGGTTTTGTTGTTTCCCATTTTAAGATTTTCAGCAGAAGAATGACATGATTGTTCCTCAGTATTTTGTAATAACCTGTAAGGGGAAAGAATCTGAAAAAAAAATAGGCATATATGTATGTGTAACTGAATCACTTTGCCGTACACCTGAATTAACACATTATAAGTCAACCACACTCCAGTTAAAAGAGAGACATTGACCGATACTTTTGTTTATACTTAAGGAAATTGCTAAGCATAGCATATCTAATGTATGCGTGCATGCTAAGTCTCTTTAGTTGTGTCTGACTCTGTGATCCTATGGACCATAGCCCACCAGGCTCCTCTGTCCATGGGATTCTCCAGGCAAGAACACTGGAGAAGGTTGCCATGCCCTCCTCCAGGGGAATCATCCCAACCCAGGGAATGAACCAGCATCTACCTGCTTTGGCAGGTGAGTTCTTTACAACTAGCACTACCCAGGAAAACCTTGTCATATAAAATGTGGTACACATTTAATTCTATCCAATGAATTGTTTCCCAATCTTTTAAAAAATGTCAAATAATAATAATAACCAAAAAAAACCCAGCATACCTTTTTAGATTTTAAGAAGTGTCAGATAAATCCAAATGTCCTATAAATGGGGTCAAGACTGTGTTAGGGAGACAATAACATTCATTCAATCTATCACAAACCGACTTGATGGACATGAGTTTGAGCAAGCTCCGGGAGTTGGTGATGGACATGGAAGCCTGGAGTGCTGCCGTCCATGGGGCCACAAACAGTCGGACACGACTGAGCAACTGAACTGAACTGATCAGAAACTGAAGGATGTGTCTGTTTCCTCTGCCACTTTCCTTAAGTTTAACACAGGCAATCTGCTTGAATTGTCACTAGTTTAAAATGTAAACTTCTAAAACCAAAGCTGCCCAAGTTGGCAGCAATATATTGGAGGATAAAGACATGAGCTGCTTTTTTTTTTTTTAAAGAAATCACTTGGAAGTTAATCCTTAGATTTGCACATTCATGGATTAGCACACATGGTGAAAATAAAGATTCAATAGCAAGATTTCTTGGATAGAAGCAAATTAATACATATTCCAAGGAGCAATGCAGAATATAAAGAGTGTTCATTGTATGGACTGTTTCAGAACACTGCCATAAAGACTGGTAAACTAACAACCTATTGTTTGACATCTGCAGGAAGGATGTTGGATGGAGTGGCTTTCCTTGGCCTCCTTGCCGTGGGTCTGAGGCCTTATTTGGGCATGTTGCTCTGCGCTGTATGAGCAGATGCGCTGAGAAAGTAAATGAAGCTCTTTCCTCTTAGTGTCTGGGTCAGGATGCAGCTCTTTTAACCTTTACCCAGGGCACAGCAAGCGCTGAGCACAGGGGAATGGACCTGCAGGTAAGATGAGAGGAGCCATCTGGAGTGCAAAGGCGCAAAGAAAAGCATCTTAGTCAACTCTGTCGCCGTGACGAAATACCATAGAGCAGCACGTCAGTCTGCATCCGTGTTCTCACCTGGAGGGCTCCGTGGGCAGAGGAGCCTGGCAGGATGCGGGCCATAGGATCACAAGGAGTCGGACACTGCTGAACTGGCTTATCATGCAATACCAGGGCCTTAAGCAAGAGACCTTTATTTTTCACATCTGGAAGCTGGAAGTGAGGGTGCAGGTAAGGTCAGGTTCCTCCAGGCTTGTACGTGGCCAGCCTCTCACCTTGGCTCACACGGTGGGGAGAGACTGCTGGCCTCTTGTCGTCTTTTTATAAGGGCACGGCTTCCTTCATGAGACCCCCACTCTCATGACTGCACGTAAACCCCATCGCTTCCCAAAGGTCCCATCTCCAAATATTAATACCGTCACAATGAGTGTTAAAGCTTCAACATGTGGATTTAGGGGGGGCAGATATTTGAATCACAGCAAGAAGCAAGTTCAAAATGAGAAACAAGCTCAACTGAACTTGGGACTGTCTGTCCATCTACAGGATCTCTCCATTTTGATAAGGAACAATTCTATTGTTTATTGTTTTGATTTTCTTTTTTTTTTCTCTCCAGTTTTTTTTCTTTCTTGTTTTATTCCTTCTCTCCTTCCTTATTTCCTTCTTGTTGCTGGCATCAACAATTTGCAATTAATGGACTAAAAGTTCTTCTGTTTTTGTTTTCTCTGAGGTCAAACCCATTAATGGCAAATGGGCTTTAGGCAGTCCTTCTTCCAACAGTAACTTAATTTGGATTTTTCTATTTCTAATTTAGAAAAAGGACTGATATGTAGAAAACTGAATATGAATCAGACAATTATTTCTATTAAAAGATGGAAGTTTAAGGAATAAAAGAATCTAGCCTGTCAAACTAGAAATGAAGGTATATACCATTTTAAGTAAGTGTTGTTTCAGCTGTTTTATAGAACCTACCTGAGGGTACATGAGATGTAGGTGATAATAGTTACTATAGTGCTAATAATTTAGCTCTCCAAAATGAAAGTTTTAATTGCAGCCTTAAAAAGTTTGACCATCAACCATTGCAAAGATTTCCTCTAGAAGACACACACGCACATTTCTTTATGTAAGTTTGAATGCTTGGCCATTTATAAAATGGGGGGAAAAAGACATTTAAAATCATGTAGTGTGCATTAGCCCAGGAAGCATGATATTACGTTTTGCTCCTTAAATTCCTACATATTTGGCAGATTATTTCACTTACTCTCAGCTATTGATATTGATGGAACACTCTGTATTGTAATGTGGCAGGTTATTAAATCTCAAGGCCACTCATCATAATTTATGTTGCCATAGTTTGAAATACTGCAATCAGGATTGGTACTTAGGATATTCTCGTGTGTGGGACAGGGAGGAATGAATAGCTTTTTTCTCATTGAAAGGACTTCTTTCCCCTTTTGTCTAGGAGAACTCTGGCTATACCAGAACTCAGCAGGGCATTTTGTCTCTTTCCACATCTGATGAGACCCTTTGCAAACTTCTCCTGTTGCTCTGCATGCTTGCTCAGTCGCTTCACTTGTGTTCATCTCTTTGTGACCCCATGGACTGTAGCCCACCAGTCTCCTCTGTCCATGGGATTCTCCAGGCAAGGATCCTGGATTGGGTTGCCATGCCCTCCTCCAGGGATGTCCCCGACTTGGGAATCAAACCTGCATCTCCTGTGTCTGCTGCATTGCCGGCAGATTCTTTACCACTGAGCCACTGGGGAAATGCTTGTTGCTTTGGCTTTATTTGATTCCCTTAGCCCCATCTGCCAAATAGTTTATCTTTCTGTATACAGTCCCCACTGTTACCTGTTTTAATCACTTCCATGTCATTCTAACAAGAAAATAACTATAATAAAATACAATTATCAATGCTGGCAGTATTGGACTTTTAAAGAAGTAAAGCTTCTTAACTCACAGCTCATGAAACAGTCTTTATTTTGTAGGTTTGTGTGACTTTATCCCATTACAAAAAGCATCATCATGAAGCATCATAAATATGGAGAAATAATGAAATACTAGTTTGAGCCAATCAGGCACTAAAATAGCCATATTACTGACCACTTGCCCCTGAGACTTGCTCCTCCCGTGGGTCTTCTGCTTTCAGCAAATGGCAATGTCTTCTCTCTGGTTACTTAGGCCTCAGATCCAGTTATTTGTGATGTCTCTGCCTCTCACAGCGAATCCTGCCGACTTGGCCTTCCAAGCGCCCACGACCCAAGTCTTCTCACCCAGCACACTGTCCCAGCCACCATGACACTAGCTGGGCACCTCAGAGCCGCCAGCTTCTTTCCGTGGCTCCCCCCTTGGCCCTGTAGAATCCTTGCTCAATAGCTTACGCAAGAGGATCTTCTGGTTACCGGGGCGGGTTGACGCCCTCTGCTCAGTCCTGAGACCCTTCACACCAATTGAGGGAAACAACAGAGCCTCAAAATGGCAGCCTGGCGTCCTGACCTCACCCGGCCCCCTCAAGCTCTTACTCCTTCCTCTCAGCCTCCCCGGCTCCACACTGAGCTTCCCAGCTCAGGGCCTTGGGAGGCGCTGGTCTTCCCACCTGGACACGGTCTTCCCTCATTTCCCACTAGAGCTTCTACTTCACCACTTCCTGGTTGGTTGTTAGTCAGATATCACGTCATGAGGCCATCGTGACCGCTTGATTTAAAAGCTTCAGCCCTCCTAGACATGCCGTGTACACATATAACATACATTGTGCATTTATTGGGTATCCATTTACCCTTCCCACAACAGCCACCACAGAACCTAAGTCTGTGATGACAGAGATATGTTTGTGATTTTTTAAATTTATTATTGTTGTTGTTGTTGTTGTTGATCTCTTGGCCGTGCCACTAGGCATGTGGAATCTTAGTTCTGTGCGCGCGTGCATGCTAAGTCGCTTCAGTCGTGTCCAACTCTTTTGCAACCCTGTGGACTGTAGCCCACGGGCTCCTCTATCCATCGAATTCTCCAGGCAAGAACACTGGAGTGGGTTGCCATGCCCTCCTCCAGGGAATCTTCCTGACCCAGGGATTGAACCCACATTTCCTGCATCTCCTGAATTGGCAGGTGGATTCTTTCCCACTGAGCCACCTGGGAAGCCCTAAGTATTGAGTCTTAGTAGCACAGATACAATTACCCTCAGATCAAACAATCCCCTTCTGACCACTAAATCCTCTCTTTTCCACTCTATTACTTATGCACATTAACTCATCTCATCCTAAACTGTCTGCTTCTTTGAGGAAAGGAGCTACATGCTTCTCCCCATTGCAAATCTTCCTGGGATGCTCAGTTCTAAGTTTTAGCTAAGTAACTTGTTTCCAGACCTGGAACAGATTGATCCCAAGCATTTCCTGAGTTTATCTGCTAAGAATTCACTTAAGTCCTGTGAGTTTCAAGTTGACCCCACTACAGCCTTATTACTTCATACTCTTTTGGAGTTCTTGGCTAAGTGCATAAAGGGTCATAAACAAATCTTTTAATCATATACTTTTCCTGTTCCTGTTTTTATACCACATGATGAAAAATTGTTTATAAATACGGGATTTAATGATTTTTATTTCAACTGACAAGGACTGCAGGTAAGATTTCATTTTTATAAAGTCAGTATTTTTGGACTCTTTTTAATATATTCATCGTATTAGAGCTTAAAAACGTTTCTGGGGGAAGTATCATTACATACCAGTGCTTGGAAGAATTCCTGGGGAAAGTGGATGCTTTAGATCCACAGAGGATGGTGTTTTTTAGGGAGCCACCTGGTCTGGGGGGGAAGAGTTCAGCCTCTGATGTTTGTTCCCAGTCTCCCTGCTCACCTAGTCCAGCAGGAAGGGCAGGACTCAGCCCTGGATGGGTGGAAGCCCTCAGCTGTCATCCAGCTGCCTGCATGCTCAGCCTGAGCCGGTGGGATGTGTAAGCCATCGTGAGCTAATCGTCCTTTCACCTTGTTGGAGGCACCTCCACAGCTGCACTCACATGTGACCTTGGACCGCATCCTTCTTAATGGCTCTCATGCTTGGACAGAGATGGGGTATGCACAACACAGAATTGTAGTGATGACGCTAATCCTCAGCTGCTCCACATGGTGGGAGAGGGTGGGCCTTGTTAATGTCTATGTAAAAGCAGGGATGGAAAGCAGAAACCAGCCTCACATTTGTTTTTGTTTTTCTTTTTCCTATTTCTCCATATTCAGTTTAGAACTGACAATGGACTCAGATATCTCAACTCATAAGTTGTTAACAGTGTAGAGCCATCACTTCTTGGCAAATAGATGGGGGGAAAGTGGAAACAGTGACAGATTTTATTTTCTTGGGCTCCAAAATCCCTGTAGGCAGTGACTGCAGCCATGAAATTAAAAGGTGCTTGCTCTTTGGAAGAAAAGCTATGACAAACCTATACAGCTTATTAAAATGCAGACATAGCACTTTGCTGACAAAGGTCCATATAGTCAAAGCCATGGTCTTCCAGTAGTCGTTTATGGATGTGAGAGTTGGACCATAAAGAAGGCTGAGCACTTGAAGAACAGATGCTTTCAGACTGTGATGCTGGAGAAGATTCTTGAGAGTCCCTTGAACATCAAGGAGATAAAACCAGTCTAATCTAAAGGAAATCAACCCTGAATATTCATTGAAAGGACTGATGCTGAAGCTGAAGCTCCAATACTTTGGCCACCTGGTGCAAAGAGCCAACTCATTGGAAAAGACCCTGATGCTGAGAAAGACTGAAGGCAGGAGGAGAAGGGGATGACAGAGGATGAGATGGTTGGATGGCATCATTAACTCAATGGATAAAAGTTTGAGCAAGCTCTGAGAGATAGTGAAGGACAGAGAAGCCTGGCATGCTGTAGTCCATGGGATATCAAAGAGCTGGACATGACTTAGCAGTTGAACAATAACAACAAAGAGCTATTTGCTAACTGTTTTTTAAGAAACTGTGACATCTTCGCTTTGGGTAGCATCCATTCCCAAGAACGTTCAACACCTACCTACCCTGTGCCTGACAGGCTTGTGACAATTCTGGATCTTGTTGAAATAAAAGCCACCAAGCCCCTACTTTCTACCTCCCAGCCTCTGAGGTCTATGTTGGCTCAATTGGAGAATAGTTAATAAGTTGTCAGAAAGAATTTACCCGTGGATATTTCAATTATCTTTTATCATATCCCCATGAACTATAAAGCAATAAAACACAATAAAGTCATTCTAATCTTACTTTAAATGATTTTAGAAACAATAGAATTCCCTTGCCAACTGTGTCAGAAATCTTTTGGTGAAAAAGTGTGGATATCCTTATCTTGATCTTTTCAATTCATTTTTCTTGAAGTTTAGGAGTGTTATGAACGTATATTGAAATGTAACTAAGGAATTCCATTGCCAATTAAAAGATACTTCAATGGATGCCCGTATAAATAACCTACAATGAGGACATACTTGACATTCTATTTGGGGTGCTAAATACAAAAGAAATTCCATTGAAACACTAACTCCTGGGGCTAATATGAACTTATGTCTTTTCCACAAAGGACAAAAAAGCAAACACTAACAAGTTCAACAAACAGAACCATCTCGGTCAGTCAGTTTAAGGGTAAAACGTGAAATCTATTCAATGAGTCCAGTGTATTTTCTTTGACAAAACGTTTACTTATCAGATCAAAAAGCTAGGGAAATAGATTTCTCAACACAAATTATATCACCAGGTAGAATTCTATTAATATATGAGTCAAGAGTAGAAAGAGTTAAACCAAATACAATAATTCAAAAGTACTGTTGCTTTAGATTTGGAAAAAAATAGAAATCAACCTGAATTATTCATTTTTTAGAAAGTATATGCTTTCAGCAAACATAGAATATACACATACACATATTGTGTTTTATTGCTTTATAGTTTGTAGGGATATGATAAAAGACCATTAAAATATCCATGGTAAATTCTTTCTGATGACTTATTAAGTGGGCTTTCCTGGTGGCTCACAAGGTAGAGAATCTGCCTGGAATGTAGGAGATCTGAATTTGAGCCCTGGGTCAGGAAGATCCCCTGGAGAAGGGAATGGCAAACTACTCCCGTATTCTTGCATGGAGAATCTCATGGATAGAGGAGCCTTGTAGGGTCCATGGGGTGGCAAAGAGTCAGATAAAACTGAGTGACTTAGCACACACACACACAGACACATGCATGCTTTCAGCAAATATGGAATACACACACACACATGTGCACATACATTCCATCATACCAAGGTACACATACATAAAGACACCTATGCACACAGTGTACATTTGTTTATGTTGGCACACAACATATATTCACTTTTGGTCAATAGTAAACTACAGACAAGTTTTTCTTTGTCTTGAATTACTTATATGTTTGTTTCATAGGCCCAGGCACACACTCAACTCATACAAGGGACACTCAGTAAATATTTGCTAACTTTGACTTAACTGAATTGGATGCGTTCAGGACTGTGTAACGGATTCCCTGGTTTATGGGAACCCATTCACATTGGATAGTAGTGTACTGAACCAAGTCAACATTTTCATTGTCAAACACTCTCCCTGTTTTCCAGGGTAGCTTCAACACTTAGATGCAAATGCAGGGCACAGAATATTCCAAGCTGGTAAAAGGGTGTTGATCATTGCCTTCTAAGGTAACACCTTTAAAAAACAAAAACAAGTGACTATTTTGATTCCCTTTGTCTTGTTCTATTTTTGGCTTCTCTGACACACTATCAAATGACAACTTTGCATTTGTCATTTTTCTAATAAATCTCCAGCACAGAAAGGAAACACTACCCAGCCTTCTGGAAGGGGGGCAAACTGTTAACTGAACAACTGAAGCCAAGTGCACCCTTTTGCCAAACCTGGGGAAAGTTCACATGCAAAGGGGACAGGCTAAAACAATTCTTACGGTTTTGTTCTGTGAATTTCCAAACTGGACCTTCACTTCCACCTAAAGACCCCTGTAGAGTCTAAATTTCTCTTTCCAAGTGTTCCTTTTCAAACTTTTTTCTCATTGAGGAATAAACAGACAACAGGGAGGGCTTCTGCTTTTTCTCTTCATGTTAAACCAGCAGAAGCAAAGGGCCTCTATTTTCCTGAAGCGTGACCTCTCCTGCGTGGAAATGAGGAAGGATGAACTGGCAGGTCTGAAGTGACCTCTTCTGGGCAGGATGCGGAAGGCTGATGGGTCTCCTTAAGCAATACCTTCCAACGTATCTAATCTAAAGTAAATAATGTCCCAATATCCTCAGGTGGAGAACTCACATTCCTAAAGGCTTTCCTGGGCAAGGAAAAGGTCAGCAAAAATAACCCAAATAAAACAGCAAACCAGATAAGATTACCACACAACAGACCTAAGAACTGCTTGGCCGTGATGGTCAATCTCTGCAGAAATGTTCCATCAACAAGCAAGCCATAAATGGAGCCACGGGTGCACCAAGTTTATTGGTCTCATGGGAACAGAATATTGATCAGACAAGGTAGTGCCTCTTGATAATCTTCAAACGTTGCTCAAGTAACTGGTTACTGATTTGAGGAGTACAGCAGATAATTTTTAAGTAATTTCTTCAGTGTGAAAGAAAAGCACCATAAAGCAGGTGAAGAAATATGAAGTGCTAATTCAGGTGATTTTATGGTAGAGTCATAATTCCCTTTTAAGATAGAAACCTTGATCAGGGAGATGATCAGTGTTGGGTCTTAGCCTTCTGAAACTGTAAGAATAGATGAAGAGCAAGGCAAATATAAAGTGAGTTACATATACACAAGCACCCACCAAATAGGTAGATTCACACAGATTCATAGACTTTTCCTGCAACTTTGCATTTGTCAGAAAGAGTGGGGAGTCTTGAGTTTTAACCACGCAATGGATTTGACTCTACCTAGATTCTAAGCATGATTACAATTTTTCCTGCAGATGTAACACTTTCTGAAAAGGAAGTCCTTTTGAAGTCTAGGAAGAAAGAGGAGACCCCAGGTGAATGTTTTTCTCTGGGGACTTATCTTACAATAGTTGGATAATATGGACCAGGTAAGGCATTTCCATAAAAACTGGAGTAGTGATGATTTTCAGCTTGCTTTGTAGAATGAAGAAAATCAACAATGTTATTTTCTGACATACAAAGACCATCCCTTTTCCCACCGTTAAATTATCTGTCCAATTTTAGGATCATTTTGGTATTTACCAGACACCAAACTACCTTCAGAAGTTCTCCATTCTGTGCGTCTCTAAACGGCTCCCAGTTTACTCTGGGTTCTGAATTTGTGTAGAGCTGCCAACTGCGTGATAAAAAAAGGAAAAAGTGAAAAAGAGTTTGTTTTTACTTCTTTGGTTTCAATTAACATCTGCCATCTCCCTGACCTGAGTTCTGACAACACAATTGCTATGAAATATTGGTTTGAACTTAAAACCAGAAATCTTGAGTGTAGGTTTCTGCCAAATAGGTGCTAGTTAGAACCAGCTGCCTGGAGCGGAACTACTGAGCGCTTGAAGGTTGCCTCTGATCTGAGCCAGTCTCCCCAGCAGAGCCCTTTCAAAGGAGAAACTGCCAGAGTGGATTCGTCTCCAAGATGGATGAAGATTTATCTATAGCCCAATCAGCGTGTCATTTCTCTTCTTGTTTAGCTTATCATTGGGTAGATCCCAAAGTTAAGCCGAAGTAATGAACGATAGCTATATTTAGAAACTTAAAGCAATTATCTTGGGATTTAGATGGTGGTGGGAAGATGTGTGCATTTGAGGGTGTGAAAGAAAAGAAATGGAATATCAATAAATCTGCAGACTACAGTCATGGAACACATGTTTGGGGGAGGTGGCCTGAATTGTGGGTGTTTGATGGAAATTGCACGCTGAAACAGGCTCAAATCACTCCTCAACATACCTGTGCCACAGGTGACCCTGGGTCATCAACAGCAACCAAAAGCTTAAGTAATGGAAACAATTCTCTGTGGGCAGAATTGGCCATGGTCATCTCATTAAGCACACAGTTCTGTCTTCAACATAATTAGTCATCTAATTACTCATCCAAAATTAGTGCATTCATATGCCTAATTAATTATAATTTCATTCAAACTACCCTGTTGTTAATGCCTTTGTTCTCTGTTCCAACAAATCAAATGGCGGAGGAACATATTTGATCTGGAAATTGGTTTGGGTTGAGTCTCATCATAAACATATTAAAACACTAATGAATAAAACAGTGAGAATGTTAATTTCCATAATAAAGATAACACCCCCTCAAATATTAACTCTTTCTAAAGAACACCGGTTTCAAACATTAGTGCCATTTACCTCCCAGAACCTCAGATTGAAGGTCAAGGTGGAAAGAACAAGATCTGAGTTCAGATACACCCATTACTAAGAACGGAGCCCTATGCCAGTTTTCCAGGTGGCTAAGTGGTAAAGAATCCGCATGCCAATGCAGGAGCTGCAGAAGACCTGGGTTCAGTCGCTGGGGTGGGAAGATCCCCTGGGGAAGGAAATGGCAACCACTCCAGTGTTCTTGCCTGGAGAACCCCATGGACAGAGGAGCCAGGCAGGCTACAGTGCATGGGGTTTCAAAGAGTTAGACACAACTTAGCCACCAAGCAACAAGAACAACCTGTGCACATGGGCATGAAAATTAGTGTATAGCACAGAAAACCGGGGATGTGGAGGGCTGTTGGATTTCTCATTAACAAAACAGACTGTACACTATTTTTGGTCCACTGTTCATAGCTGAATCAGGTAAGATTATTCAGAAAAGATAGCCTACTGTATAGCACAGGGACCTCCACTCAATGCTCTGGGGTAACCTAAGTGGGAGGGAAATCCAAAAAGGTGGGGATATATGGGTACACACAGCTGGTTCACTTTGCTGAACTGCCGACACCAAATCAACACTGCAAAGCAACTGTCGTTGTTCAAGTCGCTCAGTCGTGTCCGACTCTTTGCAGCCCCACGCAGCACGCCAGGCTCCCCTGTCCTTCACCAGCTCCCAGAGCTTGCTCAGACTCACGTCCACTGAGTCCGTCATGCCATCCAACCATCGCCTCCTCTGTCGCCCCTTCTCCTCCCACCCTCAGTCTTGTCTTCTTTCCTCAATGGGATCTCTTCCAATGAGTCAGCTCTTCGACTCTGGTGGCCAAAGTACTGGAGCTTCAGCTTCATCACCAATCCTTCCAATGAAAGCAACTATATGCCAATAAAATTAATTTTAAAATAATAAAAGATAAAACTAAAAATAAATAAGATCGTCTAAAAGTTGTTTGATAGTCAGTCTATACTTTGTGTTTTTCCCCAGAAAAGTAGTAAATAGCTGTTTCTGGGGGATTGATCATGTCCTAGTCACTAGTCTAGGGGCTTTGAATTTTGACTCATTTAATCCTCTCAACGTACCGTTGAAGTGGCCACTGTATTGGCCTCGTTTCACAGAAGAAGAAATTGAGGCACAGAAAGATTAGATCACGTGCCTGAAGCCACCAAAGGGAAACAGTAAAAAAAAAAAAAACTGTTTTCTTAGGAAATCAACGGTCACACAATCTTTTATGACTTTTGTCCCGGAAGCATGGTAGAAATAAAACGCTACTGACTATGAACACTGATTACAAAGAATATTAATAAATATTGGCTCTTTTTTCCTTTCCTTTTTTGACCATACTTGTGTACTCTTGCCTGGAAAATTCCATGGACGGAGGAACCTGGTAGGCTGCAGTCCATGGGGTCTCTAAGAGTCAGACACAACTGAATGACTTCATTTTCTCTTTTCACTCTCATGCACTGGAGAAGGAAATGGCAACCCACTCCAGTGTTCTTGCCTGGAGAATCCCAGGGATGGGGGAGCCTGGTGGGCCACCGTCTATGGGGTCACACAGAATCAGACATGACTGAAGTGACTTAGTACCAGCAGTGATTTGCATTAACTTTCAAGCTCCACCATGGAAAAGGCACCAGACAGATGCCCACAACCTGCCTCAAACTCTGTGTGTGCTAGCGGGACAGCGTGTGACATTGTGAGCTTAGCTTTCAGAAAATATAAAGGGCAATTGCTGAGGTGAGCTGCTTTTAAGTAAATCTGAATTCTCATGGGGGATGAGAAGATGGAATGAAGAAGAGGGTGCTAGCTGCCTTCAGCCAGGTGCTGTCCGAAGGACGGGAGTTTGGGACTGATTCTTCAGGCTTTGTTACTAACTACTAACCTGACAGATCGCCCTAATTCCTGACACAGTGGGGTATTTTAGCGTGGCTTAGGGCTGGCCCTGAATCACCATCTCTCCCTCACCCTCATGGAGTGTCCCCTACAGAAGAACGAGTCCTGTTCCAAAAGCCTGATCATGAGTCCCGTTTGTTCACAAGTCCAACCAAGTTAGGCTAGGAACCCAACCAATGGGCTTCCCGCATGGCTCAGTGGGTGAAGAACCTGCCCGCAGTGCAGAAGGCCCCAGAGATGTGGGTTCGACTCCTGGTCCGGGAAGATCCCCTGGAGGAGGGCCCAGCAACCCACTCCAGCCTTCTTGCCTGGAGGACCCCATGCACAGAGGAGCCTGGGGGGTACAGTCTGTGGGGTCACGTGGAGTCAGACACGACTGAGCAACTGAGTCTGTGGGATCGCGCAGAGTCAGACATGACTGAGCGACTGAGCGCAGCACCCAGTCCTCTGCTGACACAGTGGGCCGTAGAGCACGTGCTGGAATAGGTTTATGATATTTTTCACACAGATAATGCATTGAAGAACAAACACTAAACATAAGGAAAACGCTTTTAATCTTCTCGTAACATACTTTGAAAAGCACAGCAGTCCAGTGCAACAGCTGGCACACGGGGCTGGCATCGAGTGAGTAGGCGAGAGGCATCGCTCGCTGGCTGGAGGAGGGAAATAGCAGAGCTGGAGAATCGTCCACAACAGGAGATGGAGGGCCGCCCGCGGTGTCGCTCACATCGGACACTGGGGGTACGTTCGTTCCCGTCTTTGAAAGGTCTGTGTGTAGGGGACTTATTGACATTTGCAAATTTTCTGCGATTAGCCAACACCATCCAAAGCAGTTTGAATGCAAGAGGTTGCTGCTTCATGACCTGGTTAAAAAGAACGCATGCATGCCTGCTAAGTCGCTTCAGGCGTGTCAGATTCTGTGCAACCCTATGGACAGCAGTCCACCAAGCTCCCCTGTCCATAGGATTCTCTAGGCAAGAATACTGGAGTGAGCTGCCATTTCCTGCTCCAGAAAAAGAATGCAAATGGGTATAAAATACCTGTATTTCCACCCTGGTTGGATCATTGTGGGAATAAATAAAAGGCAGCATGGTCTGGTGGCCAGAGCTCTCTAGAAGGCCGGACTTCTAGGCCCAGATTGGCTCCTAGTTAGCAATGTGACAGGGGTGAGGCACCTAATTTCCTTGCATCTCCATTTCTCTTTTATAATACACATGGATTGGGTTTTTTTTCAGGTCTGAAAAGATATGACATGAATGACCTGGCAAAAATGATTTAACTTCAGTAGCTTTATGCACATGCTAGTAATAAAAATAGAAATAACAATGAACACATCATAATAATGAATAACAATCATGAACAACAGGGATGGCTGCAGAGCAGTAACTGAAATGATGGTTTTGATGATATAAAATGACTTAATGAATGAGATGACTCTGATGTGTAAGCGTGTAGGTACCCCTCCCTCTCTCAAAATTAGCAGCTAAATGCATTCCCTGGATGCTTTATACACAAGAGAAGATGCTTCACTTCTAACTGTACTGTAAATTATGTTTTAAAAAAATCTACTTTTTAAAAAACTGGGCCACTGACTCATCTTCATATTATGGTTATAAAAGGAAAAATTTAAACTCCTCAAGGGAAAGAGACACAGCCAGAGAACCCAATTACCTGGCTGAAAGTGTACAAATATCAGTTCGCACACCCAGCCTCAGAACAATAGCTATTGTAATGAATTACCTTTTTCCTTGAAGGGCCTCTGCTTCCATCCCCTGGTTTGTTATTTTCTCAGAAGGTCACTATCCCGTCTGAGCTATAAAGACATGATGCATTGGTTTCCTTTCTTCGTCTTCACCTTTTGAATTTGGTACAAAAACTAAGCCATTCATTTTCATTTTTCTCAGGAGTTTTCTTGCCTTAATGAGTGTTTTTATGAGAAAGAAGGAAAGGAAAGATAAAATATGCCAAGAGACTAGAGAAAATCTTAAAGGGGACAAGAAGTGTGAGAGAAGAAAGGTGAGAAGGAGAGAGAGGCGAAGCAAAGAGTCAGAAAATTAGAAGGAGAGAAGGGTTCAGTCTGCAGGACCCTGCACCCCTCTTTCTTTATTCATTAGCTTCCATTTTCTTCTGTCCCCCACTTCCATCTTCTCCTCTGTTTCTGCTTGTGCCTTTCAGAACTCAGCGGAACTAGAAAGCCTCCTTGTCTTTCTTCCCAGATCCTCTTTGAATGATGAAATAAATCAAGCCTATGCATAATTGCTCCATGCTGTTCAAAAAGCATTTTCCTGAAGGGAGCTTTCTACTTTATTCATTTCAGCTATTAATGTGTGTATAATATGCCTTCATTCCTAATTATTTTGTCACCATTTTGTTAACTGTCCAGGATCTACATTTGAACTAAGACACTTTAATTATCAAATTAACACAATTTCATGGTTGATATGTTCAATTTCTCACCACTGGACTTTTTAATTTTCTTTCTTCCTTTCTTTCTTTTTTTATTAACTGGCTCCTTTCTGGTCCTTTCCCCTAATCATACAAAGAGGTATCTAATACCCTTGGTTAACATTCATGAATACTTTCCATAAATATCCAGACATTAAGGGTTGCAAAAGAGTGCCTGTTCTTGCAACACGATTTTCCTTGTAGTCTTTCTTCATTGATTTCTAACCCAGCAATGACATTTATTTATTCACAGGTTATGATCTTCAGTTCAGTTGGAAAAAGAAAAATTCTCATGGCTTTTTCTACCGCTAATTGCTTGAACTCAACAGCCTCAGGTACAAAAATAAAGGCACTTGGCTTTAATGAAAAGAAAAGGAACACCTACAATTGTAGCTAACATTAAATTATGTAAAGAAGAAAGATAGGTTACTTTTTTAAGTTTTCAAACACAAATGATAGAAATGAAGAAGTAGCGGTGGAATAAAAGAGAAAGTAATTACAAGATCCAGAACAATGAATTTCTTAGCTTATTCATTGTGAAATCCTTTGCACAGTTTCTCTCATGGATTAAGGGCCCTGAACACACTGATCCCTACCCAGGAGGATGGCAGCTTTCCTCCTGTGAGACTCAATGCTGATTCAGAAGCAAAATAATCGTAATCATTCTCAGATTCAGAAATTCATCTCCCCCACCCTTAAAACATTTATAGTTATAGAAATCCATCTTGATGACTCCGGACCAGCTGAGATGAACTCCAGACCATCTTAATAAGCATCTTTATTGGGGTATAATTTATATACCATAAAACTGACCCTTTGAAATATATATTGGAATGACGTTTAGGAAATTGACAGAATTATGGGAAGTTTACCACAATCCAGCTTTAAAACATTTCCACCATCCCCCAAAGATCCTCTGTACTCATTTCCAGTCAATCCCCATTTCTGCCCTCTGGCCCCAGGCATCACTAATCTTTCTTTATATATTTGCCTTTATAGACACTTCATGTAAACAGAATCATGCTCTGTGTGGTCTTTTGTGTCTGATTTCCGGCACTTACCCTCAATTTTACTGTTACAGTGTGTTTCCCAACAGGTTTGGTGTAAATTATGGTCCCTCCTATAATCAGTTTTGCCAATGTCTGTGTTATTATGTGGTACCTTCACTGGTTATAAAGATGAACAAACACCACATCATGCTGAAGGGAAAAGATAACTTTTTAAATGATCAGAAGAATATCACCAAGAGCAGGAAGTGAGACCAAGCACAACTGCGGGAACGGGTTGGGTGTATGTATAAAACGTTTATTTAAAAAGAAAAATAATGGTAGCATTCGGTGTACATTTATCATGTTAGCGTTTTTAGAAAAACAGCTAAGATGTGACACTGAAACATATGACTTTTTCTAAACACATTTTGATAGTGTATTATTGCTTTTAATTTAAAAAATAAAGTGATCAGCAATTTTTCCAAAGTGTTATTTTATAGTTATTGAATTTAAAATGATCTTTTCTTAACAGGTGACATTTGAGTTTTTTTTGAAACAAAGTTTACGTTTATTGAGGAATTCAGCTGCTCAAGATCATAGCATACTGTCATCTTTTTTACAGATTCAGGATTATTTCTAGGGAGAAATCCTAACTGAACATTTGTGGAAACACATCTACAGTTTTGAAATAATTGTGCAAAATACTGGGATCTTCCTTTCCAACTGAGTGGGGATACAGCCAGTGTTGACCAAGCCATAGTGAAGCCCAAGGTGACCAGTAAAGTGTGTGCTCTTGTGTTCATACTTTTATTATTTAGAAAATAGATTTTGTCTTTAAAAGCAGTTTTAGAATGACACAGAAATTAAAAAGATAGTCCGGAGAGTTCCCATATACCCCCTCACCCAGTGTCCCCTGTTATTAACATCTTACAGGAGAACTGTAGATTTGTTACCATTAATAAACCAATCTTGGTATGCTAGGACTAAATAAGGTCCATAGCTTATTCAGATTGCCCGAGTTTTATTTTTTTTTTTTTTTTTTTTTTTTGGGTTGCCTGGGGCTTTTTTTTTTTTTTTTTTAGAGCTTTTCCAAGTTGCTGCGTGGGTTTTTCTCTAGCTGGGGCTTACAGGCTGCTCATTACGGTGGCTTCTCTCTTTGCAGAGCGCGGGCTCTAGAAGGCGCAGTCTTCAGTAGTTGCTGCCCGCGGGCTCCATCATCTCAGCTCCCCAGCTCTAGAGCGGGGGCTCAACAGTCGCGGTACGAGGGCTTAGTTGCTCCCCCACATGTGGAATCTTCCCCGACCGGGGATCGAACCTGTGTCTTCTACACTGACAGAAGGATTCTTAATCCCTGGACCACCGGGGAAGTCCTCGTTTTCACCAAATATTTCCTTTTTAGTCCAGGATCCTGCCCAGGATGCATATAACACTTCATCCTCATGTCTCCATGGCTGTGATAGTTTCTTAGATTGTTTTTGATGCCCTTGACAGTCTCAAGACGGACTGGTCAGATATTTTCTGGAACTCTTCTCTGTTGAAATTTGTCTCACGTTTTTTGCTGTTTCCCTCCCCCCCTCTAAGATTTGACTGGGATAATGTGTTTTGGGGAGAAACACCAAAGGAAGTCTCATTCTTATCTCAAATCAAGGGCACACGCTAGCAACATGAATTAACTCTATTGATGTTGACCTTGACCGTAGGACTGAGGTCGGAACTCTCAGCTCTTCCCACTGGAGAGTTACTCTCCCACTATTTCCATACTATCCTTTTTGAGAGAAGTCACACTCCACAGCCCATATTTAAGCAGAGCAAGCTGATACACCACCTCCCTGAGTGTAGAATACCACATAGGTCATTTGCTTCTTTGTTTATTATTCCTTATTTATTTAGTCACTTATTTATATTATTATGCATTCATTGATGTTTCAGTTATTTTATACTCTGGGATCCCCAGATGACTCAGTCTACAGGATCCTCCATTGTGAAACCAACACAACACAACAAGGTTGTGAAAGCACAGCTTGTGCACAAGAGGGGAGTTTTTAATGATGGTGCCCAGCAAACAACCCTTCTTTCTGTATCTAACGCATGTCTACACGCCCAAAGCACACGCAGCAGGGACTGGCGGGGATCAACCCCAGTTGACTGAGAAGCACAGTAAGATCCACGGTGAGCTCAGAACTTCGCTCATTTTTAACTTCACTCGCTCACACGTGCATCAATTCATTATCACATTCAAAGGGTGTTGGTGAGAGCTTTGTTTTTCAAAAAATATTATGTAGTGTATTTTTAAAATTTTTGTCTTATATTTAGCACAGTTGATTGACAACACTGAGTTAGTTTCAGGGAAGGGCTTTCTTGATGTCAGGTGATGCTTTGGGTTCTGGGGCTTTAACGCAGATGCGGGTGGGAGATGAAGCAATTCAAGAGATAACAAGACTCAGTAGACTTTCAGGAGTGATTTCCTGGTGGTAAAGAATCTGCCTGCAATGCAGAAGATGCAGGTTCCATCCCTGGGTTGGGAAGATCCCCTGGAAAAGGAAATGGCAACCCCCTCTAGTATTCTTGCCTGGGAAATCCCATGGACAGATGAGCCTGGTGGGCTATACAGTTCATGGGGTTGCAAAGAGTTGGACTTAGAGACTAAAAAACGAATAACAGGCTTTCAGGAATGTAACAGGAGTTAGGTAGGGGAGGATCCTTGCTCACACTGTGGTAGAGGCAATAGTTGTGGTGATTCATCACAAAGGATGAGAGCAGCACTGGAGCACGTGTGAGGCGAAATGAAAAGTATGCAAAGAGCACAATTTGGGTCTCGCTGGGCTGGAAGAGGGTGGTTGTAGTGGGGCGGGCACAGCATCTCTGAGAGCTGGTGGGAGAAAGGGTGCAAAGAGGCAGGCCACATCCACAAGGGTCTGAAAACCATCTTGAAGAGCTTTGATATTTTCTGAATAGCATGGTTACTAGACTTCAGTATCACGAGGTCTGGCAGCACTGGGGAACAACTTTGGGGCGTTTTCCTTCGAAAGAGAGAAATCTATCTGCATCTATCTTCCTTTTCATTCATAGACTTCAGACTTCAACTGTGAACAGAGGTGTGAACTTGACTCTCAAGGCTGGGCAGTACCATCCACATCCCCGAAATAACTGTGACGACAGACACAGCTGTTGATCAAACCACAAGTCACCTTTCATGGGAAATAAGCCAGCACGGGAGATAACTCAAAAGAAAAACTTGAGATGGACACAGACTGTGGACAGCATGCTCAGTTGTGGAAGGGAAGGGGAGGGTGCATTTAGAAAAGGGTTTTAAAAACTTTTGTTTTAAAGAGTTTTAAAAAGCAATTTTTAAAGCATTTTAACTTTTTGATATGCCAGCATTTCTCATCTGTTTCCAAGCAGTAGGAAACAAGTGACCACAAATGTATACACCGCATGTATTGAGGTGCACCCAATAAATGTCCAAAAATGTCGCTTTACTCTAAAATATCTTTCCCTGTCAAAAGACAGCCCTTTAGAATATTTTCAATGCCAACATTTCAGGAACAAATCTACTTCAAAGAAATGTAGGAAAGTATCAGAGGCTGATTTATCACATGTGAAATGATAAATGCACAACCCTAAATGTATTTGTCTTATGACATTTTTTTCGCACTCACTTTTAGGGTCATTCTCTGTTTTACTTTATATTATTTTTAGTTTTAGGTTCTTTAAAAAATTTGGTGCCTTTTTTTTTTTTGCCAGTTGGAAGGATTAATTGCAATTGATTTCTCTGAACACTCTTTAGTGGTTAGGTCATCCCTGAGCCTTTTCTCAATATAAATCCCTTAGGCCTTTTAATCACAACATGTGTTATATTCTGCACACCCTAAGGAGAAATAATCTCCTTACCAGTGCAGCCTCCATCTGCCCAGCAGGCATTTTGAGCGAAGTGAAATGAAGGAGAAGACATTCTAGGTTTCCCTTAATTAATTCCCTAATCTACTGCTGTTTGTGTTGAGAAAATCAATCACAACCTAGCTCTGGGAAAAGAAAGTTCAGTGTGGAATTCTAGTGAATTTAAGAACTGAGCTAGCTACTACAAAGACCTAAGACCTTCTTTATTCTAGAGTCATAAATTTCTCTATAGAGTCTTATCTACACAGCTCAGTGATTTTGGTAGATAGTCGAAAACTATAGAAGCAAATCATTTGTACTTAGATTTTACAAGTAATTACTTATTTATATGCAAACATGATACTGATGCTGAATCTGGCCTCTGCACATCAACCCTGAATTAATCTCAGAGACAAAGCTTTGGGTGGAGTAGAAAAGAATAGCATTATTGTTTGACCAGGCAAAAAGGGGTCACAGAAAGCTAATGCCCTCAAAACTGTGTGTTCCAACCTGAAGGGGGTATTGAGGGAGCTTTTAAATTTAACTAATTAATATTTGGTGCTGCGTGGGCTTTCCTCTAGGTGTGTTGAGCGGGGTCTACCCTCTGGCTGAGGAGCGGTCCGCAGGCTTCTCGTTGGAGTGGTTTTATTGCAGAGTGCAGCCTCTGGGATGCACGGTTCAGTAGTTGTGGATCCTGGGCTCTAGAACACAGGCTCAGTAGTTGCAGGGCATGGTCTCAGTTGCTCAAAGGCATGTGGGAAATTCCTGGATCAGGGATGAATCAGCGTTTCCTGTACTGGCCAGCAGACTCTACTGCTGAGCCGCCAGGGAAGCCTGAGGAGCTTTACAGTAATGGTTCAAAGAGAGCATGATCAGCTCATGGACATGCTTTTGATTGGTTGGCAGGGAGGTAAGGAGGAGTCAGCATCTTCAACCTTCTGGTTCTGACTAGTCTGGAGCCCCAGTGCTTATGGGCAGCATATTCTTGACTTCTCCCACTCGATGGGAGTTTCAGTACCTGCAAAAGGCTTAAAGATATTGTCATGTATATGGCCTCACCGACTCAATGGACATGAGTTTGGGTAGACTCCAGGAGTTGGTGATGGACAGGGAGGCCTGGTGTGCTGCAGTTCTGGGGTCGCAAAGAGTGGGACAGGACGTCCTGAACTGAACTTACCGCTTGAGGAGGAACAAGGACCTGCCTCAAGACCGCCCTATTGTTTCTTGAATGTCCCTCCCTTATCTCTGCACCCCCTCCCTTCTCTAATTGGCAGCTGTTTCAACCTGCCTATTGGAACTCAGGAAGATAAAGGAGGCTGAATGAAACCTATTTCCTGTAATCAAGAATTAGGGGACACAGAAAGGCTTTTGTGAGCCCCATAGGGTCTTGCTCAGGATCAATACATCATACAAAATTTGCAAATTGTGCTTTTTAATCTAACCAGGATGATACTCTGAATTTTATCTATCAGTATAAATGTAAATGTTGACATATTTACATGTCTATATACATATATGTCATATATATATATATATATATATATGTATATATATATATATATAAATAATCAATACCAGGGGAAACAGTGAAAGATGAACAGTAGAAACATTGAACAGTATATTCAGAATTTTGTAGAGAAGTTAAGAAAAGTAAATATACTTTCAACTTTAAAACCTGCTAATTGATAAGGACATTCTGAGATTTTCTTCCTATGAAATAAAGCTTTGTGAGAATGAGTGAGTGTTTTAGCCCTGGGCTAAGAATGCTCTATTAAGGCTTTAAAGAAGAGAAGATAATAGAGCTTGTTTCCAAGGTGGGCAAACTTTTTAGGCGTACAGAAAAGGATGCTCCTCGATAGCTTTGGGGTTGAGCGAAGAGACATGAAGCCAAAGCTAATGAATAAAAGTGCCCTTGTGACCCAGTAGAAGGTGGGAAAAGGTAAAGCTGAAGGATCGTCACCAATAGGAGGTGGAGGGCAAACTGCAATTTCATTCTCGTCTGATATTGAGGGAACACATGTTCACATCTTTGAAAGTTTGCAGCTTGAAGGTTCGTATGTAAGGGGCTTACTGTAGTCTATTGCACTGAGATATCAGTGTTTAGCTCAGATCCAGAAATCTAGAGGGCACGTTGATTTTTCAAAATAACTACTTCATAATTTTTCCCACATCTTCTTTGCTCCCAGATGATAAATGTATTCATGGCAGAAACCTGTATTTCATCTCTGAATCTCCAATTGCCTGGCCCAGAATTTGACCGACAGATGGTTGGATGGCATCGTCAACTCAATGAACATGAGTCTAAGCCAGCTCCAGAAGATACTGAAGGACAGGGAAGCCTGGCGTGCTGCAGTCCATAGCATCGCGAAAAGTCAGACCCGACTGAGCAACTGAACAACAACAAAAAGAGCTACAAAAGGTTCATTGAATGAGCGCACAAACCAGGCAAATATCAAGGTAAAATTCTAAGAACGTGAAGCCAGATGACCTTAAAGTCTCATTCACAGTCTGCACTTCCCAGAGGTTAGCTTTTATCCCAGACAAAGCTCATGTGGTCTGTGGTCCTGCATTTCTCTGCATCACGCCCCCCGTAATACACGTGGAACAAAACAAAAAGAAGTTGAAAGATAAAATGTATTAAAACACAGATGAAGAGTCTGAAATTTGACTGACTTGATCAGCTAGATTAACTAAAATAAGCAAAATAGTAAAAACCGATACAACAGTGAAACAGCAGTTTGCTCTCCGGACCACAGTTTTACAGCTTCCAACATGCTGTTAAATGATGCTTCTCGAACTGTGACTGAGCCTATCAATAGCTGAAGACATCAGTGTAAAGGCTGTAGTGGGCTTTTGAAAAAAAAAAAAAATTAATAGAATAGCAGTGAAGGAAGGTCAAAAGGGAGAAGGAGATTGGGAGTTTAAAACTGACACATACACACTCCTGTATTTAAAATAGATGGTGAACAAGGGCCTACTGTATAGCATAGGCAGCTACTCTACTCAACATTCTGTAATAACCTAAAATGGGAACAGAGTTTATAAAAGAAGAAATGTATGTATATGTATAACTTAATCACTTTGATGTACACCTGAAACTAGCAAAACATTGTAAATCCACTACAGTCCAATATAAAATCAATCTAAAGAAAGAGGTGAAAGAAAATTCATGAAATTTAATACATTCCTATATTTGTAAGTGGTTGGTCATGGTCACATAGAGGGATGTTAAAAAGGCTTGAAAAACGCGATGTGGAGGAATGCTAAAATAAACGATGCTTTTAGGGGAGAAACTTACACTTTTCTGGATAAAAAGCACAGGGGATTTCTTCCTGATCATCTCCGGCAGACCACATCTGAGCTCTGACAAGTCACTAGCAGACCGATGCCGTGAAATCACTGACTTGGCGTGACTATCGTCAAAGCCTCACCATATAAAAGTCACTGCCTTTCGGGTGGCATTTAAAAAAAAAAAATGCTGTAAAACATCACTCACTGCAGGAAGGTCAGGCTGATTCAATCCTTTCACGGAGAAGCCTGTTCTGTTGAAAGCTCACATGAGAAAGAAAAGCACTTCCATTCCTCCTCACCCCGCGTGGCTCTGGGCTGACAGGGAGCGACTTAGTGCATCTGCTAAGTGCTTCACAGAATAACTTGGAAGCAATTGTGAGGAGCAAATTAATAGTCTGAATGCAAATTGGGACTGGAATGGCTTAACAAGAACGTATTGACCTTCGCTGCAAAAATGTTCATTCATTGCCTTTCATTTTCTTAGAAGACCCATTTTCACATAGCTGGCTATTAGATGTGCTCTGTCTGCATTGCCTTTATGATTTCATTATTTATGGTAATAGTGTTTAGTCAGTATACATGCACTTGTTCATTCATTCATTCATTCATTCACCTTTATTGAATTTTGTCAGTGTTCCAAATTATGTGCTTAGAAGCCAGGGAATAAGGAGAGTGGGGTGGTTTCTGCCTGTTAGGAATTTTGCAGTTTTGTGGGGGGAAAAAGACAAGTGGATGTGGGTTTAGAGTAGAGTATGATAAATTGCTCAATGCTGCTGCTACTGTGAAGTCACTCAGTCATATCCTACTCTGTGTGACCCCATAGACAGCAGCCCACCAGGCTCCGCCATCCCTGGGATTCTCCAGGCAAGAACACTGGAGTGGGTTGCCCTGTCCTTCTCCAATGCATGAAAGTGAAAAGTGAAAATGAAGTCATTCAGTCATGTCCGACTCTTAGTGACCCCATGGACTACAGCCTACCAGGCTCCTCCATCCATGGAATTTTCCAGGCAAGAGTACTGGAGTGGGTTGCCATTGCCTTCTCTGAAATTTCTCAATAAGATGCTATGAAAATATTGACGAGGGATATTAAGATTAGACCAGATGTCAGGAAGAGTTACCGTGAACGGATGATGCCCGAGATGAGAATTGAAGGATGAAGACTTTCTAGCCATGAGAAGAAGGGGATAATTGATGGGGTTAATTGAATTTTTCCCCCACTATCTTGCATTTGTTTACCCAGAGGAATAAGAATCAGTACAAATAATAAACATTGCTTTAAATACAAATAAATAGCTCTTATTTCTAAAGGAAACAACTCTAGGTAATTCAAGGTTAAGTATTTTCTAAGTTCCTATTAAAAATAGAAGACTATTTTGCATAAAGTCCTATTCCACCGTAACTCTCAGAGGACCTTAAGGGTAAAGCAGTGAATTCTATACTCTTAGAAGTCACCAGAAAAATGGAGATAGTTGATGGGGTTCGAGGTGGTAGAATGGGCGAAGGAAGACTGTAAAGATCAGACCATTTAGAATACATCCCATCCTGGATGTCACCGTCATCCCACTTTCTCTCAAAGGCTTGCAAACTGGTTTCCTTGACACCAGTTTCCCTATGGTTTATCTTGTACTCTACTAGTTTTAACATCCCAAAATCTCAGTTTCATCTTATCCCTCCCCGTAGGGAAGGAGAGGCTTCCCAGGTGGCTCAGTGGTGTGAAAACCACCTGCCAATACAGGAGACTAGAGTTTGACTCCTGGGTCGGGAAGATCCCCTGGAGGAGGAAATGGCATGCGTTCATGCATGCTGAGTCATTCAGTCGTCTCCGATTCTTTGCAACCCCCTAGACTGTAGCCCACCAAGCTCCTCTGTCCATGGGATTTCCCAGGCAAGAATATTGGAGTGGGAATGTGTTCTTGCCTGGGAAATCCCATGGACAGAGGAGCCTGGCAGGCTACAACTGAACATACAGGAAGAGAAGGAGGATAAATATTATCCTAACAGCTAAGATTCCCCACCGGTCAGCGCATGACCCTTTCTAACCTGTCTCCTCCTAGTCTCGTGTATGAATTACATGCATCATTGATGCTGGTTCCTTGACAGCCTTATTTCTATTCTTTCCTCACATTCAATTAGCTTGAAACTTGCAACAGAGAATGTAGAGATAATTAAATATGTCAATTCTTTACTCTCTTCCTAGCTAAAATTTTGGCCCCTAGTTCCATCCTTCTGGTTTCAGGGGAAAAGACACATTTTCTCTTTTATCTTCCTGACCTTTTCTACACATGCTCCCTGTGGACTTGTCCTTTCTCATTTCTCTCTCCCTGTCTTTCTCTGTCTGTTTTGCTGGGCAATTTCATGCATACGGGTGGCTTCCTACACAGTGACTAAGGACCCAGAAGCCAGGCCCAGCTAGGACTTGCCCCCCAAGTTCCAAATCTGCGTTTCCAATTTCCTGCTAGACGTATAACCTTATTTGAAGAAGCACTGAGACTGGAATTAGTCCTACTCTTGAGCTTGAAGGAAATGGTTTTAATTACTTGGAAATCAATTCATCAACTCTTATTCATGCAATAATAAATGGTCATTAATGCCAGCAGACTCCTGAGATCTAAGGAGATGTGCCAAACACACTTTTCAATCTCATATAATCCTCATGACAACTCTGGGTGGTGGTGTGATAGCTCTCCTCGTTTCTGCATCTGACATGTAAGTCACTAGTATTTCAGAGGTTAAGTTATGATTTCCTCCAGGTCAAATGTCTCCTGCTTAACACATCCAGTCAGAGGTCTAACTATACTTCAAAATCCTTGCTTTTGAATACCTCATATGCTCCTTTCAAATAGAATTTTTTTTTTTTAAGCATTCTGCAGTAATCTGTGTTTGCCTCATTAAAACTCCCACGGGTAAATATGTTGTTTATTCTTCTGTTTTGCCAGCTAGAAACTAGAAGGCAAAGAACATGAAGAAGAAGCTCTCAAATTGTATGTTCACAGGTGAACGGCAGACCTAGGAATTAAATTCAAACATAGTTTGAACTAGTAGCTCAGTGGTAAAGAATCTGCCTGACAATGCAGGAGACTTGGCTTTGATCCCTGGGTTGGGAAGATCCCCTGGAGGAGGAAATGGCAACCCTCTCCAGTTTTCTTGCCTGGGAAATCCCTTGGACAGAGGATCCTCGTGGGCTACAGTCCACAGGGTCTCAAAAGAGCCAGGCATGATTTAGCGACCAAACGACAATTATAGCACATTATAGCACATTATAGCACAAAATGAAACAGAGAGCATAGGCTACCAAGGTCACATCATGAAAGTCTGACTCTTGCGTCTTAATACGTATTTGAAATTTTAATAAAGTTTAAACATCGTCTTTAATATTGATACTAAAATATTGTTTACCATAGTTTTCTAAACTCATATAGAAGCAGGAACTAGTATTTCTCAAAGTCATTAATTAAGCTTGCCTTTCTCTTTCTGTGTCTGTACTCAGTCGTGTCCGACTCTTTTTAGCATTCTTTTATTTTTAGTTACCTCTTATTTATTTTTAGCCTTTTTAGTATTATTTCAAAATGAGCATCCTTAGGAATTACTCTTTTCGTACACTATAAAGCTACCACTCGTTCGTGATCTGTTATCTGTGGTGACAAAATGAAATATTGTTGCGCAGTTCCTTTTATTCTCTAAAATGAGAGCTAGCTGCTGAGACAGCTCCCGCGAATAGGCAGATAACACAGGCTTCAAATGACATAAAGAGCAAAAAACCAACATATCAAATGCCTCACACACTTAAGCAAAGAAAGATAATTTTGTTCCTGAATAATCAGAAGGTCATGGAAGGAGGCAGCATTATGCTGATTGCTAAAGGTCGATCTAGAGAACTGGGATTTTACCCTTGTGGACAGAAATCTCTACTCCAATCCTGTGAACTCTCTCATTGGGTCATAGAGAAGAAGGTCTTATCCCATGTTGATGACAAATCAAAAAAAAAAAAAAAGAACAGGAAGAAGATAAAATGACAAATGTTAAAGTTGAATAAACTCTTGGGTGATGAATTCTGAAGTCATTTGTGGAAAAGTTCCTAGCTATTTTCAAAGACCAACACAAAGTTAGATGATTTCTCACTTTTCCCCCAGAAGTGACTTAGGAAACATAGGCATCAGCAAATATAAGCTTCCATCCATATTCATATCGTTTTGTTCTCAAAGAAAATATTATTAAGATTCCCTGATATATACCCGCTCCCGTCCATTGCTTCCAGAACATTCCAGACACGTCCTGGTCGACTCTCTTTTCTTGACTGTTGTTGTTGCTCAGCCTCTAGGTCTTGTCTGACTCTTTGCGACCCCAGGGACCCAGGCTCTTCTGTCCTCCACTATCTCCTGGAGCTTGCTCAAATTTGTGTTCATTGAGTTGGGGATGCCTGTTTATTGGATTTCAGCAAATGTCCTGTCATTGCTTACCACGGTCACAGCATTATGGGTTTGGACTAAGAATCTCTGGGTGGCTTGACCCTTGGTTGATGAGTCAGACTGCCACAGACCACTAGCTCCTGACAGCCAGTTTCTGCTGTGGAAGAAGTGATCCCTGGAGCAGCGTTGCACCTGTGATAGGTTCTCACTAACACATTTCAGTGCTGCTTCGTGATTAACTCTGGCTACAAAGTATACATACGAGGTTCTGTGCTCCCGGCCCTCCTTCTCATTTTAAAAAGTCGTGTCTCCCTGACTTGACTGTGGAACATGTGGTCTCACTGTGCTGCATGCAGTACCGTGTTAAGAATTTGAAATGTGATTTTGGGAGAGGTGATAAAATCTTCCTTGAAAGTTGTTTTTGAGTCTCTTCTTGGAAATATTGAATTTAGATCCTGATTGATAAATCAGAAAGTCCCAGTGTCCTGTCTGAATTAGTTTGGGACCTAGAATTGAAGGAAAAGTTGTGGAAAATGTTACTGTATGCACTTAGCTAACAATTGGTTGAAAGATATCTTTTTAAAACCCTTATCACTTCTAATTAAATAGAATTATAATCATTCAATTTCACAAAAGGTTTAAGTTTTTCCCTTTAAACTTATCTCTAATAATTTATTATAACTTAATATCCAAAATGTCAGTCATGTTGGTATGCCCTTGAAATCTCTAATACTTACATTTAGAAAACAATTATCAGCTCAACAACTATGGTCTTTGGAAAAAAATGTGAGCCCTCACATATAAAACATTATCCCACAATGCCTATACACCATAGGTTATTGATTATTGCTTTTTTAAGAGAGTTGATTCATTTGGGAATCTGATTAATGGGATAACACTATCCTTACAAAGGATCTCCTTTGAACTTCTACACTATTTTTTAAAAATACCTTTTAAAGCAGTTTAAACCATTATCCCCTCACTCTTTAGTCATTCAGTTGTGGTTCTGCTCTTATTAGCTACTGAGAGAGTAAGAGGTCTTAGTTTACTGCCTCAGAATAAAGAAAGTTGACTCGATTTTGGAGGTATCTCTCTGAAGCCTGCATGACAACATTGCAACAAAAGATCATCCTAAAAGACAGATACGCAGTCAATTTCTAGCCTGGTGATGGTTTAGTAGTTCAGTTGCGTCTGACTCTCAGGACCCAGGCTCATCTGTTAATTGGATTTCCCAGATATGGATATTGGAATGGGTTACTATTTCCTTTTCCAAAGAATTTCTAGCCTAGAAAGATGAATTCACTTGAGAAATTCAAACTAGCCTTGCTGTCAGCTACTAACAGGATTTACTCACATTTTGTTCATCAAAGCAAAATCGTTGTTACTACTTATTGAGAATTATTTATAAGTGTTTCATATTTGCTGCCTGAGATCTCCAAGACATTCCATCAGAGTATTTGGTATTACATCTATTCCAGAGACTGGGAGCTAGGCTGTGAAAGGTTTACATAACTGCTCAAAACCACAGTTAATAAATTGTTAAAATAGGAGTCAATCCCAGGATCTTGATGTTACAAAGGCCAAACTCAAAAACTCATCTGATCACTTGACAATATTTGAGAGATAGATAAATGGTTGTATTAAGCAGGGTTTTCCATGCAATTATGGAGGCTAGCAAATTCAAAATCTATGGAGGAAACCAGCAGTCTAGAAACTCAGGGAAAAGTTAATGTTTCAGTCTTAAAACCAATCAGGTGAGGAATTCCCTCTTCCCTGGGGGACCTCAGCCTTTTCTCTTAAGACCTTTAATTGGAGGAAGCCCACCCAAATTATGAAGAGTAATCCGTTTTACTCAAAGTCAATTGATTTAATGTTAATTTCATTTAAAAACTGCCTTCACAGTAAGATCTAGTGAAAGTCACTCAGTTGTGTCTGACTCTTTGCGACCCCCTGGACTATATAGCCCATGGAATTCTCTAGGCCAAAATACTGGAGTGGGCAGATTTTCCCTTCTCCAGAGGATCTTCCCGACCCAACCCAGGGGTCAAACCCAGGGGATGCAGAATCTGTAATGCAGAATCTCCTGCATTGCAGGTGGATTCTTTTGAGCCACAAGGGAAGCCTTGTGAGATCTAGACTCGTGCTTAACCAAACACTGGGCACCATGATCTAGTCAAGTTAACAAGTCACCACAATGATCATTAGACAGGAATGTAGAGAAGTGTCAAGGATCTGACTGGTGATTTTCAGCTTCGGGGCCTTTCTGTGGTTCCACAATTTTGTCCTTCTATCCATGAGGTGGAATAACAGCTCAAGTTCTATGGATGGTTATAACCAAGCCAGGTGATATGTCCTTCAGGAGTTCACCATCAAACCGGAGAATCATCATGAAAATCCCATTAAAGAAGAAATTCATGAAAAAAAAAGAAAGAAAGAAAGAAATGGAAAAGTTCCTGAAGCGGCTTCTTGATTCTTATAGATAGATGATGGGCACTCGCCAAAGGGTTTTGGCTTTGACCTCCTTCCTGAGCCGCAGTGGCTGGCCAGCTCTCAGGATAAGGAAGCAGAAAGGTCAGCAAGGTCAGCATCGTGAGCCGACAGGACCGAGACCGCCTGGGATGGGTCACCTGACTCCCGGTCCTTGTCCTGTTGTCTTGACTTCTGCTTATGTTTCATCGGTCCTGTGCGGGTGGGTCGCTGAATAATTCTGGGCGTAAACCCCAAATCTGTCTGTAAGTCTGCTCTGTGCTTCTGGTGGAGCTGCAGGGCTATTTAAACCTTCCTGACCAAATGTCAGCCCTCTCGTTTTAGCGACCTTCTGTGTGTTTTTATTGCATGCTGACTTTCAAGAGAAGAACGTGGGGAGTGGACAGCGAGGAAGGAAGCCCTCGAAAAGAGGGGGACCACTGTACTGACTCTGGTGTGACAGATGCTAGGTGATTAGCATGATTAGCACCTGATTAGGTGACCTTTGTGTCCATGATCTGACCTTGACCTGTGATGCTCCCATGGAAGAGGGTTTTGCTTGTTCCCTGGAAACCCTTAATGAAACCCAAACCCTGCATGCATTTCGAGTATCATGTCAGTTTTCAGCAAATTTGATTAATATACTTCCCCATCCTTGCTTGATCCCAAATTATTCTTTCAAGATATCTCAGCAATGACTGGAAAATAAATAATCCTCTTTTATTACTAGCCAGATTAACTGTACCACCTGGTTTATACTCCCTTCATCCTATTAAAGGTCCCAAATCATGACCTGAAGAACAGCAACAAAATTTTACTAAAAAGACTTTTAATAAGCATTTTAAATTTACTTTTAAAATGAATAAGACATTAAAAATCAAGCCAGTCTTCTGGATAATAAGTCAACCTCCAGCACCTTAAGAGTTTCCAATGTAAAGATAAGATTTCAAAAACCAACTTACTTAAAAATCTGAACAGAAACTTCACACCTGCAGATCATCTTAGAAATGTGCAAAATGCAGACACATTTTTAACAAATATAGAAATAACATCCACACATTAGAAATAGAAACTGAGAAACATGAAACCTTACAAACTTGCAATAAACTTTAGAGATGAAAAAATTAAATGGCCCCCAAAAGAACAGATCGGTGACTTTTTATCATTCTAATGCTAAGATAAGAAGCCATTTGCTATCTTTCCTAACACATTAATTTTTACATGAAGACATTTCAAGAATTTCTTAACTGGAAATATAAATTTAAAGCATAAAGATTTTTCTTAGGAGAGAGACTTTTCTTTTGCAAAACTTGAATGCTGAGATTAATTGCATTAATTTTATGACATTATCCTACCTTACATTTCTTCTCTTTTCTTCTGTTTCTTAAAATCTCTTAGTCATGTCCTACTCTTTGCAGCTCCATGGACTGTAGTAGTCTGCCAGGCTCCTCTGTCCATGGAATTTTCCAGGAAAGAATACTGGAGTAGGTAGCTGTACCTTTCTCCAGGGGATCTTCCCAATCCAGAAATCAAACCCGGTTCTCCACATTGCAGGCAGGTTCTTTATCATCTGAGACACGAGGGAAGCCCTATCTTACATTAACCCATGCCTAACCTCAAACCTCATAACCATCACAATGATTATTAGAGAATTATTGGGTAGCTAAGAGTCATTAGCAAGAAATAATTAGAAAGGAATATATGATCAGGTATTGAGCAGTATGCTAAGGTCACTGAATGCAGTAGCTAAACAGCTAAGGGGAAATCAAGGTAAATTCAAAATTGTCACAAAATGAAGCGTGCATTGGATTCAACTGGCATATATAGATACAGCAGTAGTGACTTTCTTGGTGGTCCAATGGTTAAGACTACAATTCCAATGCTAGGGTTGTGGGTTCGATTTCTGGTCAGGGAGCTAAGATTTCAATGCCATGGCCACAACGTGAAAAATGAGATGCAGCAACTTCAAATTTATCAGCTTTTTGGTTAAAAAAAGAAAAAGTGGAAAAAATGCTTTTTCAGTTCTTCAAAATCGTATCTGTCTTCTATGGTTTGATAATATTAACTTAAGAATTTACTATAGTCACTCAAAAAAAATTTGAGGGAAAAGGTATGTACTTTTCAGTACTTTTGTCACTGGCCCTGAATGTTAAAACATCAAATAATCAGCAAGCTCAGTCTCTTTTTGTCACCCAAACACCATTCTTCTTGCTCCCACTTTTCATTCCCGCTGCCCAAGGTTGGCCAAGGTTGGCCCCACACAGCTCCAAGGGCAGAGTTTGCCTGTGTTCCCCTGGATGGTGCCCTCGATTCCCCTGAGTGGACCTCCTGGAGCCATGCTGGGGCCCAGATTCTTCATCATTTCTTCCTGGGGCTCTGGCTCCTTTTTTCTTTTTTTTTTTTAAATCTAGTCACCTCCTTCCTGATGCTTTTCCATCCAAAACTACTTTCTAAACCAATGCAATAATTATCTTCTGAACATTCTAATTTGACTGTTCTAATTCCTTATGTCCTTCCTTTCTTCATTCACAAAAAAACTACCAAGTTCCTCAATATTCACCGTCTTTTCTGAGAAACACTGCACTTCTCAAAAGTTAAACTGAATGCCATACCTTTTGTTTTCTTTGTTTCAACAGATATTTGATTTTTATATGCGGGCACCACATCTGACCCGGGAGCACTCAGAGCCTTTCTGATGGGACCTCCCACCTCACCAGGTGCCCGGCTTCACCTGTTGGTTACCTGCCAGCACTTTCTAAGGATTTGCAGCTATTTCCTGTAGACTGGAGGCTATTTTCTGACCCTTGCCTTTAGCATGTGCTCTTGTTGTTGCCTGAAATTTCTTTTATGTCTTTTCATCCTTCATGACTCACTAGAATGTGCACCAAGCTACAGGATGACAGGGGTTCTATTTTTTTAATTAAAATTTCTATATACTTATATTTAGATTTAATTTTTAAAAAATTTTAAAGTTTAAAGTAATTTTTCTAAGGCGTTCTTGTTCTTTGTTCCCTGAGATACTAAAAGCACCTAGGGGGCTTCCCTGGTGGCTCAGTGGTGAAGAATTAGCTGGGCAATGCCGGGAACCTGGGTTCAATCCCTGGCCCGGGAGGATCCCGCGTGCCATGGAGTGACTGAGCCGGTGGGCCACAACTACTGAGCCTGCGGTCTGCAGGCCGTGCACTGAAGTTCCTGAAGCCCACACACCCTGGAGCCTGGGCTCTGCAACAGGAGAGGCCTCAGGGGTGAGAAACCTGCTCCCCAGAGAGAAGCCCACACAGCCAGGAAGACCCAGCACGGCCAAGAGTCAGTAAATAAACAGCAGCTGCAACGGTGCCTGGCACGCAGTAGACACTCAGTAAATACTTGCTGAATGTCTGAATGAACGAATGAAGTGAAGGCCCAGCTCAGATCACTTCTTCTGGGCAGCACTGGGAGTTTCTTAAAGCAAACACTCCAGCAGCTCAAAGGGGTGATGTTGGGGAGGTATTTCAAGGGACACGGAGCTTCCTGTAACAGAGGGAGTCGGGGGGAGCCAGGAACTTTCCCAGGAGAGCTGGCCAGTGAGCCACTCCTGAAAAAAGAAGGAAGTGGCAGACATTAGGAACCGGGGCCTTGTGCCAACCCCCAAAGGATTTTCCTTTCTTCCGATCACTTGGTTTTACTCATCTGTGACTCAACCTCTGCTGAATCACACAAAGCACATCTAGCCTCTCTGAGTGGGACGGACATAAGCGAGATTGAACAGGCACACGAGGAAAGCATAAAACGGACCTGTAAGAACAATGTCAGGAAAGGCTCAAGCCCATGACAAACGAAGTTCGTGAAAAATGCTAGAAAAAACCATAGACCTTCTTTTCTGTTTGAGGTGACAAGAACAAAGAAAGAATGGGGCCTCGGGAACCATGACGTCTTGTTGGCCAAAGGCAGAGAACTGTGTTTCCCAGATGGCTTCGGTGCCTTCAACTCAGAGGACGGGCTGGTCCCAAAGTGCACAGGGTCAGGCCTCTGTGGGGGAAAAAACAAAATGCAAGTCAGCTGCAAAGAATCTTTAAACAAAACTGACCAGTTTCAATACATTCAAGTCTTTACATGCATGAGAATTCTATCTGAAAGTGTTCAGTAAATATGCGTAATCTCAGAAAAACTATAATTAAAAAAGTATATATGGATTTTGTGAGGTTTCTTTTTCTTTTTTGGGGTGGGGGGGGACTGGAGAATGGCAACTAGTGCAAATCTGGAATTTCCAGAAACGACAGACTTTTGTGAATTGTGGCCAAAATAGACGATTAACTCTTTTCAGTAGGTTGTCTGCGAGTATTTAGGAAAGAATCTGGTGATTGTGTGTTCGTTAAAAACACATCAAGCCAGACCAGAAATATGTAGTATTTTTTTGTTAGGGTTACTAGGCACAGGTTTCCGATGAGCCATATGTAATTGACAGTTACTCTCATATTGTTGTGACTGTGATGTTGGAATGCTGAAAGGACAGGAGATTTGCGGCTGAACTCAGAGGTATAACATCAGGCTACCATCTGCTGTTTAATTATCTGAGGCCACCATGGAGTTCAGAAGTTCAACACGCTCCTGTCTCTAGACCCATCTTTCTCAAGATGTTTATTAGTAGCTAAAATGAAGGCATAAAAAGCAGGCAAATCTATTTTAGGAAGACAAATACATCTCAGGAATACTTGATATACTGTATTGAGCAGACTGTGACGGTTATTATTTCTTCTGGAATATCTAGGATGCGGAAGAAAGGCGAGTTTGGCGGGTTCCACGCAATTCACCACGCTAGAGGGGCTTCCCAGGTGGGTCAGCAGTAGAGAACCCACCTGCCGTGCAGGAGACCCAGGTTCGATCCCTGGGCTGGGATGATCCCCTGGAGAAGGAAATGGCAACCCACTCCAGTGTTCTTGCCTGGAGAATCCCATGGACAGAGAAGCCTGGCGGGCTACAGTCCACGGAGTTAAAAAGACATGACTGAGTGAGTAAGCACATACCAACAACCATACTAGGTAACATGTGACATCTAAGATTTCTGAAAGCTTGAAATATTTCCATGATGTTATAGCTCTTCAAGTGTTGATAAGATTTCTCCTTACTGCATGATGTCTCAGGGCCTAGATTTGGATCGCGTCATCTAAAACCATGACAAGCTTGCTGGATCCTGCACACCTCTCTCTCTGTGGACTCTGCTAGACGCTGGGCAGAATTGTTCTCCTTAGTCCTATTCTCTGGGTCTTTCTTGTGTGTCGTAGCTGGGCTTTGGAAGGAATTTCATGAAGAGGAAACTGACAACTACAGGAACAGTATTCAAATATAGGGCCCAGTGAAAACCTTTTTTTAGGGTTTACTTCCTGTTAGAGAAATACAAGCTAGAAGACCCAGTGAGGAGGCACAGTGGGGTTGGAAAATTTGAGAGAAATGAACCAACAAAATAAATGGAAAAGCCATTGACTCTACTTCTAAGAAAGATGAGAATGTGACTTTCCAAGTAAAATTTCAGCAGAAGGGAAAGTGTATACATTGAAAGTGTTACTGACTCAGCTGTGTCCAATTCTTTGTGATCCAATGAACTATAGCCTGTCAGGCTCCTCTGTCCATGGGATTCTCCAGGCAAGAATACTGCAGTGAGTTGCCACTTCCTCCTCCAGGGGAACTTCCTGACTCAGGGATCGAACCCAGGTCTCCTGCACTGTAGGCCAATTCTTTACCACTGAGCCACCAGGGAAGCCCATATACATTGGAATTGAGACCCAATTCTGGAATCACCTCCTGCTCATTTACAACTGTAGGCTCCAGCTTTCTCATCTGGTTCATGGAGAACGCTATGTAACATCACGGTAAGGATATGCAACCGGTATAGCATTCATATAGGTTTGGAGAATATCGCCACATGCATTACCTGCTTCATACAGTAACCATATGAATAGTTCTCATAAATCCCTGTTGTGCAGATGAGGAGACAGGTGCTTGGGGAATCTGAAGGCTTTGCAGGGAACTGTGACCAGGCTTCTCCCATGTGCTGGCTTTAGGACTGAGGCCCAAGAGGGCCAGGTGGCCAGGATCACACTCCAGCCCCTGCTTGGCCACCGCCAACCAGGTTTTTGACAGGTGACGTCCCAAACCACCAAGCTCCTTCTTTCTGAAAAGAGAAGGTTAAGAAGGCTAACTTCCCCAATGGCTCAGTGGGTAAATAACCTGCCTGCAGTGCAGGAGACACAGGATACACGGGTTCAAACCCCGGGTTGGGAAGATCCCTTGTAAGAGGAAATGGCAACCCACTGCAGTTTTCTTTCCTGAAGAATCCCATAGGCAAAAGAGCCTGGCAGGCTATACCTATGGGGCTTCAAAAAATCTGATATGACTGAGCATGCATGCTTGCACACACACACACACACACATACACATGCACATGCACAAAACATTCCTATAGCCAACTCATCCAATCATTTTGTATCAAAAGTTACATTTCTTTAACTGTTTTAACTTATTTGTGTTGGCACAGCATATCAATAAGTCTGAGATATCATAGCATCACAGAAGATGAAATATCAGTACTGACTCATGTGTCTTCATTTTGTTCCACCTGCACCCAGCTTAAGGGTAGTTTTTCCAAGAACATTTTAAGAAGTATGCCTGGCAGCTGGTTGCTGTTCCTGTCCATTTCTCTACGACCTCACTCTTCAAAGTTCTGACCCGCATTTTAATTTCCATCTCAAAAAAAGTGATTGCTTCAGTACATAATGGATCCCCTAGTTGTTTTTTTTCCCTTTAAAAATATACTAAAGTTTCAGGAAAAAAAAATGTGTGCAGACTGTTCAATTTTATCTAAAGCAGCAAATCTGTCCCTAGGAAGTTCAAATAGAGGCTAGCCTCTACAGAAACAACTTTTAAATAAACTTAGAAACGGAACGATTTAGACTCTCCATTCTTGGCAAATAGTACTTTTATTTTAATGAAAGGAAGATGATGAAAACTTTCCAAGGAGGTCAGAGGTGGCCTTCCCTTCTCTTAACTTGATCCGCCCCAACTGGGGGGCACTCTTCGCCCCACGTGCACAGTTTTCAGCAAACACGTTCTTAAAGATCTTTTCAATTCTCTGGTTTCAATGAATGGTGAGTGGACACATATGTTAATGAAGTATGTTTACTACCAAAGCTGATGCTGAAATAAAGCGACTGGCTAGCCTGTCATGTCCATTTCTACCTCTGTTGCTGGTACGCTCGATGGACTTTCTTGTGTAGTCTCCCTATATCCCATTTCCCTCACCCTTTCTCCTTCTATCCCAAGGAGACAATTCACACCAACTTTACTATTTTCGCTCAGCCCTGCTCTGCTTCCTGGATGCCCCCATGCTCTAAATTGCGGTTAATGTGGTAGAGATGGTCCCTTCCAGAACCCATCCCTTCAGCTGCTGATTTTTCAAAGTTCACATTTTGCCAAAGTGTTCTTTGCCTCTGATCTCAGTCAGCTCAGTCCAGTCGCTCAGTCGTGTCCGACTCTCTGCGACCCCATGGGCTGCAGCACGCCAGGCCTCCCTGTCCGTCACCAACTCCCGGAGTTTACACAAACTCATGTCCATCAAGTCAGTGATGCCATCCAACCATCTCATCCTTTGTCGTCCCCTTCTCTTCCTGCCCTCAATCTTTCCCAGCCTCAGGGTCTTTTCCAGTGAGTCAGCTCTTCACATCAGGTAGCCAAAGTATAGGACTTGCAGCTTCAGCGTCAGTCCTTCCAGTGAATATTCAGGACTGATCTCCTTTAGGATGGACTGGTTGGGTCTCCCTGGTCTCAGTCAATTGCCACTTAAATAATGTTGCTAGGAAGATTGAAACAGTAGGATCTTTTATTTCTCCACTTATTCTAAACTTTCCTGCTTCTAGACATAAAACTTTTGGGGACAATTTTGTCTTAATTTTTATTTATTTACTGGCCGTGCTGGGTCTTCGGTGCTCCACGGGCTTTTCTCCAGTTGCGATAGGCAGGGACTGCTCTCTAGCTGCTGCGCATAGGCTTCTCCTGTACTGGAGCACAAGCTCTACTGCACGTGGGCTTCAGCAGTTCTGGCTCCCAGGCTCAGTAATTGTGGGGCATGGGCTCAGTCACTCACGGCAGGTGGAATCTTCCTGGATCAGGCACCAAACCTGTGTCTCCTGCTTTGGCAGGCAGATTCCTTACCACTGAGCCACCAGGGAAGTCCTAGGCACCATTTTTCAGCTTCAGTTGGTGAATACATTTTTTAGTTTTATCTATTTTGGAGGAAGAAGGGTCATTCTCATTCCTCCAGATAGTTTGGTCTCCCCCTGAAACACTCAGTTCAGTAGGAGCTTTGAGTAAATCATATGCACCTACATTTTTCAAACATTTTCCATTGTTACCAGAACCCTTGGAGTAAGAGCTTATTTTTTTTTAAAAAGCAGAAAATTAAACTAGTTTCATTGCAAGTGTGCATACAGTGTCCTTAAAACATGGAAACATTTTTATTGCAGTTTCTTATACTTTATGGCCAATACATCTGACCAAAAATCCATCTCCAGCCAGTGTTTTCCCATCAGATGGAGACGGAGTGAATGTCCCAGCAGGTGACAGGAACCTGCTGCAGCGTGGCAGACACACACCTGAACTTCAGCTTCATTGTTCAGGCAGGAAGTCACCCGATTTCCCTGCATTCTGTATTTTCTCTCTTTCAAAGCACATATTTAAAGTGTGCCTTTATAAATGGGTATCACACGGTCTCACTTTCACAGATGACAAAAGCTTGGGGGAAGTTCATGCTTGGCTATTATTAACTTATCAAACAGCCACAGTGACGGGCATTCTTTCAGGCAATAAACCATATTCCTTTTGTTGTTGGCTCACCCTTTATTTTTATGGCCCATTAACCAGTACTGAATTAAAATCAAATTTGTAAAAATGATCTAATGCCCATATAAATAGTTCTGCAAACTAGTTAGTCATCTGAATACCCAGCACAAGGCAATGTCAGAATAAGGTTACAAATCAAATACAAGCCTAGATTTTAAATGGTTGATGGTTAAAACATTCTTTTTAAAGAAACTCAGGACTAAAAATATGAGAGAAACGTTAAAAAAAAAAAAAAGTTTGGCACAAACTTCAGCAGACTTTCCAGTTGCATACACAGTGGGATTTGTAGCTGAATGAAACTCATGCTCCCTGTAGGTGAAAATGCAGGTTACAACTTCCTGCTTGTTGTTCCTTCTTGTTACTTGGCATTGGCATTTGGAGGAGTTGAAGGTTTCCAGACTAGTTTTTCCATTTCTCAAAACTAATACCATCCAAGTGTACAAAAGCTTTGCCTTGTGCATCCTTTTACCATCCTGGGGAAAAAAAAATTAAGATGAAACAAAATTTTTCTTTATTTATTTTGATGTGGACAATTTTTAGAGTCTTTATTGAATTTGTTGTGTAGTACAACTTCCGTTGTTGATGGTCTGTTTTTTGTTTTTGTTTGTTTGTCTAAGAAGCATGTAGGAGTTGAGTTTGTTGACCATGGATCAAACCAGCATCCCATGCATTGAAATTTTGTCAAGAAATTTTGAAAGGCAAAGTCTCAACCACTGGATCAGGGAAGTCCCTGACATAATTTTTGAAGGCGAAAATTTTGGGGATTCTAATGAGAGGATTGGAGTTTTTTGAACCACTAGTTATGATGATTTGATCCTATTTTTTTCTTTCTCAAGTAATAAGCAGCTTTTATTTTGAGGAGAAGAATTTAACTAAATCCCTCCTAAATGAAGGAAGTAAGACATTCCACAGAGATCCTCTCTGGCTTGGCCAATCTGTGGCCATGGGACCACTCACTCAGTGAGGTGGGAAATGCCACTTGAGAGGCATGTAGTCACATGACAATGTCATCATTTCTCAGGATTGTTACAGTGCTGAGATGCATTCTACTCCCAAATGTTACTCTCATGATACATAAAACATGTCATTTCACTGTGGGCTTCTGCAAGAAATTTTGCCAATCAGAGATTTATTTGAAGTGAGATGCTACACCTTGAAAACAGAGGAGACTGTGTGGTTTAAAGACAGGGCTTTCTCTCCCATGTGTGTGGACTCTCCATGACTGTGGTGAAAAGAAGTGCAGATTGATTCAGATGTTTCCTGGTGGTGGTGATGTAAATGCCATGGACAGCATTACAGGATTTTCTAAAATGATGAATAATTCTTTGGAAAGTTTGAGGGGAAAAAATCCTCCCTTGGTTGACATATAGTTGCAATCTTAGAAAAGACTATTTATATTAAAATTGTACAAAAAGTGCTTTGCAGTCATAATTAATTGGTTTGACTATATGAACAAACATCATGTTTGTTTCTCTTCTGCATATGAAAGTTTTGAGGGACATAGGCAGCATGAGGGAGTTGGGACCATTCTTCATTTGTTCTCCCTAGTGCAGGGCCAGCCAGCCACACTTTGCAAGAGGGAGACTTCCATATTCTTATTTGTTAATTTGTTTTAGAGGCAATGATTTCCTGGCAACCAAAAAACCAGGTCCACTGGTCTTCAAAATCTCCCCTTGGGTCAGCTCTTCCTTTTAGAAAAGGACTTTCCTTTGTAGTAACAAGCTCTGTGGGGACCCACAGACCAGGTGAGACTATCAAAGAGAGGCCAGCAGCTGGTCCCAGACCCGGGGACAGGAGCTTTGAGGGAAGATGCTGACAAGAAAGAAGACACTGACAGAAGAAGCTCTCTAAGCACTCAAGAGCCGGTCCAGGAGCACAGGCCACTCAAGAAGGAGAAAATGCAACTGAGAACAGATGACCCAGCATGTGTAGGCCAAGCACCAAGGGACTGAGTGGCACCCAGCCTCAGAAACTGAGCAATGGAATGTTTGCTGACATATCAAACACAAGATGTCACTGTCGTCAGCAATTGCAGCCACCATGAATGGTGAGCCGATGAGCCCTGAGGGAACTCAGGAAGGAAATAGGCCTGCCGTCTAGCAGCCATCAGCCTGCAGCCACTCCCTACGGTGAGCCCTGAGGAGCCTCAGGATGTGGAAACAGGATGCCGGCCCCAGATGGCTAAGGGGCGTCAAAGGGAATGGTTTCAGGGACCCCAGACTCTTGCCTCTCCCCAGGCATAGAAAAGCACTAAATTCCTTCACTTGGGATGTCTGGTTTTCTTTAACTAACAGCAGTATTCTGACACTCAGACTACCTGCCCTTCGTTGCAAAACTTTATGTAACCTGGCTCCGCCTCTTGCTTCCTCAGAGTGGTTTCTCAGAGCTGCCTGCAACGCTGCGTCCCGGGCTGCAGCCCTCATTTTGCCCCCAATAAGACTTAACTCTCCACATTCACATTGTGCATCTTTTTTAAAGTCAACAAAATCAACATTGAGTTGAATCTGACCAAAGACACAGGTGCCCCCAAAGGGAAGCAGACTGATCCTATCGAAGGGGTCACCTGCTGAGAAGACCATAGCCCATACTCCCCCGACTATGGAAAGCAAGGGCTAAGCTCCCCAGGAATCCTCCAGCCCAGCCCTCTGTCCTGGCCAAGCCCTGATCTTCACTGGTATCAAGAAATATCTTAACACCCACCATGAGAGTTGTCCTGTAGCCACACAACTTGGACATCATAAAGGGTGACCTTCCAAGTTCACCCACCTCCCAATGTGTTTACTTTGAAGGTCCCGAAAAATAGCAAGATTGTTTTTGCCTTTCTTACCTAAAAGTTTTTGATTCTGCCTCTTTTTTTATTACTCTATTAAGCCATTCTATCAATGGCTAAATTGTGAATCTGATAGGTTACATTTGTTGGCTTTATGTTTTATAAGTAGTGTAGTTATAATATTTTATCACTGTTAAAAAAGATAAACCAAGAAACCAGACCATAGAATATTGGTTTCTGCTGTTTAACATGACTCTATGGCATCAACTGTACTGAATATTACATGATAAGTTTCATAACTGAAACATTTAAAATTCAGATTTTTTTCTATATAACTAGGGCTCAATATCCTCTTGTTATATGATTGATGTTACTTACCATTATATTTGATAGAAAAGTCAAAAATTTTAACCAGATTATGCATTCTGTTTTCTTCAAAGGCCAGAACATTGGTTGTGTTTATTAGTAAAATTCTTCTTAACTCATATTTACTCACAAGAAGTACAGTCAGTAGAAACTCCACCTTGACTGACCTCTGCTTCCACACTCACACTTTATCGTGTGTGGCCTATTTATTTTGCATTTCTGCATGTCTGCACATCTTTGCAGGAACCCTGGAGGATAGGTGTCAGGCACGTGTCATCTGCTACCATTCAGACCACATGTTTTCTCCTGTTTGTGGCCTCACAGTTGCAGGGAACTTAGCAGTTTTGTTCATCCTTATATCCACAGCACCTAGAATAGTTGCTGCCATGAATTAAGGACCTACAAATAGTGGTTACAAAAAGTTCAGTTCAGTTCAGTCACTCAGTCTTGTCCAACTCTTTGTGACCCCATGGACTGCAGAACACCAGGCTTCCCTGCCCATCACCAACTCCCGGAGCTTACTCAAACTCATGTCCATTGAGTTGGTAATGAGATCCAACCATCTCATCCTCTGTCATCCCCTTTTCCTCCTGCCTTCAATCTTTCCCAGCATCAGGCTCTTTTCCAATGAATCTGTTCTTCGTATCATGTGGCCAAAATATTGGAGTTTCAGCTTCAACATCAGCCCTTCCAGTTAATATTCAGGACTGATTTCCTTTAGGACTGACTGGTTGGATCTCCAAGGGAGTCTCAAGAGTCTTCTCCAACACCGCAGTTCAAAAGCATCGATTCTATGGTGCTCAGTTTTCTCTATGGTCCAACTCTCACATCCATACATGACTACTGGAAAAACCATAGCTTTATCTAGATGGACCTTGGTTGACAAAGTAATGTCTCAGCTTTTTGATGTGCTGTCTAGGTTGGTCATAGCTTTTCTTCCAAGGAGCAAGCGTCTTTTAACTTCATGGCTTGCAATCACCATTTAGAGTGATTTTGGAGCCTAAGAAAATCAAGTTTGCCACTGTTTCCATTGTTTCCCCATCTATTTGCCAGGAAGTGATGGGATCAGATGCCGTGATCTTAGTTTTCTGAATGTTGAATTTTAAGCCAACTTTTTCACTCTCCTCTTTCACTTTCATCAAGAGGTTCTTTAGTTCCTCTTCACTTTCTACCATAAGGGTGGTGTCATCTGCATATCTGAGGTTATTGATATTTCTCCTGGCAATCTTGATTCTAGTTTGTGCTTCATCCATCCCAGCATTTCTCATGATGTACTCTGCATATAAGTTAAATAAGCAGGGTGACAATATACAGCCTTGACATACTCCTTTCTCTATTTGGAACCAGTCTGTTGTTCCGTGTCTAGTTCTAAGTGTTGCTTCCTGACCTGCATATAGGTTTCTTAAGAGGCAGGTCAGGTGTTCTGGTATTCCCATTTCTTTAAGAATTTTCCACAGTTTGTTGTGGTCAACAGAGTCAAAGGCTTTGGCATGGCCAATAAAAAGAAATAGATGTTTTTCTGGAACTCTCTTGCTGTATCACTGACCCAACGGATGTTGGCAATTTGATCTCTGATTCCTCTGCCTATTCTAAATCCAGCTTGAACATCTGGAAATTCATTTTTCAAGAGGCCTGGCTTGGAGGATTTTGAGCATTACTTTGCTAGCATGTGAGATAAGTTCAGTTGTGTGGTAGTTTGAACATTCTTTGGCTTTGTCTTTCTTTGGGATTGGAATGAAAACTGACATTTTCCAGTCCCATGGCCACTGCTGAGTTTTCCAAATTTGCTGGCATATTGAGTATAGCACTTTCACAGCATCATCTTTTATGATCCTGGAATTCCATCAATTAGAATTTCATCACCTCCACTAGCTTTGTTTGTAGTGTTGTTTCCCAAGGCCCTCTTGACTTCACATCCCAGGATGTTTGACTCAGGTGAGTGATCATACCATGGTGGTTATCTCAGGCATGAAGATTTTTTGTATAGTTTTTCTGTATATTCTTGCCACCTCTTCTTAATATCTTCTGCTTCTGTTAGGTCCATACCATTTCTGTCCTTTATTGTGCCCATCTGTGCATGAAATGTTCCTTTGGTATCTCTAAATTTCTTCAAGAGGTCTCTAGTCTTTCCCATTTTATTGTTTTCCTCTATTTCTTTGCATTGATCACTGATTAAGTATATCTTATATCTCCTTGCTATTCTTTGGAACTCTGCATTCAAATGGGAATATCTTTCTTTTTCTCCTTTGCCTTTAGCTTCTCTACACACAAAGGACAGGAACAAATGGGTGATAAATTTTCCATCCTTATGTTTTATATAAACGCTGAATATTTTTCAAAACTCTTGACCCACTGGATTCAGGCTGGCTAAGTGAAGCCATAATGTCCCATGTAAACAACCTTCCTATAGAACATGCACATATAAACACACACTCTGTACTAGCCTATAATTTATGAATCCTCATTAAATAGTCAGTCTTGATCAACAGCTCTATGATATTTATCACCTTTGTTCCAAGCAAGGAGGATGAGCCCTGTGGAAAACACAGTGAAAATAGAACCAGTATGCAATAAGTCTATCTGAAGACTAAAAAAAAAAAAAAAGTACTATGAGGTGAATCCAGCATTATGAGGTAACCAGAAAATTTACAATATCAGAAATAACTGAAGTCTTGGCCCAGAGACTGACGAACACATGAGGTTTGTCTTCAAGCCTGATGGCACTACCATTTGGTTGTTCTGCTACTGAATATTTAGGTATTTTCCACCGTGAGTTAAGTTCGGACATTGAGAATAAGTCTACAGTAGTGGGGAATTAGGTGGTTTGAGGATTAAATGTCTCATCCTCAGAGACATAAGAGGTATGAGTTCAGTGCCACTGGAGTGTTCAAGTTTGGGCCTGGCGTACACTCAGTGGAGGTGGTGGAGAAGCTCACGGATCACACCAGGGTGGTGTTGGAACTACTCAACCTTCAGTATCTTCCCAAATCTGGGAACTTTTAGTTTCATGAGACAAAATCCCAAGCATTATTAAGCCCTAAAACTAACTGCGGTGCTAGGTTTATGAAGCAAATATCAGAGAAGGTGAGAGGCTTCAGGGCAGCTCTGAGCTGAATTGGCACAGGGATGCCGTAGAGGACTGGGAGGCTGATAGGACTGGGTGAATGTTCTGAAGAAACCTGCAGAGGAGGAGAAAACCCTTGAACACACTCAGAGGTCAGGTTGACTAAAATGAAGGTCCCTACAGATCTGTGTTAAAATTGGGAGGGGCAGTAGGAAGAGATAACATGTCGCCAATTGAGAAATACCACACTAGCGTTTGGTACAATACTATCCAGCTCCCACCGAGAGACCTGAACAGCCAGGTGGAGTGTCAGGTAGCTTGGCAGGAGGTGATGCTCCCAGGTCCGAGGTTAGCCCGAAGTGTGAGTCCCGGAAGAAGCAGAGAGCTCTGAAATGTATCTCAGTTTCCAGGAAACAGGCAGCCATGCAGGCGGTTGGCATCACGGGAAAGATCTCTGGCTTCTGAAGAGACCATTAAGAGAAAGGGAATACTCAAACTCCAAAGAAAAGATGTATCCCCAGCAAGCAGCCAAGATAGAAACTCAGGGGGCTTCCCTGGGGGTCCAGTGGTTAAGACTTCACCTTCCAATGCAGGGAGTGTGGCTTTGATTCCTGCTCAGGGAGCTAAGATTCCATATGCCTCATGGCCGAAAGTGTCAAAACAGACGACAGAAGCAATATGGTAACAAATTCAATAAGGATTTTTTTAAAAAAGATAGACACTCAGATATGGCGCCATATGCAAAGGATCATAAGGCATAAGTCAATAGACCAGTGAATAGAACTAAGATGAGAGATCAGAAGGGGAGCCCATAAAGAGGCCAACTTGTTTCTGAGTCTCTAAAATACTAGCATGAGGTTCCCTAAACTCTTATCTTTGCTGGGAAGCTTGACCTCAGGGTTTGGGATGAAACTGAACTAGAGATGGAAGTTAAGGAATCTTAGCCACAAGGTTTGGAAAAGAGGGGAAGAAAGAGGCCATCAAGAAGAGTAGATATTTTTAAACCTGATGTCCACTCTGATCAAATTCTTCCCTGGTGGCTCACACAGTAAAGAATCAACCTGCAATGCGACAGACCCAGGTTTGATCCCTGGGTCGGAAGGGTCCCCTGGAGAAGCAAACAGCAACCCACTGCAGTATTCTTGCCTAGAGAATCCCAAGGAACAGAGGAGCCTGGTGGGCTGAAGTCCTTGGGGTTGCAAAGAGTTGGACACAACTGAGCAACTAGCACACTCTGATCAGTTGTCCAAGCCACTTCCTGGGACGTGGTACTGAGAAGGTTTCAGAAGATACGTTACTACATCATGTGAAAAAGAATGCCAGAGCCAAGGGATGGAGCCTCCCAGGAGCAGGGGGTGGAGGTCAACACAGGAATCACATGTTCAGCATTCTTGTCCAGAAGCATCCAAATGAATGATGAGGCTCTGGACTGAATTAGCATCAGACTGCGGCAGATCTCGATTACCATACTGAAGTGCCGAGATGTTATCTGAAAGCCGAGGGGCTTCACTGAGAGGTCATGGCCAGCGTTGCTGTGCACGTCTGGTATTAGATCAGAACAGGTGTGCGGAGAAGCTGTGTTGATCAGGAGAGCAGAGACTCCAACATCTGTGTTTGCGGCTCTCAGCTTCCAGCCTAGTGTGAGACGTGAAATTCTGGGCCCTCACGTTAAGTTTTCTGTGCGGTGCATTGTAGGAGCCATCGCCAGTAAAAATTATTTCATGTACACATAATCCCATGTGCAGCCTGCTGCAAATTTATTCATGATCTTCTCCAGCTAATATGAGGAAACTCAGTGGCCGTGCCAAAATGACAGAATGATTTATATATAAAACTGAAATCCTTGCTAAAATTCTTTGACTTGATCTACTGCTCTGGAATTTGAAGTGGAATACAGGGGATATTTGAGAAAAAAAAAAAGCTTTCCTTAGTTCTCAAATAATTTAGAGGATGATTGCATTGTTTTCTGATCCATACCATGCTTTAGAAAAACAAAAATAGAAAGTAATCCTTCCTAAGGTAAGATGTGCAGGGAAATTAGGATCATTGCCCACATAAAGTAGAATTTGTGTGTTGCCTAGGAATATATGGGACAAAGATACTGGAGGAATGACCCCAAAACTAATGTAGAAACTAAGTATAAGTATAGAATTGTAATTGGAACATTTAAAATATTTATGCATATATATTTTAAATGTTCAGATTTATATATATATATGTATATATATATATATATATATATATATCTTATGGCAAACACATTTTATAGGTGAGGACAATGAGACCCAGAGATGGCAGAGACTCATCAAAGGTTCGTAGTGATTAGAGGCAGGAGTAGGACTTGATGAGACCTGCCAAGGGCAGAACCTTTGTCATTTCCTCCCCATCATGGTTCATTTTGAATGTTCTATCCTTTACTTTATAAAATTAATTTTTCAAAAAGTGTCTATTTATTTATGTGACTGTACCAGGCCCTTTTTAAAAATTTTATTTTCAAGAAAATATTCATTTATTTGTCTGTGCCAGGTCTTAGTTGTGGCAAGCAGGATCTTGGGTCTTCTTTGCAGCCTATGGAATTTTTTTTTTTTTTTTTAGTTGGAGTCTGCAGGATCTTTAGTTATGGCATGCGAACTCTTAGCTGTGACATGCAGGATCAAGTTCCCTAGCCAGGGTCCCCTGTGTTAGGAGCTTGAAGTCTTAGCCCCTGGACCACCAGCGAAGTCCAAGCTTTCTTTTAGAACGTCATCAATTCTCCTCCAGTTTGAGGACGAAGAGTCTCAGATTTGCTAACTGCAGTCACTGCCCTGCCCTCCTCCGGAACCCTCAGTGCCTTCCTCCAGGGGCCAGTACTCACCCTGAACTTCTCCTGTGGACTTCTCCCTGCATCTGCCTATTCCTCCTTCATTTACTCTTGAATTTCTCAAAGGGACTCTCCATCAGTGCTCTCATTCACTTGGTGGCTTTAAAAATTATTTTTTAAGTTTTATTTTTTTTCTTTGTTAGAGCCCATAAACAGGCTTCCCTGGTGGTTTAGGTGGTGAAGAATCTGCCTGCAATGTGGGAGACCGGGCAGGATCCCTGGGTGGGGAGGATCTCCTGGGGAAGGGAATGGGCAACCCACTCCAGTATCCTTGCCTGGGAAATCCTATGGACAGAGGAGCCTGGCAAGTTACAGTCCATGGGGTCCCAAAGAGTTGGACATGACTAAATGACTAACACTTTCATGGTCCATAAATTGCCATCAGCTTGAAGTTTATTTATTTTTTAATTTTTTTTAATGTTCAGTTCAGTCACTCAGTTGTGTCTGACTCTTTGTGACCACATGGACTGCAGCAGGCCAGGCCTCCCTGTCCATCACCAACTCCCGGAGTCCATCCAAACTCATGTCCATTGAGTCAGTGATGCCATCCAACCATCTCATCCTTTGTCATCCCCTTCTCTTCCTGCCCTCAATCTTTCCTCAGCATCAGTGTCTTTTCCAATGAGTCAGCTCTTTGCATCAGGTGGCCAAAGTACTGGAGTTTCAGCTTCAGCATCAGTCCCTCCAATGAACACCCAGGACTGATCTCCTTTAGGATGGACTGGTTGGATCTCCTTGCAGTCCAGGGACTCTCAAGAGTCTTCTCCAACACCATAGTTCAAAAGCATCAATTCTTCAGTGCTCAGATTTCTTCACAGTCCAACTCTCACATCCATCCATGACCACTGGAAAAACCATAGCCTCGACCAGACGGACCTTTGTTGGCAAAGTAATGTCTCTGCCTTTTAATATGCTGTCTAGGTTGGTCATAGCTTTTCTTCCAAGGAGCAAGTGTCTTTTAATTTAATGGCTGCAATCACCATCTGCAGTGATTTTGGAGCCCAGAAATCATTTAAAAAGTCTTTACTGAATTTAGTGCAATATTGTTTATTTCTTTCTTTTTATTTTTTCTGGCCATGAGACATGGGATTTTAGCTCCCTGACCAGGGGTTGAACCCACACCCTCTGCACTGTAAGGGGAAGTCTCAACCACCAGACTACCAGGGAAGTCCCAGCCTTAGGTTTACTGAACGTGTTTTATAATACCTCTCCCAGGCTCAAAGGCCTTCAATGTCTTCCATTTCCTACGGATTCAGGTGAAATGTCTTCAGAGCCCCATATTCAATGCTTTAAATCATAACACACTCTTTCCCCAAGAAAATCACTTTCATGCCCGCATGGATAATCTATCTTTTTAATATTCTATATAGTGGTACAAATGTGTGTCACTTTATAAACTTGGCCCTGTTTATTAAATCTCATTTACTTTGAGGCTTTGCCCTGAGACTGAGTCCAGCCTGACTCCCTGTGCTGGACTTGCAGAATGTTTCATCACCGGCGCTCAGGCGTTCGGGGAGTGAGTGAAACCCTCCTAGCAATTTACACATTCTGTCAATTCCTGACATAAGCGTTTGCATTGCAGCTGAATCAGCCTAGTCTCTACCCCAAGAATACATACTGCACTGTTCTTTATCTGTTCTACCTTCCCCACCAATCTTTTTCTCTCCCCCCCCCTTTCTGGCCATTCAGACAGGATTTTTCTCTCAGCTACTGCTGATTCTGCTCAATTGCTCTTTTTTTTTTTCCTTATTTTTAATTTCTTGATTTTTACTTTCCTTTCTTGATTATTACAATTGGAAAAGATTCTTCTCGCTTCAGACTTTCTATCTCTTAAGAACTGCAGTACAAGACATTGCATGAACCATGTACTAAAAGCTTTATATGGCAATTATTTGTGCCTGTGCTTTATTTTCATGTGGATGAGGGTGGTCTTACCAATAATTGTGCTTGCCAGCATAGTTAGTACCAAAGGAAAGAGCAGACATTTAATGCTAGTCCAAGACTGGACACTGACCACATTATTTAGTAATAACAGAAACAGAACTGACAGTGTTAAGGAGGCTGTTGGCAAACCAACACTTGGGAAGACTTTCCAAAAGGTAGGGAAGCAATTCACACGTAAGTATTGACTGGTGGGCATTTCAGAGCTCAGCAATCAGAGAAAAATTCTAAACCTTCCTTTTAAAAAATAGGAGCAAGTATTAAACAAACATGAAACTTCTTATGAGCAAAATCTAATGTTTGCCAACCATGGAGTAACAACAGTCTGAGGGAAACCATGTTAGCATTCAAGCATTGAGCAAAACTAGGTGCCTTCCAGCAGAAAAAGATTCAGCAAGTTTGTTTGGTCATGCACCTTTAAAAAAATAGACTGTAAAGAACTTTTTTAAACATGTAAATTCAGGATACATATCCAAAAAGAAATCTGAGAAAGAAGAGGATATGAGTTTTCAGGGGGAGCTAGGAGGAAGGTCGGAGAAGACAATGGCACCCCACTCCAGTGCTCTTGCCTGGAAAATCCCATGGATGGAGGAGCCTGGTGGGCTGCAGTCCATGGGGTCGAGAAGAGGCGGACACGACTGAGCGACTTCACTTTCACTTTTCACTTTCATGCATTGGAGAAGGACATGGCAACCCACTGCGGTGTTCTGGCCTGGAGAATCCCAGGGACGGGGGAGCCTGGTGGGCTGCGGTCTATGGGGTGGCACAGAGCCGGACACGACTGCAGTGACTTAGCAGCAGCAGCTGGAGGGTATGGCAACCCGCTGCAGAATTCTCATCTTTAGAATCCCCGTGGACAGAGACGCCTGGTGGGTTACAGTCCACCGGCTCACAAAGAGTCGGACACGACTGAGCAACGAAGAACAAATGCATCCCTGGGAAGAAAAAATAAACCCCGGCATGACTCCTTCACTGCTGGCGTAGACATACTTGGCACATGAAGACTG
>CM035276.1:76930800-76966818 GCA_020226075.1 Hydropotes inermis
TCAGACACGACTGAGCAACTGAACTGAACTGAACAGGGTGTGGAGTTGAATGGGGCTGCTGAGAGACTGGGGAGTTTATTGTTGTAGTCAGGGTCCTTCAGAGAAAGAAACCAACATCATGTGAACAGATAGAACTAGAGATGGATTTATTTTAAGAAACTGGCTCCCCAACTGGCAGGCAGGTTGACATTTCAGCTCAAGTCCAAAGGCCACCTGCTGGCAGAAGTCCTGTTGCTTGGAGGACTTATTCGTTTCTCTTAAGGTCTTCAACTGATTGGACGAGGCCTTTGCCACTAGAGTGGGCAATCTGCTCTGCTTGATGTCTACCAATTTAAACACAGAATTATCCAGAATAATATTTGATCAAACATGTGAGTGCTGTGGCCCAGAGAAATTGATACATAATTAACCATCACAGGGGAGGGCCAGTAGGGAGGATTATAAAAGGCCAATGAGGAAACCTGGGGGTTCCATGCATGAATCACTCATGGGGGTTTCATGCTGATTATTTTGATTTCAGTGATCATTTTACGAGAGCATATGTAAGTTAAAGCTGATCAGTCTATACGCTTTACAGGATACACAGTTTACGGTATGTCGATCACAGTTCAATCAAGTTTTTAGACAGAGTCTGACTTAAAAGATAACTGCTGGGTGGGCTGTTTGGAGCCGTGGAGGGATAGTCCTCACCTTTGTGCTTTCAATGACTTAAAAAAAAATGTCTATCATCAGAGAAATGAAATCTTAACATAGGAAAATAATCTGCAGACAATAATAATTGTCCATATCTTCTACTTTTTAGAAATCACACAATGAAAAACAAATAGATATGGAGTCAACAGTACTTTTGACACTCTTCTGGGCACAACTGAAGACTTCACATTTCTAATATTAACTATTTTCTTTAAATAGTAGTTTTAAAAAGAGTCCATTCTTTGGTATGTGGTTTTCTGGGCTGTGTGATGGATACAGCACAGATGGAGACTGGCATGTCACACCCTGGTGTACAAATTCATGTTGACAGGGGTATTTTATGCCAATGGATGGCAAGATAATTAAGTCCTAAATAGAACCCACATTGCTCTTTTCCTTCCTCTGCCCTCCCATGCCCACCTCCTCTACTAGTAATGAGTAGATAATTATTTTAGTAGCAAAACAAACCTTCAAATTATTCATTCTTTCTTGTGAAAAAAAAAAGAATTACACTCATTTCATGGTTGTAAATGCTAATAAGGCTCTGAGAGATGTGTTAAGCGTAAAGTCTAAATAGTAAATTCATATTATTTAGGCTCAATAGACTCAAGGCCTTCAGAAAGAATGCTGAGTCATTCTTGATAATAAATGGAGGCCTTAATATAGTTAGAGCTTCCATGGTGACTCAGGAGGTTCCCTGATGGCTCAAACAGTCAAGAGCCTGCCTGCAATGCAGGAGACCCAGGTTCGATCCCTGGGTTGGGAAGATCCCGTAGAGAAGGAAATGGCAATCCACTCCAGTCTTATTGCTTGGAAAATCCCATGGATGGAAGAGCTTGGCAGGCCAAAGTCCATGCGTTGGCAAAAGTCAGACAGGACTGAGTGACTTCACTTGGTGGCTCAAGTGATTCAATAAAGAATCCGCCTGCAATGTGGAAGACCTGGGTTTGATCCCTGGATGGGGAAGAGAAAGTCTGATCCCCTGGAGAAGGAAATGGCAACCCACTCCAATATTCTTGCCTGGAGAATTCCACTGATGGAGAAGCCTGGTGGGCTATAGTCCATGGACATGAACGAATGACTAACATTTTCATGTTCGTATAATTAACAACTTGAGTTTTTTAAAACTTTGCCGTCTTTCTAATCTTATGCTTCTGCATTTCCAGTTGTCCCTATCTGTGAAATCAGTAAGACACTTCTTCTTATGACTGCTTTTCTCATTGACTTTTCCCTCTTACACTGCAGTTACCAAGCTGACCCCGGTGAAAGTACCACTCAGAATTTGCCTTATCCCAGCAGAATAAAGACGAGGAGGCCTTCAGAGCTCTCACAGACACAGACTCCTCCTCAACACAGTGTTACAGGAAGCACTGGCAATTAACTGTTTGGTACAAGAGCACTGAAGAACTGATGCTTCTGAACTGTGGTGTTGGAGAAGACTCTTGAGAGTCCCTTGGACTGCAAGGAGATCCATCCTAAAGGAAATCAGTCCTGAATATTCTTTGGAAGAACTGATGCAAAAGTTTGGCCATGTGATGTGAAGAACTGACTCACTGGAAAGACCCTGATGCTGGGAAAGATTGAAGGCAGCAGGAGAAGGAAATGACAGAGGGTGAGATGATTGGATGGCATCACTCACTCTGTGGACATGAGTTTGAGCAAGCTCCAGGAGCTGGTGACAGACAGGGAGGCCCGGCGTGCTGCAGTCCATGGGGTCACAAAGAGTCAGACAAGACTAAGCAACTGAACTAAACAAAGGAATTGAAACAAACTGATTATCACTAGCACAGACAACACAGTAAATGTAGGAAGAGCAACTCTGAAGATGTATAGAGTGAGAGATATAAAGTGTAATCATATAAAACACTTCTCTATTCTTCATCTACTAATCACACCCCTGCCTTAGCCTACATGTAAAGAAAGACTCTATTCCACTCAAACACCTAGGAAGCTGAGATTGTAGGAGGGAGGGCTGATTATGGGAGAACATTCTTTTCCTGGGTGGAAAACAAGGTGATTTTGCCTAGACTTCCAATCAAGGTTTACATACTCCAGGAGACACTGCACTGGGCCATGATGCCTCATTCATATTCTCCGTGGGATGGTGACCTCACTCCCATTAATAATCCCAAGGGGATATTCACTTGCAAATCTTAAACACCTTGGTAGCTGAATAATTTGTGTTTATTTCATAACACTCTTGAGAAAGAGTAAGGAGTGGTCACCATGATTACTCCTATTTTACCTGCAAGGGAACAGAGGCAGAAAAAAGGCACTGACTTGATGAGGTGCAAGCTCGTCTAGGCGCAGGGAGAGCCATACATTCCTTTTTATTGTTGCAAATCAGTTTATTTCTCCCGGGAAGTCTAATTCCCTCATACTCTCCCATCCACCTTCTAGCTTCCTACTACATAAGAAAAGCAATACTTCTCCCATAAATATTTGTCTTCCCTCCTATAACATTGTAACTAAGACTTAGAGAAATGGTGCATAGGCTGTCTCTCTCTGTCTGTTGTTTTTTTTTTTTCCCCCGAGGCAGCCCATTTATCAACTGCTATTTCTCCAGCAATGCTAATAACTGCAGTGGGGCTGGAATATCTTTTAAACACAGACATAAGTCTGCTATATTTTCCACCAACTGAAGAGGGGAGCTGTGTGCATTATATTCATTGATTTTGCATCGCCACAAGGCAAAGGGGTACTTTCTGAAACGCTTGTCTGATGTCCCCCAAATGACATCCTGTGTTTCTGTACACGGGTGCCCACTTCACTCTGTATGTGTCTCCCGTGATCACTTCAGATCCAGACAAGAGAAAACAACTTCAGTAATTGCCGGTATAATTGGCAAGCATCGGTCTCCAGGCTGCGCTTGCCTGTCTTGTCACGTCAGGACGCTCCAGAGTCACATTATTCCCATGATGGCATTGTGCGAGCCTTTCGTTTCCCAATCACTGTGTTAAAAATCCCACACTCCTCTCCCGGTTGATCTCAACGGCCTGGACGATGAGACGGAGGAAAGGCAGGGTGCACGCCTGCGGCCACTTTGCTGTCACAAGGCGGCATCTGTGTGGGCATGTGCGTTTTTGCTTGCAAACCCTATTAGTGAAACTCACTCACTCACTCAGCCAGCAAAGGGGGAGGCACCCTTGGGGGTCTTAGTACACGGGCCCCACAGGGTCGTGCAGGGAACATGGACATAGAATTTCTCAGCAGGCTGAGGCTGAAATCGCTTATTGAAACTGGAAATAAAAATAATGAAACCACAAGATCACAGAAATCCAAGGATTTGAGAGTTGAAAGGGACCCTAAAGAATATCTAATTTAATTCCCCCTTCTAGGATAAAATGCTGCCTGAGTCCCAGTGAGGTTAAGAGATTTTTAAAGAGGATAATTTTGTGTTCCTCTTTGTTTTCTTCCTTGAGGGCTTTCAATATTTTGTGTTTGTTTTTGTCTGTATGATGTCTTCTTTGAGAATCAACTCTTAATTTTACTTGATATTGGGATGGGAAAGATAGATGAAAGGAAGGTCATTTATATCTTTACTTTTGGCTTTACATGTGAGCCCATAATGTCCAGGAAATTCACAGTGTTAAAGAGTGAAGATGTAGTCCTAAGACTCTCCTGAGGTCACAATGTAAACTTACTGGAAGGGGTCTGGATTTCTTGTATAAATATTTCCATGTTTAAGTCCAATCTTTTTTCCTTCCTCTCCCCCTGCACCCTATCATGTGTGTGTGCTGAGTTGCTCAGTCATGTCCAGTTCTTTGTGACCCCGTGGACTGCAATATGCCAGGCTTCCCCGTCCTTCACTATCTCCTGGAGTTTGCTGAAATTCATGTCCACTGAGTTGGTGATGCCATCTAACTGTCTCATCCTCTTAGACTCTTTTATTAGACTATGTCAGATTAAGCCATGAGAATTCAGAGTCAATAGCTTTCTTAAACTTTCTGAAAAATCTATGCATGTCTGCTTATTTTAAAATTAGGTATTTATATATTATCGTCAATGCAGGACACATCTGTGAACCTAGGAGATGAAAATGTCAATAGAAATTTCCAAAATCCTCCATCTTGCCATGTTTCTGCTCCTGCTTCAGCATCTATTTCTGGAAGATCCACTATTCTTTTAGAGTCACAGATCTTTGTGATAAAGTGATAAAGATATGGTACTTTAGCCAGAAAAATAATATATCCACACACACACACACAGAATCCTGCTTACAACTTCTAGGGAATATAAACATCTCGGGTCAAGAACCCTCATTATGGATTATCTACAAGAAACTTACTCCATTTTTTACAGTGATTTAATAGCTGAACTTGTGTTTGAAGTCAAACTGAACCAGTGGTAGGTCAATTACCTTTAAGAATAAAACTTTTAGCCAGAACTGATGACTGAGTCTAGGGGAAAAGCCAGACCAAGGTATCTGTAATAACAGAGATTTCTTGCGGGTTGGCATAAAGGAGGCTCATCAGTGAAGGATTATGAGACATTTAAGGTAGATGCACATAAAATTATGAAAGGGATGAAAAGTTGTTAATGAAATGCTTTAGTAAATTTTATTATTTCCATAGAACTGAAAGTATGGGATGTAGATGTGGTTAAAATAGTTTTCTGAGATAGCACTCCCATCATAGGTGAGCCAAAGGTCAAACTAAGACTACCCATATATATTTCAAGAAAGGAAGAATTATGTGATGAAGTTGTAAAGCTGCTGCTGCTGTTGCTGCTAAGTCGCTTCAGTCGTGTCTGATTCCGCACTACCCCAGAGACAGCAGCCTACCAGGCTCCCCCGTCCCTGGGATTCTCCAGGCAAGAACACTGGAGAACAATGGGTTGCCATTTCCTTCTCCAATGCATGAAAGTGGAAAGTGAAAGTGAAGTCACTCAATCATGTCCAACTCTGCGCGACCCCATGTACTGTACCAGGCTCCTCCGTCCATGGGATTTTCCAGGCAAGAGTGCTGGAGTGGGGTGCCATTGCCTTCTCCGAGTTGTAACGCACACAAAGAAAATAAACACAGTGTGCTGGACTTTGGCAGTTCTTAAGATTACTCTTTGATGTAATTCCAAATCGAGTTTAGAGGCAGGATCTTGAAGAGGAGAACCGATCACTCAGACCCACTTCTCTAGAAATTCCATCTAGGAATTGTCGAAAACAGAGAACATGCATATCTCATCCATTTAAAAGTAATTTTCTTAAATAATTACTTTTATTTGGTATGAGGTTAGACAAGACAGGGAGAATAGTGACCCCAGTTAAGTATGTTATGATTTGTATGATCAAGAAGATTATTGAGGAGAAGAAATATATGCAAAGCTGTTTAATAATTACATGAGGCAGCATCTGAGTATTGGCTCAAAGAGCCAATAATTGCTCTATTTTTAAAATACAACAAGAGCACATATGCACTTCTGTATATAAAATAGATGACTGACAAGGACCTACCATAAAGCACTGAGGACTCTATTCAGTGCTCGTGATAGCCTAAGGGGAAAGGAATCTAAACAAAAGTGGACACATGTGTATGGATGATGGATTCACTATGCTCTACACCTCAAATGAACAGCATTGTAAATCGACTACCCTCCAATAAAAATTTTTAAAAAGTAGAGCAAGAAAAGTGAAGGAAGAGAGGGAAGGATGAAGACGTAATTGGAGTACACTCATCTGGAGGAGCTGGGAGTTGAGTTGGCTTGGGAGCGTGGGGGACCCAGAAGACAGAACAGAACAGGGTGGCCAGTGTGTTGTTTCCAGGTTTACCTTGAGCTCTGTCAGAATAGTTCCCTGCCCCTTAAGGGGAGGCTGAAGGGGATATTCCGGTCCCTGTCCAGTTACTGAGCAGCCCTAGCGGACCGAGGACACCACGGCCCACCTCCCAACAGGACAACCCTAAGGGGGGATCGCCTGCCCGCCCCACCTCCCTCAAGAGGTGCTGCGTTGCAAAGTCAGGGCACGCCTGACATTTCTGTAACAGGTGTGACCAATTAACTCAGCGAAAGCATGAGCCAAGGAGGCTGTTTGGGGTCACGTAGACAAAACAACAGGTTGGAGGGGCCCAGTCTGTCGTTTCTATCGAGCTATTATTTTGAGGACATGTAATTACGGGTCTCGTTTCTTGAGGCAGGCTTTGAGGATATCTCTTAATAAGAGGGCCGGGTCGGCTGTTCTGGGGGTATTGGGGCTGGGCTAGGGGGAGGCAACAGTTTCCTCCAAGGAAAAGGATCGCCTTCTTCAGTGGAAAGTCTCCCATGGCCATTTCCAAGGAAGGAGAGGTTAATTAGGAAAGGTTGATTTTTGCTTTGGGGGGGCTGGGGGTAAGATTTACAAAGCACATGGTTGATAAGGTGTATCCCAGAGTACTCTCTGGATTTACCCAAACCATGTCAAACAGATACATTCCATTGGTTAGCAACATTATCTCAATCCTTTCAAGTGTGAAAGTTTTTTTTTTTTTTTTTTTTTAATGCGATTTGGGGATTCTCCAGTGGCAAAAGGTCTCTGCCACCATGGATGCCAGGGCAGTTTTATGTTTGTTTGTTTTATCTTTACTTTTTGTAAACCTATTCTACCTTTTGGTAAATACAGAAAACCCTTCTTTAATTTCATTGGAAGTGTATATGTTTGCAAATGCATCCAAAGAAACTAGCGATGCTCTTGAGTATGTCTTTGCAATTACTCAATGCCTGGAGATTCAGACACGCCCTTTGGTCAACTGGACTTTGCATCTTCCCGTTTCCCAGTCCTGGAAGAAAGCTGGAGAGATCTTAAAGGCCATAGCCTTGGAGTTGATTTTTATTCTCTATTTGTTGTGCCCCTGTCTTAGCAACTCACTTTTGCATGGATCTTCCTAAGTTCAAAAACACAAATTTGACATGCAGGCTTCCCAGGTGGCACGGTGGTGAAAAATCTGCCTGCAATGCAGGAGACACGGGTTTGCTCAGAAAGATCCCCTGGGAAAGGAAATGGCAACCCACTCCAGCATTCTTGCTGGGAGAATCCCACGGAGCCTGGTGAGCCGCAGTCCATGGGGTCACAAAAGAGTTGGACTCGACTGGGCAACTTAGCACACAAGCACACCAGGAGCAAGACGGCCCAGGGTTTGAATCCTCTAGCCGTCTGACTGAGGTCAGACTGTTAAGCTTTATGAAACTTGGTGTTTTCATCTGTAGAGTGGACAGCATAACTACCTTGTCAGAACTGTTTGAAAGCGAAATGAGATGCATGTAAAGTGTGCACAGGATGAAGTTGGTGGAGGCGGTGCCTCGTTTCCTGCAGACTGCCTGGCTGTTGAGCTGTAGCCCTTGGCTTGACCAGCATCCCTAGGCCGATGGCTCCCATGCTTACCTCTTCTGGTCCAACCTCAGCCCTGAGTTCTAGGCTTGCCCACCCGCTGGGTACCGCCCCATCTGAGAGGTGGCAGCATTAGAGCAGGGGCAGGATTGCCCACGCCCATCCCCTCTGATGACAGTCACTGCTGCAAAAGCTCCTCGGTGTCTCAGCTTCCTCTCTTGTTCATGAACACCCGTGCTCAGTCCTGCCTGACTGCGTGATGCTACGAACTGTAGCCCGCCAGGCTCCTCTGTCCATGGAGATTCTCCGGGAAAGATTACTGGAGTGGGTTGCCACGCCCTCCTCTAAGGGATCTTACTGATCCAGGGATTCAGCCGATCCAGGGATCGAACCCGCACCTCCTGTGGCTCCTATGTTGACAGGCGGGTATTTTTTTTTACCACTGAACCATCTGGGAAGCCATCCCTCCTTTGGTAGCTGGAATCGAAATATCTGTCTCTGGCTTAAAAAGATTAAATGAATTAGTGTGTGTGAAATGCTTGAAACATGTTTGGTCCATTGTCAGTACTCAACGCCTTTTAGATCTCATTATCTCCATTGAATTTCTAATCGACACCTAAGGTCTGTTTGTTTTTATTGAAGTATAGTTGATTTTACAATGTCACATTAGTTTCAGTGTAGAGCAGAGTGATTCAGTCATATACATGTATAATTCTCTGTTTTACATTATTTTAAGTCAAGGATTGTTATAAGATACTGAGTATAGTTCCCTGTGCTATACAGTAGGTCCTAGCTGTTTATTTTACATATAGTAGAGTTCATATGTCACCCCCAAATTCCTAATATATCCCTACCCCCACCTTTGCCCACAAGTTGATTTTCTATCTGTATTTTGTGTACATAGAAAATGTATGGCCAAAGAATCTGAAGAAGAATCTACCTATCTATCTACAACCGAATTGCTTTGCTGTCCACCTGAAATGAATACAACACTGTAAATAAACTATACTTCAGTAAAAACTTAATTAATTAGCTTTAAAAAAGAAGTCAACAAGTCCGGGTAAGGCAGGACCTGATGACGAAGGGAAACAGGTGCCGGAAGAAGGGTCTGTCAGAGCTCAGTTGAAGGTCCTTGTCACCAAGAGTCTACATTTTACATCCTGGAAGCCAACAGAATGTTGTTAACCTGGGAGTTACTCGATTGATTATTTTTCTGAACGTTTATTTTGACAGTCACAGGACAAGGGGATTGAACAATGCTGTTTGAAAGCCAGGACTGTTGTCAGTAAATCTTGATGGAAACTGTTCAGAATAAACTCCCTTTTGATTATAGTCAACAGATTAGGGACCTAATGACATTTACAAATCTCTTCCCTTTTACCATATGATGTCACCTATTAATGGGAGTGAGATTTCATCATCTTTATAGATCTTGGCCAAGCTCAAGGGAACCAGATTGTACAGTGTGTGTCCATGATTGGGGCAGGAATCTTGGGGCCTTCTTAGAATAGGGATGACATCCCATGTTCCTTAGGAGGGAGGCAAAACTATTGGACTCGTCTGCAAAGTGGGCATTATGACACCTTAACTCAAGTGAGGATTAAGTGACATGAAGCGTGCACTTGTCACAATACCTGGGAACATGGTCACGCTCACGTGACTGTTCAGTAAAACAGAACACCACCAAACCTGCAGGGTCCACACTCCTGCTGCACCAGGGCTTAGTATATTTCAAGGTTACCGTAGCACCTGCCTTCCATTTTCCCTCCCAGGCCTGCCCAGCTGCATGGATGCCGATATGGAAGGTAAAAGAGTCCCAGGCATTCCTGCGGCCTGCAGATGGCATTCTGCCCTGTATTGCTGCCGGTAGAATTCAAGGATTTAAGTTTGGGGGTGGAATGAGGCACCCGGAAGTCATATTCCAAATAGTTAACAGTCAATAAGGCACAAGAAATTTCTGATAAAAACAGAGGCCACATTTATTTCAGGACCTAAAAAGACTCTTTATTTGCTGAAGTGTGATGAGCCACAACGTTCTGAGAGCTTATGAGCGATTGCGGTCTACCAGAAGGTGTGGAGATGTTTGGATATTTTATCAACTGATATTCAGCATGTACAGAGTAGCTCTAGACTGGCCCTGTTTGTGATTTAAGAATACTTGTTGTTGTTCAGTTGCTAAATCATGTCTGACTCTTTGGGACCCCATGAACATGCTCAAACTCATGTCCATTGAGTCAGTGATGCCATTCAACCTCTATCACCCCCTTCTCCTGCCTTCAATCTTTCCCAGCGTCAGGGTCTTTTCCAATGAGTCCCTTCGCCTCAGGTGGCCAAAGTATTGGAGCTTCAGCTTCAGTATTAGTCCTTCCAATGAATATCCAAGGTTGAAGAATATTTATCTCCCAAGAAAATTCCCAGGAGAGGGAATCTATTAAACCAAGGTCAGTAAATGCTTGAGATTGAACTATCAGCCCCAGAGGGAAAGGCCATTTTACGCAAATGAATTAATTTGACCTGGTCTTTATGATGGAGAAGGAGAGGAAACACTTTGAGATAAAAAGGAGATAAAACAGCCGCTCTTCCCTCCCTACATCTGTTCTTCAAGCGGGACTGTCCCGAACATCTGTTAGCGTATCAGTTACAAGGCCACAGAGTCCTGGCACTGCTCTCACACACTGGAAACCGTGGGAAACTGGTTTTATTAATTAGAGTGCCTGCCCACTGGAACTATTTGCGTCCATTTATAACTCCTTGACATCCCTGCAAAATAAATATTGGGGTATTCACTCATCCCAAGCAATTATCTAAACAAAGCTAAATCCATCACAAGGGTTCATAAACAGGGAGAGTCGAGTATAAAAATTTCTAATTAAAGGAAGCCTACTTCTAATTGCAAATGCCCCGTTCTCATTCATGTGCACTAAGCATTGACACTTCCCGGACTGGAAATGAGATGCCCGCTAGCATGATACGTTGGGGCCCAGCAGCAGGTCGACTCTCTTGGAGTGTGGGTATGACAGTGGAGCGTTCAGAGAGCTTTCTTCACGCGTCTGAAGCTCTGAGTGGCCACTCTGAGCCAGCGTCCTCCTCCCGCTCGCACCAGATTTGCGGGTGAGCAAGCCCAGGGCTCAGTGTCTGTGGGACTTGGCCTCTCATCTGCACTCAAGGAGGCTGAGACCTGCTCACACCACATGGACGCTCCGCAGACGCCAGGCCACTTTCAACATTCCGTGAGAGTCAGGCCAGGGTGAAAATCAGAAGCTACCCATGTTTCCTGACATCAGGGGTCAAAGGGTCTTCACAGAGATTTCTGCCTCATTCCAGCTTTCAATCCTGAAGGACTAGTACTGTCCCCCCATCCATTTTTTTTTTGTCTTAAAATGTAAAACATACATACTTATATATAAAATAGATAACCAACAAGGACCTACTGTACAGCACAAGGAACTCTACTCAATATTTTGTAATAACCAATAATGGAAAAGCTATGGTTTTTCCAGTCATCATGTATGGATGTGAGAGTTGGACCATAAAGAAGGCTAAGTGCTAAAGAACTGATGCTTTCAAACTGTGATGCTGGAGAAGACTCTTGAGAGTCCCTTGGATGGCAAGGAGATCAGACCAGTCAATCCTAAAGGAAATCAATCCAGAATATTCATTGGAAGGACTGATGCTGAAGCTGAAAGTCCAATCCTATGGCCACCTGATGCAAAGAGTCAACTCATTGGAAAAGACTCTGATACTGGGAAAGGTTGAAGGCAGGAGGAGAAGGGGGCGACAGAGGATGAGATGGTTGGATGGCATCACTGACTCAATGGACATGAGTTTGAGCAAACTCTGTAAGATAATGAAGGACAGGGAATCCTGGCATGCTGCAGTCCATGAGGTTGCAGAGTACAACTTAGCAACCAAACAACAATAGAAAAGAATTTTAAGACGTGTCTATATCTATATCTGAATATAGATATACCCCTTGCTGTACCCCTGAAATGAGCTGAATATAGATATACCCCTTGCTGTACCCCTGAAATGAGCACAACATTGTAAATCAATTATACTTCAACAATTTTTTTTAAAGTAAATTAAGAAGTAAATGGCAATCCATTGCCAGGTCTGCATCAGCTCCTAGGTTAAATAAATGATTCATGGAAGCCTTTCTTGCTGCATTTACCTTCTCACGGGTGCTTTTTTCTGGTACTGTAACAGAATCATCCTGCTGACTCTTGAGTTTGCAATAGAGACTTGATGGTGGTGGTGGTTTCATCACTAGGTCATGTCCGACTCTTTGCGACCCCATGGACTGTAGCCCACCAGGCTCCTCTGTCCATGGGATTTCCCAGGCAAGAGTACTAGAGTGGATAGCCATTTCCTTCTCCAGGGGATCTTCCCTACTCAGGGATTGAACCTGTGCCTCCTGCATTAGCAGGCATATTCTTTACCAGGGACTCGGGCAGCCATTTGAATGAGTTCTTTCTTTGTCCAATCTCTTCCCCAGCTTTTATCCCCATGGAAAGCAGCCTCTTTAGCATCATCTTCAAAAATATTCTTGATACTGTTACTGGGTGATGCAGGCAGTCCTGGAAACTGTTTAAACACTCAGCTTCTCACCAAATGTCATCACCTCTGCTTTCGCCATTCATTCATGGGGACTGGTACGGCACACAGTAAGTCTCGAGGCCCCAGGAGACACATGGTGCTGACCCAAGGCCCCGCCTTTCACCCGGAGTTAATGGTGATGGAGAAAAAGGTGAGTCAATGTCCCGTTTCCTTAAGCATAGAATAAAACGTCCGTGCAGAATTTTATTTTGGAGATTTCACAGGAATATACGCAGATAAAAGCAAGTTAACTTCTGTTTCCTAGCCTGAGTTCAATGTCTTTTTTAACATTAGGAGGAGAAATCTTTGAGAGGCATGGGACGATGACTACTTTAGAAGTTTCTGAAAATAAATATTGATAATGATGATTTAAAGAGGCAGAACCATTCTAAGGAAATTGTGTAAAGGGCTCTCAAAATAGGGTTTGACATGCACGCACCAGGTGACTGTCATTACTAGTCTATTATTAGCTCCATAGCTGAAGGTCTCTTGCTTTTTGTTCCCCATCTTGGATGGTGAAATAATCCTGTCTGCCTGCCACCTGGGTGTGAAGATTAACAAAAGAATGTTTGCGAAGCATCTGGAAATTTTTTTGCATCAGATTCATTCTAAGTATTTACGTATTTTATTTGTTCGAAAGAATGTGGAATTGAAAACATCAGTTCTTGGGAATTTTTTTTTGTTTCAACAGTTACACCCTATGGTCTATTGTCAGTCAAATTAATACTAGTTAAGAAATGATTATTGAATCGTTTCTGATGCATTGCATTGTGTAGAACAGCAGTGCTGCATGTCTAAATGACAAAACAGCAATTCTCTGTTGTAAACATGAAGTATTAAGCAATTACTCTTCATTTTGAGAGCAGCTATCAAATCCTCAAGAGGCCTTTTCTATAGAAAATAGCAAATGAGCCCGTGTAAAGGTTTTAGTCAGCTTTCAGAATTTGAAACAGGAGAAATCTATGATGATTTTTTCAGGAATGTACATTTCTCAGAAAATACAACTTTTAGATTTGCAAAGATGGATTGCCTCTTTGTTGAGGAGCCATTTGCAAGGCGTCTGTTGTTGGCATCACATGATTCAACACAATGTAAGCAAAATAATTATCATGGTGACATCTTGAATTTCAATAATATTCATTCTGAAGAATATGTGTAGAATCACATAATCTCATTTAGTTGTGAAACCTCTGAAATTGAGCAGGATATTGTATTCTGAAAGACAGTGTTACTAAGAAACGCTGTGAAATTCAGAAGTTGGCAGTAAGTTGAAGGTAGACCCAGGCTTCCCATCTTCTATAAAATAATTTTCTGTTCATAAGTGCTTATAAAATATTTGGGGAAAAGTGACAAACAAGTTCCTGTGAGGTTGCTTTGACTTTTCTTCTCCCTCCTTCCTTTCATTCTTTCTCTGCCTTTCAATTCATTTCTGCAGTTATTCATTCATTCATTCATTCATTCAACAAACATTTACTGAGAACCTACTACATTGTTCTAGGTGCTGGAGATATAGCAGTAAATTAAAGAGAAAAAATTCCTACCATTATTGAGCTGGAATTATAATGGGTATGGATAATAAACTTTATTTCTCTTTTTATGTGTATAAATATATAAACATAAACAACATATGGGCTTCCCTGGTGGTTTAGTAGTAAAGAATCTGCCTGCCAATGCAGGAGACATAGGAGATGCAAGTTCAATCCCTGTGTTGGGGAGATCTATTCCCTGGAGGAGGAAACGGCAACCCACTCCAGTATTCTTGCCTGGGAAATCCCATGAAGAGGGGAGCCTGGTGGGCTATAGTCTATGCAACTGCAAAAGAGTTGGAAATGACTTAGTGACAAGCCACCAACAACAAAACAATATATATGTATGAAAAATAGCCTTATTTTCCAACCCATAAGACAGTGAGAAGTGTGACATTGTTGTATAAGATGCAAATCTCTTTATCGTCGGGTTTAATAGAAGACAGCTGAATTCTCATATCTGTTTTGCATTCCATCGACTGTGATACATTGTTCTGGTCTAAGTACAGGGGGAAAAAATCTGACCTCACATAGGTATAAGGTTTAAGAAGAAAGGAGTACTATGATAGCCTTTTGAGATTATTCTGGATGTTCCTCTTTGCTACTTCAACGAAACTCAACAAATGATCACTGTGGAATGGTTAGGTGAAACATGGAACCTGAAATCATACCTTTAAACTTACCATGTGCTGCTACTTTGAAAGCTTTTGGATTAATTTGGACTTTGGATTTCTGTGTGTGCTGTGTGCAAAGTTGCTTAAGTCGTATCCACCTCTTTGTGACCCCATGGGCTGTGGCCCATCAGGCTCCTCTGTCCATGGGATTTCCAAGGCAAGAATACTGGAGTGGGTTGCCATTTCCTTCCCCAGGGGATGTTCCAGACCCAGGAATCAAAAACGCATTTCTTATGTATCATACATTGGCAGGTGGGCTACTGGTTCATAAATTTGACATATCTTATATAATTTAATAACTTATACAACTAACACATATTCACATTGATATTTAAAAAGTCATTTTTGTTAGCAATCACTGACCTAATCAGAAAACTCTTTGAGTATTGGAAAACTATTCAGTGCATAAGAGTGAACACCACTCTTATGGTGTTTAACCACCTTAAGATGTCTAAAGTTGTAATTTTTGTCTCAACATTTGGCAACAAATACTATTAACTGTTTTCCTTGCACTGACCTCATTTTATCCATTTTGGAGAAAATATCTGTCAGATACCCACTTCTGAGTAACCATAGTTTGCCTGTCAGTCCTTTTTTCAAGTAGAAATATCATTCCATGAAAACAAACAAACAAAAAAAACTACTAGTTCAGCTCACAACTTGATTATTATTAGTACTTTTCCTTTAGACAGTCATCTGACTTGGACTTGCAATAAAAGTGCTTCAAGCATTTTTCCCCTTTCAACACACAGAATAATAAAGAACACCTACTCAAGGATCAAGTTTTCACAAATGATTATTAGTTTTACTATGTAATCAACATATTTAAATAAAATAAAGGATTTTTGGATTGCATGCTTGTGCTGCTGAAAATATATTGACTACAAATACAGTTTGGTATCCCTGTTGTTAGTGCTAAAGAATCAGTATCATCGATCTTTGTTTTTAATACCAAGAGGGCACATGTTGACACAGCACAGAAGGCATATGACATCTTAGTATTATGTAAAGTAGTTAGCCTTCCAGCCCTAAAAATCTCAGGGTCCCCCAGGATTGTGCAGTCAGATTTTGAGAACTACTACTGTAGAATGAAGTTCTCAAACTTTAGCGCACTCCAAAGTCACCTGGAGGGTTTCTTAGAAGGCAGATTGCTGGGTACCACCTCAGGACTTTCTGACTCAGTAGGTCTGTGGTGAGCTCAAGAATTTGCTTGCCTAATAAATTCCCAGATGAGGCAAAGCTGCTGGCCTGGGGACCACAGTTTGGACAGGCTTCTGTAGAGGAGGGTAAATTCAGTTCTTTAGTATGCCAGTCATCTCTTACTGACAGCTAAGATTCGTATCTGTGCAGTTACAAGCATGCCATTCATTTACAGACCACCTAGTGTTGTGTTTTGGACACAATGGGCCTTCTGTCAATAATTTGATAATCAAAATACCTTGAATAGTGTCACTGTTATTGAAACAGCTTTTCAGACTGGCCTCTGGAAAGAAGATAGGATATTATAAACATAATAGGGACATCTTTTGAAGATATTGTACCATTTCTAAGCAAGGTTATCATGAGTAAGACTCTGTGCATTTTTTCAAGAGCAGCATAGCTTTTGCTTCTTGCTTCCTACAGTGTTTCTGGAACCAGCCATGAGGAGACTTCTTGGTTATGTTTATATGATCCATCAAAATTGTGCCTTTGAGGACAGGCCATTTTATGTCCAGCTCAGATCGTTCTCAATATCTTCCGTTTCCACTGAAATTGAATAAGCCTGTGACCTTATTCTACTCGTCAAGGAAATCTCACTCAAACAAATGGCTGCTTATCCAAGTTTTAGAACTGGTGTTCAAGGTGACTGTGTCTTAATAACTTTAAGGTGACTTCAAGTTAAAGGGAAAAAAAAAAAAGAGTTTGATGGATGAGAAGTGGTCAGGTAGACAAGCTCTCATTCCAAATATCAAAATAGCTCAAAACGTCCACACTTTAATTACTTCCCTCAAACCATATATTTTAGATTCATTGAGTTTAGAAAAGGATGGTTAAACGTCATGAAAAATTGAAACTGTATTTTTATTTCTGCTGTGATGAAGTGACATTGTATTTCTCTGTACCCTGCTGTTAGCTGGTTCTTCAAAATTTATTGGCATGATATCCCAGTTGGCACCAATGTCAGTCAAATTTATTATTAAATATTTATTTTCTGCTAAGGAAAAAGAGCATGATTGAGATATACTAATAACCAAGTGCATGACTGAGTATTGAAAGAAGTAATTTTTAAGTGTCTAGTCTCCAAAGTGTCACTTTTCATTTCATTTAGAAACAATACTTCTATATCTTTAACACATTTTCTTTTCTCATAGATACAATTTATATCAGAATAGCCCAAATACATTTTTATTTATTGTGGTTAGGTTTTAAGACATTCATTACACACTTTTGAATTACAGAAGGATTTAAGTATAAAATTTAATAGTATGCCGTCAACGAAGGGATAAGATTCTGGTAAGAGAAGATGCTAAATCACACATTTTGGTTGCACTGTATGAATAATTCTTTGGAAAGAATAATGTCAAGTTCTTAGGACCAATGAAGGTTTTATATATCTTAAATTATCACCACCACCATTGACTTTCAGAAAGTCACAAAGCCAGAAAAGGTCATTCTAGCTACTCTTACCTATTTCCCAACCAAACTATTACACTTAAATTACACTAACCCATTACACTGCCAGGTCCAATGCAAAACTCCCCAGCTGGTGACAATAATGGAATTCATTCACCTTCCATAGATTTTTGGTTTGTGTTTCCTTTCAAATAAAGCTCTGTGCCAAGTCATCCACACTCCCTCACTTCTCCTCGGTGGCATAACAGACTTTGCAAGCAGCTAGAATCCTGGTTTTGCCTCAAATGGCTTTTTATATGGAGAGGGCAATTGGAGTGTGTTGGACTTCTGAAGATCATTCTGATGCAGCAGCCACATACAGACCTAGCCTCCTACATCTGGGATGCCTACAAGGCACTTGTTCATCTGAAAAGCAGTGCATTTAGGGGCACGTGTGTGTGTGTGTGTGTGTGTGTGTGCGTGCTAAGTCACTTCAGTGGTGGCTGACTCTTTGTCACTCTATGGCCTGTAGCCCACCAGGCTCCTCTGTCCATGGGATTCTCCAGGCAAGAATACTGGAATGGGTTGCTATGCCTTCCTCCAGGGACTCTTCAACCCAGGGATCAAACTTGCATCTCCAGTGGCTCCTCCACTGCATGTAAATTTTTAAAATTAATTAATTAATTTTAATTGGAGGCTAATTACTTTACATTATTGTGGGTTTTGCCATACACTGACGTGATCAGCCACGGGTGTACATGTGTCCCCTATCCTGAACCCCCCACCCACCTCCCTCCGCATCCCATCCCTCCGGGTTGTCCCAGCACACAGGCTCTTTACCACGGAGCTAACCAGGAGCTTCGAAGCCCTTAGGGCACACAGGAGAGTTCTAACGAAGGTGAAACTCTATTAAAACAATAATTGCTCAGTGGTAGCAGCCGTGAACCAGGACGAAGGGGCCTAGGTGTCCCAATCTCCCTTCCTTCTTCATCTGCTGTTTTCCCTTCTGAGTTATGAAGACGTTTGACAGGAGGCTGAATGCAAGAGCGCTGAGTAATTGCTCAGGGCTTCTCTGCATTGGCTTGTACTTTTCTATCTTTGGAAGATTGCCTTTTAGAGCATATGAGAGGGAAGCAGAAAACAAAAAAGAATGTTCTCCGGAGGACAATGTTTGAGAACTATTGGATTGAAGAGTGCTGTGTGGAGACATGCTCTACAGAGGTCCATGGCTGACCCCCACCTCTCAGAAATGTATACTCCACACTTACCACTAGTTACTGTATTTTGGAATCACTCGTAGACTAGGATTTCTCAGCCTTGGCACTATCAACCCTTGAGGCCAGGTAATTCTTTGAAGTGGAGAGCTATCCTGGGCAGCACAGGGTGTTTAGCTGTATCCTTGTCTTCTACTCTCTAGAAGCAAGAAGCACCCCCGCCAAAACTGTCAAAACCAAAGCCGGTTCTAGACATGCCACGTGTCCCCTGGGGGGCAAAGTCATCTCAGCAGGGAGCCATTGGTACAACTACATCAGTCGTTAGAAGTCTCTGGGAACCATTAGGAAAGGAAGTACGTGACGAGGGCTTTAAAGAAGGTTCATCTATCATCTGTCACAGGATGGATTCTTTCTTTAAACTTTATATGATATTTTGGGGGTGCTTTAAGTGGATGGTTTAAAAGAAACTTAGTGGAAAAAGCAATGTCTTTCAGGAAGCTATTGCAATCAGTTTTTTGTTCACTCAAAAAATATTTATTGACCACCTGGTATCCCTTGGACGGCAAGGAGATCCAACTAGTCCTTCCTAAGGGAAATCAGTCTTGAATATTCATTGGAAGGACTGATGCTGAAACTGAAACTCCAATACTTTGGCCACCTGATGTGAAGAACCGATTCACTGGAAAAGACCCCGATGCTGGGAAAGATTGAGGGCAGGAGGAGAAGGGGACAACAGATGATGAGATGGTTGGATGGCATCACCGATTCGATGGACATGAGTCTGAGTAAGCTCCAGGAGTTGGTGATGGACAGGCAGGCCTGGCGTGCTGCAGTCCATGGGGTCCCAAAGAGTCGGACATGACTGAGCAACTGAACAGAGCTGAACTGGTATTCGCCAGACACTGGGAACACAAGTGTGATTGGAGGTGTGGTTTCTCACATCCAGTGCTTACAGTCACTTGAATCTGTGATGGCAGTGAAAGCATGGTTCTTTGAGTTAGTGGGATCCCCTTTACCTGGAGAGTCTGTGACACCCTCACCGCTGGGCCCCATTCCCAGAGCTGCTGACTCGGTAGGTCATGGGTAGGGCAGGGAAGGTGCATTCTAGAGTCCCAGCTGACTTTGATCCTCAGGGAGACAGTCTGGAGGATGACGGTGAAGTAGCCATGGCTGGTTGCTATGGGAACGTGACTGTAAACCACCTTGAAGGATGTGCCAGGTAAACTGGGGAGGGGGACCTTGGAGGCAAGGAGGGACGGTTCCAGACCCAGGCCCAGAAGTAAGAACCGACGGGCACAGAAAACAGTTTTGAACAGAAAGCTGTTACTTGTGACACTGTTTTAGTCCAAGTACGGACTTTCAGCTCAGCAAATAGAAAGCTGTGTTTTACGGGCATGAAAACACATGCAGGACTATCAGGAAGAAACTTTTGTTTCACAGTGAGTTTGTTTACCTGCCTCTCCAACTGGACTGAGTGCAGAGATCGGGTGGGTTTCTTATTTTATGCCGGCCCCCAGGCCATACCTGCTGCAGGGAGGCATCCTCTTTCCTGGACGACACTAGAGGAGTATGGATCACATTTTTTCTTTACATTGTTGTTTTCTAGTCTCTATACCCAGTGCTTCTATAGTCGGGTTGCAACTCTGAAAATACTAACATAGTCACAGGCACAAGTCCAACTCTTTGCTACCCCATGGACTGTTGCTCCCCAGGTTCCTCTGTGCGTGGGATTCTCTAGGCAAGAATACTGGAGTGGGTACCCATTTCCTCCTCCAGAGGATCTTCCTGACCCGGGGATCGAACTTGAGTCTCCTGCACTGCAGGTTAATTCTTTACCACTGAGCCACCTCGGAAGCCTCAACACAATCATTGTTTTCTGAAGATATATTAACTCCTCCTCTTCCCATCAGTTCCACTTTGCAATTGTGGGCATCTTATCCATAGGATTTGATAGACTGAAAAGGATGTCAAAATCATAGACATGGTGATCTAAATCTTAGACATGTTGAGTTTTACACATGGAATCCTTAGAAGTGACTCAGTGATCTCAGATCATCTCATCCAATATCTTCCATAGGACATCTAACAAACAGTCTAAGTGAGGTTCTCTAATTTGACTCAGAGCACACAGCTAGTATGGGAAGACCTAATCCAGGTCTTCTTAAGCCCAATTAAGTTTTCATCTCTCTTTCAACTTGCTCATATCAGGTGATAAAATTAACTGGGTATGTGAAAGTGAAGTTGCTCAGTCATATCTGACTCTTTGCAACCCCATGGACTGTAGCCTACCAGGTTCCACCATCCATGGGATTCTCCAGGCAAGAACACTGGAGTGGGTTGCCATTTCCTTCTCCAGGAGATCTTCCCAACCCAAGGATTGAACCTGGGTCTCCAGTATTATAGGCAGACGCTTTACCATCTGAGCCACCAGGGAAGTCCCTGGGTTTAATTTGTTAAAATATGTTTATTACTAGCAGCTATTAACACTAAGGACTTATCTGGTGGCTCAGACAATAAAGAATCCATCTGCAATGTGGGAAACCTGGGTTTGATCCCTGGGTTGGGAAGATCCCCTGGAGGAGAGCATGGCAACCCACTCTAGTATTCTTGCCTGGAGAATCCCCATGGACAGAGGAGCCTGGTGGGCTACAGACCATGGGGTTGCAAAGAGTCAGACATGACTGAGCGACTAAGCACAGCACACTAACTCTTTAAAACAAAACATCCCACAGTTTCTAAACAGGGTTGGATCTGCTCTGAAAGGGCTCACCCTTTCTTCCCTCTGTGAAGGCCCCTGGTGTGTGCACTGAGATGCACACCTGTCGGTAAGAGCAGAATCCCATTACCCTCGGAGAAGACAAGTCACAGGCTCCATCCTTTGGGAGGTCTGCTCCCTGGCGAGTGCTTCACAGACAGTGAGACTCAATACTCTGTTCCTTCCTCGGACACATAATCTTCATGAATCTCCTTGTTTGAATGCAGAGCTTCTGAAATCAACCCTGAATATTCACTGGAAGGATTGATGCTGAAGCTAAAATTCCAATACTTTGGCCACCTGATATGAAGAGCTGACTCATTGGGAAAGACTGCGATGCTGGGAAAGATTGAAAGCAGGAGGAGAAGGGGGCAACAGAGGATGAGATGGTTGGATGGCATCACTGGCTCAGTGGCCATGAGTGTGAGCAAGCTCCGGGAGATGGGGAAGGACAGGGAGGCCTGGCGTGCTGCGGTCCATGGGGTGACTTAGCAGCTGGAGAGCAACAGAGCTCCTGAAATCTCCTTAAGTTGTCCCCATTCCAAATACTTTAGAGTTGCCTTGCAATTCTCTGAAAGGTTAATTTTATAATACTTTGGTTATGAAAGCCTCTTTTAAATGATTGCAGTTAAGAACATCTCAAAGTGTCGAGATAATAACACTCTGTACTTACTGAGAGTTCTTCCTTTCTGGGTATCACGGCACTTTGCAATGGGTTTCTCAAGGACCCAGAGAACCACCTAGCTCAACTAGAAATTCAGCACATGTGTCTGAAAGGGAATTCTTTACCCATAATCTGACCACATTTTGCATCTTCACTCTTTTAATGTGAAAGGGAAGCATTCCTGTTAAAACTATCCTGGCTTTTTTATTTTTAATGGGACTATTCAAATCTGGTACTTTTGGATATTAGGAACGTTGCTTTGTAACTTCCAACCATGCACTCCGCTTTTCAAACTTGACAGTCGAAACATTTCCCCTTGCATCTTCGACAATCATCTTGCTCTCCCAAGCGTTACGAGAGTTTCTTCAGATGTACTTACTTCAGATGAATCTCCTAGAATATATATTGTTCGTCAATGTGGTTTCAGACAGTGGAAAAGAGAGAGTGGCATTGAGAGAACAAAGCATTGCGCTTCATTAAACAGTCTGAAGGGCCGATATAAAGGGCAAAGCCTTGACCGGCTAGGTTATCACAATAAAAACGTCAGCCCAGAAGAACCCACTTCATCCAAGGGACCCCTTGGTGCCTGAGCATAGACGATAAACAGGAACAAAAGCTCCCGCCCATTCGAAATGGAAGCCAGGCTACTTGGTGAAAGCAGAGTTTAGCATGTGTTCAAAGCACAATAAAATCGAGGAAATAATTTACTCCAGGGTTATTTCAAGCTTAGAAAGAAAAAAAAAAATCACTTCCTAAAACCGGAAGACTGGTTTTGAGAATAAAGACATCAGGTAATTAATCAACAGAAATATCGTGCTCCTGAAGGGAATCTGCCAACATTGATTATAGATATAAATACAGATAAGGGTAACCATGTGGGTCTTTAAGAAAAAGCTGCATGGGTTTTATTCTTGCCTGTGAGCACCTTTGAATAATCAACATGTATTTCATTCTTGGCTATATCCTTGTTATTAGTAAAATAAATTGCAAGGTGATCAAAGACAGAAAAATACTCATTAATAATAAATCCTGCACAGAAACTACATTTTGATAAGTACTGTGAGCTTTTATTTTTTTTTGTTTTCATGTTTTTAAAATTTTATTTATTTTTGGCCACACCATGTGACATGTGAGATCTTTTTTTTTTTTATTTATTTGTAGTGAATTTTGTCATACATTAGAATGAAACAGCCATGGGTTTACATGTGTTCCCCATCCCGATCCCCCCTCCCACCTCCCTCTCCACCCGCTCCCCCTAGGTTTTCCCAGTGTACCAGGTCCGAGCGCTTGTCTCATGCATCCAACCTGGGCTGGTGATCTGTTTCACCCTAGATACTGTACATGTTTCGATGCTGTTCTCTTGAAACATCCCACCCTCTCCTTCTCCCACAGAGTCTAAAAGACTGTTCTATAAATCTGTGTCTTTTTTTTTCTGTTCTGCATATAGGGTTATTATTAACATCTTTCTAAATTCCATATATATGTGTTAGTATATTGTAATGGTCTTTATCTTTCTGGCTTACTTCACTCTGTATAATGGGCTCCAGTTTCATCCATTTCATTAGAATTGATTCAAATGAATTCTTTTTAATGGCTGCGTAATATTCCATGGTGTATATGTACCACAGCTTCCTTATCCATTCGTCTGCTGATGGGCATCTAGGTTGCTTCCATGTCCTGGCTATTATAAACAGTGCTGTGATGAACATTGGGGTGCACGTGTCTCTTTCAGATCTGGTTTCCTTGGTGTGTATGCCCAGAAGTGGGATTGCTGGGTCATATGGAAGTTCTATTTCCAGTTTTTTAAGAAATCTCCACACTGTTTTCCATAGTGGCTATACTAGTTTGCATTCCCATCAACAGTGTAAGAGGGTTCCCTTTTCTCCACACCCTCTCCAGCATTTATTGCTTGTAGACTCTTGGATAGCAGCCATCCTGATTGGCGTGTAATGGTACCTCACTGTGGTTTTGATTTGCATTTCTCTGATAATGAGTGATGTTGAGCATCTTTTCATGTGTTTCTTAGCCATCTGTATGTCTTCCTTGGAGAAGTGTCTGTTTAGTTCTTTGGCCCATTTTTTGATTGGGTCATTTATTTTTCTGGTGTTGAGCTGGAGGAGTTGCTTATATATTTTTGAGATTAATCCTTTGTCTGTTGCTTCATTTGCTATTATTTTCTCCCAATCTGAGGGCTGTCTTTTCACCTTGCTTATAGTTTCCTTTGCTGTGCAAAAGCTTTTAAGTTTCATTAGGTCCCATTTGTTTATTTTTGCTTTTGTTTCTAATATCCTGGGATGTGGGTCATAGAGGATCCTGCTGTGATTTATGTCGGAGAGTGTTTTGCCTATGTTCTCCTCTAGGAGTTTTATAGTTTCTGGTCTTACATTTAGATCTTTAATCCATTTTGAATTTATTTTTGTGTATGGTGTTAGAAAGTGTTCTAATTTCATTCTTTTACAAGTGGTTGACCAATTTTCCCAACACCACTTGTTAAAGAGGCTATCTTTTTTCCACTGTATATCCTTCCCTCCTTTGTCGAAGATAAGGTGACCATATGCTCATGGATTTATCTCTGGGCTTTCTATTCTGATCCATTGATCTATATATCTGTCTTTGTGCCAATACCATACTGTCTTGATGACTGTGGCTTTGTAGTATAGTCTGAAGTCAGGCAGGTTGATTCCTCCAGTTCCATTCTTCTTTCTCAAGATTACTTTGGCTATTCGAGGTTTTTTGTATTTCCATACAAATTGTGAAATTATTTGTTCTAGTTCTGTGAAAAATACCATTGGTAGCATGATAGGGATTGCATTGAATCTGTAGATTGCTTTGGGTAGTATGGCCATTTTGACAATGTTGATTCTTCCAATCCATGAACACGGTATATTTCTCCATCTGTTTGTGTCCTACTGTGAGCTTTTAGAATTCTATGGCTGCAAGCATGCAGTAAAAGAGATGAGGAAATCTTTATTGCTCGCCCTCACAGGTAGGCATCTGACTAGCTCTTTGCCAAGTTAACATAAATTGTGAAACCTTTTGATCTTCCCTCAGCATGATAGAAATGAAATGAGTTACAAATATTTATGAAGAATCTAATGTCCCAGGCAGATTGATTATAAAATGTGGAAACCTACATAATAAATAGCAAAATATTGGGAATGTTTGAATAGGAAGGCTGGCTACCCAACTCAGCATTGTCCAGTCTCAAACTTAGAAAAAAAAAATGCAGCAAACAAAATCCATTCTGGAAAAGTGATTTGATTATGTAAATAATGATTTTCTTACTCATGGGGAAGTTATTCTATCCTTGATAGTTATCATCAATTTAATTAATAATTACAACATTTAAAATGTTTTTTATTTATATAATGATTAGAGGAAGACTGTGAGTTTCATTATTAACAGATCCTTCTAATTATTGCATGTTTTGGGAGTGCTAGTAATTAGCCTGTTGCTAGGTACTAAGCTTTCTCCCAGTGGTACTTGCTGTCTGGATGTAGAATGCTGCCTTTGAAGAAAAAATAAAGTTGTTTCTGAGTCTGGCTTCTACATAGACACTTTTGAAAAAATAAAACACTTTTATTTTTTTCTGGTGGGAAAAACTGTGACAAAAATAGGTGCTACACAGATTGAAAAACAAGAAAATAAGCAAGTACTATCTGTTTGTTTGATGTTTTTTTAAAAAAGTTGACACTGCAAAAGCATTCAACTTGGTGCTATAAACTTCAGGGCACCCACCTGAACACATCCAATTCTCTTTTATTCTTAAAGCTCCCCTGATCCCTTTATATTATCCCCACTTGAGATGTTCTATAGCACTGAGAGCAAATTGAACTGAAATGGAATTCTTAGTAGGCATAATTTTCTCCACCTTTATAAAGAAGAATCCTAGGCCAGACTCCAATGAGCTGATCTTATTGCTTCTGCAACAGTTAGATAAGCTTGGAACTGATTCACCCACTGAGAGAAAAAACACGGCTTGAGAAAAGTCAAGCCTTGGCCTGTTATCAAATGCACTGACCCCCTGTTTACATATATTTCTGCTTTCTTTACATCCAAATCTAATTTATAGAAAATGTCATGTTTAATCTTATCTATGGTACTAGTCATTAGGAAGATCTGACTGTACGCTTGTGTACAGCTTGTTTAAAATCCTCAAAAGTGAAAGTTGCTCAGTCGTGTCTGACTCTTTGCAACCCCATCTTCTATACAGTCCATGGAATCCTCCAGGCCAGAATACTGGAGTGGGTAGCCTTTCCCTTTTCCAGGGGTTCTTCCCGATCCAGGAATCAAACTGGGGTCTCCTGCACTGCAGGCAGATTCTTTACCAATAAGATTCTGCCAACGACCCAACTGTCTCTCATGGGTTTCTGGCTGCAGCCCTGCACCCTGACATGATATCTCTTCACGCAGGTCTGCATGATCCCATCCACGGGAGCAGCTTCTGGAGTCCCCTCACTGTGGTGGTTCAGCCGTGTGGGGACCTCCTGCCCTGCACCCTGGTTCTCTGCTGTCCACACATCTAACCCCCTGTGAGTGTGGGTGCTCCACTGGGCAGGGCTTCCTCCAGATTCTACCTGTTTCTCCCTGGCCCACCTCCCTGGTTTTGGTCATTCTGCATGGAACACATCTGGAAAAAGTAGAAATGACATTGAGATCCTGAGCACAGATGTAAATGAGCTCGTGATGAGGCAGTTTATCAGCAAGGCGTCTGGTGCAGAGGTGGAGACAAATAAATGCCTGTCTAGAGGAATAGGTTGTCGACCTTGCCATCTCGTAGTGTGATTCGGCTTGTAACTTCATGCTCTTCATTGGGGAGGACTCTGTGATTTGATCCATTTTTCTCTTCTTCTGTGAGTTGTTGTGAAATCAATCAAGGTATTAGCTTTGGTTGACTCTACCCAATAACACAAAAAATCAATCAGTCAATCAATCAATCCTGGCTCACAGAGAATAATCTATGATGTATTTCGACACAGATTCCTAGGAAAACTAAATTTGAAGTGAAGAAGGGTAGCGAACATCCCTTAAATTACTTTATAGGATTTTGCTTTTTTTTTTTCATTCAGCTCAGCGACTGATTCTCATTCATTCTACCTTGTTTTCATTGAGGCCAAAGCCATGTGGAATCCTACTTATTTCACCGTTTCATTGTAATAATTTAATTTTTATATTTCATTAACAAAATGGCAATAAAATCGACACCAGATTTATGCAGCCAGTCTGACACTGGGTCTGGGATATTTGATAGTTTTGTGTCGGCTGAATGAAATATGATGTTTGACAAAATCCTCCTTGTGATAAATGATGCTTAGATTTGTTGCAGTGCATTTCATCACCACTAAAACATGATTTATATTGTCTTCTTCAACATCGAAATAAAACCCCAAGCAAATCCCCCTCACTATAGATCTAGATCTTTCACCTTATTAATGATCTTTTATGGCTGAGAAGAGTGATTGCTAATAACCACTGTATGTGGATTATAGTACAGTAATAAATAATTATCACCTAAGGTTATGTACATGGTGATTACCTCCCTACTAGAAATTACAGGAGGATAAATGTGAGTATGCACAGACGGGATTTCCAGCACTGCTGTCCAGATCACTGGGTGAGTCCATCGACTGAAACGTGCCATTCAAATACCAGAAGGCTCAAAGCCTTTTACTGACTGTCTTTGAGTGTCACACGATCCATCTCTCTCCCCCTTCTTCATGGGACTATCTCCGTGCTACTTCCCACACCCCTTTGCTCAGCCACATCACTTGCTATTTCCAGCATCTTTTTGCCTGTATCCCACGTGCCCCTGTGCCTGGTAGAGTTTAATGAGCTTCTGGTCAACTCAAGTGAAGCATTTGCTCTTCTTGGAAGCCTTCCCCAGGTCCTGTAAGCAAAACTGAGCACTCCTTCTTGTGATCTCCTGTGATAAAGATATTTTATATAAATATATATGCTATTTATATGTACATTTATGATATATAAATATCCTGAGATAAATGTGTTTATATATGAAAGGTGTGTGTGTGTGTGTGTGTGTGTCTGTGTGTGTGTGTGTGTGTGTGTGCTCAGTTGTGTCTGACTTATTGCGACCCCAGGGACTGTAGCCCGCCAGGTTCTGCTGTCCATGGGATTTCCCAGGCAAGACTACTGGAGTGGGCTGCCATTTCCTCTTCTAGGGGGTCTTCCTGACCCAGGGATTGAACCTGCCTCTCTTACATCTGCTGCATAGGCAGGCAGATTCTTTACTGCTGAGTCATCTAGGAAGCCCATTTATATATAACAAGTAAACAAATATTACTGAGTGTGGTAAGATTATATATAAATTTATATAATATATATGCATATACATATCATATATGTATATACTTACATATAAGTATATATACTATATAAATGTATAATTATATACATTTATATAGTATATATACTATAAATATATATACTAAGTATATAATTTATATAATATACAAATAAGTATATATATTATATAAATTATCTTATTACACTCAGTAATGTATGTTTGCATGCCTCATTCCTCAAAGGCAGACATTTGTCAAGTTAATCTTTGCACCTGGCAGTCAAGCACAGCTCACTTGAGAGGTAGTTTGGTGAATGAATGAATGAACATAATGCAATGATGGGAAAACTGTTTGAAGGAGAGACGCTAGGAGTATCCATATTCATTTCTGAGATTGTTCCTGGGCTTTAATACCCTTAACTGTGCAAGCTGTTTGGCCACTCCTGGTCACCTAATACAGCTGGATCTGCGAGTACTGGACAGTGCTCTTTCTTTCTTGTTTTCTGTCTTCTGCACAAGAGAGTTCCTCGAGGGGGAACCTGTGAGTTAGGTTTCCTGTATCTCCAGCCTACGCTGGCCATGGCACTGGCAGCTGCCCAATAAAAATGTGCTGAATGAATCAACACCCAGTCCTGCTGAACCACTGGTTCCACATGTACTTCAAAAACTCCCTCTATCCAAGTACAGGCTTCCCAGGGGGTGCCCAGTGGTAAAGAACTGGCATACTAATGCAGGAGACACAGGTTTGATCCCCGGGTCAGGAAGATTCCCTGGAGAAGGCAATGGCAACCCACTCCAGGATTCTTGCCTGGAAAATCCCATGGACAGAGGAGCCTGGTGGGGCTACAGTCCATGAAATGGCTAAAGAGCTGACACAACTTAGTGACTGAAGAACAACATCCATCTAAGTATTGCAAAGTTCTCGGTAATAATGGCAGAATAGGCACTTTCTTCATCAGACCTTCCAGATCAGCCTTCCAGGTATCCTGTGGCCATGCTGGTGGTCTTTTCTTCACAGGACACAAGGCCCAGGATATACCCAAAAGGTAAAAAGGTTGATTCATCCCATATTCACATTAAAAAAATTCATATTTAACGGCTGCTAAAATCCCAATTGGAATGTCATGATTCAACAGACAGGAATTTGAGCAAACTCCGGGCAATAGTGGCAGACACAAGGAGCCAGGCGTGCTGCAGTTCATGGGGCACAAAGAGCCAGACACAGCAACTGATCAACGACACCATTCCCAACAAGTAAAATGCCCTAATTTTTGCCAGCCACCCCTTCAGGAAATGTCCTTTACGGATTCTCTCTAAAATATGACATTCTTTGCCACTGATGGTATAAAACCCATAAAATTAGAAAAACCTGAGAAGCACTTGGAAAATGGTATTATTCTGATGCTCAACCTAAAAACGTTCATTTGTGAACCTTTTGCCACCTATCAGGAAATAGCTCGAACAATTTCACTTTAAATCTCCAGGATACTGGATCCGCTCAACTACATAACTGAGTATCATGTGGGAGTGACTGAACTCTAAATTTTAGCTTCACCAACTTCATACAGATTTTAATCTTCCTCTTACATCTGAGGAAGTAATACCCTGGATGTTTACAGAGTGACGTGAATACACTAGCGATCATTATCCTTGGTTTAACTTCTTTTGAAGCATTCCTGATCATTTCAAAGGGGCAAGATGTGAAAGTCTCATAGGCAGAGCTGACATTTTGAAAACACACACCAAAACTGACCGTTCTGGGGGCCACACCGGAAGGCGACATCTCGGTCCATCTCGGCTGAGTCCCGCCCGGAAGCAGAGGCTCCTCCCACCGGAAGTCCTGTCCTGATGGGAGGGGCCCGGAGTTAGTCTCCGCCCCCGACCGCCCTGTCTGGAGCTGAGCTGAGCACCGTGCCCTCCTTGCTCATCAGTGTAAACTTGGCTCCACCTGGTCGCGTTTGTTTAGTCTGGAGCCGAGTTGTCTGTCGCAGTTTCCTGGCTTGTATTATCCTCTGCAGATGGACTTGTGTCCTGGCTTCCGGCTGACTTGGGTTGAGCTGGCCAAGACCTTCTTGCCGACTGGACTGCGGCCTATCTCCCCAGCCCCTCACTGCATCGGACCACATGGCTGTGTCTGGAGCAAAAACCCGGAAGAGGGATTATGTTCACGGTCGCCTTCCCCACACCAAGCCCTTCACCTGTTGCAGAGGAGATGACAAATGCCTGGTCAATGGATGAAACCAGGCAGTAAGGGTCTCCCTCTCCCAAATGAAGACCCTACCTCTATTGAATGCTCCTTCTTTTTACACTCGACCTTCTCTGAGGTATCATCCTCACCAGCTCTCTCCACTTCCACGTTGCAAAAGTCCCAAGTTTCCTAGATGTCTTGTGCTTAAGATTCCCCCTCTGGGGCCCATCTGCTGAATCAGCCTTCTCAAATGGCAGAAATCCAGACTGACATCTCTTTTGCATCACAACTTAGGAAATTGTCCTTTGGACCGCTAGTCACCCACGTTGGGTCTCAGCCATAACCACTGACCTCTTTAGTTCAGTCATAAAGCTCAACCACCCCAGCCTCCTGCTCCTGGATCTGCCTTGAATGAGGATGGGGAAGCAAACCAGAGTTTCCATCCTGGTTTTCAGGCTTTATAGTGCTTTCTAGAGAGCATATGTTGCCCCTATGCAAGGAGAAGCGTCAGAGATGAGAATGGGTAGAAAAAAGCTGAGCCCTTCTGGGATACCTAATTAACCTTTGTAGAATCAATCTCCTCATTGGAAATATAGGTATTAAAAACTTTGCCTTAAAAGTTTGCAATTGATACTTAATAAAGTATTTTAAAAAGCACTGTACAGTGCTATTCAAATTAAGCTAATATTATCAAAAGTCTACCAAGGCCTTCATATGAAAGAGTCTACTAAATTCATTAATTTTAATACATCATCAAATGTATATAGGTCATGTCCAGTTCTGTGACCCCTTGGGCTGCAGCCAGACAGGCTCCTCTGTCCATGGGATTTCCCAGGCAAGAATACTGGAGTGGGTTGCCATGTTCTTCTCCAGGGGATTCTCCCAACCCAGGGATCGAACCTGTGTCTCCTGCATTGGCAGGTGGGTTCTTTCCCACTAGTATCACCTGGGAAGCCCAAAAGGAAATGATCATAGGAAAGTGAAATAGTCTTAACCATTCATTTTCTGAGACTCAAAAATGTTGCTTAAGTACTTAACAGTTAGGGAAAAGGGTTCACAGTTGTCTTGTGTTCTCACTGACTTAATTATGGGGTAGAATCGTCTTTCCATACCTGTCACTCCATTTCCTTCCGGTCAGCCTCTGAGCACAGAATTCCCAGCTTACTGAGAGGGACCCGGCAGACTCTGTGCTTGCAGGAGGCCGAAGGCAGCTGGGGCCCAGCAGGGTGTCAAGCCCCTCACTTCCGGATGCAGGGTGGGGCCACAGACGGAAGAGGGGGTGCGTAAGGCACAGGTGTGACAGCACAGCGCTAGCTCTGGGGTCTTGGAATCATAAAAAGATGCTAATTCCAGCAAAGAAAAAGAAAGCAGAGCTGAAGATGGAGCCAGAAGTCTAGTTAGTGTGCTGGGGTGGATAGAGTCCTGCGATTTTGTGAGCACATGGGTCCCTGAACCTCGTGAAACAGCAAGATGCATGGGCTGCTGGGTCTGGGAGACCGGCGCACAGGTTGCCTGGGTCAGTTTGGGCTGGTGAGTCGGTGGGGGGGCTAAACCTTTCTGCTGAAGCAGTGATGTCTGTTGGCGAAGGGTCTGGGGAGGACAGGGACCGATGCCTCTCTTGATCCAGACGGCCCACACCAGACTTAGCTCATCACAACCTCTCAACACTTGTGTCACTGCGACCAAAGAGACTTGTAAGTCACCTTGTGTTTACTTAAAGCAGCGGAGAAGAGGAATGACATGGAGGGCCTGGGAGGCAGACGGGGTGGAGACGGAGCGACCAAGACAGATGAGGGGTGAAATGTCAGCGCTCTGAGTGGCTCACACGAGGGGGGATGGCGAGTGGCAGAGATGCAGCTTGCGGCTGTTCCGTGTTAAGGGGCAGACACTACGCACGGTGAAAACAAAATAAAGGAAGAGAGCAGAGGGCCGGGGGTGGGGAAGACCGTGAAAGACCTGCAAGGCCAGGGCCTGTCATTCAATCATCTCCCGTCCGCTTCAGACGCCTGGGAAGACGGTGACTGATGGCGGAAAGAGAAAAGAGCATCTTCTCGAGAGGAAGAGGGAGATTCAAGAGCAAGAGGCGGTACAGAGATTAACCGCCATTTGAGGAAACATGTGGTAGAGATGCTTTCTGGATGTTTTGCCACATCAAATTCACCTCGAGTGAAAGACCGAGCCAGGGGTCTCTCTGCAGGGCGCAAGGACCTCTTGAGCCTGCCAGCATCTAGCTCAGCAGGCAGAGGCGTCACCAGGAGGCTCCATGTCCTGACCGCAGCCCCCCAAGCCCAGGCGGGTCCGAGAGCACGCTGCATCTTGTTCTGGCTCCCGGTCACCTGTCACCTTGCACCTTCCCAGGGAGAGAAGCGGATGGAAATATGGTCCAAGGAGAAAGTACTAATAGCACCCCTCAGAAAGATACAGGCTGCCCCTCCTCATCTAAATAATGGATTTACACTTAAGGGGAGGAAGACTGAGTCCTGCTTGGCTTAGAATCCTAGTTTAAGGTAATTTTAGGGTCTGTTGATATTGAAATTCCTCTGACATTCAGGGAGCAAAATGGTTCCCAAGGACAGTCCCGCTAGCCCTCCCACTCTGAAACCCTACTCCAAATAAAACCCGCATGAGTGTTAATTTCACCATATTCTTTTATGACAAAGTGGACTGATTCTCAGAGCTGCTGATGGAATGCTTTAATTTGCAAGCGGGCTTCCCAAGGCTGAGTAAAGCCTCCAGATGCAGGGAGAGTGGCTGCGTCGCTGTGCTTGGCCTGTTTAATGCAGGCAATATTGTAAACAGCACTCTGGGGGGAGGTTTCCGAAGTGCATTTAATTGCATTTTCCACTTCTGGTAACAGTAAGGGATTAAGCCGAGATGGCGTGTAATGGAGCCTGCTCCATCCTGCCACCTTAGAGGGGCAAGCATACAGAAATCCAGGACCGTGAGCTTGCAGGAAGAAACCCCATCGACTTTATTTGAGTAAGTCCATGAACAACCAAGAGCAAATACATTAGTCTACATTTTACGTTTTCTGGTGATCAGTTTGCAGTGTCAACCATCCACTGGTAACTCCTGTGAATGAAAAATAACTTCCCTCTCTAGTTTTCAGAACTAAATTCTATGTATTTTCTACACAGTATCATTTAAATTATTTATGTCATATTGATGAATCCAATATATAATAAGGATATTGGGAGGATGAGCTGGTTAGGTAGCATCACTGACTCAATGGACATGAACTTGAGCAAACTCTCAGAGATAGTGGAGGACGGGGAAGCCTGGCCTGCTGCAGTCCATGGGGATCACAAAGAGTCAGACAAGACTTAGCAGCTGAATGACAAAAAGGGCCTGGAGAAGCAGATGAGTTTTAATTTATTTTTTATTTGGTTGTTTGGGCTGTTATAACACCCTGAGGCGTAAGAAGGAACTCCTGTTGAGTTAATGAAGTGGGGTTAGATATTAATTTGCAGCATCCCTGCTGAGGTCACATTTTCTCAATGCTATACTTCCGTGTAGTTTCTATAGAAGAAAAGGGCCTACAGAGCCCTTTTCAGTGTGTGTCAAATGGTGTTATTCTGTATTCCTGTATTTAGTTTTATAACGTCTGGGCTACGTCAAGTAGATTAGAACTTGGATAGATTTTCTCAAAATGGAGTTCATTAAACCTTAACCTTGCCTATGTCAGAATCACTTGGATGATGGTTAGAAGTTAAAAAAAAAAAATGCATGAGTGCTCACCCATCAAGTTGTGTCTGACTCTTTGCGACCCCATGGACTGTAGCCTGCCAAGCTCCTCTGTCCATGAGACTTCCCAGACAAGAACACTGGAGTGGGTTACCACTTCTTCTCCAGGGGTCTTCCTGGTGTGGGGATCGAACCCTCATCTCTTGTATCCCCTGTATTGGCAGGCGGATTCTTAACCACTGAGCCACCTGACAAGCCCGGCCTCAAACCTTGAGAATTACAATTTGACTTTTCCCCAGGTGATTATTCTACACATGCAACTTGAGAGCTGCAGCTCTACAAAATCACTAGAGATGCTGTTTGGTCTGTGCATCCAGATTTTTATTGGTCCAGTAGGAAATTGTTCCAACAAGACTTGGCAAGGAGTCCCCAGATGGCATAAACTAGCATTTAGTACTTAAATTGGAAGAACACCAGGACTTTCCTGATCTTCTCCCATAATTTTGTCATAAGTATCAGTCCACGCCAATGGCAGACACCCCAAAGTCATCTTGGAAACACAGTCTTTCTGTCTAAAACTCAACAGCCCTCCAGTGTGTTCAGGATGAGCTGACTGCTGTAAACATCGCCCTCTCAGGGGCTCAGGGCGGTGCTGGATCTGGCCTCAACGGCCCTCCAGTATGTTCAGGATGAGCTGACTGCTGTAAACATCGCCCTCTCGGGGGCTCAGGGCGGTGCTGGATCTGGCCTTCCTGCTCTTGTTCAGAAAGCCAGGCTTTCTGCATATGGCGGCTCGGTTAAGTCCTACCCCTCAGAGTCTGCGTGGGACGCCACGACTTCCAGCGGGCAGATGAGGAGGACACAACATCACATCAGCCCACATTCCCTCGGCTGGAAATCAGTCTGAGGAGCTCACTTTACTCAAGGAAGCCTGGGAAACACAGGTTGGCTGGTCGCCCACCCAGAGGAAGTCCTGGGCCTGGTGAACCCAGAGCCGACTATGTCACACCAAGGACACGCAGCCTCCTTCCACCAGGAGAGAGTCCTTTCTGTTGTGTCCCTGGCCAGCCCCACACCACCACTGAGGCTCACCAGGCCTTTGCCACACTAAATGCATGATCATAGATTCCTTAGAAATTCAGTTTGATCATTAGACCTGTACATGTGTGTGCTCAGTCATGTCCAACTCTTTGTGACCCCATGGACTGTAGCTGCCAGGCTTCTCTGACCACGGAATTCTCCAGGCAAGAATACTGGAGTGGGTTGTCATTTCCTCCTCCTGGGGATCGCCCCAACCCAGGGGTTGAACCCATGTCACCTGCATCTCCTGCATTGGCAGGCAGATTCTTTACTACTTGAGCCACTTGGGAAGCCCATTAGACCAGTATCTGGTCTAAGTGCCCAGGATGGTGGATTGCATACAATAGGTACATAGTGTAAAGGGGTTCCTCAGTGCCTTTCCTAACACTTACTAAATCATAGTTACTGAAGATGGTGATTGCAGCCATGAAATTAAAAGACGCTTACTCCTTGGAAGGAAAGTTATGACCAACCTAGACAGCATATTAAAAAGCAGAGACATTGCTTTGCCAACAAATGTCCATCTAGTCAAGGCTATGGTTTTTCCAGTGGTCATGTATGGATGTGAGAGCTGGACCATAAAGAAAGCTGAGCACCGAAGAATTGATGCTTTTGAACTATGGTGTTGGAGGAGACTCTTGAGAGTCCCTTGGACTGCAAGGAGATCCAACCAGTCCATCTTAAAGGAGATCAGTCCTGGGTGTTCGTTGGAGGGACTGATGTTGAAGCTGAAACTCCAAAACTTTGGCCACCTGAT
>CM035276.1:76966918-77004367 GCA_020226075.1 Hydropotes inermis
AAGGGGGTGACAGAGGATGAGATAGTTGGATGGCATCACTGACTTGATGGACATGGGTTTGGGTGAACTCTGGGAGTAGGTGATGGACAGGGAGGCCTGGCATGCTGCGGTTCATGGGGTCACAAAGAGTTGGACATGACTGAGTGACTGAACAGAACTGAACTGAACTGAAATGAACCATATTATAATTTTTTGTTTTTGTTGCTGTGTCCGCCTCTAGTTTTTCAGCATAGCAGAAAATGTCTTTGCTTTTTGCATTTCTAGTGCCCAAGTGCTTAGTAAAAACAGAGATGAGGTCTCTGGGCTAAAAGTTCAATATCTGTCACTTATTGGCTGTTTAACGTACCTCTGTCTCAATCTTCAAACATTTATAATGAAGATGAAAATCCTTCTTACTTTATGGGGCTGTCTGAGAAGTAACTGGGCTTCCCAGGTGCTGCTTGTGGTAAAGAATCCACCTGTCAACACAGGAGACACAAGAGATGAGGGTTCGATTCCTAGGTTGGGAAGATCCCCTGGTGGAGGAAATGGTGACACCCTCCAGTATTCTTACCTGAAGAAATGCCATGGACAGGGCAGTCTGGCGGGCTACAGTCCATGGGGTTGCAAAGAGTCAGACAAGACTGAGCACTCACACACGCTTGAGAAGTAACAGGTACGAATACTTAGCAGAGCGTCTGGCAAATAATAGACAATGACTGCTGCTTGCCACGAGCCTTAGTGCTGGGACATGCGGGTGAAAGTTTGATGAGGGGACATGTGAGACAGAAAAGGCTGGGAAACTCTAGCGGGATTCAACACAGCCATTCAGTTCAGCAAAGGCCTCCAGGAAATAACTTTGTAGAAATAACTTTTTGAATTTAAGCAGATCATGAAACAACTACCTCGAAGGTTTAGAACTGTGTAAAGGAATACAAACAAATGGCATTTTAAAATGTTATTGACAAGGGTGTAAATGCTCCCAGGAAGACCATATATGCTCCCAATTTAATTGTTTTAAATCAAAAGATTTCACATTCATTTTTAATAGTGCAAAATGTAAGTCCCATTTAGGAATTAACATACCTGAGCTCTAATATGTTAAGGTGGGATTGGGAATAGTGGCAACAAAAACATCTGATAAATTATCTAGGAAACCAAAGTTTTGATTCAAAATTCAGAGCTAAAGTCTGAATGCTGCTTAATGCTGCATTTAAAAGATCAGAAAAAATATGCAGTGTAGCTGTTAACAAACTCATGCCCTTTAATATCCGTAATTATTAATACTTCAAAGAATATTTGAATTTGCTCAAGCCTGGTTAATAAGAAAACCTTCTTTCTTTCTGCTCTGGACAAATTAAGCATTAACCAGGCATTTCTCATAACAATATTTTGTTGTGAGTCATAATATGGGTTTTTCATCCCAACACAGCAAATGTTTTTATGTCTGTGTGTGCACAACCTCAGATGTACGAGAAGAATAAGTGAACTGTGTGATTCAATGATATGTTTTGGAATTTAGACTCAGTGACATTGACCTGCTTATTTCTCCACCTCCTCCAACTCTACCCCAAGTATGACTTGACATACTGAAGGAAAAAAGCAAAACAAAACAGCTCATGTTAATAGTTAAGAGAGTTGGTCTTTTAAAATGTTAGGTTGACCTTTTCCCTAGGAGAATGGATACTCCTAGAATACTCCTGTGTCCCTGCTCTGAAAGAGATAAGATGTCCCCAAGGATAAACACTGCGATGGAGACAAGAATTCCTAAGAATATGAAAATCGGTCGACTCTTAAATTGCTAGTGAGATCAAAAGACAGGGCTTCGGTCTGCTGGCTCCCAAACTGCACGGGGGTGGATGGGACGGGGAAAGGGGGAGGTTTCCTCTAGTCTCGGGAGAATAGAGTCAGGTAAGTGCTGTAATAAAGAGAAGATCTGATCTAAAACAGGACCAGAAGAGCAGTCATAGACTTCAAGGGCAGAATTACTGCCTCCCCTGAGCCTGCGCAGAACCACCCCACAGGAAGCACCGGGTTTCCACACTGCTATTCCCACATGACACGAGTGGTAAAGAAGCTGCCTGCCGACGCAGGAGAGCGCGAGTCCGACCCCTGGGTTGGAAAGACGCCCTGGAGAAGGAAATGGCAACCCACTACACAGAGGAGCCTGGTGGGCTCCGGCCCCTGGGGTCGCAAGAGTCGGACACGGCTGAGCAACTGAGCCTTAGCCCGTTCTGTTCTCTCCAAGCTCTCGGTCTCTCTCTGTTTTTCTCCCTCTCTCATCCTGTCTCTCCAGGCCGCCCTTCTCCTGAAAGTGGTCGTTCCCCATGCGAGTCGCTCACCAGTGAGGTTCTGGCTCGCTTTGGTCTGCTTGCTCTGTGGTCTCCCACGTGCAGTTCCCACCAGACCTTGACCTTGATGTGTGCGGCCCGAACAGCCTCAGACCAGCAGGCTGGCTGCTTGTCCTAAAAGTCGATGAGGTGCCGAGGGCTGCCTTCTTGATAAAATAAGGTGCGTGCATGCTCGGTCATGTCCTATTCTTTGTCACCCTCCCCTGGACTGAGCCCGCCAAGCTCCTCTCTCCATGGGATTTCCCAGGCAAGAATACTGGAGTGGGTTGTCTTTTCCTTCTCCAGGGGATCTTCCCAACTCAGGGATCGAAACTGCATCTCCTGCTTTCGCAGGAGAATTCTTACCACTGAGGCACCTGGGAAGCCTAAAATAAGATGGTGTGAGTCTCTTCACGTTACATATTTTCAGATTAATTCCTACCAACCTCCACTTAAATCCTGAAGCAATTGTGGGAGTGAATTGTATGCATCTTAAGACAGTCTACACAGATCAAGTGTAATGTGGCCAAAGCTGTCTGCTCAGTAGGAATCAATCATGCCTTGTACAGAACCCAGGTGTTGTGCCCTATAGAACTTTACACATTGGACTTGGGAAACTCTTTGAGACTTGAGTTTTTCATTCATGACAGCTCACCCAGGCAGTGAGAAGGCAGACCTCAATGTGTTAGAAGACATGTTGTATCCCAGACACGTTTGTTTTCTGCACTATGAAAGTCTATTGTTAAGTTGTGTCCGACTATTTGCAACCCAACGACTGCAGCCTGCCAGGCTCCTCTGTCCATGGGATTCTCCAGGCAGGAATACTGGAGTGGGTTGCCATTTCCTTCTCCAGGGCATCTTCCTGACCCGGGGATGGAAACTGCATGTCTTGCATCTCCTGCATTAGCAGGAGAATTCTCTACCACTGAGCCACACAAAGGTGTTTCTACACATGGAGATGATATAATAGTTGTGGTTAGTAATCACTGGACACTGCTCTATCCCAAAGGGTTTTTGAAATCCTTTCTGAGCATTTCCCCAGGGCTCCTCTTGATAACTCTAGGAGCTCGGTATTATCTTTATCTTTATTTCTAACTGAAGAAATGAAAGTGAAAGAGACGTGACAGACGCATGTCAGGTTCCAGAGCCGGGTAGGTACATTGCTATTTCAACACTCGGGTGTCACAGCTCAGATATTTTATCATTATGCCAGATATCATTTAACTGTATATGTCAGCCTACTGCATACAATATTTCCTGAGCATAAATGATGTTCCCGGCACCACTTTAGGTCGCAAAGACACAGGAATGACTGCAAGCCACAGAAAGTCCTTAGAAGCTCCATCCTGGTGAGCCTGCAAATCATAAAAATAGCTAACACTTACTGAACATGCTATGTGCTAATGATAAAGTAATCTTACACAATTTAGAAACCATTCTTAGGATTTTTAATTCCATTTGAAAAATAAGGCAAAGTGTTACATGTCAATTGCACTTGGAGGGCATTATGGTAAGTGAAATAAGTCAGACAAATACTGTATGATATCACTTATATGTGGAAACTAAAAAACACAGCAAACTATTGTTGCTCATACTGAGTGAATATGATTCAGACTCACAGATAAAGAGAACTGTATCTCTCTAGTGGCTGACTCGTGAGTGAGATAGACGGGGGAGAGGCAAACGGGGATCGAGGAGTGAGAGGTACAAACTATGATGGAGGAAATAAGCTACAAGGATATACTGTACCTCGTGGGGAATATAGCCAATATTTTATAATTATATAAATGGAGCAGAATCTTTAAAATTTATGAATCACTATATTGTACATCTGTAACTTAGTGATATTACTGTGCATCAACTACAACATTTTTTTTAAAAAAAGATTGGTCTATTTGAGACACCAGGGGCAGGGCAGGAAAAAGGACAGGCTGGGATGTTTATGGAGAGAGTAACATGGAAACAAATACATTGCTATATACTCTACTATATATAATATACATAACCACTGGGAATCTGCTATGTGATTCAGGGGACTCAAACTGGGGTCTGTAACAACCTAGAGGGGGTTGGATGGGGAGGCAGGTGGGAGGGAGATTCAAGAGGGGAGGGACATGTATACCTATGGCAGATATTTGATATTTATTGACACTGGCAGATATTTGGCAGAAATATGTTGATATTTGGCAGAAACCAACACAATATTGTAAAGCAATTATTCTCCAATTAAATAAAGTTAATTATTAAAAAAAAAAGATTGATCTGTTTGGCACTCGCTTTTGTTACAGCCCGTCCCTGTGTGCGAAGCTCAGAAACAGTCAGGGTGCTCGGAAGGACAGGCCACGAAGTCTGAAAGGACAGGGAAGAGACACTGCCAGCCTCTTCACACATCGGCTCCAGGACCGCGCCGGGGCAGGATGGGGCTGATGAAGGCTCTAGGGTCCAGCGGCCCAGACGCAGCCGCTGGTGCCCAGGAGATGCTCCACCAGCCGACACTAACCCGAGAGCATCTGCATTTGCAAAGCGACTTAAAGCCCACCCGCTTCTCCAGCCTTTGATCCCTAAGTCTGCGCCCTGTTTGAAGCTGGCGGGAAACCCGTTTCTCATAGAAGCCCTTAACCTGGCCGTGGTTCCCTGGTAGCGCAGACGGTAAAGAATCTGTCTGAAACGCGGGAGACCCGGGTTCGATGCCTGGGTCGGGAAGATCCGCTGGAGGAGGAAGCGGCACCCCCCTCCAGTGCTCTTGCCTGGAGAACCCCACGGCCCAGGAGCCTGGGGGCCAGACTGAGGCTCACGCACGGGCCGCGCCCCGGATGCAGGCCCGCCGCCGGCCTCGCGGCAGCTTTCACCGCGCTCTGGGTGAAAATTGGGGTGGAAAAGGGGGTGTGGGGGCCCCGCCCGCTGCCCTGCTCTCCTGAGGATCCTGCCTCAGCTCTGCCGGCCCTCGGCTTGGTAAGAGTGTCCCTTCTACCTCGATTCCTCCTCTGCCATACGGCGCCTGTGCCGAGGCACCGGCTCCCCTTGCAGGACCGAGAAAGAGCGGCGCGCAAAGGCGCCCGGGGCCGCGGGAGACCCACGCCACCGCCTCTGTTTCGGGTTTCCTGGAACACAGGAAACTGCGGAAAGGGTCTGGATTACAAAACGAAACCCACGCGTTGCTTTGTTTAGGTTGGTCTCGTCTGTGTCCTTGGTTTGAAATGCAGGAGTTAGGAAAAATCAGTAATTGAATTTGAAGCGATTTAAATTACAGGGATCATAAATCAAATATCTGCCTTAAGCCACAATACACAGAAATTAATCCAAGAAGGATACTGGTAGCCAGTCGTCGTCTCTCCTATGATGTCTCATCCAATTCGAAGATGAAGAGTAAAACCAAGAAGAAAACAGTAACTCCAGATTAAACAACAGTGATTGCACGTGTAATTAGAACTAACCATTTCTTTTCATTTATAGAACATACTCCGATGACCTCTGAGGCTGGTGGCAGGATAAGACATTAATTTATAATTATGCTTTGATAATGAAAAATTGAAATGACTATTAATTCCCTTCCAATCCAAGAAACGCGACTGATAGTTAAATTATGAGGCGTTGCTGCCCTCTGCTGGTATATTTTGATATAACATATCTAGAAAAGATTTTGATGTGTCACTTGCATAGTCGTGTCCAACTCCGTGACCCTCTGGACCGCAACCGCCAGGCTCCTCTGTCCATGGGATTCTCTAGGCAGGAATCCTGGAGTGGTGGCCATGCCTTCCTCCAGGGGATCTTCCAGACCCAGGAATAGAACCTGGGTCTCCAAGTTTCTTTAATAAGAAGCCAAATTTTAAAAATCATTTTACATGTTGGAAATGAACGTTTTCCTTTATGAATGTACACTTATTCTATTAAAAAATCACTATGTCACATGGCTTCTTTCCATTAAAATGGAGGATAAATCTTTTGAAACCCAGATATAAATTAATGAGCCAGAAAATGCAGAAAACATAATGCTGGCTGTTAATATCATGCATTTATACGACATTTTCAAAGAGCGCTTAGCACATGTCTTCTCATTTAGTGTTCCATTATCCCCAGGAGGAAGCAAATCATTATATTTTATTTGTTCAACTTCTTAGGTCTGTGGGTGCAGCTGGTAGTTAATTTTTCCAAAAGCAAGTTCTAGACATTTAATGATTTCTGATCAGTTATGTGTCTCTTCCCACAATACCAGCAAGCCACAGCGCCTAAACATCAGTAAACAAGGGTCGAACTCTCCTGGAATAACCCCGACCCCATTCAGAACCACAGGGACAACTACACAGTTTAGGGGTGTCCACCATTTCATCTCATTTTTAAAATGAAAATTTTGGATCCAAAGGTGAGATGAGGCATCATTTAGAGTGATATATGGTTTATGATCCACTTCAGCATTGACACATGTTCCAAATCAGAGTTTACTTCTTTATTTTTGTATCTAAAAGAGAAAATTGCATCTGTCCTTTGCTTAAGCACCCGAGGGATCCCAGAACGGTTGTTGTGCTCTGGTTTATATCCAGGACTGCACAGAGCGAAGTCCAGAGAGGGGATATTTGCTTTGCATTTGTGCAAGAAATTTCCAGGGTTTTGTTTATGTTTGCTCATTTGTTTTGTCTTCTGAAAACTTCACATTTTTAGGGCATGCGTGTGCGTGCTCAGTTGCTTCATTTGTGTCCAACTCTTCGTGACTCTGTGGACTGTAGCCCACCAGGCTCCTCTGTCCCTGGGATTCTCCAGGTGAGAATACTGGAGGAGGTTGCTATTTCCTTCTCCAGGGGATCCTCCCGACCCAGAGATCGAACCTGCCTCTCCTGGGTCTCCTGCGTTGCAGGCAGTCTTTAACCACTGAGCCACCGAGGAAATCCTTTGAGGGCATGTGGAAGGATATTCCGACTACATATTCAGGTCATTTCATTAATAAGATTCACCTGGGGGGCGGGGAGGTGCAGCAAACCAATAGATAAGCCTCACTGTACTGCGGGGGTGGGGGAATTGGTGGGCAGTTGCCTTTTATATGTCTTATTTTATAAAGCCCCAGAGTGTTCTCATGTTAAAGTGTTTTACAGCATTTTGTTTTAGAGCTTAGTAACTGAGGCAAAAATCAGAGCAAACTCCTTCTAGCTGATAGCAGCTCACATTCTGCTCCTAACAGAGTGAGCTCCTGGAAGAAACCTTCATCCTCTGACTCTGTGGACCGAGACACATGCAGCGAAAGCCTTTGGTGACCCAGGCTCTCTGGAGACAGAGGGTGTCCTGGGCTGAGTTGACTAGACGTGCCTGTGCCTTCCAAGGGCCTGGTCATGGCAACTGTTATACAGCAGACAAAGAGACACATTTACAGTGGGCTAAAGCACCTGGTGGTTAAAGGACCCACCTGCCAAAGCAGATGTAAGAGACACAGGTTTGATCCTTGGGTAGGGAAGATCCCGTGGAGAAGGGAGTGGCTACCCACTGCAGTATCCATGCCTGGAGAATCCCACGGACGGAGGAGCCTGGTGGGCTACAGTCCATGGGGTTGCAAAGGGTCAGACACAACTGAGCACACACACACACACACACACACACACACACACACACACACACGATAAGACCCTGGAGAAGCAAAGACGAGAATGACTATTGAGAGAACTGGCAGGGTCACCAGACCGTCAGACCATGGAGGGAAGGTCTCCGTGCACACCTGTTACCACATTTCATCACATCTCAGGTGCAAGGATTGTAAGATATATTGATAGTGTGTGGACCAGCAAGAAAAACAACCTGGCTAACTAAACCATCACCCAATGCTTTCTTTCAACTTGAGTCTGGGTTTAAACTTATCAGAAGAGATTATTCTTGATATGGTTAGATATCAGTTCAGTTCAGTTGGTCAGTCATGTCTAACTCTTTGCAGCCCCATGGATGGCAGCATGCTAGGCTTCCCTGTGCATCACCACTCCCAGAGTTTGCTCAAACTCATGTCCATTGACTCGGTGATGCCATCCAACCATCTCACCCTCTGTCATCCCCTTCTCCTCCCACCTTCGATTGTAAAAATCATGACATCTCTGGCTGAAAGTAAATAGGAAAATGTAAGCAACATAAATGGAGGTGATTTGAAAATGTTCACATGTTCAGAGTTCAGATGGGAGTGAGTGGAATAAGAAGAGATATAGAGACCTGGGTTAGACCTTGTGGAGAGCTTGTTTCTGGATGACAGAGCAGTGGGACGGCAGGTGCAAGTGGACACGACCGGAGGTGAGTGACAGGAGGGGCGGGGGCATGTGGGCCATCAGAGGAAGGGCAGGGGGCATGGGGACTGGAGGTGAGTGAGAGGAGCAGGAGGGACGCTGGTGACAAAGACCCGGCGGAGCATGGAGCGGAGGGAGGCGGAGGGGAGGGGTCCAGGAGCAGCACCCCTGAGAAGGGCCTGGGGACATGGGCCGGGACTGGGTGTATGTCTTTCTCTGATGAGAGGAGGGACCCACCCTTTGGACACTCAGCAAGAGGAGCCGACGGGGGAGGGTTTCGAGTCAGATGAGAAGACCACACGGTTTAGGATTTAGGGTTTCCGTCTGATGTTTCTCAACCCCTCAGCTGAACGGGAGGCCAAGTCACTGGCTGAAATGGAGGATTTGAGAGGAGGAGGTTACTGGAGGTTTGAGAATTGAGGAAGGCTATCAAATCATCTTTGCGAATGAGCAAATGTTATCTGAGTAGAAATGATGTCGTCCTGTTGGACAGATTGCAGGCCCCCCGGAGCCCGGGGCTTATGAAATCCTGTGGGCTGGATGGAGCCAGCAACTATTTCCCACATGGGGACAAGCCAGAGATGCATGTTTTTCCCTGTGTTAGAGTTTGCCCAGCAAAGACCTTTGGAGACACATCAAGAGAGGCAGACTGATGGCAAGGAAATCATTGCAATAAGTACTGGCTCACACTTTCAGAGCACTTACTATGTGCCAAGCTCTGTCTCAGCCACCATGGGGTTGCAAAGAGTCGGGCACGACTGAGTGACTTTCACTTCACTTCACTTGCGAGGCCTTTGGAATAAAACATGGTGACCGACACCGCATTCCTGCTGCCCATTTCCATAATCTCACCTCCTTGCCTGTAGCATCTGAGTGTTCCCACCGGCTTCATCACTGAGCTCATCACTTCGATGATCAAGGTGCCCATTTCAGTGGACGCCCATCCCATCAGCCTCAGCTATAGATCAGTTGCAGGCAGTTGCCCAAGAGCTTTTGAGGATGCTGTTTTTCTCACCTATGCCTTTCTAACGCCTTAGTAAACTGAGTGTGTCTGGGGCCCTAATAGTTGACATCATAAAGGAGAAGGTGAAATGTTTGCACATGACGCTGTTCCCCGACACTGTTACTTCCCCAAGCTTTTAGATTTCCGCCTCTGCATTCTGGCAGCTCTAAACTTCAGCCCCGTTAAATGCAGGACAACGTCCCATCCAGGCATCCAAGTGGACTGTTTCATCTACTTCCAGCTACTTGAACTATCACATTAAATTCAAATTCCCAGGGAAGTGTACCCTAAGCTATAAGTGTGGGCTGAGCCAACGTTTTATTGGTCTTGTGGGTCTAGCAATCTGAGAATCCATTCCCACACATATTTGCAACTTTTCTGCCAGTATAAATTGGCTGATTTAGCAATGATTGGTGTGTACAAGTTATCTCCTCCAAGATTAAACTTTGCACTACCGCACACGGAGTACGCTGGAAGATGCTTGTATGCATGAGCCTGGAGGAAGGATAATGTGGTAACCCCATCCACACTCTGCCCCCGCTGAGATCTCACGGGGCCATGAAGCTCCTTGGGCAGCCTCCTCAGATGGGGGGACAAGGGCCCATCTGACGGCCAGAGGGTACCCTACAGAAGCTGGCGTTCAAGACGCAGGTTCATCCCCATCCAAAATCTCTCAGTCCCACTCTTTATTCAGCCTCTTTCTTACCTCATGTAAGAAATTTAGCAACTGTGCGGTCAACTTGCTTTGTAAGTGACAACCTAAATAACCCACTGTCTCAGTGGAGTTTGTAACGAGGCTCCACTGTGGCTGTAAGAAAGAAGACAACTGAAAGAATATCAGTGCATTGTTTTTTAAGCTGTTTATTTTTGGTCCTGGGGGTCTTCATCACTGGTTGCGGTGAGTGGGGGCTACTCCCCAGTTTCCGTGTGCAGGCTTCTCCCTGCAGGGACTCCTCCTGTTGCCAAGCAGAGGCTCTAGGACATGGGCTGTGGTCTGCAGGTTCCGGAGCACAGGCTCAGGCAGTTGTGTCTCACAGGTTTAGCTGCCCTGAGGCAGGTGGACCCTTCCCAGACCAGGGGTCGAACCCGTGTCCCCAGCGCGGGCAGGTGGATTGTTAACCACTGGACCACCAGGGAAGTCCAGAAGACGACATTTTTAAAGCCACTAATTTTCGGACTTACATTTCTCTGACTACAGAGTGGGGAGTTTAAAGCCCTGCCCCATCTTTTTCTTTAAGATCTCCACTGTAGTCAGTACTACAAATTCCAGGCCACTGCCCTTGCAGTCACCATAGACGAATAAATACTGTGATAGTTAGAGGTACACATGCTTTGCATCCAGGTACCTTGCCTTTAACCAACAGGTCATCCTGAGCATCCATGGGTAGAAATGTCCCTTGGCACATTAACACATGCAGAATTGTTTTGAATAGATACATTTGGGAACTTTCAACTTTAACTGCTAAGCAGATTTTTTTTTTTTCACTAAATGAGTTCTCAAAAACTTTTGTATACTAAACTGCAATATATATACAATTTTCCCCCAGACAGTCTCACTGAAGGAAGGTTCCTTGGCACAGACTTAGGAAATAGGACTCTGGTCTACGTCTTGTTTGGCCCCCTTTGATGTACTTGGATTAAATTCTTGGAATGGCTCCCTGTGTTAGTTTCTATTGCTGTATAAGAATTTCCCATGAATGCAAGAGCTTAACAAAGTCCATCTCTTCTATCATATTTTCTATGGGTGAGGAAGCCAGGTGTGCTCAAACTAGGTCCACTTTGGGCTCTCAAAAATCATCAGTGAAGTGCTGACTAGGGAGGCGGTACCGAGGTCCACCTGGAGAGGAACCAACTTGGGTTCGCAGAGCGGGACCGAGGACTTGGGTCTCTTGGCAACTGCTGCTCAGAGGCCGCGGTCAGCGTCCGGAGGCTGCCTCCAGCTCCTCGCCTGTGGGCTCCCCAACACACGCTCCCCCGGGAGTCAGGAGGTCAGATGATCAGCTATATCACAGCATCACATCATCATATCCACTCAGGCATGCACATCTGTCACCTTTCCACTATTCCGGGGTAGGAAGCATGTTACAGGACTCTCCCCCAGCCCCTACATACATACTCGGAGGAGGCAATTACCTGAAACAGTGAAACAGGAGACAAGGTTCCCGTGTAGGCACCTCAGGAGTAGGCACCTCACTTGAGGGGCAGGGTTAGGTTTATCCATGCTATGCATGAGCCTGACTGTCGAGTTTCCATTTACGCGTGCCTTCAGGAAGACGCGACGAGACGTGGCTCCATCGTAGCCCACTCAGCAGACCCATCTGCTTTCTTATCGTTTTCGTTCCGCTGTCCCCGTTAGCAACTCTGTCCCCTTGGGCCAGCTCTGGCTTCAGTTCTAGATGCAGAAAGGCACCAGGGAGGCAGGGAAATCAGGACAGAGTCAAGTTGTGGGACACGGAGGTGCCAGGGGAAATTTAGACCCAGGAAATTCTGCAGCACTCCGCAAAAGGAACTCTCCAGGGGAATCCAGAAGACTTACCCCTGTGACCCAGCTGGCATCCTCTTCATGTGGCAAACATTGGCAGCTGTCAATAGTCCGCTGTGCAAACAATATTTCTAGAAACCAACCATTCAGGTCTAGTATGACAGCACATTTTAAAATTTAAGCCCTGCTTTCCCCAAGCTATTTCTGTTTTTCGCCATGATTTGTGAGTGCCCAGGAAATATCATTTTTAATATTAAGCAAAGCAACTGTCGTTGATATGGTGAATCAGGTGCCAAAAGCACAGGGAACACACACCAAAGCCAAACAAAAATGACTTGGGGTGACTCACCACCTCTCTGCTTTTCTACCCCCATTAGCATGGATAGTTTTTACCATCTGAGCCCCCAGGGAAGTCCCAGCATGGAGAGTTAACAGCATTTTTATTGACATTTCAAAGCAGCATTTGTACAAAAACCCACCCAACGCGTAAAACTCAGTGGTGTGTGTGGTGTTCTCCTCTTTGAAAAATACCTTCTTAACTAATTTGCTTTGTTCTTTCCAGGATACGCCCCTTCCCTTGTGAGTAACTTGGAGCTCAGTGGCCCATTCGGCTCCATGCGGTGCTTCTGTTGGTCCATCATCTCATAACACTGCAGTACCATTGCCTCTACATGGAGAATAAAAAAGTGACTCCGCCAACATTTGCTGATAACATTCTCTCTCCTGACCACTGGGCAGCTCATTATTCTCTAGGTAGAACCGGGAACATTAAAAAAAGATGTTTGTTATTTTACATAAACTTTTTTTTAACCTGAAACTATTTTTTAATTTTGTGTATTATTTTACTTAATTACTTATATTTAATTTTGGTTGCACTGGGTCTTCGTTGCTGGGTGGGCCTTTTCTAGCTGCGGATAGTGGGGGCAACTCTCTAGTTGGGGTCCAGAGGCTTCTCACTGCAGTGACTTCTCTTGTTGCCGAGCTCAGACTCTGGGACACAGAGGCTGCAGTAGTGGTAGGCTGTGGGCTCCGCAGTCGTGGTTCCCGGCTCTAGGACACAGGCTTCATAGCTGTGGTGCATGGGCTTTGTTGCTCTGTGGCATATGGGGTCTTCCCGGATCAGGGTTCAAACCCAGGTCTCCCGCTCTGGCAGGCAGATTCTTTACCACTGAGCCACCAGGGAAGACCACATTTTTTAAGTTAAAAGAAAAAAGATTATGCATCTATCTTTGGTTCCAAAAATCAAGTAAAGAAAACAGAATTGGGATCACTTGGGAAAATTAAATGTTTCCTTAAAACAGGCATTTAGGAAGTTATGGGAATCTCCTGGTTGCCCCCACTGGGGTGACTTCAGGGAACCTTCCCTCCTGCCTCTGATGACCCACGCGGTCACTGAGCTGCATGCAGAGCTGTGATGGGACATTCCGTAAGTTCCTGTGTCCTTAGCAACAGTGTGGGTGTTCTCCCTTCTAATAGAGTGCCTTCTGGAGAGCGGTCATTTTCTCTTGTCAGTTTTGAGAGAATGAACCCCAATCACTACACTCCTGGGCACAAGATAATTTGGTCCTTGGCCAATAACAGACCAAGACCATAAAGTGAGGAGCACAGTTCCCAGTCCCTTTCAGCCACGTGCCTGTAGCTTTCATCACTATAAACCTGTCACAATGGGAGATCACGTCTATCACTCACCCTGACCAGCGCCCTGAACAATAGGGTGCATGCTTGCCTGTTAAGTCGCTTCGGTCGTGTCCAACTCTTTGCAACTCCATGGACTGCAGCCTGCCAGGCTCCTTTGCCCATGGGATTCTCCAGGGAAGAAGACTGGAGTGGGTTGCCTTGTTGTCCTCCCAGGGGATCTTCCTGACCTCAGAATCGAACCGGCATCTCCTGTGTCTACAGCACTGGCAGGCGGGTTCCTTACCACTAGCACCACCTGGGAAGCCCTTGAACACTAGGGTAGTCTATTTCAACTAACGTCAACTGGTTTTCCTAGGAATTCCACAGCCTTGAATTATGATCACATTTAAACAGTATTGAACCCAAATTCTCATTCTAGGAGACTTGACAACTACTAAGCTGTGGGTAGAACACTATAAATAAATTCACTAATCCTGAGCATCAAAAGGTAAGAGCTGAAAAAAGGGAGCTCCTTTTATGAGACAATTTTACTGCATTTCTCCTGTATTCCTAGCAACTAAAAGCGCAATTTCCTGTTTGTTTTTTTTTTTTTCATTTAAAACTAAAATTGAGTTTTATGTTTCATCAACCCAGGCACCTTCCCAGGTTGAGAGCAGAATTAAATGAAATGTCCTGTAAGGAGAAAAGGACTTGGTGTTAGAAAAATCACGCTTGTGAGTTAGAGGGGTGGGATGGTGGTGGTGGTGGGGTATATCTATACAGACAGCTGAAACCAACACAACATTGTAAAGCAACTATCCTCCAATTAAAAATAAGCAAATAATACTTTTAGAATTTTAAAGAAAAGAAATAAAGCCTCATATTGTTAAAAAAAAAAAAAAAACAGTGAAGGGGGTCTTCCTAGGTGGCTCAGTGGTAAAGAATCTACCTGCAATGCCAGAGACCTGGGTCTGATCCCTGGGTCGGGAAGATCCCTGGAGGAGGGCATTGCTACCCACTTCTTCCCTGGAGAATCACGTGGACAGAGGAGCCTGGTGGGTTGCAGTCCATGGGGTTGCAGAGTCAGATAAGACTTAGGGACTAAACAGCAACGATAACAACAACAAAGAAACACAGCTGAACCCAAGCACCTGGGTTGACTATTTGTGTGACCTCGATCCACTTCCACACTCTCTCTGAGACTTCAACCACCTCCAAAATTTTAGGTTAAAAAGGATCTCTTAATCGGGTTTGTTGTGAGAACCAGAAATGAATTATGAAAAGTGGCTGACAGATACTGTCTCCCTTTAAGCCTTCTTTGTCCTGCTGGGACAAATGACTCATCTCCCCCAGAGGTCTTCTTTGCCAAAGCTTTAATCATCATCATGTTTAGAAGGTAGACGTGGCTTTCCCACATTGTCCACTTCACCTGGATTGATACGGCCGGGGGGTTACCAGAAGGACAAGAAAGAGCCCTGGGTCTTGGGATGAACCACAGCTGAAGTGCCCACTGGGTGTGGAAGGGAGCAAAGTGTAAACTTGTGTAGAAATTGTGCGTCTGCCTTTTCGAGTGAACATCACCCTAACCTGGAGCACGCTGCTGGGGAGTGGTCCCTCCAGGATGCCTGCTCAGGTGTCCAGTCGCGCACAGGCTGGCCGTGGTCCTGACTCTATTCTTCCTGGCTTCTTTATTTGATGAAAAGTCACTCTCGAAAATTGAGATTCCTTTCTGATTTTTCTTTTCCTTTTGCCTTTCACTTGTCTTTTGTCAGTCATGCTCAGAAAAATGATCAAGCCCCGTTCATTCTACATCATAGTATTTCTCCAGTTCACCCCTCTTCTCTGCCTCCTTTGCTGTTGACTGGTGCAGATTCTCATCGCATCTCGTCAACATTACAGTCCCTTCCTGCCCTCAGTCTGCACTCTCTTCTTACTGCCTCCAAGTGAAAACGTTTTCATGCATAAATTTCCTTGTGCTTCTGCTTAGTTGCTAAGTCATGCCCAACCCTTTGTAACCTAGTCGCTCAGGCATGTCTGACTCATGGACTGTAGCCCGCCAGGCTCCTCTGTCCATGGGATATGTCAAGCTAGAATACCGGAGCGGGTTGCCATGTCCTTCTCCAGGGGATCCTCCCGATCCAGGGATCCCGCTACTTTCTCTTGTGTCCCCTGTGACTTCACCCACTGGGTCACTGGGGTTGCCCATAAAGCTCATTCTGCGGTATTATTTTTTAAAACATTTCCTCACAGCTTTCTCTTACATTGGGGGTCAGATCCAGACTTCCAGGCTGGGTTAGAGGCCCACCTCTTGTCTCTCCATCCGTGAGGCTCGCCTGTATTTCTCTGTGACCTGCAGGAAGCTTCCTTCAGTTCCCATGTCTTTGCACGAGACCACAATTTCCATCTACACTCTGACTGTTTGACTCCTACTTGATCATTTCTTGTTTGGTATTCATTTATTTGGCTGTGTTGGGTCTTAATAGTGGCACACGGGGTCTTCATTTCCTCAGACGAGATCTTTCATGGAGGTGCACAGACTCTCTAGTTGCAGTTGGAGGACTTAGTTGCTTCGGGGCTTGTGGGATCTTAGTTCCCTGACCAGGGATCGAACCCACATCCCCTGCATTGAAAGGCAGACATTCTTAACCACTGGACCACCAGGGAAGTCCTTGAATTGATTACTAAGATGTGACTTTATCTGTGGAACTTTCATTTCCACCAACCAGAGTGAACTGTTCCATAGTCTGGTTTGCAAGCTCAGGACTTACCTCTGCCTTATAATTGTACATCCTTCTCCCGCTCTGAGCTAGGAACTCCTGGAAAACCAGAAATACTTCTTTCGTTGTCTGTTTCCCCAAAGCGTAGCTTAGTTCCAGTGACAGGGAGGATTCTGTTTTTCTTTTTCCAATAAATGAAAGAGAGTCATAAATGTAGGCAGTTTATGTCTGTTTCATATAAACAGAATGAATGAAAACATAAAATGTGCATGAATGTGTGTTAAGTCACTAAGTCGTGTCCGACTGTTTGTGACCCCATGGACTGTAACCCGCCAGGCTTCCCTGTCCTTCACTATCTCCTGGAGTTTGCTCAAATATGCATACTCTTCTCAAAATAATAATAAAGCATTAGGTATTGAATATTCAGGTTCTTTTTCTCTTTCTGAAAACATCCATACAACATAAAAGAAGAAGAGAAATGTTCGTAATGCTAATTTGACTACCATAAGAGATGGTTTTATTATCCAGAAGTTTTCTTGGCGTTCATCCTGTGATTTAAAAACCAAACGCCATCCCTGCCCCCCCACACCTTGCTCTGATTTGAGCTCAACTGCAGAGCAGGACGGGGCCTCAGGCCCCTCCAGTGGGAGAGCGTCAGTGATCAGGGTGCACGTCGGGGGAGACCTGGGCGGGCGCCTTCAGGACGATGAGCGATGAGCCTCCCAGAGACCCTGTAACCAGGACACGAACAACCCTGCACCCAAGCTTCTGTGCTCTACCTCCAGTGTCACAAAAAGTAAAATTTCACTTTCCACTCGCCTTGGAGAAGAGCTTGAGGGAGAAAGAGAAGAGTAATTGATGGGTCAAGTTTGCAGCCAAAAAGGAAGAGAGCAGACATTGATCTGTTTCCAGGAATGAAATCACGTGCTGATTGGATGCATTAAATACATATTTTGCAGGATTTAGCTGTTATTTGTCACGGTGTGTGTGCACGTGCTAAGTTACTACAGTCGTGTCTGACTCTGCAATCCCATGGACTGTAGCCCAGGCTCTTCTGTCTATGAGATTCTCCAGGCAAGAACACTGGAGTGGGCTGCCATTTCCTCCTCCAGGGGATCTTCCCAACCCAGGATCGAACCCTTGACTCTCGTGTCTTATGTATTGGCAGGCGGATTCTTTACTATCAGAGACAGCTGGGAAGCCCCCATTACAATGCATGTAAATCTTCTAACCCAAAAAAGTCAAAGTCATTGTTTGCAATGTATTCTGAGAGTATTATATTAGTGGTTTTCACATTCTCTGACAGTTTCCCTCAGTCATTTTGAAAAGAATATTTCTTTGTGAGTCATTGCAATAAATTAGTGCATTCAAGTTTTCACTAGAAATTTAAAGGGTCTTAGTTGCTCTAATAATACAATATTTAATATATCTTACATTTTTAATATTGTTTGTTCTGATGAAATGATTTGTTTCCCTTTTCAATTCCGAGAGTCACAGGACAGGCTACATGATTTAACAACAAAAACCCTGACATGGGTATAGCTCATTTTAAAAATCTACAGGTTGAGAGAGCAAGAGAGCAAAACAGAAAAAGAGAGGGGCAGAGAGAGAAGCGGAGACGGCAGGGGTTGGGGGGTGTGGAGAAAGAGAGAGGATGGGACAGGCTTGAGGAGGGAGAAGGAAAAGGAGGAAGAACTCAGAGTAAATGCAGGTCATTAAACCTGCTTGTAACAACCTGAAGAGTTTGTCTGATACATACTGAGCCTAAGAGATGAGTAGGGAGGTTTTAATTTCAAGAGTTTTAGTGGACATGGGTATGACTCTGCAAAAATCCATATGAAATGTGAAGAGAACTAGGAAGCTAAAAAAAAGAGTTTCTGAAAACCCATAGGAATTAAATAAAAAGGTACATTGTCTTAAAGGGAAAGGGGAAAACCAAAAACTGCCAAATTTGAGACTCTAATTATGGTAAAAAAAAAAAAAAAAAAACAAACCTGAGAAGGTTTTACATATGTTTTATATATTCATTCATCATGCTGTGTGTTTTGCATATCCAAACTCTGATTTCATTGCATCACATCTCAGGAAAAGAAAGCTGCATTAAATCAAAGCACTAGCTAATCTTGACTTCTGCTTAAGTTTCACCAGGAATTTCACCAAAACTGAGTCACTACTTAAAGACTTAGAAAAGAGCTTTGTTCCTTTCAGTTTTCCCTTGCTGATAATGCTTGCACACCCTTTAGATTAAGGAGAAGGAAAAAAATAGATGGTATTATTTCTAGCATTTAAAAGCAGTGACATCTTAGGCAGGGGCTTAGCAATAGCCGTGGTTAGATCACTAAGTCATCACAGGGCTTATCCGGGGCCATCACGACGGTGGGCGTTGAGCCAAGAGGGAGTTGGGCCAACCTCAGCCCCCCGGACTGCCTTCAGTCCACGGCGGTGGGCCGCTGGCCTTCTGGACAGATTGATAACAACAGCAGAAATTTTCTCCTTAACCGTGTGGCTCCATTTTTTTCATGCCATATACAGATATAGCCAAGAATAAAATATAAAAATGATACACAGAGAAAAAGTCATTACTCTTAGTACTGAAAACTTGTAAGGTACCTAGACTATTTTCTGAGATTCAGTCAACAAGATGATCAAACCTAATATGCATATTTTCAAAAAGAAGTTTAGCCAGTGCTATTTTGAGCGGGGTTAACCGCAACAGCAATATGGTGGAAGTGAAAGAGCTAATGAACTTAAAAAGAATAATCTATCAGCCAGAGAAACAAGGCACGAACAAACCTTAGCAATGCCCTTTAGATCTTTTCAGTGTTTTTAATATTTAATATTTTAAGGAGTTAAGTTTGACATTAAGAAGTGAAGCGTTTCTCTAGCTGCTGGCATACCACGTGGAGGCGCTGTGAAACGTGTGTGTTTTCACGTCTGTGAGAACAGAGTGCCACTCCTATCTAGGCTCTATGCTTCTGTTTACTTAGAAATTGTACGTGAGCAAATAGAGTAAGAATTTAAAAATGATATATGTGTTTGCATAGTTGTCCCTGTTTTTAATATATCCCACATCATTAACAGAACTGAAAAAGTGGAAATATTAAGTTTCGGTGCAAATATTAAAAAGACTATTATTATTGATCTGGAAACTAAAGGAAGAAAAGGTAAGGAGAAAAAGTTGAAGAGCAACCAAGCCTCCCCCGCTTCCTCCACCACACGGCTTGCAGGAGGAAACCAGCTCCAGGCAGTGAAAGTGCTAAGTCCTAACCACCAGGCCACCGGACGCCCCACCCTCACTATAAAAAGCTGCCATAGATCTATAACCCTTTCTCCTTAGACACACCTGCGTGTGCAGAGAGGCAGGTACCCACCTGCAGTTCTAGTGAAAAGAAGATGTGCTTTCCATTTCTTTGCAGGTTGTATACTTCCTGTAGCAACAACACTGTAAATTAGGGTATCACCAGGAAAGGACTAAAACAATGCCCGAGACTGGTCACTATTTTAATGTTGTCCAGATGCCAAATGTCATTTGCCAATTCAGCTTTGGCATATGGATCTGACACCCACTACATCTTTTTTTTTTTCCTGATAAAAGTGAGGGTTTTTTTCATTCATACAACATCCATTTTTACTTTCCTTCCTGCCTGCCTGCCTGCCTGCCTGTTATTTCCTTGCCGCCTTCTTTTATTTTAAAGACTATGTTCGTGTGTGCTCAGTCACTTCACTCACGTCCGACTCTTTGCGACCACACGGACTGGAGCCCGTCAGGCTGCTCCGTCCATGGGATTCTCCAGGCAAGAATCCTGGAGTGGGTTGCCATGCCCTCCTCCAGGGGGTCTTCCCGCCCCAGGGATCGAGCCCTCCTGCTTTTCAGGGATTGTCTCCTGCTTTGCAGGCAGATTATTGACCACAGAGCCACTGGGGAGGCCCCTTCAATGACCACAGGTTCAAATAATTGATGGTACCAATTCATTGATAAGGAACTAAATTCCTTTTTTCTAATAACGTTGTCATTTAAAAGAACAACTGTGGCTTACTATTTGCAGGTTAGGAGAACAATATTATCTTTTTAATGAAAGAAAAGCCCACATAATGCATCACCAAACGTCAACGCAACAGGAATAATATAGAACTCCACTTACGTTATATGACATTTGGTTTTGCAGTATCAACATATTCTTCAAACTAGGATTTCTCTATTGTAGGGGAAAAAAAGACAATAATAAATATGGAGAAGTCTGTTTCAATACATTTGTGGAAAAATTGTTATTTTTCTTGATTTTCAACTTGTTCTCAGAAATAATTGTTTTAAAAGCTGGCTTAAGCTTCTACATTCAAAAAACTAAGGTCATGACATCTGGTCCCATCACTTCATGGCAAATAGATGTGGGAAAAGTGGAAACAGTGATAGATTTTATTTTCTTGGGCTCCCAAATCACTACAGATGGTGACTGTAGCCATAAATTAAAAGAGGCTTGCTCCTTGGAAGAAAAGCTTCGACAAACCTAGACAGCATGTTAAAAAGCAGAGACATCACTGTGTCAACAAAGGTCAATATAGTCAAAGCTGTGGTTTCTCCAGCAGTCATGTCCAGATGTAAGAGTTGAACCATAAAGAAGGCTGAGAACCAAAGAATTGATGCTTTCAAACTGTGGTGTTGGAGAAGACTCTTGAGAGTCCCTTGGACTGCCAGGAGATCAAAACCAGTCAATAATAAAGGAAATCAACCCTAAATATTCATTGGAAGGACTGAAGCTGAAGCTCCAATAACTTTGGCCACCTGATTCAAAGAGCTGACTTGGAATTGACTGGAAAAGACCTCAATGCTGGGAAAGATTGAAGGTCAGAGGAGAAGGGGGAGACAGAGGATGAGATGTTTGAATGACATCATCTACACAATGGACATGAGTTTGAACAAACTCCAGGAGATGTTGAAGGACAGGGAAGCCTGGCGTGCTGCAGTCCATGAGGTCACAAACAGTTGGACACGACTTAACGACTGAACAACAACAGTATTGTAACCCATTATCTACCATTCAGTGGACACCCAGCATGAGGAAAAGAGAATAAGATGATGACAAAGGTGTAGGGTCTGAATTTTTTCTGTGCAGAACATCAAGCATGTTATCGAGTAGGAGAACCACTGCTAATGATCCTTGGATGTAGCGAGATCTGCATTCTCAGTGAGTTTATGTGCTCAGTCATATCTGACTCTTTGCGAAACCATGGACTGCAGTCTGCTGGGCTCCTCTGTCTACGGCATTCTCAATGACTGTTCCTTAATTTTGTCAACAAGTCAGGGTCTACTTGAATCCATTAGGTGATCACAGGAAAAGCTGCTTTAGCTCACCGAGTCAGTGGAAAGGCCACAAGGAAGTGATTACACATTTACCATCACAAACACTGGGTACAGAGAGCCCACTCACTTTGCTTGAGTACACGGCAAGCAAAGACTGGACCAGAATCACAGACCACTCCAGCGCAGGCTGACAAGACTTTCCCCTCCCGGCCCCGCCCTCCCCTCGTGACCTAGACGAGAAGTGCATACTCGGATACTGTGTCCTTTCTCCCAGCTCTTGAACTTGCCTTTCGGAGGACTTACCTCTCACAGAGAGCAGTGGTGGTTTCGGTTTCCCTCTTTGCGCTGCCACTTACCCAAACCAAAGCTAAAACAGGGGCAAGTGGAACCTTCCAGTCCCCTTCTATTGGACGAGAACCTCAATTACGCACACAAAGAGATTAGTACGAACAGAAAATGAAACCCTATTGTCAAAGGATGCTATATGTCAGCGTTTGGCCCAGGGTCTAGAAGCGTTAAGCTCTTGGCATCCCAGGAAGAGTGGGTGCAGCTCGCATCTGGGTTGTCGCGTCATCTTCCTGAAGGAGTGGAAACACCTCTGGCAAGAACAGAAGAGGCCGGAGGAACACTGAAGGAAGGGACAGCAGCGGGGCGGTATTTGCTGGGCAGAGGGAGATGAAGGTCAGGACACACTTTGCTCTGGTCATTTATCTTAAAGTCACGAAGAGGTCAGCGGAAAAGGAGTTCAGCTGCTAAGTTCCTCCTCCGGAGTCCTCATCCATCCCTCCCACTCCGGTAGTCACGGCTCCCTACCCCTTCTCATCTCACCCTCAACTCCACTGAAGCCTGTAATCCACCACTAGTGAGGTGTTACCAAAACTCTCTTCTCAAAGTGTCACGAAATGCAACGCAGTTACTGTGGCCCCCAGCCACTCCCCGCCTACTGTCCCCAGAAATAGCACCATCGTTTCCATATGTTACAAATACTGCGCCTGTGTGTGTGCACATGTGAACGTGTGTTTGCATTTGCATAAAAAACAATTTTCAAAAAAGGAACGAAAACTGGAGAATTTTTAATTTTGGGTTTTTTTTTTTTTGTATTTGCGCAGACCGCTTTAGGATTTTCAGTCTCAACAAAACACTATTAAAACAAAGAATCTAAGAAAATATTTGTGCATGTACTGCTAAACAGTTCTAGCAATTTTATTAAGCAATACCTTTATTATTTTGAATATTCTTAACAGACTGGAACAAAACAGGTTTTTGTTTTTTTTATTCAAAACAAAATATGCATACTGTAACGCGTGTCGCAGAGTTAGGTATGATGCAGAGATTAAAGTTTTGTTTCAACAAAAACAAATGTCTGGGGGAATTTCATAGCTAGAAAGTTAAGAACTAAATTTTGTTCACTAAGAGGACCTGTTCCACAGTTTACCTTCGTCTCCCAGCTGTACCGCAGTCATCCCTGAATCGCAGTTCCCGAGTGTAGTTAGAGAATAGTAAGGAATGTGTAGTGGTTATTTTTTAAAATTATTTGTTTTGTTTGTTTTAAAAACAGCCCTTATTAACTCTTCCTTTCACTGATTCTACTGTAAACTCATAAAAGCCTTGTTTGTTTGTTTTTAAGAAAGCAAATTCATAGACACTCAGCGGGTGAAATGTTCCCACAGAAAGGAAAAATACAAACAGAGCGATCCGAGTTCTCCTCTCGTCTTCAACTAGCTAGAGCATGTGAGGGTGACAACGATTCTGCACTTGAGTGAAAATGGCTACCCTAGTTTTTTTAAAAGAAGGTCTTTTCCATAATGTTGAATTGCATACACTTTATACCGGGAGGGATTAAAAACCCTGTGTGGGGGAATACCAGGGTGAAACGGTCTAGATTCTGTTTGCAGCAGGTGTCTACACACGTCTGCCAACCCCCCCCCCGCACCCCGCAACAGAAATGGAGGAAAGAGAAGTCCAGATTTGAGTCCTCGGAATCCTGTCCTCCTGACTGTGGGTGGCATGTGCTCGAGTATTCCCACAACAGAACTGAAATCCTAATGAAAGCCCAGCCGCCTGCGGGCTTCGGGGGGCAGGGGGTGTCCCCACCTCCTCACACCCCCTACCCTCGGCAGCTGCCTCCAGCCACCTGACCAGCGAGGAAGGTCCGGGGCCTTTGGGATGAACCCAACGGAGTTCAAGGTAATTTTCTTTGCTTTTTTATTTTCAACATAAAGATGTGTTAACTGTCTGATGCCACCTGTTAAGGAGAGCACTTGTTTGTTCAGCTAGAAGGGGGCCCCCCTTTCTGCAACAGCGGCTCAGAGGCCCAGCAGAGCAGGCGCTGTGCCCACCACGGCAACGACAAGGACTTAAGCAAGCGGATGGCATCTGCTGGAGGGAGTCCCCCGGCGGACGGGCTGGGCGTGGGGTGGGTGGGGGCGTGGGTTCCTTAGGCAGGAGGGAGAGTTAGGGAGCTGTTTATTTTTTTCTTGTTTTCTTTTTTTTTTTTGTCTTTTTTTTTGTCTTTTTATAATTTTTTTGTGTGTTTGTGTGTGTGTTGTAGTTTTTTTTTTTTTTTTTTTGCTATACCGAAGGTCATAGCTGTCATTCCGCTAATAGAAACAGACAGGACAGGAAACAGAACTATCTGATGAACACACACAGTGACTAGAAATATATATATATATATATAGAGAGAGAGAGAGAGAGAGACAGTGAAAAGACTTAGTTTACCTCTGAGAAACCATCCCCCCAAATAAAGTCTGTATTAACAAGTGCAAAAACAAAACAAACATAAACTCAAGTCCAAAGGAAAGCAAAGAAAACCTCCAAACATTAAAACACAGTGTATAAAATGGTGTGGGAAATCGAAGTCACTTTCCAGCTTTTTAGTCCGTAAAAAGCTGTGTGTGTGTGTGTGGTGTGTGGTCTGTGTGTGTGTGTGTGTGCGTGCGTGCGTGTGTGTGTGTGTGTGTGTGTGTGGTGTGTATGTCTCCTGGTTTGGATTCAGGCCATCCAGGCCCTGCGCCAAGGGATGCGCGCGCAGGTCGGGTACCCAGGCGGGATGCGCGCACAGGTCCGGTTCCCAGGCGGGGATGCGCGGGCGGGCGGCTGGGGTGGCGAGGATGCTCCAGGGTGCGGAGTCCCTACTCCTCGCTGGCCGAGCGTTCGTCCAGCGCGTGGACGCCCCCGACGCCCAGGGCCGTGGCGTTGTGCGCCGCCGAGGCCGTGAGGACCGTGTGGAGAAGCATCAGCACGAGGACGCACAGTCTAAGTCTGCTGGGGCCCAGCCTGGGCGCCGACGAGGCCGAGGGCGACGTCCGGGGGCAGGCGCCACCTCTGTCCACCGCCCCCTTGGAGGGGCTCCTGGGCTTTGCTTCTCTCCTGACGTCACAGCATTCTGGTTCATCATTGGTTACAAAGGTTTCGTAGAGCCCTGGGTGGGGGATGAAGAAAGCGCAGGGTTAGCCGGAGGGAAGGTGGGCAGGAGGGCGCTCAGAGCGGAGGGCAGCGGGTGACCTACTGCCCGACCCAGCCATCCTCGCAGCAGCGCAGAGGAAAGCCAGGGCACTGCAGTCTGGGTCGGTGCCCCCGGGCCCTCAAACCAGCACTTTCAGGCTCCTCGCTGTCCTCTTTTGGACTCTTGGTGGTCACCCCCTGAAAGTCCTGGCTTGTGATGGGCATTCGGGGATGAAAGATCTCATTACGTCCAAATCAGAATCTCACATTCTGGATCCATGTGGTGACACCGAAGACATTCAGCCACCTTTTTTTTTTTTTAATTTAATAGGACTGTGATTAATTAACACAATGCATAAAGTGACACCACCTAGTTATACTTTAGCATATTTACGATATTTCATTTAGGAAACAACCACCCAATTATAATACGAGAGCTACAGGGACCTTGTCAATAATCACTTCCTTTCCGGAACCTCACCATGGTTCACATCTCCCTTTCTTGGTGAATCGGCTTAACCATCTACACACCAAGTGGGTGACCCTTTTCCAAATACGTCTCTTATTCTTCCATTTGCTATCATCCTATTGATGACTGCTTAAACGGAAGCCTTTGTCTTCCGCCTGGACCTCTGCCCCTTGCTTCCCCCTTTCCAATCCTCCAGCATTGCTTTTCAGTAACTGTGGATGTAACTCATCTCTCACTCTCCTATTTTCTCTCCTTTTTCTTCCTTCCTTAGTCACAGATTCTCAGTCTCTCTTCTCTTTCCCCTTCTTCCTCTAAAATTACACACTGCTCTTACTTTTAAATTGACAAATGGATATTTTGGAAACTTTTGAGGGGTGAAAAAAATAAAACAACTGGCTATCTATAACCTTTCCAATCTCGTTTCTTGTTACATCGTATATGACATTTTTATGAGGTTACTTAAACCATTTTGTATCTCTTTTTTTTTTTTAACTTGACTGAAACATTTTCTCATGAGAGCATGGTGTTTCACACAAATTTTATTGTTACTCTCAAGCTTGAAAAACTTAAAAATGATGAAAGAGCAGCTGTAAGGATTAAATATGATTATGTATGTAAAGTGCTTGACTCAGGACATAGCACAGAGAAATAACTTGAAATTATTTACTTCAAGCTACTCTGAATTGTAATCATTATTGTTAATAATGTCTCAGGCTTCCCCGGTGGCTCAGATAGCAAAGAATCCACCTGCAAAAGCAGGAGACCGGGGTTCCACCCCTGGGTCAGGAAGGTCCCCTTGGTGAAGGGAATGGATACGCACTCCCGTGTTCTTGCCTGGAGAATCCCATGGACAGAGGAGCCTGCAGGGCTACAGTCCGTGTGGTCGAAAAGAATTGGACACGACTAAGGGACTAGCATACACAATAATGTCTCACTGACTCTACTTAATTCATGAAATCTAGTCTCCTATCTTCTCTTTCAAACTCACTGCTCAGGGCTCCAGACATCCTGAACTACTGGCAGTTCTCAGAACATGTGACACTTTCACCCAAATCTGCACCACACAGCCCAAGCTTTCTTTCTGAAACTTTCTCCATCAATCCATAACTTGAATTTCTACTTCAATAGAGCAATTATATTTTTCCTGTTAATCACAGTTGCTCATTTTCATGTCAATTTCCTTACTTATATGTCACTGTACAAGCAAAAACTATATAATATCAACCTCACATTCCCAATATGTTGCAGAATGTCTGAATAAAATAGATACTTAATGAGATTTGTTACATGAATAAACTCAATATATATTTACTCAGTAAAAGAGTCTATTAAATAATATATTATACAATGCAATCTTCATTTCTTAAAAAAATGACCAAGGTATCCTTATAATGATGCTTACAATAGTCATTTCTTCTTAGGCATTCAAAGGTAAACTTCACCTTCGCCTAGGTAGAATATGGAAAAAAAACTGAATTAATGAGGTCTGCAGCTCCGACATTTTTACTGTATGATATTTTCTTTTTTTCAAATAAGATACCTCATTGGTAGACTCGTCATTTATTGAAGCATATGTTTTTCAAAATTATATTATTCAAAGAAGAGAGTTTATAGTTAAGAGTATAACAACAGAAATCTAAAGGGCATTTAGATCAACATTTTGGAATGTTAACAGTCAGAATACTGAATACGTTTAACAATGTCATCCAAATAACAAGTTCTTCCCAAGTTGCTCAGAACAAGCTTGCTGATTATACCTGAAGTCATTTCAGAAAAAAATAAGGTAGTTCATTCAGGTCAATACATGTACTCTTCTTGACTAAAAAATTAATACTCTTTCCCTTTTCCATTTGTTAAGATCAGAGTTACGCATTCCTATTAGTCATCAAATACTTCTACAAGATACTTTATTAAAAAAATCATCCACCCTCCCATCTCAAATTCTTCCTCCTCAGAGGCAAATATTGCCCTTCTTTTCTTTCTTTCTATACTAGTTCCATTTCTGGAAATAACCTGCCTTACGCTTTTCTTGATTTTTCATTTTTTTTATCACTATCTATAGATCTCCCCCTCCCCAGGACACGTGAGGATAAAACATTCATTCTGATCCTTCTCCAGGCAAAAGTAACGCACATTCGTCTATGGTGTAGCAAGTTTAATAGACATGTTCCTTAATTAGGATGCTGCAAAATAAGTCTCAACTCAGATGTGCAATGAACTTTCATTTTCTGTTCTTATTCCAGTTTTTCCTAGAGATAACGATTATCTTAGAGTTTTCTACCTACTTACTAATTCAACATCCAGTACTTTGCCAAGTCTTTCCTATCAGCTTTATTTTCCTAAACTATCTCCTGCAGTCTTTAACCATCTGGGCTGGCTGCTTTTATGCCTAATGCACAGATTCCAGCCTGAAAACTCCAATGAACTACCCTCTTGGCAATGCTGGCAATGCCTCTCCTTTCTCTTTTTCCATATTCCTCTTAGCTCATTTTGGTGGACCAGGCATCTAGTATTTTCATAACAACAAATTCTGGAGTAAATTTCTGAGAAGCTGTATGCCTAAAATGCTTATCTCATGTTTAATTGATCATTTGGCTGATTGTAGAATTCTGGTGTAGAAATTCTTATCCTTCAGATTTATTTCATCATTCCTCCCATAATTTTCCCCCATGTGGCTCAGTGATAAATAATCTGCCTGCCAATGCAGGAGATAGAGGGGACTCAGGTTTGATCCCCGGGTCAGGAAGATTCCCTGGAGGAGGAAATGGCAACCCACTGCAGTATTCTTGCCTGAAGAATCCCATGGATAGAGGAGCCTGACAGGCTACAGTCCATGAGGCTGCAAAGAGTTGGATATGACTGAGAGACTAACACCATATAATAATTTTATTGAGGTAGCCTCCTTTTAAAAGTGATGACACTGTGATTTTTCAGAGCTCTTTTGTATACACTCTGAATGTTTTCCGAGGTGGCTGTTCTCCCGTCGCAGTTGCCGTGTATGCTTGTATTGCTGAGGTTCTCATGGCGCTTTGCTTTGTCGTGGTTCATTGCCTCCCAGTGTGTGTTCTGTTTTCTCCAGCTTGCTTTCTCTTCTGTGTTTGCCTCTTGTTTTTCTTTTTAACGTGGGAAGCCCTGCTCATGTCTGTCACCCTGTCCAATAGTTTTTTCCAACCCTTTCCAAAAAATAGGGTTCCCCTCCCACAAGGGAGTATGCCAGCATTTTTCTCTGCCGAGGGAGCATGGGTTGTAGAGATGCCACTGTCTCATAAACACACTTCCGCCTGGTCCCCTTATGTTGTCACATCCTCCGAAGTGTTCCATGGTGTCCATTCCTGTGTCTGGCTGGAGTCTTGTTGAGAAATATAGTTGACTCCTTGCTTCCTGTCTGCTGCCTTAGCGTCCGTTTCCCCAGGCATCGGCAAATCCTTTCACAGGCACTAATATTCTTTCTGGCTTCTATGAAGGCTTGGTGATTGTTGTCTCATCCAGCCTTCCATCCTTTTGGATTTATCTCGTGGGTCTGCCTGGAAAGCTCTGCTGCGCTCTTCCCTCCATCCGTCTGCTCTGTCCCCGTGTCTGGTCACCCCTCCAGCCAGGACTGCTGCCTGCAGCTGGATCCAGCCTGTCTCGGGGTCTCCCCAGAAACTCCCCGAGGCTGAGCACAGGCCCTGGGCAGCCGCCTCCAACAATCAGGGCACCTGTGAAAGCCAAACCAGCCTCGGATTTTTTTTCCCCCTCTGCTGAATCCTTGTTGGCTTACTCCTTCACAGGTGTGGTTCCAAGTTCCTCCTAGCAGACCACCTGGGCCCAGACACTTCCTGGGAGAGCCAACTTAGAGCAACTGACTCTTTCTCCTCATTCAAAGGAGCCCTAAGGACATATTACCAAATGAAAAGAAAGAATTCTTCAAATAATAATCTCATTGCACAAATACAAAAGGGGACGAACAAAGGACAAACGTCAATTTTCAGTTAATGAAGTGTTGTCCTGATACATTTTGCTACAAACTCTTCTCTCTGCAATCTCCAATGAACCATTATCTATCTGACACTGAATTATAATAAGTATATTCTTGATCTTTTTATATTTTTCTCTGTACTGTACTGTATGTTGAAGAGTTTCACAATGATTTGAAAGGACAGTTCAATTCACTTACACTTCCTGTCACACCTGTAGTGCCTGTTCTTGCCTTCATCATCATGTAACAACATTTGCAAACATTTTAAAGTGTTTCTTCACCATTTCCTTTGTTGTCTATCATTTACTATGTGAATTTAAGTGCATATCTTCTAATTTGTTAAATATGTGCAATTATTAATTCCATTAGAACTTACCTTTTATTTTAAAAACATAACACATTTGGACAGGTTGGTCTAATTATCAGGATCACTGGAGAGCAAGTTTCCAAAATTTTATTTCTTTCAATTTCTAATCCCTCATCATTTTTGAGGCTATAATCAGATGTTTGAAACATACTCATTATCAAATTACTAGCATTTTGTATCTTCCCCTCAATGATTATTAATAATATTTGCATATTGTTTTAAATGTACCTTACTCAAGGATTATTCAGTGGCATTTAATAAAAACTTACTAAGAGCTAATTTAGGCAACAAAACCAAACTAAACCGAGAACAGTTAATGGAAGGAACATGACAAAAATTCAAGGCTCTTCTAAAGTCAAAACTATGGTTTTTGTAGTAGTCATGTATGAATGGGATGTGAGAGTTGGACCATAAAGAAGGCTGAGCACCGAAGAATTGATGCTTTTGAACTGTGGTGCTGGAGAAGACACTTGAGAATCCCTTGGACAGGAAGGAATCAAACCAGTCAGTTTTAAAGAAATCCAATGCTGAATAGTCACCAGAAGGACTGATGCTGAAACTCCAATACTTTGGCCACCTGATGCGAAGAGCCAACCCATTGGAAAAGACCCTGATGCTGGGAAAGACTGAGGGCAGGAGGAGGAGTGGGTGACAGAGGATGAGATGGTTGGATGGCATCACCGACTCAATGGACATGAGTCTGGGCAAACTCCAGGAGATGGTGAAGGACAGGGAGGTCTGGCGTGCTGCAGTCAGCCCATGGGGTCGCAAAGAGTCGGACATGACTGGGCTAGTGAACAACAGCTTTTCTTCACTTCAGCTTGTCTCTGTCCCTTTCTGTTCAAGCTGGCCATGTTTTTGCTAATATAAAATTCTCACTGACTTTGTGAGTCACGAGGGTTTACCCCATTAGACAAGAAGCTCCCCCACAAATCCTGCCTGGATGGTCCTTCCTATACTTCTGGCTGCTCCTCAAGGCCTGAGCGGAATCTATCATCACACCTAATCACTTCAAAAGCCTTTTGTGTAACTTAATGCTCTCACCTTCTGAACTTTCTGAGGTCATAGAATGGTTGTATAGAGACATCCTCAGAATTCTTGTTTTCTCTAGGGCATGATTTCTCAAGAGCAATTTTTTTTTTTTTTTTGTCTTTTTCCATCTTGGTAGACTGAGATTTTCCCAAATCATCAAATCCTGGTTTGTCATTGTTTAATAATTATTCTCTCAGTGTATGTCTCTCCTTTTGCATTTTATTATAAGTAGCTAGAAAAAAACCAGGTCACACCTTAAACATTTGCTTGGAAATCTCAGCTATGGCACCAACATCATCTCTGTTTTCCAGATAACTGCAGATACAATTTTGCTATCCTTTCTTTCTTTTAAAATCTATTGATATACTTCTGGCTGTGTTGGGTCTTAGTTTCTGCATGTGGTTTCACTAGTCTCGGCTCATAGGTGTAGTTGCCCTGCGGCATGTGGGATCTTATTTCCTGACCAGGGATTGAACCTGTATCCTCTGCCTTGGAAGACTGATTTTTAATCACTGTACAACCAGGGAAGTCCCCTCTGCTAAGCTTTCTGATATGACTGAAGATGTTTCCAATTTCCATGAACACATTCCTCACTCCCTCTGAGCCCTGCCCCTCAGGTTTGAATGACCATATTCCTACTAACATCCTTTTGAAGGCAATCTGGGCTTTTTCTGTCATGTTTCTCAGAATTGTTCCAACTTACTCTGCTGTCTGGTTCCAAATGTATTTCTGCATTTCTAGTTAATCCTAAAGGAAATCAACCCTGAATATTCAGTGGAAGGACTGATGCTGAAGCTGAAACTCCAATACCTTGGCTACCTGATGTGAAGTACTGACTCATTGGAAAAGACCTTGACTCTGGGAAAGATTGAAGGCAGGAGGAGAAGGGGACAACATAGTATGAGATGGTTGGATGGCCTCACTGACGTGATGGACGTGAGTTTGAGTAGCCTCCAGGAATTGGTGATGGACAGGGAGGCCTAGGGTGCTGCAGTCCATAGGGTCACAAAGAGTCGGATATGACTGAGTGACTGAACTGAACTGAACTGATAACCCAACAGTAAAACATCAGCACACGTATCAGGATTCAGGAAGAAAAGGGATGTAGAGTCTCAAGAACTGGCCACACAAGTGCCTGCCTGTGTAAAGGTCACTCAGAGAGAATAGCTAAGTGCACGCTGGACAGAAGACAGATCACTCTCAAAACTGAAAATTGTACCGAATGAAGATCAAAGGCCCACACTAAAATGGCAGGGAAGTCCTACAAAGAATTCACTCATTTCCTAAGACCATAAGCTAAATTTAGGGATAAATTAGAAATGTCTTAAAGCTCAACAGAGAACTTCCTCAACAAAGGGTCCTAAATTTTTCTAGGATTTTATTAAAAGAACAAAGACCATCTTCTGTAGCCTCAACAAAACTAACATACAGCTGATAAATATCATGTTACATTGTTATTCCCCTAAAATGGTTACAGTGATATTTTTAATTATGAAAAATGTATTCTAAGTAAATAAAGAGGAAAAAATGTATTGGACGAAGAACATGTATTTGCTCACCAAATACATCATTTAATCTTCCACTGCATCCTTGATTATTCCTTTTAGGGTGGCCTTGACGAAGACATCACAGGAAGGGGTGAAGGAGAGCCGTGTGGACTCCTGGAGGAGGGGCCCACACCCTAGACCGCAGCTGCCTTCTCCTATGGAAACCGTCAGTGCCAGGGTCTGCTGGTGGGATGGAAAGATCTGTGTTCTTCCTCCTGTTCCAAGTACCTTCTGGGCACCAGGGGCTTCCCTGCTGGCTCAGTTGGTACAGAACCCGCTTGTGATGCAGGAGACACAGGTTCAACTGCTGGGCCGGGAAGATCCCCTGGAGGAGGAAATGGCAGCCCACTCCGGTCTTCTTGCCTGGAGACTCCCATGGACAGAAGAGCCTGGTGGGTTACAGTCCACGGGGTCACAGAGTCAGACCCAACTGAGCAACTACACCACCACCATCATCACCACCACCAGGGACTTGAACCAAGTGAGGCTCGTCAAAGTCACTTGAGGGAAGGCATAAGAATCTTGACTTATTCTTATAATCTTGACTCCTCTTCCACCCCCACGATCCAGCTTTGGTTTCAAGGTGCCCTCATTTTTCTGCTTGGGTTGCCCTTACAGATGGGAAGGCTGTGTATGGGATTTCATGAAGTGCATTTCCAGAATTCAGAGAAACTCGTTTACCGGTGTCATATGAGTCTAGGAGGAGGTGAAAAAAGTGGATCTCTCCTAGATGTTTGATCCCCTGCAGAAGGAAATGGCAACCCACTCCAGTATTCTTGCCTGGAGAATTCCAGGGACAGAGGAGCCTGGTGGGCTGGGGCAGTCCATGGGGTCGCAAAGATTCGGACATGACTGAACGACTAAGTCCAGCATTGTTACCCACGAAGAAAATTGTATGGTCCTGGTTAAGGAAATTACCTATTGTGTTCCATGTCTACTTATTTTTGCTATTTTTCCCCTGTGAAATGACATGGCGGAGCTCACACACTGTAAATCAGGGTCATGTTTTGGCAGATTACTCAGTCTTTTTAATTTGGAAATCCTTAGTAACTGTGACTCTGCAAAGGAAATAGGCTTAAACACAGGAAACTACATTAAAAAAAAAAAAGCCGATGGCTGTGGAATCTCAAACCGTGACTGGTAATTGAAGAGACAGTTTTGCTAATGCTTTGATCCATCCACGATTGTATTTAGAGTACTAACAACATTTCCTGCTTTTCTTTCTAAAAAAGAAAAACAGACTCTCTGTGTAATCACATGCTCAAACCATCCCAATGTGTGTGTACTCTCCTGCCTACACACACACACACATACACATTTATGGCTTCAAGACATGAACACACCTCATAAATAGACCCTGACTTCAAATATGGGCTTTCTTCTCAGTGAGGTAGGGGGAAATTATTTTCTTAATGTGATCACCAGTTTTTGAAGCATTAAATGTGAACAAAAATAGTTTTGATTTTCATCAAAATGTTTTTACTCAAAACAAATGCCAAAACTTAGTTTGTAATACTAGGACTCTAATGAAAAGCTAACATTCTAGAATTGTTAGTGGATGAAGTAAGAAAATCAGTTTCAATATGTGAGAGCCAATATTAAATTTAATGAAAAGAATATTAACTAGAATGATTATTTGTCAGATGTGAACTGAATTGACTTCCAATCGTTTTGACATCTGAAGCAGGACATTCAAGTGAAAATAAAGTATATAAGACAGCAATTTTTAATAAAGGAATTATAAAATATTGGAAGGAATGAGATTGAAGACAGGAAGGTGGGTGTTTGGGGAATAAGCTATAGGTCCATTTAAAGAGCATATGGCTCATTAGAAGGCAGAGTTCTGTAAAAAATAAAGTCACATCTCAGAGTCACATATTTTCCACGGACTGAGATTCTGACATGTCATTTGAAAAGGACAGTATCAGGTATGTTGTTGTTGTTGAGTCTCCAAGTCGTGTCTGACTGTGACCCCAGGACTGCAGCACGCCAGGCCTCCCTGCCCTTCACCATCTCCCAGAGCCCGCTCAAACCCATGTCCATCGAGTCGGTGATGCCATCCAACCACCTCACCCTCTGTCGTCCCCTTCTCCTCCTGCCCTCAATCTTTCCCAGCATCAGGGTCTTTTCCAATGAGTCAGTTCTTCGCATCAGGTGGCCAAAGCACTGGAGCCTCAGCATCAGTCCTTCCAGTGAATATTCAGGGCTGATTTTCTTTGGGATGGGCTGGGTGGATCTCCTTGCGTCCAAAGGCATCAGGTGTGTCGGCTGTTTGCTCTCTCGGTTACAGCGTCAGGCCAGCGTCAGGCGGAGCAGCGGGGTCTGGTATCAGGTGTGTTGGCTGTTTGCTCTCTCACTTACAGCGTCAGGCCAGCGTCAGGCGGAGCAGCGGGGTCTGGTTGGTTCCGTCCAATGGCTCTTGGATTCTCTCTCTGTTACGCTTCCCAGCTGCCGCTCCTCGAGGTTGGGCTCTGACAACGATCGCTGATCGGTCAAGAAGTGTGAAGTGATAGAGATAAAGTCCCTGAGAACTGGTCTTTTTGGGGGTGTGGGTGGGGGGATAACAGCATCTAACACTCAGTTATTAATCTTCTGTGAGAGACACAGAGTATCTGTTCTTTGATAACAACAAAGGCATGTATTCTCGTTTCTGTTGATTACATTTAAAAATATATATAGAAAGTTGTATGTGTGTGTGTTCAGCAGTATTCCAACTGTTCGTGACCCCATAAACTGCAGCCCGCCAGGCTGTCCATGGGATTCTCCAGGCAAGAATACTGGGGTGGGTTGCCATCTCCTCTTCCAGGGGAATCTTCCCGACCCAGGGACTGAACCTGCATCTCTTCTGTCTCCTGCACTGGAAGGCGGGTTCTTTACCACTAATGCCACCTGGGAAGCCCATAGAGAAGTATATATATATATATAAAATTAGTAATTATATATATATATATATAAGTATACAGATACAAATATATAGAAGTATATATAATATATTATATATATGTATATAATATATAGTAAACTGGGAAAATATTAAGCTGAGAAGATATGACAAATAGTAAAAGTGAGTTTTTGAAGCATGTATCTATCAGAGGCAATACAGCATAACTTCATGTGCTAAAAAAGCAGATTCCTTGGGCCTTTTCTTTCCCACAAGAAAACAAAGATGCAAGAAAAGGAAAATATGCATGAGTGATGGCAGAGAGAAAGGGAAGAAGGGAGGGGAGGAAGGAAGAAAGGATTATTCATTAAATTAAGAATTAGATATCAAGAGGAGATATCAAAGAGGAAGAAAAACACCCGGCATGTGATGAGAAGGTCACGGTTGAGGGCAGGTTGGCCACTCCGGATACGAAGTGCAATTCCAGCGAGCAGAAAGAAGACGGCAGAAAACCTGAGCTTCTTGGGGAGGCAGACGCTGCGCACGTACCGATGGCTCTAGCGTGAACCTGGGGAGGAGACTTGGTCCCTCTCTTCTTCGGTGGTCTTTTCTGCTCGGTTCAACTGTTGAGCGGTCATGTTGGATGCATACGGCTGAGGGAAGCCCCTGCCTGCTTCCTCACTGCTCAGATCTTTCTAGGCGACCCCTGGATCCATGAACAGTCCCGACCTCAGGCCTCCCTACAGCCCAGACCCAACCGTCCATAGAGCCAGCGGGGAACTCGCCCTCAAGAGCTGATTAGCAGCCCATGTCCTTTCGGCTCTAAACCCCCACTGGGCTCCACACATGGGAGTTTCCCTACTTATATGTTCACAATTGCTTCTTTCGTGTTAATTGATGGAGCTCATGATTTTTAATACATTTCATCCTTTTCCTAATGCTCCACATGTTTTAAGTATTCCCTCTTTGCAGAGAGAACAACAGAAAAGAACAGGGATACAAGCCATTCTTTTTGTAAGGGTTGAGAGTGGAAATTTGAAAGCTGTCCACAAATCTCATAAAACTGCAATATAAAAAATGTGCCTGCATTTCCCCCTGACACCACAAGAGTGGGCTGGAAACAATGAGAACAAACACATTTCCAAAAGGAAGACAGCTTATCTAGAGATAGAACATTTATTTACCTAGATTTTGCCTCCTTTTCATCAGGATTTCTTTTTTAGAGCAGTTTGAGGTAGGCAGCAATGCTGAGCAGAAAGTAGAGCGATTAGATTTTCCAAACTAAAAAGTCGCTAACTGTAGTTTCCTGAGATGAAAAGTTTGCAGATTCAGGTTTAAAAATCTGATTCTGAAAGCTTGAAAACCGTGGACCCAGCATACACAACAGCTCTGCAACCTGAATGTGGTTTTAAATTCCTTCAAAGGGAGACTCATGAAATTGATGAGAATAATTTACTTGTATAATTAAAACCGAGCCATATTGGTTAATACTCTTTCTTCTTCATCATTACTCTCTCTGCATAATTATTAGCCTCCAAATCCTCTTGGCTGAGTTCTCTCCTGGCCTTTATAATTCCTTTTTATCGCGTCTTCTGCTCTAATCCCCCAGAACGTCTGAAGTGCACAGAATCTGTCTCCATGGAAGGGTGAGGCCTTATTCTGTTCTTGAGCAAACAATCCTGAATGCGTTTGCTCTAGTCCCAGACGGCCAGGCGTGGTGCAGAGCCACCGGGACAAGGCGCTGGGCCGCTTACATGTCAGGACTTGACGCCTCACGGGTTTGGAGGTGGCTGGCGGAGACCAGGGGGTTGGCTGGGGCGCACGTGGTGGTTTTCCCTGCCTCCGTCCACACTGTGTTCCCTCCAGGTACGCTGCGGGTCCGGATGGCCCCGTTGGACGAGGACGCTGAGGTGAGATGAGTTGGGGTGTTAGAGCCCCAAATTTCAGCTCCTCCGACTGTGTATTTAGAGAGAGGCCCTTGAAAGCGAAGATTCCGCTAGAAGGAGCGCTTTGGAGTGGGCCTAGTCCAGGGTGGCTCCGAGGAAAAGAGGAAGCTTGGAGAGTCAGGAAGAC
>CM035276.1:77004377-77139245 GCA_020226075.1 Hydropotes inermis
CCTCGGTGCACACACATCGGGAAGAGCATGTGCAGGCCCGGGAGAGAGGCCTCTGGAGGAACGGGGCCTCGGTGCACACACATCGGGAAGAGCATGTGCAGGCCCGGGAGAGAGGCCTCTGGAGGAACGCGGCCTGCCCCCACCGTGACCTGGGACGCCTGGCCTCCGGGACGGAGGGACGACACCCTCTGTTGGCTAAACCCCCGTCTGTGGCATCTTGTTACGGCAGTCCAGGCAAGTTACCATGCCTGCCGGTCAGCACTGGGTGAGGGCCTGTTCTGATGACCTCGTCTGAGCCTGCTTATCTCGGAGTGTGTGTGTGTGTGTGTGTGTGTGTGTGTGTGTGTGAGTTGCTCAGTCATGTTTGACGCTTTTTGACCTCAAGGACTACAGCCCGCCAGGCTCCTCTGCCCGTGGGATTCTCCAGGCAAGAATACTGGAGTGGGTTGCCATGCCCTCCTCCAGGGGATCTTCCCAACCCGGGGATCAAAGCCAGGTCTCCTGCATTGCAGGAGGATTCTTTACCGACTGAGCCACCAGGGAAGGTCAAGAATACTGGACTGGGTTAGCCTATTCCTTCTCCAGGAATCTTCCCAACCCAGGAATCCAACTTGTGTCTCCTGCATTATAGGCAGATTCTTTACCAGCTGAGCTACCAGGGAAGTGATAAACAACATACATGTTCACATAAATCTCCAAAGAATGAAGAGAATACTGTAGAATATGAAAGTTATTCATGCCCCCAAAAAGAAAATTTTAAAAATGACTTTGAACAATAACTGCATCATGGATAAAAGAACTGACCTCCTACATTTTTACTAATTTGAAGAAAACTTCACATTAAACATGAGAGTAAACACTATGATGATCTGATACATTAGCAATTACGACTAAAATGGCCATCTCATCTTGGTAATCTCAAGCCAGGCCACCAAAAAGACAAGATTTCAAAACTGAGAAGAATTGATTCCTTTTACGTTTTAAAATGGATCGAATGCATCATTTCCTCATGGGACTCAAATAGACTGAACACAAAGCAGACATTCACGCATAGAGCCGCGATTATTTAGGCAAACATTTTAGAGGCCTTTGCTGTTCAGTCGCTCAGTCCTGTCCGACTCTTTGTGACCCCGTGGGCTGCAGCATGCCAGGCTTCCCTGTCCTTCACCATCTCCTGCAGTGATGGTGCTCAAACTCATGTCCATTGAGTCTGTGACGCCTTGGGTCCTTGTCTTTACCCTTCATGGAAATATACATGTAGGTCTGCATGTGTGCAGTCTAAAAGGCTTGTTTACTAGTCAGACTGAAAAAAACTAGCCTTCTAAGCACAGACTCCTCCAGAGAACAGTGCCAGACAGTTCTCTTTTCTTTAAGCAGAAAGGATGGTCTAGGTAGAAGTACATGTGATGTTCATTTTTAAGGTGCACGATGGTGTGAAATCAGGGTGTGTGTGTTGAACTGCTGGAGACGGCACTGCACACACCACAGATGTGTGCCCCTCCTCTCTCTCCCTCCAGAGCGACCCTGTCCTGCTGGAGGCCAGAAAGCAGACCTTTGCTTCTGGGCTCATTTCCACACAGACCGATTGACTGGTCACTTCCTATTTCACTAGTGACGCAAACACTGGACTAATAGCCGGGAAACGTGGGTCTATCCCCGCTTCTGCTGTAACAGGTTGCGCAGGCGGGTTAGGGGGGTGGCAGCTCTGCTTAATCCGGTGCAAAAGTGGCATCAGACAACACGACATCTGTGACTCAGGTATGCTCCAAGATTGACTGAGTCATGGGAGATCCGCAGAATGTCCAGAGCAGCTTGGTACCCAGGACAGCTAGTAGGTGGAGACAAATGCTTCACAGAGGCTTGACTGCAGAGATGTTTACCTGAAGACACAGTAAACACCTTCACTGGAAAAGGTCTCATCTGTTCTGGGAGATCCCTCTTTGCTCAAAGCTATAGGGCTTCCCTGATGCCACAGCCAGTAAAGAATCCACCTGCAATGCAGGAGACCCATCGGGTCGGGAAGATCCCCTGGAGGAGGAAATGGCAACCCACTCCAGTATCCTTCCTTGGAGAATCCCAGGGACAGAGGAGCCTGGCGGGCTACAGTCCATGGAGTCGCAAAGAGTCAGACACGGCTGAGTGATTGACACTTTCATCCTTCCAGATAAACTTTAATTTTCAGAATTAAAGTCCTTCCTCTGCCTTGCTGCTCTGACTGCTACATGTCAGCCATCGACACCTCTGTCACTTCAGTCAGGCAGGTTTCTGGGGAACCTGCAGAAGGTTGTGTATTTCACCTTCCCTCTCGCTCTCGGGAAGCTCCCTAAACGTTTTGATTCAATGTCCACCTGGGCGCAGACCCACCGCCTGACTGCCCAGGGCGCCCTGCTCTGGTCCTTCCAGGGCAGCATTCAATCGTTCTGCTTTCAGTGGAAGACTGCCGTCCATCCTCGGGAGCTCAGAGAGGATGCGATGTTCCTGCCCAGGCCAGCAAGTTTCAGTGAGGCCACAGGTTAGCAGGGACTTCCCTGGTGGCTCCGTCGGTAAAGAGTCTGCCTGCAGTGCAGGAGACTTGGGTTCAATCCCTGGGTCAGGAAGATCCCCTAGAGAAGGAAATGACAGCTCACTCCCGTATTCTTACCTGGAGAATCCCATGGACAGAGGAGCCTGGCGGGCTACAGTCCACGGGGTCACAACTGTGAGATGTTACTAGGGTCCTCGCCAGAGCGTGTTAAAGAGAGGGCAGCTTTCTGCTCACTGACCTGGGGACAGGCCAGGAAGTGGCTGCAGGCTTCGCCCCTCCGGCCCCTGGGACGGCGAGCCCCGAGCTCCCTGCCACACAGACCGGGCACACCTCCTGCTGACTCTACCCGGGGCCACGCCAAAGTGCCAGGCGCAGGCTCCTCAACTCTCCCTGGTCTAATCCCTTCCGTTTCTCCTCTCGGATCAGGCAAGGTAGAGACAGAAAACGCAGAAGCACCACTTGGACTACGTCAGAAGGTCTCCCGAGTCTGTGGAGGTGTGCGGACTTGGGAGGGTACGTACGGCCAGCATGCCTGCAGGCAGATGAGTTTATCACCAGTCCTGCCTGGCTTTCCAGGCAGCATCATCCAGGGGGACCTGGAGCCAGAGGCCGTCTTCCACCAACACCCGAAAGGATGGCCCTGAGGCGTCTGCAGCCAGAGCACTTCGCCCTCATCCTGCCCGTCTGACTCAGACAGGATCGCACGCTCAGGATGAGATGGCCGCAGACTGCCCGTCTGACTCAGATTCGGCCCTCGGCAACCAGGAGGGTGAGAGTGCTGGAGGCCCAGCGCTGCCTGCCACTAGTAGCGGCGTGGAAACAGAAACCCAGTGGGTGCAAATTTCCAAAACTCCTAGCCATGGGCAGAATCCACCAACCGAATTTCCACTCCAGGCTCTTCCCTGGCATTAGCCTCCTTGCTCAAGGCAAACTTGAGCTGCTGGGGAAACACATGGAGGTGGATGTTGGGGAAGATGGTCTTAAGTATGAGGACCTGAACTCAGATCTAAGTATATGCATTTAATCCAAGAGTGCAGAGTTTTCATGGAAGACGTCCTAAACACATGAAGGTACTACATGCCACTCAAGGTTTTTTAAAATAACTTGTTTTCATATTTCTTATTCTAGCCTGATCATGGGTTTCCCTTGTGGCTCAGCTGGTAAAGCATCTGCCTGCAATGCGGGGGATCTGGGTTGGATCCCTGGGTCAGGAAGATCCCCTGGAGAAGGGAAAGGCTACCCACTCCAATATTCCGGCCTGGAGATTTCCATGGACTGTATAGTTCATAGGGTCACAAAGAGTTGGACACGACTGAGAGACTTTCACAATCCTGATCATGCTATCTTCCTTCACACTCCCCTTTTGGCCTAAGTATGTACATAAAGATTTTTTTTTAATTGCAATACATGGACTTATAACTAAGTGGTATTTCATTATTCTTTCTTCCAGGGTCTGGGGAGGGGTGGGGCAGAAACAAGTTTTAGAAAAATCATGAAACATATTCACATGCCAGAGAAAGTACAGAAAGTAAAAATATCATAGATGTCCAAATGAAGAGATCTCTGGGTAGCAGATTATTCTACTAAAATACTCTTTTGGTGAGAAAATCTGTTATGCCATCTTTCTAAAGAATCTTTGATCAATTCTGCAGTCATGTCAGGACACGATTTGGGAAAGGTTTTTTTTCACAGTTGCGAACTCTCTCCTGTGAACGACATGAAACATTAAAAAATAAAAATCCCTTTGTGATGTGCTCGACATGCATATCCAAGTATTCTTCTCCATCACTGTCTCTCCGCTGATTATTGAACTCCCGCCTGCGGGCCATTGCCACTTTAGGTCCCCTGCAGGGGCACGTCGGCGCCACCAGGGGGCGCCCAGCACCCGTCACGCCACCGTCAGACCTGTCAGCCTAGCCACGCGCCAACAGCCCACCGTGTTTTCCCGACCGGCAGAAACACAACCTCCTCCTTGTCACAGCTCACGAAATGAAACGCAGAATTTACACAGAGTTCTCAAATATGTTTTATCTCCGTTGTCAGTAACCCCCAGCAGATCGACTTATACTTTTTCCTTTTTTATTTTTTTTCCCTTTTCAATAATTCATCTATGAAAAATACGGCGGCGGATGCTGTCGAGTCTGTTATCCATCAATCAAGAGGCGATTTCCACAATGTGTGTTGCCATGGCACCTGCAGCCCGCGCGGCGCTGCCGCCTCTGGGGGGCTGACGCTGCTTCCCCAGCTCAGGCAAGCGCTCAAGGGCTTCCTCTAGGGGACTCGGGGGGAAGGCGACCGAGGGTTTGCGTGTGTGGGGGGGATCCCCGCCCGATTAGCAGGATGATGGGCTGACAGCACAGAAGCCATGAACGACTCCACCCCCTCACTCTGAAGATGGAGACACAGTTTCTAAAATAGCAGAGCGGTCCTGTGACCCCAGCTTGAGAGCAGAGCCCACTCTGAAAAGTTTTAACTCAATAAAGCCTGCCAGCCAGTGACAGGCTTCACCCTGACAGCGCCTCGGAGTTCCTCCCTGATTAATTTCTCAAACGCTGCTTCAGCAACGTGTCAGTTTTCTTCTCTAACAGGAAAGCCAGGAGAGATCTCCAGGCGAAGAGTTTTTCCTTCGTTTTCCTTCGCCTCCTAAGACAGAAACAGAACTTAACATCCGAGGACGCCCTTCTCTCCTCTACTTCTGTGGTCAGAACATTTGATCTTGACCTTCAGTAACAGGCTCAGTGAAGACACCACAGCAGTGGACATGCATTCTCAGATATTCCATTGCTTTTTAAAATAAGCTACCAGCTTGCTAAGGATGGCCAAAAAATAGGAATTTAAGACATTCCCATGTAGGACATGGGTAAGTTACGTGCCTCTTAAGAAATGATGCATTAAAGATGGCATCTAGTAACTTTTCAAAATTTTAAGTAACTCCCCAATTAAAGGATTTTTAAATATTTAAAACAACTTAAAGAAATCTTGTCTGTTCTGAGCCCTCTAACTGGCTCCCTGATCCCAAGGGCTGAGAAGCACTTTTTTTTTGGACAGAGGACAGAAATTCTAAGCATCAGTATATATCCAGTAAAAGCCTGTGTGAGAGGGACCACTGGATTCCTGCAATCCCACATCTCTGAAAGACTGGATTCAGTGGACAATGGGGAGAAGACATCATCACACCACTGGTCCGTCACCACGGAGAAGCAGCTTGAACACAGTGGACCCTCCCTAGACCGCATCTGCCCAGCGAGCCTTTTGCAGTCACGTGCTCACTGGGTACCTTTTTGAGCTTGACTTTTAGAGGGAATCACTTTCCTTCCAGAAGCCTCCAAACTGGATGTATTGGATCCATATTAGTAGGAAGATCATGCGATTAATTACAGTGAATCTGAAGGAAACGCTATTCCTTCAACTTCCGGTGATAAACTATGCTATTTTCCAGCCTATAGAATGGAAACAAAACCATTTATTAATATTTTTAAAGAAGAGGAATTACTGGAGGCAAGGCGAAGACCAGCCTACTTGGTGAAATCCTTTCAATGGAACTGAGATTTGTTGTTGTCATTCACCCATCTCATTGAGAAAGAACTGGAACCCGCCTGTGAGCCTGCCTCCCGGGGTTGGGGACAGGGGGTCTCAGGTTATATGCGGCCAACTGGAGAATGAGGAAAAAGACTCCCATTACTGGACTAGCTTGAGTCTAATTCTGCCAGAGCACAGAAGACGCTTTATTCAAAATGCATAAAGGTGGGTGAGATGATTCTGCTCTCACTCCAAATTTACCTAAAAGGTGAATTCTTTGTATCGTCATATCTATCTGTAAGAGATTATGTGACAAAGTTTGGGAACACACTTATACGCAAAATACATGCAAAAGTCTCTTTATGTATTATATATGTGTATAAAGAGACTTTATATGCAAAAGCCTCAGTAGTTTCCTTACCAATGCGAGTGGCCACTGGGCTCCGGGGTGGGGTCTTCCTGGTGGGCCCTGAGAGCACCTTTCTACCCAAAAGGAGACATTCTGGGGGCCCCAGTGTCTGGGACCCTGGTCAGTAGGGACATAGAAGCAAGTGGTTCTCATCAGCAGAAATCTCTGTCTTGTTCAGGCCCAGCAACAAAGAACTGGACCATAAAGAAGGCTGAGCACCGAAGAATTGATGCTTTTGAACTGTGGTGCTGGAGAAGACCCTTGAGAGTCCCTTGGACAGCGAGGAGATCAAACCAGTCCATCCTAAAGGAGATCAACCCTGAATATTGATGGTGAAGCTCCAATACTTTGGCCACCTGGTGGAAAGAGCCAACTCACTGGAAAAGACCCTGATGCTGGGAGATAGAAAGGACAGGGAAGCCTGGCATGCTGCAGGCCATGGTAAAGAGTCAGACGTGACTTAGCGACTGAACAACAAAAAAGCAACAAAACTCAAGGGGCCTCTGTGACACAAAGTGGAAAAGGATGACTGCCAGTGATCCAGACACACAAGAATTCTTCCAGGAGGCCGGGGTCACAGCTTAGAAAAGAAGATCAATCTGAAAGTTAGTACATTTTCATCCAAAAAATGTTACAGGACTTGGGGTCAAAATGCCTTCAAAATTTTATTCCTTGATGATGCAGATGAAACATCTGACTTCCAAAAACTCAAAGGTAATTTAAAAATATAAGACAGGCTTTCTGCACATGTTGTGCAGAAAGAGATTAAATTCCACGTGAAGCTTTCTAATGGCCTTAGAAGTACTCAAGGAACACTGAAGCCCGGGTTTCAGGTTCATACCGACAGAGAAGACGCCAGGAAGGAGGGGACAGAGGCAGGCGCCTCCCCCTTGGTCTGAGGCTGCTGTCGGCTCTGAGAAGCCGGTCAAGCTGCTGACCTTCTGGAGGGAAAAAACTACGTGTGTGTGCATGAACCAGAGTGCCACCTCCACATGGAATTCCAGAAGTTTCTCAGAAGTCTTAAAATCACGGACACCTCATTGCCGCCAAAGTCAAGAGATGAAGGCTTTATCTCGCTGACCATTTGTTGAAAATGTTATATAGAAATCAAATGACTGAATAGCCTGTGACTGGTGAGCTCTGGCTACGATTCAGCGGAAGGAGGTGTTAACCATCTTTCTGTTTCTCCGTCCCTTTCGTTCTCGGTCCTCCCAGCAGAGAGGAGCTGTGTGAAAAGTGATCTCAGCACCAAACGAGTGGCGCGACATAAACGGCTAGCCAATCCCCTCACATTCCTCGGGCACCGCGACCCGCGGATGCCGCATCCCTGATGCATCTCCCGCTCCCCGCCCCGTCGGGAATCCTCCAGCCGGACGCCCTGGGGGCTGCCGCGCTCCCTAGTTCACTACTGAAGACAGCGGCTCAGAGGGGATGCGGCGTAGAGACAGAGGAAAGCCCGCCTCTCCTCACCTCCGTCCAGATGGTTTTCCCACAGGTCTGGGCAGCAGAGCCGTCCTCCCGTGGGTAGGCAGGCCCTCAGGGCAGAGCCTCGCTGGACCGTCCCTTGAAGGCTCATCACTTACAACAGCGCGGCTAGAGGATGGGCATGGAGCTAAATGCTTGAGAAAGAATCCGGGAAAGTCTCACTTATCAGAACTTGAAAACTCAATGCCGCAACTCGAGCCGTCCAGTTAGGAGGACATCACGGAGCGCTTTTTGAGTGGAAACGGAACGACAGCTCTGACGGTTACATCACGGCGACTGAGTGGATCGTACTCACCCGTCTGCTCAACATTTATCTTAAAAAGCAACCTCCTCTTCTCCTTTACATCTTATTCTATGCCTAAATTGTGTCAAGCTTATAAATATCCAGAAACTGCACGCTGCTACTGGTGTTCTGCCCAGTCTGAGTCATTTGATGAAAGAAGAAAACATCATCAATGGGAAATATGAGATAAAATTGCTCCTAGTCCTTAGTATTTGATTCTCATGTACACACACACACACACACACACACACACACATGTAACTCAAATGAGCATTTCTTTATATTCTTGGTATATAAACACACACACACTTATTTAAGTGTATACTTGGGCTTCCCTGGTAGCTTAGATGGTGAAGAATCTGTCTGCACTGCAGAAGACACAGGTTCAATCCCTGAATTGGAAAGATCCCCTGGAGGAGGAAATGGCAACCCACTTCAGTATTCTTGCCCGGAGAATCCCATGGACAGAGGAGCCTTGTGGGCTACTGTCCATGGGGTCGCCAAGAGTTGGACACAACTGAGCAACTTTCACAAGTATATACTTAAATACTTGTACTTATTTAAGCTAAATAAATAAGCATTTATTTATTAGCACCTTTTTTGATCAGAAAATTTCACAGGCTCTAGGGGCAAAATGACTTCAGAATTTATTCTGCACATTTGTGAGAAGAAAGAAAAAGAACAGAAGTGCAACTTATTGTTGGGGAAAGAAGAAATGGATTCCCAAATATTCAGTGATGGCATTCTGACCTCAACTGATTGCTGGTTTGAAGAAGAAATGTAATTTTACTGGCCTTCTCTCCTCATCTGTTCTCAGGTTAATACAGAGATACAGCAGGTGGAACCCAACCGTGTAAGTCAAATTGGAACAAATCCAATGTTGGCTGACATGTTGCCATGTTACCCTTTTACGAACGTAATGATGGCGGTCACAGACAGACAAGACAGCGCGTGGCATTTCCGAGTCAGTTTTGGGTCCCTTGGGGGGGAGGGGGTCTGTGAAGGAAAGCATGAAACAGTCCTGGCCGAACCTTCAGGGCTTCGTGGGTAGGAATAGGAGACCCCCAGGCAAACAAGCCCCAGGTGCCAAGGCGAGCCCACCGCCTGGGCTGGGTGCCCGCCCGCCCAGCGCCCTACCCGTGCAGATGAAGCTGGAGAGGCCCCCGTAGACGACTTCGTCGTTGTCGGGCAGTATGAACGGACACCGCGTCTGCACCTCCAAACAGTATTGCTTGCAAGGGATCGTCTTTCTGCAGTTCAGCTGCGCGACTTCAAAGTACTGGGAACATAGCCAGGCTTTGTAGACGATCTGAAAAAGAGAAGAATCAGAAATAGGGGGGGATGACAACAGTTCTGACCAACCGAGGACATGCTGTCCTGGGTGAAGCATGCTGGGGCCTTGAGCGGCTCCTAAGAAGTCGCACACTTGGAGAAAGCCTAGGACACGAGGCCAGCTGCAGGCGATGTCTTAGCAGCAGCGAAACACTTTAGGGAGCCCTTTGGAGGACGCGACAGGTGACGGGGTCGTTTGAGTGTCAGGGGTGCGCGTGCCAAGCCGCTGCAGTCTGTCCGACTCTTTGCGGCCCCGTGGACTGTAGCCCCCAGGCTCCTCTGTCCATGGGGTTCTCCAGGCAGGAACACTGGAGAGGGTTGCCCTGCCCTCCTCCCGGAGATCTTCCCGACCCAAGGGTCCTACCCACATCTTACGTCTCCCGCATTGGCAGGCGGGTTCTTTACCACTAGCGCCAGGGAAGCCCCAACTCAGGTAAAAAACTGTGAAGCTGAGCAGGATCTGAAGTTTTCAAAATCCAATGAGAGACAAAAAGGAAACAGCCGTGTGGATCCACTGCGGTTATTACTGCAGGTGCGAGGCGCTGGGCCCTGCAGTTGTTCAGGCCCTCGGTCGTGTCCGACTCTTTGCGAGCCCAAGGACTGCGGCACGCCAGGCCTCCCTCTCCATCACCAGCTCCCTGGAGTCTGCCCAAGTTCGTGTCCATTGCATCGGTGATGCCATTTCTTTAATGTGGGGAAATTTGTTTTTTAATATAAAAGGACAAAAAAAATGTTCTGTTTTGTTTGTAAAAGGGTGATGCTTTTTTGAACTGTGGTGTTGGAGAAGACTCGAGAGTCCCTTGGACTGCAAGGAGATTCAACCAGTCCACCCTAAAGGAAATCAGTCCTGAATATTCATTGGAAGGACTGATGCTGAAGCTGAAACTCCAGGTCACTGGCCACCTGCTGCAAAGAACTGACTCACTGGAAAAGACCCTGATGCTGGGAAAGGTTGAAGGCGGGAGGAGAAGGGGATGACAGAGGATGAGATGGTTGGATGGCATCACCGACTCAATGGGCATGAGTCTGAGTAAACTCCAGGAGTTGGTGATGGACACGGAGGCCTAGCGTTTTGCAGTCCATGGGGTCGCAGAGTCGGAGCTGCTGAACTGAACTAAACTGATGCTTTTTTGTATAAAAGGACAAGAGCCCGGCAGACGCCAGCTATTCCCGCCATAGACACTAGGTGGCGCTGAGTCCCCGGCAACCAGGATGTGCTGGTTTGAGCTTGAACTCCAAGGCCCTGCCTGGGCGGACAGCGGTGGGCCCTGACATTGATGTCTCACATCAGAGACACTAAGGGTCTCTCCGTCCGAAAGCCCGGAAGCACCCAGCCTAAATCAGATGGCTTACACTCGTGCCGTGATGAGGAGCACAAGTTAGGACCGCTCATCCGATCTTGGACCTTCAGCCTCTGTGATCGGCATGAATATTTGATAAGCATTTGCTTAACTTAACGACATGTGAAAGGGCTATGATCTCATCTAACCCTCTGTCGTTGATAGGTATTTCAGAAAACAAATGCTGAAAGAAAAAAAAACCAGGCTTTTCTGTAATATAAGGGAACCAACTGAACCTAGGTCTCAATAAAACGATGACAAAGTAATAAAAAAAAGTCATAGCCACGGCTGTGACTCAGGCATTGCCCTGATGCTTGGTTCTATTCTTCTGTTTTTAGGGTTAATATTATTCAGGTAAGATTTTGTTACCTATGTCCTACCTGGAAAAGTGGGTGGTTTGCCGTTAAATGTACACTGAGAGATCATAAACACCGAACAATAGTAGCAAGAATAATATGAAGTGTGTATCACACTCTGGTCTAAGCAACTGACATACATTTTTTCCCCACATCTAATTCTCAGCACATTAGCACAGGGATAATAATCAGCGATAGAATTAAGTGGACAACCTAGAATCCAAACAGAATCTAGGTAACTCTCTTGCCAATATCCTGTAAGGAGGAATCTTGTGTCAGGAAAAGGAGAGAAAAATAAATGGCTCTGAGACACTTTCCAATGCTCCCCTTTAAGAATTTTTTGAGGGACGGGCATTGAGAAAGTTAGGTGTTTTGTGGTGGCACAAAACCAGAGAAATGAAGCAACCCTGAATATTCATTGGAAGGACTGATGCTGAAGCTGAAGATCCAATACTCTGGCCTCCTGATGTGAAGAACCAACTCATTGGAAAAGACCCTGATGCTGGGAGGGATTGCGGGCAGGAGAAGGGGACGAGAGAGGATGAGATGGTGGGATGGCATCACCAACTCAATGGACGTGAGTTTGCGTAAACTCCAGGAGTTGGTGATGGACAGGGAGGCCTGGTGTGCTGCAGCCCTTGGGGTTGCAAAAAGTCAGACGGGACTTAGTGACTGAACAACAGACGGATTTTCAGACAGAAGCCCATGATGAAAAATGAATACCCTTGTCTTCCTTCCTAAGAACGCCGCAGTATGAGGAAGGCCAGAAGTCTTTGTTGTGACGGCTTCGCCTTCTCCTACAGAGTGACATACTGGGTCATCACTTTTCTTGGTGTCACTGAATAGTGTAAACGGTTCTAGGATGCTGAAGAATAATTGCAGAAGGAACAAAAATAGAGTAAAGGTCTTCTGGTGATAAACAGGCGGTTAAACTACTTTTAACCCCCTTCTCCTGGAGGGTTTGTACATCCTCTCTCCCCGGAAGCAGTTTCGTTGCTAGGTAACTATGCTCCTGGAGGACAGCCGCCCGCCCCGGCTGCGCGCTCCCCACCTTGGAAATCTCGGCTGAGTGTACCACTTGGCCTGACAGCACCCACCCTGCAGGCAACAGGAAATATGCCCCAGTTACAGTCCAGAAAAGGAACAGACAAACTAGACTGCTAAAGTGGCCTGTGTAAGAAGGACATTTGCACTTAAACAGTTGCATACCAGTTTTCTTTTTTTCTCCCAGAGCATTTTCTCATTTGTTATTTTCCCCCATGAAACCCTTGAGACAGTTTTGGGAAATATTGTACAAATAAAGAACCCGATTACAGAGAGATTATCCTAGCAACTGCATGGAGTTCAGCCCAGCACTCCCTTCCCGGGCCCCGGGGCAGCTGGGGCGCTGCTGAGAAGTGGAAAGTGAAGATGACAGGCAGGGGCTGGGTCTCCGGAGTCCCCGAGGGGAGGAGGGCAGTTCAGGGGGAAAAGGTCCTATGGAACGCCCGGCTGAGCCCCTCATTTTCAAGTGAGAAGAGGGGCTGGGAAAGATCACAGCTGACAGCGACCCCCCAATCTCTGCCCTCCTGGGTGGTGTTCTAATAACTCAGCACATTATTGGGGGAGGCATCCACTGATCCAGTCAAAACCTGTTTTGTTTTTCTTTTTTGCAAGTCACTTCATCCCAGACCCGCACTTGCTTATCATCCCTTGAAACTCTGTGCTGTGGGCTGTAATGAGCAACCCTGCCCACCCCCCACCTCTGGCTGATCCCCGGGTCTCCTCTGTACCAGCATCACTTTACACATCCCCTCAGTTTCTGGGGCCTATTGGATGATGTGAGGTGAGGTGGGGACTCCAGGGAACTGTGGTCTACTTGACTCTTACACCAGACTCTTGATGAATTTACTGATTATTTTTTAAAAGATTTCATAAAAAGTTTTCATAAAAACTTTTCAGTTCTCATAAAAAGTTCTGGCTGTAACTGGCTGGAGGCAGAACATGGTTGGGAGGAAATCCCCAGAGATGACTGAGTCGAGAGGCCTCTGTTCCCCGATGATGGGAAGTGAGGTTAAGCTGCGGACTCTGGGAGGGGGCGCTTTATGTGGGTAGCAGGAGGAGCCTGAAACAGCCACCACTCTGCTCACCAACAGTTGTATCATGGCTTTCAGCCTCGTCCTTAGACGTGATGTCAACGCGCACCAGGTCCTGATTCTGGGAGGTCCCAGCGACCTGGGCTCATCTCCCGGAGCGCCTGTCACAAAACGCCCAAGACTCGGACTTTTGCCCATGGGGCTTAGATTCTCATTTAAGTATACTTGTCTCGGTCCTCCTAAATTTACATCCATGTTTTAGAGCAAGGGAACCGATTTATATTGCAAATACATGTTAGCAGGCTGAAAAAAATAATGCCGGTTACAGTTTTTCCTTATGAAGAAAAATGTCAGGTATTGAAAGGGGTTGTCCTCATCCCCTTAGAGGAAGGCCACCTTCTCCCCCTTCCCCGTGAGCGTTGCTAAGGGCTGGCTCTTTCTCCCCTTCCCCGTGAGCGTTACTAAGCGCTGGCTCTTTCTCCATAGAGGGCCTGTGTTGGTGCATTTTATGAGCTCCTTTGCCGTCAGCTCTCGTGTGTGAGGGGTCTGTGTTTTGAGCATGCAGGGTGGGTGGGGGGGAATAACTGGCTATGCAAGCAATAGTCTGTCACGGTGACGGCCTCCAGCTAATGCACTTTGATGTACCAGGCATGTTGTTACAATTCTAAGTGGAGGAGGAAGTCAGAATACATCTTCACGTTCTTCACGCTCACGTTCACATATCTAAACGTCTTTTGTCTAAATCTGTGTCAGTGTCTGGCTAGAGCACAGGCTGCACCCAGAAACTGGGGAGACTGCTGTGCTTTAAGAGGAAAACAGAAAAACAACCCCTGCCTGCAGGTTGAGCCAAGTCCTCCTGCTCTGAGATTGCTTAGAGACGGGCAGTCTAAGGAGACAGGCTCCTTGATCCGCCGGAGAGTCAGAGTGTCAGCGAGCACACCTCGTCCTGCCGGATATTGGCTCCAACTCTGAAATAAAATGCAAATGCCTCCCTGTTTTCTCTCGGTGACCCACTTTGCAGATCCTGTTATGACACTTGGTCTAATCCCCTGAACTTCAGAACGACGGCCCTCGCTTCCCGGCGCTGTCCTAGGTTTGCAAGCCCACCCTGTCTGTTCTCGCCCCCGCCCACAGCCCTGGGCGCTGGGCCTTCAGGGGAGGGCATGGGTAAGGGATGAAAAGACAGAGCTAGCCTGGCCCGTCTGCCCATCAGGGGTGGTACCTGGAGGCCCACAGACCCTCGACGGGCAATGATGACCAGAAGGGAATCCACTCTGGGCTTCCTGATGAGAGGATGTGCCCAACTGGTGATGATCTCGGTAATGAAGGAAACCAGAGAGGATCGGCAGTGTCTGGGCCAGCCTGGCGGCTTCTTTACCTCCTTCCACCATCAATATACTCCCTGCGTTGTCTGAGACAACGCTGTCCCGGCCACATTTTATCTCATCTCCCCATCTCACTATGGTTTGGCGTCAGCCGGAACCACGGTCCGGAGATTCGCTCCAGGTTCTAAGCAACCTGGCCTCCGTGATGACAAACCCAGCTGCTTTAAAATGGGCTATTTTCTTATTTGCCCTCTTGGCAGCAATGATTGATGCTGATTAATAAACTTTCTTGAAATGCCGGCCCCCTGATCACGAGAATCCTATCCATCCTGGGCTTCTTCCTCCTCCGCCAATCACTACATCATTGGTTGTTTTGCTGTAACTGTTGTTTCCCCAAGTGTCGGTATGCCCTGGGCTTCTGTTCTGAACTTTCTAATGCATGGTCTTTCAGGTAAATCGCACACTCTCAGGACTCAGCTGCGGTCTCTAAACCAGGGAGGCCTACATCTGTATTTCCAGGGCACCCCTTTCTCCCTCTCTCTCAGCAGCTGTCCATAAGCTGCGTTCTGTGTGTGTGTGTCCACGCTCTTTAGCACTTCAGCCTCTGCCAGTCCGGAGTGGAATTCCGCGTCTGCTCCTCAGAGAAACAGGATGTGAGAAATCTGCGGGTCACCCAGCCCCTTCTGCTCTCCCCCACAGCCACCTTGCCCAGGCCCTTTTGCCCAGGGCCTGCAAGCCTGCTTCCTGAGTACCATGTCTGCAAACCTCTGGATTTCGGTTGGCACTGTTGCTCCAGCCATTCCCCTTGCCCGCCTAGCGACGCCGCAGCCACGGACATGCCCCTGCACTGCAGTCCTATGCTCTCCGAGCTGGTCCCCGCCCGGCAGTTAGGGCCACCAAGGTGAAACCCATCTGATGGTATCAGCGCTCCACTTTACATCACTCGGAGCCTCTCTGCGGCACTGGAGGGGAAGTTCAAACTCCCTAACTGCACTCGGAGCTTTGCGACCTTGCCCAACTGAGCGCCCCAGCCTCGGACCCGCCCCCAACGCCCCGCGGCCGTGGAGGGTGATGCGCAGGGTCGGTGATGGGCCTTGTCTCCTGAGAGCTTGCACTCCTGAGACCCGGCGCACCTCGCACACTCAGCCCTCAGCCTGGGCGACTCCGACCCGACCCGCATGATCCTCTGTAAGCCTTCCTGACCCCGATCTTAAGCCCACCCCTCTGCGGCTCCGGGAATGCGCTCTTCTGTGGACTCACGCTAAAGGTGATGCACACTGCTCGCCTGCCTCCCTCATTAGGCTCCCACAGCAGGACCTTGTGCGCGCTTCTGCATGCTTGGCGCTCCGGGTGTACCTAGGAGAAACTGACCATCCACAGAGTTCTTATTGGAAACTCACACCATGGCCTTCAGATGTGCTGTGTGTGTGTGTGTGTGCGTGTGCATGTGTGTGCATGTGTGTGCACACTCATGTGCGTGCGTGTGTGCACACATGTATGTGTGTGTGTGTGTGTGCTCGCGCGCATGGTGCCCTTATTCGTTCAGTCATGTCTGACTCTTTGCGACCCCATGGACTGCGGCCCACCAGGCTCCTCTGTCCATGGGATTCTCCAGGCAAGAATACTGTAGTGGGTTGCCATGCCCTTCTCCAGGGGATCTCCCCGACCCAGGGATCGAATCTGGGTCTCCTGAATGCAGGCAGATCCTTTACTGTCTGAGCTGCCAGGGAAGCCTCCAGCTGGGCACTGGACTGCCTGGCTATTTGGTCCGTGTGAGCCAGTCCATGTGACTCTGAGACCCTGCAGGGCATGGACTCAGACTGTGAACTCTGATGTGCTTCCAAGGTATTAAGTCCTATGGATCGCTTCAGAGGTATCAGCAAACTCCCTTAGGAGAGGACAAATAAAGCCTATGGAAATAAAAAGTAAAAAGCCTACTTCATGAACTGAGTCTCTCTTTCCAAGCAGATACCATGGTTTGGGTGCTGAGAAACAACACAGGGTGGGGTTGCAAGCAGAGGAGAATTTCCGCACAAAAGGGAGGCAGGAGGTGGTCCAATGAGTAGGACTCGGAGGCCTGCAGAGCCCGGAGGGTGGAGGGATGGGATGGGGAGGGAGGTGGGGGGGGTTCAGGATGAGGAAAACATGTAAATCCATGGCTGATTCATGTCAATGTATGGCAAAAACACTACAATTAAAAAAAAAAAAGGAATTTGCTCTGAACCTATCATTTGAGATGGATAAGTTGCTCTGGCTGGGGTTACAGCAAGAAGTGTCTGGAAGTCAGATTACACTAGCTCATCCCTTTCCAAAACCACTGTATGGCATTTCCAAAATGAATGTTCATAATGACAGAAGTGGGAGAAGTGAAAACTCATGTTGGTGACCAAGCTATCAGGAGCTCTGCCGTGGGCATTGGAGAGGAAGGTCAGGCAGCAAAAACCCAGCAATGAGTGATGGGAGCGCGAGGCCAGGGAATATTTGGAAAAACACCTGATCCTGGAGTTGCTGAACCATCACACCAGCACCTTCTTCTTTATCTGACTGGGAAAACCAAGAGCACATTTAATACCTATTCAGGGACGGCTGAGAATCGCCAAAATATCAGGCAAGGCTTTCCCTTTCTTTACAGACAGCTATAACACTGCAGCTGCGTTCGCGGTGATGGACTCCTTGTATGAAGGTGCCATGTCACTTTACACGGCACAGAGAGGCCCTTGAAATCCTGGGGCTTGGGCCGCAGATGGAGCTTTAAAGATGATGAGTGCGGTGTAACGTTGGAAAAATTCAGGCGTGACGTGAACAAGAGGACACGGGAAATGTGCTCAGCGTTTTAATAACACTGTAGGTCCAAGATAGTAAACGAGTCTATTGAAAAATTTTAAAAAAAGGAAAGAAGTCCCTTAATGGAAACCACTTCTGCATGTCGGCCATGGGTGGACGTAACAGCAGCTTTTCCAGCAGCCTTTTCTAGGGTCAGGGAAGGAAGGGGACAAACGACAGCTTCTGCCGTAGACTGTCAGCCAGTCAACACCTTGAAAATGCGGCAGTATTATGTCCCATGGTCCTCTAGATATACCACATATTTAACGAGGTCTTTGTTAACTCCCATCAAAGTGCCAGTGCTCCCATTAGAATTTATAGCTTTAAAAAGACAGCGAGGAAACACTTCAACATAAATTAAGTCTGGAGCTTCATACTGAAGTGAGTTGAGAATGTTGAAATGGATTTAAAAAGTTGGGAAATCAACTTTTTGAAGAAGGAAATGGAGGTAAGTCTGTAGATAAATCTGAGACTAGCCTTAAGCATGGCAAGTATAATGCATTCATCAAGGAGATGGGAGTTAGTACAACAGACTCTCCTTATTCTATAGGACTTGCATAGGCATTCATGGAGCAGTTGATTAATGAATGTTATAACCCAGAGTCTAGAGTATGTCTAGAAAATTAATGCATTCAGTAGAACTATTATAGGTAACCCAGTACACTAACTAAAAAATGCAGATGCTTTCTTTTTTTTTTCGTAAAACTAAATAGAATGGGACTCACTGTAACTCCTTCACTTAATGGAAACACACAATAAAGGTCTAAAGAAAATCAAGGCATAACTGTGTCATAGACCCCAAAGTAAAATATGGAAAACATGCAATAATAAAGTAAAACGAGCTATCTAACAATCAGATCATTTTACATAGCCTTGGCCTATAATACTAGAGTATAAAATGCCCAGGGTATACATCTAAGTTTTCTACTTCTCTGCCAAATTGTCAAGACATTTCTGATGAATACATGGTAACAAATCCTTTACGGTATCAGAGGCACATGCTATGCTATGCTAAGTTGCTTCAGTCGTGTCCAACTCTTTGAGACTCTGTGGACTGTAGCCCGCCAGGCTTCTCTGTCAATGGGATTCTCCAGGTAAGGATACTGGAGTGGGTTGCCATTTCCTTCTCCAGGGGATCTTCCCGACTCAGGGATTGAACTCACATCTCTTACCTCTCCTGCACTGGCAGACGGGCTCCCACTCAAGCCATCTAGGAAGCCCATTAGAGGCACAAGGGTTGTCGATTAAAACCATAATAACATCTTTGCCCTTAGTTGAATGGACACTGCATTCTTTATTCTTCCCTTGGGTGGGAAGCTGCGCTTCCATCCTTTGTCATCACGTCCAAGCTCAGCAGCTCTCACTGTGGTTTTCTGCTTTGTTCTGGTAGGCTCTGTTCTGAGGACCAGGGACAGAGAGATGACAGCTCCTTACAGAGACGATGATGCCCACGCCAGTGTCTTAGGGGTGCAGCGGTGTGGCGCGTCACGTGACCCTTGAGATGAGCCATTCACTTACACCTGGTCTTTAGATAACAGGATGACAGCCAGCTAAGTGACAGCGAGCCTGTCAGAACTTAGAGCTTTAAGGAGTGACAGAGTGAGCCCTCCACAGCTCTCATCAGAATAGATCTGCAGCCTGTTACCACAACGTGGGGGGAGCCAGCTGATGGTTCTTGAGTTAACTTTTGTTGGAGTGCAGTTGCTTTACATTGCTGGGCGAGCTTCTGTTGTGCAGCAAAGTGGGTCAGCCACCCATCTGGGTCCTTCCCGGGCAGGCCACCGCAGAGCATGGAGTAGGGCTCCCTGTACCACACAGTAGGTGTGCGTTAGCTACCTATTTCATGCACAGCATCGACCCTGTACGTGCTGGGAGGCTGCAGCTGACGCAAGAGCTAACTGGTTGTTTCCAGCCTTGGCTTCAAAGGTGTCCTGCAATCCATCTGTTAATCCACATCTATTTATTGAGAGTCACCTATTGGCCTGGCCATAGGGAATTCCCACCAACGGTGGAGGGCAGCTGGAAAGTGTTGTGATAAGACACTTCCCTTGGCAGCAAGCATAGCATTGTTAAAGAAAATCAGGCGCGACACGGTGGACAGCGTGCTACCAGCAGGCGCTTTGGTTTGGAGAAAGCGGCGATGAGTGATGTCTGATCCTCAGCCTTTCCTGATGGGGGGTCTTGCCTCCACCTTGGCTGCTGACTGGTCAGGGCAGCGGGTTAGTTGAAGGCTGGATCGGCTGCGGCAATTTCTTAAAGGAAGACAAGAGTGACGTCTGCCACATTGATCGACTTTTCTCTCCACAAACCATCTCTGTGTACCAGGCAATGCTATTTGGTAGCATTTCGCCCACAGTAGAACTTCTTTTAAAACTGGAGCCAATCCTCTTAAACCCTGCCACTGCTTTATCAACTAAGTTGATGCAAGATTTTAAGTCTTCTGTTGTCATTTCAACCTTCTTCAGAGCACCTTCACCAGGAATAGTTTCTGGATCATGAAACCACTTTGCTTGCTCACCCATAAGAAGCAGCTACTCATCCTTCCAAGTCTGATCATGAGGTTGTAACAGTTCAGTTGCATCTTCAGGCTCCGCTTCTAATTCTAGTTCTCTTGCTATTTCCACCACATCTGTAGTTACTTCCACCACTGATGTCTTGAATCCCTCAAAGTCATCCATGAGGGTTGGAATTGATTTCTTCCAAACTTCTGTTGATGTTGATATTTTTATTTTTCCCATGAATCACGACATGTTCTTAATGACACCTAGAGAGGTGAGTCCTTTCCAGAAGTTTTTACATTGACTTTGCCCAGATCTATCAGAGGAATCACTATCTAGGGCAGTGATAGCCCTACAAAATGAATTTCTTAAATAAGGGGGCTTGAAAATTGAAGTTTCTCCTTGATTTACAGGCTGCAGAATAGATGTTGTGTTAAAAGGCACGAAAGCAACATGAATCTTGTTGTCCAACCCCATCAGAGTTCTCCATCAGGTGCATTATGAATGAGTAGCATTATTTTGAAAGGAATATTTTTTTTTCTGTTTATTGGGTCTCAAGAGTGAGTTAAAATAGTAAACCATGTTGCCAATAGATGTGCTGACATCCAGGCTTTTGCATTCCATTAACAGAGCACAGGAAGGTTTCAGTGCAGTTCAGTTGCTCAGTCGTGTCCGACTCTTTGCGACCCCATGGACTGCAGCACGCCAGGCCTCCCTGTCCAGCACCAACTCCTGGAACTTATTCAAACTCATGTCCATTGAGTCAATGATGCCATCCAGCCATCTCATCCTCTGTCATCCCCTTCTCCTCCTGCCCCCAATCTTTCCCAGCATCAGGGTCTTTTCCAATGAGTCAGCTCTTCGCATCAGGTGGCCAAAGTTTTGGCGCTTCAGCTTCAGCATCAGTCCTTCCAATGAACACCCAGGACTGATCTCCTTTAGGATGGACTGGTTGGATCTCCTTGCAGTCCAAGGGACTCTCAAGAGTCTTCTCCAACACCACAGTCCAAAAGCATCAGTTCTTCGGTGCTCAGCTTTCTTTATATAATCCAACTCTCACATCCATACATGACTACTGGAAAAACCATAGCTTTGATTAGACGGACTTTTGTTGGCAAAGTAATGTCTCTGCTTTTTAATATGTCTCTGCTGTCTAGGTTAGTCATAGCTTTTCTTCCAGGGAGCAAGCGTTTTTTTAATTTCATGACTGCAGTCACCATCTGCAGTGATTTTGGAGCTCCCCAAAATAAAGTCTCTCACTGTTTCCAGTATTTTCCCAGGAAGGGTAGTTCGGCATAATTCTTAAGGGTCATAGCGTTTTCAAAATGATAAATGAGCATTAACTTCAATGCGAAGCCACCAGCTACACCGGTCCCTGACAAGAGGAGCAGCCTGTCCTTTGAAGCTTTGAAGCAAGGAATTGATTTCTCCTCTCCAGCTATGGAAGTGCTAGATACCTATAGGTGTCTTCCTACAGAAGGCTGTTTTGTCTACATTGAAAACCGGTTGTTTAGTGCAACCACCTTAATGAATACTCTCAGCTAGACCTTCTGGAAATGCAGCGGCTTCTCCATCAGTGTTTTCTGCTTTGTCTTGAGGCTCTGTGTTACGGCCACCTCTTCTTTCCCATCATGAACCCGCGCCTTCTGCAGCTTTCAGCGTCTCCTCTGCAGCTTCCTCACTCTCTCAGCCTTTGTAGAGTTGAAGAGAGCTGGGGCCTTGCTCTGGAAGAGGCTTTGGTTTTACGGGAATGTTGCAGCCGGCCTGACCTCTCTAGACCACTAAATCTTTCTCCACATCAGCAGTAAGGCTGTTTCACATTCTTATCATTGGTGTGTCTGCCGGAGGAGCATTTTTAATTTCCTTTGAGAACTTTCCCTTTAACATCCACAGCCTGTCTAGCCATTTGGCACAAGAGGCCTAGGATTCAGCCTGTCTCAGCTTTTGATGTGCCTTCCTCACTAAGCTTAATTATTTCTAGGTTTTGATTTACAGTGAGAGACATGTGACTCATCCTTTCATCTGAACACTTAGAAGCCATTTTAGGGTTATTAATTGGCCTAATTTCAGTATTGTTGTGCTTCAGGTAAGACCTGAGAAGAGGGAGAGAGAGCCGGGGAATGGCCGGTCAGTGGCGCGGTCAGAACACCTGCAAACGCTGTCAGTTAATTTGTTCATTTTATACAACAGGGACTGTGGGTCCCCAAAACAGTTATGATAATAACATCAAAGGTCACTGATCACAGATCGCTGTAACAAGTATCATAGTAATGAAAAATTATTAGACTTACCAACATGTGACAGATGCTGTTGGAAAAATGGTGCCAACAGACCTGACAGACCAGGGCTGCCACAAACGTTCAATTTGTAAAAAAACACTAAAAGGAAGCACGTGCCATAAAACCGAGGTATGCTGCACTCAGCTCCTCACCGAGGTATCAAAGCCTTGCCTACATCAGGTGAGTGCGGTTGTTCCAGTTTCATGAGTTGAAAATTACGATTCAGAGAATTTCATCAATGCCCAAGTCCCACGGGCAGAGAATACAGCCGAGCCTGGCTGGGCTCAGGCCACCTTACCTTGCACTCCCGCCCTGAACAAAACGTGCTCTGTTGTACCCCACAGACCTCTGGTGTAAAAAAAACATTAACTTCTGAGAGTTCAAGGAGGTTGCTCCTGGGTCTTCTGGGGATAGGCATTGGAGATTTGAACATTTTTAGTGCTTTGCATTTTGTTTCCTGTCAAGAAGATACTTCAGCAACTGCTATGCATTTCCCTCTATAGTGAAAGACTTTCAATACAGCAAAGGATGTTTGTGATCTTATTAACACATGCTCGTAACTCCAGGCACTGGTGACATGAGTAATGCTGTTGTTAATGAGAAAAGAGTCAGGATTATGTCTGCAAACAATTGTGCTGTGTGCATAGTCATGTGGATCCATTGCTTGTCACTAAAATTAACAGCCACCACCAACTAAATCAAGAAGTTGCTTTTCCTAGTCCTGGCCCTAAATCCTGCTCTCTCTTTCTCTATTTCTCATGTGAACATTTATTCGACTATTAAATTATGTAGAATGAACACCAAAATTATTTATCTTTGAAACTGCACTTGATAAACATTTTCACTATGTCCATTTAAAATCTGAATAGATTTTCCTTTCATAAATATTTATTTATAAAGTGTTCTGACACACACACACGGACACAGAGACATACACACAGACATATACACACAGATGTAAACATGGACACATATACACACAGACACACACATTTCTTTACAGTTGGCCAGATTTCATGATCTCATCAAGGAAAAAATATCTCCTGCCTTTCCTCTGACAGTGGCCTTAGAACTGAGCTATTCCTTACAAGTGAAAAATAAAAACACCTGACTACTTTCCACAGCCAGGCACCCTCCTTATGTTTTTTCCCTCTGGGTAGAATTATGACTCCAAGAGCCTTTAGAACATTTAGTTCCCTTCATGAAGGCTGTTTTCTTGAGGGTCAGTGCGTGGGGAGGAGGATGATTTACCAGAATAAATGCCTTCGTTTAAACACACACCGAGGCCGACTGGAGGGGAGACGCTGGGTGGGAAAGATCAGAAAGCAGTGCTATCTGTGTGATATCAAGTCCAGAAATCAGGAAATCCTGTCAAAATTATGGTTCGGTTTTGTTCCTTAGAATTTAACATGTTCTTCATTGTTTAAAGTCAGTTTCAGCCAGAAAATGTATGCAGTTACAAGAGTGAAACAAGGTTAATTGCATATTTATTGGAAGTTGTTAACATTTAGATGGAAATTGCTTCTGTTCAGTGAAAAATTATCCAATAACCTGTTTCTTTCACACAGTTCACATGTAAGAGGTCATTTATTCACTGTGGAATAAGGTGAGTAGGTGACAAAACATAAGGTCCTAATAGTTGAATTTCAAAGTCCAACCAGTTTCCTGACATCTCAGAACTGCTGTAAATTTGAAGAAATATTAAGTAATGAGCAACCTAGACAGCATATTAAAAAACAGAGACATTACTTTGCCAACAAATGTCCGTCTAGTCAAGGCTACGGTTTTTCCAGTGGTTATGTATGGATGTGAGAGTTGGACTATAAAGAAAGCTGAGTGCTGAAGAATTGATGCTTTTGAACTGTGATGTTGGAGAAGACTCTTGAGAGTCCCTTGGACTGCAAGGAGATCCAACCAGTTTATCCTAAAGGAAATCAGTCCTGGTGTTCATTGGAAGGACTGATGCTGAAGCTGAAACTCCAATACTTTGGCCACCTGATGCAAAGGGCTGACTCATTTGAAAAGGCCCTGATGCTGGGAGGGATTGGGGGCAGGAGGAGAAGGGGAGGTCAGAGGATGAGATGGTTGGATGGCATCACCGGCTCAGTGGACATGGGTTTGGGTGGACTCCGGGAGTTGGTGATGGACAGGGAGGCCTGGTGTGCTGCGATCCATGGGGTCGCAAAGAGTCGGACAGGACTGAGCGACTTCATTTTCACTTTTGCAACCCACTGGACTGTAGCCCGCCAGGCTCCTCTGTCCATGGGGTTCTCCAGGCAAGAACACTGGAGTGGTTGCCATGTCCTTCTCCAGGGGATCTTCCCGACCCAGGGGTGGAACCCGGTCTCCTGCATCTCCTGTACTGGATGCAGATTCTTTACCGCTGAGTCATGTGTATACCAGAAGCTGTTGATAAAAGTATTACTTGATTCTCTCAAGAAACCCCCCAGAATAAATAGCAGTATGTATCCTTTTTTTTTAAAACAGAAGTGAAAAAATGAGGCCCAGAAAGCTAACTCCCCAAATGAAGTGAGCAAGCTAAGCCAAGGGGCCAGAACTCACACACAGGTTGGCTATTTTCAACTCCCGTGCACCCAGCCAATTAGCTGTGAGACCTCTGTGATGACTGCTAGATATTCTATATTCTCAAAAGCACGTGGTCCATTCATCACTGTACATGTTGTATGTACATTCTTGTGTTACATCAATTCAGGATATTTCTTTTCGGCCAAATAAAACGTGTAGATGGAGCAGGCCAGCATACCATCAGAACAGGGTAGAAAATTCTCTAAGGTTGTATATCATTCATCGTCAAGGGTTCTCTTCCTGTTTGAGTCAAAGCTCCAGTCCCTCTCTATAAATCTTCCATTTTACAAATCACAGATGCTGGGTACTTCCACACAGACCGTCACTTGTGGCAACATTTTCTCCCAATATTTCCTGTAGAAAAAGAGTAACTGTCTTTCCCTCTAGCAAGCAATGCAGTTGCTCCCAAATCCTGCAGTTCTGACTGGCTGTGAATCAGGCTACACCTGCTTTTGCCTTAATTTCTCCTTAGAGGCTGGTAGTGTTGAGGCAGTCCGTCACAGACTAGACCCTTCATTAGAGCTGCACTTTATCTGATATTTGTAGAGGTGCTGGAGAAGACTCTTGAGTCCCTCGGACTATAAGGAGATCAAACCAGTCCATCCTAAAAGAAATCAACCCTGAATGTTCATTGGAAGGACTGATGCTGAAGCCAAAGCTCCAATACTTTGGCCACCTGATGCGAAGAGCCAACTCATTGGAAAAGAGCCTGATGCTGGGAAAGACTGAGGGCAGGAGGAGAAGTGGGTGACAGAGGATGAGATGGTTGGATGGCATCACCGACTCAATGGACCTGAGTCTGACCAAACTCCAGGAGATGGTGAAGGACAGGGCAGCCTGGTGCACTGCCAACCATGGGGTCCCAAAGCATGGGACACAACTTAGTGACGGAACAACTCTACATCTAGCACTGTGCCTTGATCTATGAAGAATTACTGAATGGGTTAATTGTCGCAGCTAGAAATGTTCAAGACACGAGGTGTGTGAAAAATCCTTCCAAGAAAGATGTTTGGGAAACACCATGCCTGCCGAGAACATTTAAACATCATTATGAAAGAATCTGGGCCTTCTGATCAAACAGTCTTGATGGCCACTCTAAGTTAAAATTTGAGCACATTGTTTTTCTGAAATGTCTTCTCCATAACATCATTCAAGTTTGCATAGTACTGGTGATTTTTATGTCTTCATAGACAAGGGTGTAGGTATAATTGAAACAATCAACATTCCCCCCACAGCCAATACATGCAAGATTTACATGATGAGATTGACAACGGAATGGAAAAGAATACCTAATGGAGAGATAAGAGCCCTTCAAGTGACAAGGATCTGAGAGAAGCTGTGAGCAGTGTCACTTATCACTTGTGATGGGTTGAAGAAGTGCATTTATTTGCACTTAGATTACTTATTTGAGCTTCAGTTAGTAATTCCAACTTCACAGGGTTTTAGGAAGGATAAAAGAATCGTATATATGTAAAGAAACATAAAATACAATAAAATCTAATAAGATTTTGCTAATGTTATGTGTTGGCAAAGACAGCTATTTCATAATGTAAGCTCTTAATATATAACACACTGGCAGAAAGAATGGGTTGCCTTTTTTTATTGAACACTAACTTGATCATTCTACCAACATCTACAAAGTATTACATGACGGGCCTGGGCCAGATATATTGGTAAAAAGGAGTGGTACCATTGTTGATCAACCTGTATTTAGTTTCGTTAATTTGGCTTAAGAGTTATATCAATGAAGATTAATCTCAAAGAAGGTTAATGGCAGCTACAATCTATTACTGAGCTTCCCTGGTGGCTTAGTGGTAATAAAAGCCCACCTGCCAATGCAGGAGACAGAGGGGAAGTGGGTTTGATCCCTGGGCCAAGATCCCCTAGAATAGGAAACGGCAACCCACTCCAGGATTCTTGCCTGGGAAATCCCATGGACAGAGGAGCCTGGCGGGCTACAGCCCATGGGGTCTCAAAGAATCGGAAAAAAAAAGAAAGAAAGAGTCGGTCACAACTGAGCATGCAAACACAACGAGCAACTATATTACGGGAACCAGTCATCTAAAATCAATACCAGTCACGATGGTGGCACCGTGTGCTGCTAGAGAAGGCCCTCTGTGCCCGGGGACAGGGCACTGTCACCCTGTCGCCCTGGTGATAAAGAGAGTGTGGGATCCTTTCTCATGCTGGGGGACGCACAACTCCAGCAGCATAATTGGGTACTCAAAGTCTGTTTGCATTTGAAAAGTGCTTTATGTAACTGTTTTTATGCATCCTGGGGGGCCTTTAGCTCAGCTGCTAACCTCTGCATCACACAGTTCAGGAGAGCAGCGCAAATGAGCCCACCGAGGCTTCCGAGCGTGTGAGAAATCTGGGGGAAGGCTTGTTTACCAGGGAGAGCAAAGCTTCCCCAGAAAAGGCAGCAGACTGGACCGGTGAACGTCTACAGTTTTATTTCTGGTGTTAAATCAATTCCCCTCGCTGCACCCCGACTCTGGGAGCAGAGATCATTAAGAACACATTCAAGTGCTTAATTAGGTTTTGAAGGAGGTTTCTCCATTAACATTAATTAAAGTCTCCCTGGGCTCCAGGAAGCTCATTTGCCAGGTAGGGGTTTTCCAGGGTCACTCATCTTCCTGTTGCTGCCTCAGCAAAACCATCTTTACTGCCTCAGATTCCAAACTGAGCTCCAAGTCCATGCAAGAAGGAAGGGAAAGCAAAGGAGCACGGTCCCTCTCGGTGACGAGAGATTAGGATCGTTATAGGGAAGGCTTTCTGCTTAAGATTTCGCCCTTGAGAAGGAAGCTACTGATGGTTACCTTGAAAGACTGTGTTGTTGCTAACGGCCTGGGGCTAACCCATCTTGGAGAAATGTGAAAGTGAAAGTCGCTCAGTCATGTCCGACTCTTTGCAACTCCATGGACTATGCAGTCCATGGAATTATCCAGGCCAGAATACTGGAGTGGGTGGCCTTTTCCTTCTCCAGGGGATCTTCCCAACCCAAGGATCGAAATCAGGTCTCCTGCATTGCAGATGAATTCTTTACCAGCTGAGCCACAAGGGAAGCCCGAGAATACTGTAGTGGGTAGCCTATCCCTCCTCCAGTGGATCTTCCTGACCCAGGAATTGAACCAGGGTCTCCTGCATTGCAGGCGGATTCTGGAAGCAGCCTTCTATTTCTATGGATAGAAAAAATTTTTCATGAGTATGTTAATTTTATTAGGTTGAGCCCTAATTGAGCCAAATTCATTGAGTCTGGTATTCAACTATTTTGATCTATAAAAATGGCAACTTCATATGGTTTACTCTAATAAACTAGAAAATCTAGATTTATATGAAGAAGAACTCCACCATAGCACCAAATCTTTTTTTCTCTTCTTCATCTCTATATGTCCTTGAATTTCAAAAGCTTTTCTGTATCTATGCCTGTGGACGACAGTTCAAAATAAGGTCAGCAACTTTATCTTTGGTTGCCTGTTGGGGTGAAAAAGCCTTTCAGTCCTTTTTTGTGTGAATATATTGACATTCTTGTATCGACTTCCATAGGTCCGTGTGTCTTCTCTTTTGGGTGTTATTTATTTATTTATTTTTGCCCTTCAGTGTGGAAGGAACTGTAGGATGAAGTAGGAAAATTAGAAACTTTAAGATGATAAATATTTATTGCATGCCTAGTGGGTATTGAGAGAAATACAAAGGAGACACAAGGAAGAAAAATGAAAGGGGACTAGAGAAAGAGATAAGAATGGGGTGAAAGAGACAGATGCCAGCCAGGCTGGGGAGTGGAGGAAAAGAACCATTGTGGGCACCTTAATACTGAGACCCCGTGATGGCTATGGGTAGTCCTACGTTCAAGGGTCTGCAATTTACCAAGTGAAAGCTAAGTAGCATGCATTTTGAAATGGGAAATTGGCAAATACAGTTTCTATAAAAATATTTGCCCAGGGCAGCGTAAAGAGGGGATTACAACAATGAATATGAGATCTAAGCCTGTCCATCCAATATAAAAATAATCTTTCAATAAGAACCTCCATATTCCCTTGGTTATTTGCATATTTTTGTCTGTAGTAGTCAACTGTCTTCTACCATCTGAATGATCTTAAATGTTATATAGGTATAATTTGCTGGAAAATAGTGGTCCAGATTGTGGCTTTCTTAATGGCTCACATGATCAGTGTTTTTTTCCCATTTATCTGAATAATGTTTCTCACTCATCAGTGATGAAAGGACAAAAGCACTTTCCTGGGCCGGATGCAGAGTAGTCAGAGGCCTAAAACCCCAGGCAAAGACACCGTGCGTAGTTCCCAGAAAACTCGTAACAGATGGGATAAAAGGGACCTATGTTTTTTGAGACTTTCTCTTTTTTCAGTTATTGTTCTAGAGGCTTTATACACTGTGGGTGACAGCATCCTCTGTAGAATTCCATTTAGTAGGTACTCTTGTACCCCATCTTCAGAGATGAAGGCACTGGGACTAAGACAGGTTAAGTAACTTGCCTGAGATCACACGGGTAGCTGGTGCTGGAGCAAGACTTTGACCCCCCCCCCCCCAAAAAAAGGACTTTAACCCACACAGACCAGCCTCAGAGCCTGTGTGCTACTCTGCCCTGATAACACTGCTTCTCATTTAGAGAGTGTTGTAAGTCCACAGGGAAGCTTTTTAGCTAAGAACAAACATATAACTAAAACAGTTGAGAAACGGTCTGCTTTAATTCTGCATTTTGAATAAGTATAAATAGAAAGATAGAGGTTCATCTCCATGTCATATTTGGAAACCTCAAATCAAGAAGATTGAGTTGACCAGGAAGAAACATGGAAATAGCACAGGGAAAGATGAGACACTGTGATAAAGTCAGGACACAGCTAAAACCCAAGGCTGGAGGGTTTCCCAGTCATCTACAGCTCGTCTTATTGTCTCTTTCTAGTGAGAAAAGACAACAAGTTAAAACAAGATGTATTTGTAGTCCGCTGTATCTGAAAACAATGAACCATTTAGAAGAAAGTAGAAAGTGTACAGCATCCACAATCCATAGCGTGGGCCCACAAATTCTCAGTTCAGTTCAATCTTCAACAGATCTTGAGATAAAGGGCCTTAACGGGTAGTCACATGCATAACTGAGTGAAATATATCTCCAACAGGCAGTTGCAGCCAAAATTTGGGGGCACAAAAAAGGACAAAAATACCCGTCAGTGGTTTGCTTACAGAGTTCCGAAGGCGTGTTTCTGTCTGGCTGTGTCTGCTGCATGTTACATAAGTGGATCTCAGGCAGCAAGAGCAGAACAACAATCAATACGACTAAATCGAATTCAGTGCCTAAACAACCGCGTCTACCACCACACAAGGGCAGAGGGACGGTGGGGGGGGGGCGGGGGCAAGGCGCCCATTAACACACACTCAGAGTGATGTTTACTTCCAACACACACCATCAAACAGCGAAGGGAACAACAATCTTATCGTTCCATATTAAAAAAAAAAAGCATGGAAGAATTGTAGAATCATAGTCCTCACTTTAGAAACTACTTCTGCATCCAACAATCTACCTAATGAAAGAGTCATTTCCTCTCATCTTTTTTTTTCTTAAAAGTCTTTGTGTAAAAATTATTTGTCATCCAAAAATCCGTACTTTTTTTTTTTTAACAGTGAAAGGAAAATTGACTGCAGAGGTATTGCAAAATGTGACAAATCAGATAATCATAATTGGGAAAAGTTTAATTCATCAAATGTGCATCAGACAACTAGCAAATCACTTTTAAAAGTTGTTATTCAGTCTCAAACTAAATGAAGAAAGACACAATGATTAAGAATATAGGCCACTGGTAAGATGTCAAAAAATAAGAGTTACGATATAACACTATAGATGATATAACACATTATCTCACTGTACCACATGAGTTTTTTCTATTATTGCATTCCTTTTACTAGTCATTTGAATTACGAAATTATTAGATGAATTATATGAGAAACAGGACAGTACTAGAAATAAAGAAGTATGTTGCTGAAAAATCTTTAATTTTCCAGTGCTATATACATAATGTATGGTATCCAGTATTCTGAGTCTCAGACAAGAAATTAGACATTAGGGGCGTTGTTATCTTTTCAGTGGAGCAAGCACAATTCAATGGAACTTCATGTGTGTTCTGGTTTTAAAGAGGCATAAATTGATATGCTCTTTCAAACACACTCTATCTTTCCTTCTTATTTTTTTTAAAGAAAGTGAGTTTGTACCTCATCGAAATCTAATGAAAAAGAAGACTTTGCCCGAGCTTTGGTGAGCCCCTTCTTGCATTAGGGGAACCTGGTGACTTTCTGCATCTTCAGACCCTAGACAGCACCACCTGCCCAGCAGAGTCTGTGCCAGCCGTGACCTGATTATCCTTTCACAAGGGGTAACGTGTCCTTGAGGTGGCAGGATGCTGTGTTCTCTGCTTTAATGAGGATGCCATTTTTATAAACATCAAAGCCCGGCTGGACAGCCAGCCCGGCGGGGCTCAGAGGTGCCGACTGCCGGCCCTGTGCTCAGCAGCCATCGGTCACATGGAAAAGAGGCAGGACAGGCTCCCTCGAGTCACCTGCTCTCCTTTGCAAGGGCTGCGTGGCCTTGGGAAGAGCCATCCCAGGTGACTGCCCCCGAGTCCCTGCCAAGGTGTGTCCAGATAGCAACTTGGCAAAAAAAAAAAAGAAAAGAAAAATTAAGCTCTCTATTCATCTGCTTTAAAATTTTAAATGTTTTGCAACATGGTTATTCTTAAGAACTGGCCTGTGATAAATCTGTTTTGGGCAATTACTGATTGACAGTCACCAGTGGGAGAGACTGACATCCAGAAACCCTTCATACAACTTTAGAAAGAGCTGATGACTTGATGACCCTAATTCCTGGAGGCCTCCCCCTTGTCTCCACTTCTTTCATCCCAAAGATGCTCTTATCCAAGGAATCTCCACTCAGCCTTCTTCTGAATGTGGAAGACTGAAATCTCCATGCCTGAGAAGATCATAGTGCAATAGTCAATTAAAGACCGACATATACAGAAAAGTGAAAAAAGGCAAGTGTTAAAAATGGAACACACAAAAGTCTCCACTGAACTGTGCTTTCTACATTTAATATAGAAGAGTGGGCCTAATGTCTAATTTCTCATTTGAGACTCAAAGTACTGGATACCATACTTTAGTCCACCACACTGGAAAATTAAGATTTTTCAGCAACATGCTTCTTTATTTCTACCACTGTTCTATCCTCATGTAATTTGTAGAGTAAGTTTACCAGAAGTCAGTAAGCAATCTTCATTGTTGAAGTACACTACCATCCCATCCCATCACTTCATGGGAAATAGATGGGGAAACAGTGGAAGCAGTATCAGACTTTATTTTGGGGGGCTCCAAAATCACTGAAAATAGTGATTGCAGCCATGAAATTAAAAGATGCTTACTTCTTGGAAGGGAAGTTATGACCAACCTAGACAGCATATTAACAAGCAGAAATATTACTTTGCCAACAAAGGTCTGTCTAGTCAAGGCTATGGTTTTTCCAGTGTTCATATATGGATGTGAGAGATGGACTGTGAAGAAAGCTGAGTGCAGAAAAATTGATGCTTTTGTTCTGTGGTTTTGGAGAAGACTCTTTAGAGTCCCTTGGGCTGCAAGGGGATCCAACCAGTCCATCCTAAAAGAGATAAGTCTTAGGTGTCCATTGGAAGGACTGATGCTGAAGCTGAAACTCCAATAGTCTGGCCACCTCATGTGAAGAGTTGACTCATTGGAAAAGACCCTGATGCTGGGAAGGACTGGGGGCAGGAGGAGAAGGGGACGACAGAGGATGAGATGGCTGGATGGCATCACCCATTCGATGGGCATGGGTTTGAGTAAACTCCAGAAGTTGGTGATGGACAGGGAGGCCTGGTGTGCTGCAATTCATGGGGTCACAAAGAGTCGGACACGACTAAGTGACTGAGTGACTGAACTGAACTGAACCCCACCAGCTATCACGCTTTTAAGACGCGGACGTTTTCCTCACTTGTGGATACCATTGTAGAGAATGATGCCATTTTACAAAGAGAAGGTATTCCCAAAGCACAGCGCACACCTCAGAGGACTTCTGTCTCCTGACAGCGCTTGTCAGCAGCTCCCGGTGTCTGCTGCCTCCTCTTCTCTGACCTCGGTCCAGGTGCCCTCTGCCTAAGACGGCAGGAAACACGGCACCGACAGAAGTCCCCACAGCCTGCTGCAGCGGGGCGCTCTCTGCCCCGGCTGGAGTTGGCACCAGGTCCCGGCACCCTGTCTGGTGCCCGACGGGCATCTGCCGAAGGACACAGAGAAGGAAGCGGGAGGGCCAGAAAGGGCCCACGGGAGGCCGAAACTCCTCAGGCGTCCCAGCCGGGGGCTTCCGTGTTCTCTGCAGAGGAGCTGGTTCAGACGCCGCGGGGAGCTTGGGCCCAGCCGGAAGTCAACCTCCTCTCTTCTGAGGACGCACACGCTTGGGTCGGGGTGAAGGAGAAGGGGAGCACGATGCTTGGGCCCGGCCAGAAGTCAGCGGCCGCTCTTCTGAGGACGCGCGGGCTCCAGTCAGGGTGAAGGAGAAGGGGAGCACGGCGCTTGGGCCCGGCCAGAAGTCAGCGGCCGCTCTTCTGAGGACGCGCGGGCTCCGGTCAGGGTGAAGGAGAAGGGGAGCACGGGCTTGGGCCCGGCCGGAAGTCAGCGCCGGTCTTCTGAGGACGCGCGGGCTCCAGTCAGGGTGAAGGAGAAGGGGAGCACGGCGCTTGGGCCCGGCCGGAAGTCAGCGGCCGCTCTTCTGAGGACGCGCGGGCTCCGGTCAGGGTGAAGGAGAAGGGGAGCACGATGCTTGGGCCCGGCCGGAAGTCAGCGGCCACTCTTCTGAGGACACACAGGCTCCGGTCAGGGTGAAGGAGAAGGGAATCATGATGCTTGCGCCCGGCCGGAAGTCAGCGTCCTCTCTTCTGAGGACGCGTGGGCTCCGGTCAGGGTGAAGGACAATGGAAGCATGATGCTTGCGCCCGGCCGGAAGTCAGCGCCGGTCTTCTGAGGACGCGCGGGCTCTGGTCAGGGTGAAGGAGAAGGGGAGCACGATGCTTGGGCCCGGCCAGAAGTCAGCGGCCGCTCTTCTGAGGACGCGCGGGCTCCGGTCAGGGTGAAGGAGAAGGGGAGCATGGCTCGTCTCCCTGGCTCAGCCCAGAGGCCAGCAGACCGCAGACTCCCGGGTCAGGAGCTCAGAACGCACAGTACCTTCATGGTGAAAATAGAGACACACACACAAAGTGGTGTGCTTCTCAGTGCTACACAACCAATTAGTGACACGTGGACTGTAGACGCCATCTCTCCGTTCAGTAGTTTAATGATATCTGACCAATATAATTGTATTCCTGGGACATATTATTTAGTATATGATATATTTTATATTCTTGGGGCATGTTATATATATATATATTTTTTTCCCCCCCTTGGAACATATTTTATATATACCTATATATATTGTATATATTATATATACATTTGTTTTTTTTCCTCTCTGTTAATCTTTCTTGATTATTTTAAGAGACATTATGATAAGCACTGCTTCCCTGGAGGCTCAGACAGTAAAAGAATCAGCCTGCAATGCAGGAGACCCAGGTTTCATCACTGAGTCAGGAATATCCCTTGGAGAAGGAAACAGCATCCCACTCCAGTATTTTTGTCTGGGGATTCCCATGGATGGGAGAGTCCAGCGGGCTACAGTCCGCTGTAGGGTCACAAAAGAGTGGGACACAACTGAGCGATGACCACACGTGCTTTAGAGCATGTGTTTGGTAAGTGTTTATCTAACACCATTTATGTTACAAAGGAGGTGACTGACACGAAGCTACAGACATTTTTTATTCAGACCACACTGACCACATCACCTGTGCTTTAGGAAACAGGCAAAGAGAGCCAGCCACATCTGAGGTAGGAATCTATAGTACATTTCTGTGTCACCGCATGTTTTTAAAATTCTCTGAGAATATAAATTGGACTTTTTGTGTGTGTGTGGTTAGTATGTTAGAATGTGGTTTCAAAGTTTAAAGTGTTTACATTTAAAAGAGGAAATTCTAACTAAAGATATCCTTTGCTTCACTTATTTTTTTAGACTGAATTCCCATGGAAAAGGAGTGAGTTGGAAGTAAAGACATCATCACATATGGATGTCTCAGAATGGCTAAGGGAAACTCTTTCCCAAATCTGCTGATGGAGCCACCAGAAGCCCATGCCTGCCTGAATCACTCTTCCTGGCTCTGTGGTCACTGCATAGTGAGTTCTCACCACCCCATCTTGCTTTACTTCCTCATCTTCATACCTACCTATGAGTTTTATTCAACACGGAAATTCTTGTGCAGATGGCCCTTTATTTTATCAGCTATGAAACTATGAGTCTAAATTTAATCAGGTAGTGTGAACACATAATTTATGACCATTTAAGAGTGGCATTACAGGTGTTAATCCTCTCAGTGAGGGATAAAATCCACTTGTATAAATAACCTGAATGTTTATTTATGAAGGACAATATATGAATCCTTATAGAGGAGACACAAACCACAAAACGTTTATTTTGTTATGGCAGAAAAAGGAAAAGCTCCTATAATCATCTTGACATTTAAAAATAAATATAAAATGTAGCTAAATAAGGGTGTCCTAGGTGGTGCTAGTGGTAAAGAATCTGCCTGCCTATGCAGCAGACACAAGAGACAATAGTTCAGTCACTGGGTCCAGAAGATCCCCTGGAGGAGGAAATTGCAACCCACTCCAGTATTCTTCAGAGAAGGCAATGGCAACCCACTCCAGTACTCTAGCCTGGAAAATCCCATGGATGGAGGAGCCTGGTAGGCTGCAATCCATGGGGTCGTGAAGAGTAAGAACGAGACTGAGCAACTTCACTTTCACTTTTCACTTTCATGCATTGGAGAAGGAAATGGCAAACCACTCCAGTGTTCTTTCCTGGAGAATCCCAGGGACGGCAGAGCCTGGTGGGCTGCCATCTATGGGGTCACACAGAGTCAGATACGACTGACTCGACTTACCAGCAGCAGCCAGTATTCTTGTCTGGGGAATCCTGTGGACAGAGGAACCTGGCGTTCTACAGTCAATAGGGTCACAAAACGTTGGAAATGACTGAAGCAACTTGGCACACATGTGCATGTAGCTAAATAAATTTCGGGAAAGGAGTACATCAAGGCTGTATATTGTCACCCTGCTTACTTAACTTGTATGCAGAGTACATCATGTGAAATGCTGGGATGGATGAAGCAAAAGCTGGAATCAAGATTGCCAGGAGAAATAACAATAACGGATATGCAGATGACACCACCCTTATGGCAGAAAGTGAAGAACTAAAAAGCCTGTTGATGAAAGTGAAAGAGGAGAATGAAAAAGTTGGCTTAAAGCTCAACATTCAGAAAACTAAGATCACGGCATCCAGTCCTATCACTTCATGGCAAATAGATGGGGAAACAGTGGAAACAGTGAGAGACTTTATTTTTCTGGGCTCCAGAATCACTGCAGATGGTGACTGCAGGCATGGAATTAAAAGACCCTTGCTCCTTGGAAGAAAAGCTATGAACAACCTAGAAAGCATTTTAAAAAGCAGAGACATTACTTTTCCAACAAAGGTCCGTATAGTGAAAGCTATGGTTTTTCCAGCAGTCATGTACGGATGTGAGAGTTGGACTATAAAGAAAGTTGAGTGCTGAAGAATTGGTGCTTTTCAACTGTGGTGTTAGAGAAGACTCTTGAGAGTCCGTTGGATTGCAAAGAAATCAAACTTTCCTTGTCCATATTAAAGGAAATCAGGCCTGAATATTCATTGGAAGGACTGATGCTGAAGCTGAAACTCCAGTACTTTGGCCACTTGATGCAAAAAACTGACATGTTGAATAAGACCCTGATGCTAGGAAAGATTGAAGGTGAGCGGAGAAGGGGACAACAGAGGATGAAATGGTTGGATGGCATCACTGATGCAATGAATGTACGTTTGAGTACACTCTGGGAGTTGGTGAAGGACAGGGAAGCCTGTTGTGCTGCAATCCATGGGGTCACAAAGAGTCAGACACGACTGAGCGACTAAATTGAACTGAAATAAATTTTCAGGGTCTCTTCATGGGAGCCAATCTGATTTCCTTAGAATTTAATTAGACTATAATGGAACTTCAATACCCTTCCTCCTCTGTACCATTATGGTGTTTTACTGAATGATCCTGATTTCATTTTTGGTTTTGTCTTACGATCAGCACAGGTTAGAGCAGTTCAGAGCTGGAAGAGGCTCTAGAGAAGCAGGGTTAGAGATCAGAAATGCCTGGGTTTCCTCCTGAAATGCCCTCATCATGGGTACATACTCTCTATCTTAAACTACTCGACTGATTCACTTAGACTTGAATTACCTGAACCAAATAAATTAATATTTCTCCTCCTACCCTAAACATTCTTCCAGCTCTGATAGTCTGTGGTTGGTTGAAGCATATGGTCAGCAGAGCGAAAAGTATAGTGTTTATGTGTGTCTTAGTCACTCAGTTGTGTCCAACTCCTTGCAACCCCATGGACTATAGCCCACCAGCCTCCTCTGTCCATGGGATTCTTCAGGCAAGAATACTGGAGTGGGTTGCCATTCCCTCTTCCAGGGGATCATCCCAACCTGGGGATTGAACTCAGGTCTCTCACATTGCAGGCAAATTCTTCAGTGTCTGAGCCACCAGGGAAGCCCATGAATACTGGAGTGGGTAGCCTATCCCTTCTCCAGGGGAACTTCCTGACCCAGGAACCAAACTGGAATCTCCTGCATTTCAGTCAGATTCTTTACCAGCTGAGCTACCAGGGAAGCCCTGTAGTGTTTATAAACCATGGTGATTCTCAATGCTTTTGATACCAGATGTGAAGACTGGCTGAGCTTCAAAGTGCCACTGGAGTTCTGGCGATCACCATCCAGTTACAGCATCTCAGACTGGGATGAGAGGATAGAGGCATCCGGAATGCTTGGTATCAGTTTGAGATAATTACCTGCAGGTTTAGTAAGCACAGTGGAGACTTCTCAGTAAGAAGGGGAATCCTTTTCAGCTCCTACTCAGCCACTCACCAGCTGTGTGACATAAGCATGCTTGTTACTGAGTGTCTCCGGGCCTCAGTTTCTTCCCAGGTAAAAAACAAGTTACTCATGACAGGCTGCTCATTGGCTATGAGGATTTCATGGTTAATGCAAGAAAAGTCCTTAAAACTGAGTCTGGCATCAGATACCCATCTCTGTGGTGTTCTTCCGCCTGCAATGTGGGAGACCTGGGTTCAAGCCCTGGGCTGGGAAGATCCGTTGGAGAAGGGAAAGGCTACCCACTCTAGTATTCTGGCCTGGAGAATTCTATGGATGGTATAGTCTATGGGGTCGCAAAGAGTCAGACATGATTCGAGCGACTTTCACTTCACTTTTGGAAAGCTGACACAAAGCCAGGCTCTGACTGCATGTAGGATCCTGGAAAGGTCATTTAATGGTCAGGACACACGATTTCTTTGCCTGCAAAACAGGAATGTCTGTTTCACAGGTTTTATTGCCATTGGTCAGGTGACGATCAAGAAGCTGAAGAGCTGCCGCAGAGATGAAGGGAGTGCAGCAACGCTCCCAGCCTTTTTCCCAGAAGACACAGCACGCCTGGCTCGCCTGAATCCCTGGCAGGCTATGCTGAATGGGTCCAAACAGCACGCTGCCTGGGACGCGTGGGAGGGCCTGCTGACTCTGGAAGATCTGCAGAAATCTTATTTTCCAATTAGCGCCACTCTTGCTATTGACAGACCTCCAAATTCTTAAACCCTTTGCCGCACAGAACATTGAGTCGCTCACCTCTACTTTTTAAATTGCTTCAAATTGGCCTTTTGAGTCCATTTCCTAGCTTGCATTCCCAGCTCAGAAAGGTACAGAAACGTACATTCAAAGCAGGTTCTGCCAGATCAGTGACTGATTCTTGATCAGTGACTTTCTGGCTCTCAGCGTGGAACTGGCCGCCCCCCGCCCCCCATCCTCCTTTCATTCCCGCCATAACCTGGCGTCCTTGCCGCGGAGCCGCAGAGCACCCCTGCTGGGGAGGACCTCCGCCTCTCTCTTCCAGGCTCTGCTCCAGGTGAGCTCCCGGCAGGAGCTGTCAGCCCTGGACAACAAGGAGGAAAGAAGGAGAAATAGCAGAGGATGGCCAGACACCTTCAATAAGTTCTCTTTTACTTATTTTATGGAATAAAGCTGCCTTTTGCTTTTGGGCCAACTGTAGGTTTTCTTTATAATATTTAAACATGAATATTTTTGCATTTACATTTTAATTAATTGATCCACATTAATTAATAAAGGACTCATAAATAATTCAAGCTTGGAGTCATGTGCACATTATTTATGTCTTTCCATTTAATCTAACGACCCCTTTTGCTGTGTAGCCCCCTGGAAGAAGACTCTGTCCATGGATTCTGTCTCTTTAGATGTGAGACTTGAGTGGGCTATAAAACTCTCCAAAAATCACTGAATGTCGGACAAAAACCGATCACCTAACTCTCTTCCAACTTTTGCTCCATTAGCATAAAGGCCCATGTTCCTATCTGTCATCAGTCATGCTTCCAAGGGATGTCTGAAATATCTCCTTACCCCCATCACCACTCCCAGCTTTAGGCTCAGTTGTCCCCTCCCGCTCGATCACTCACGTCCTGGCCCACAGAGTTCACAGGATGGGCAGGGAGTGGGGTCCCCATTTCACTGCTCTTGGCTTTTGAGCCTTTGCTGTGCTCACATTGCGCTGGGACTCAGAGCCCAGGTCCCACCCCTGAGACCTTGGCATCCTCTGACTCCTGCCTGCTTGCCACCATCTTTTCCCCAGGTCTCTCTCCCTCGAGTCTTCCACCTTGGGCTTCCATTCTTCAAAGAAGCTGAGGTCTTCCTGTATCTTATTCACTTTATGTGCTAGATGCAACCTGCCCTGTCCCCCACCTCTTCCATCTCTTTCCTCCTGCAACAGGGCTCTCTGATCATGGGGTGATTTCAGCTCAACCACAACCCTCCCTGTCCTTGTTTCCTGTCATGGCCCCAGCTGGTTTCCTCCAGGGTCCTTGTCCCTGTGTGTGCCAGTTAGCCTTCAGGTGCTTGAGCACCCCATGATACTTTTCAACTGTGGCTCTGGAGAAGACTCTTGAGAGTCCCTTGGACATCAAAGAGATCCAACCAGTCCATCCTAAAGGAAATCAACCCTGAATATTCATTGGAAGGACTGATGCTGAAGCTGAAGCTCTAGTACTTTGGCCACCTGATTCGGAGAGCCAACTCATTGGAAAAAGACCCTGATGCTGGGAAAGATTGAGGGCTGGAGGAAAGGGGGTGACAGAGGATGAGATGGTTGGATGGCATCACCGACTCAATGGACATGAGTTTGAGCAAACTCCGGGAGATGGTGACGAACAGGGAGGCCTGGTGTGCTGCAGTCCATGGGGTCCCAAAGAGTCGGACACACCTGAGCGACTGAATAGCAGCAGTTCTCCTCCAAATCCTGAGCCTATAAGACCAAGGTATCGGCCTGGGACTGGACCTGGGCTCACGGACTGTCCGGCACCCAGCTTAATGCTTTGGAGAGCCATGAGCACTCACTGAACATGTTTTAAAGAAATGAATGGACAAATAATCACACTGAGCGTCTGCATGTGTAGAAAGAATCAGATTTTACTTTTAAATCTAAAGCTGAGAAATATCAGGTTGAACCATATAAAATAATTATTCTTTTAGGAAAAAAACAGTCAAATGTTGAAACTTCCACATGGTTCAAATTAATAGCTCTGCCATGGATACAGGTAGATAAAAATAATATCTCCCAGTGGACAACACCTAACCTCAAGGAAACACAAAGATAAAAATGGCCAAAGGGTAGTAGTATCAAGGGTTCACCTTTCAGTCTCTAATACTTTTCTTGTTTCTTGTAATATGATTCATGACATTCATTTTAATGTTAAAACATCGAAGACCTGATTGCTATACTGATAAAGACATCTCATGAAATAAGTTAAAAGGATACAGCTTTGTTGCAAAAGAGAAAGAGCAAGAGACGGGCCTTCTGATATTTAATGCCACCTTCCCTTCCAGTCCCCTTATTTGTTTTAAAGCTTTAGTTTAACTCTTTTAGCTACAGCCAGCATGGTGTATATATAGCTGACAATCAGGGATCAGGAATCCAAAGGATACTCTGTCATGAGAGGGAGATGAAATGATGTGATAACCTCTATGACTCCCATGCTGTGGTTTCTGTGAGGCACTCAGTTTTGTCAAAGACACGCTATGGTTGAAGGGTATTTCACATTTGTCCCCCTCCCAGCCCCCTCTTCCCTAATCCAATCACCGAGGAAAACTACTGGAGAAAGCAATGCCAAGTGTTTCTGAAATCCCAGAAATCCGGTTATCCTTGCGGACTACGGAACGTTGCCTTTGGTAGCGAATTCGTCAGTTAAAAGGCACATTGAGGACTTGGCTACAATCTGTGGCACCCTTTTGTGTCAGACTTTGCTCTATAATTTTCCCTCCGCAGGAAGTCATTTCAAATTCTGCAGTAATGATTCCAGTGTCGGTGTTGTGTCTTGCAGTGACGCTGCAAAAACCTGAGTCAGAACAACGTTGTATGTTGATAAAATAAATATTAATTGCTATGGTGATTTCGCTGGGAAAAGAGGTTACTTGTAGTATCTGATAGTCAAAGAAGAAGACCATCAGTGCAGTACTGTACATATTGTCACTTTCAAGAGTTGTGAATTCACACTACTATTTATTATGTAAATACTATGTGAGCTTCATCACAGTGACCTAGTATCTTATGAGAATATATCCATTTTTTTTTCCTACGAAAGGCAAAAAGAGATGGATAGGAATTGTTGACTTATGCAGATTTGTTTGTCTTCAAGGGTAGATGTGTTTGTTCCATTGACGCAGATTCTTCATGTCAGAGGGCAAATAGCCAATGTTTGGGGAATATCCATGATCTGATTTTTACACATCTTTTGAGGCTTATCTCTCATCTCTGTTTCCTTTCATCTGAGAAGTTTTATTTCCATAGTTGACTCAAACAAAGTCCTCATAGAAAAAAAGAATATTTCTCTGCCTACCTCACAGTGTTGTGATGAAAATACTGAAATACAGAATGTGGGTAGTATATGGGAAACCAATTAATAAATTATAAAATGTACTTCTAGTTGTATTGTCATAAAGTCAAAGGAAAGACATATTCATCTTTGCCCACTAATTTTGTTTAGCTTCAGTACCTACAAAGAGTTGCCATCTGATCCTCACTGATAGCAGATAATAAGTATGTTTTCCTATTATTTATTTAACTAAGACCAGAGGACAAGATGCTTCTCGTTATCTCTGATGGTCAGAGAAGTCCACCATCAGCACTTTTCAATGAGTTAGCTGACTAGGACCATGATCACTTGGCAGTTTAACACTAACTTTAATTTATAAAGCATCTATGCTAATAGCTGGAAACAGCTCTTTAATCTTGAGGGACCAGAATACAGAGGACAAGATGGTTGGAAGGCATCACCAACTCAATGGACATGAGTTTGAGCAAATTCTGGGAGATGGTGATGGACAGGGAAGCCTGGTGTGCTGCAGTCCATGGGGTCGCAAAGAGTCGGACACAGCTAAACACCAACAACCAATAAAAGAGGCTGGTGGGACATGTCAGCGTGGGATAATTCTGCTCTCCTTATGACTTTGTGACACTTAAAAGTCTGTTTCTAAAATTGGAAACAAATTAACAACTGTGTGAAATGAACAATAGCTAATTTTTCTTCACCTGTGTTACTTATGCCAAGAAAAACATAGTCTTCCTGTTGATCTGAAGCAAGCTATCAGTTCAGTTCAGTCGCTCAGTCGTGTCCGGCTCTTTGCAACCCCATGAACCTCAGCATGCCAGGCCTCCCTGTCCATCACCAGCTCCCGGAGTCCACCCAAACCCATGTCCAGGGAGTCAGTGATGCCATCCAACCATCTCATCCTCTGTCGTCCGCTGCTCCTCCTGCCCTCCATCTTTCCCAGAATCGGGGTCTTTTCAAATTAGTCAGCTCTTCGCATCGGGTGGCCAAAGTATTGGAAGCTATAGATCAATTGAAATTTTAAAATTTACTTTTCATTATGTTTCTAGTAGTTAATGAAATCCAGTCCAAAGTTTTATTTCATTCGCTTTTCAAAATGTTAGACACAAAAATGGTTGTGCTCTGCATCATAAATGCCATGTGCATCCACGCCTTCTGTAACAGAGCTTGCTCAGCTTACATCTCACCAGGCAAAGCTCTATTTTCAGGTCAATGCCTATTAACAATAATTTCATCTAATAATAGAGTCTTACTGTAAAGTGAATCCTAAGACAACCATTTAAATGATTTTATGCATTCATATGCTCATCTTGCTGTTTTTCCCCTTTGTATCTTTCCCTAGACATGTTTGCCATGAGAAGCTAAAATTGCATCAAATAGAAAAAAAAAAACCACTGTTTTGTCTGTCAACCCATGCAGGAAGAAGTCCTATTTTCAATATGTGTGTGTGTGTGTGTGTATGTGTGTGTGTGTATTTCCTCCCCCCGCAAAAGAATTGCCTCTCAAAAAAGCTTAAGATAAGGGGAATTCTTTCTTGGATATTCAGGCCAATTAAGTCCCTCTCCCAGTTCAGAGGTTTTGTCTCTGTGTGTCTGATTGCCAAATCCACGCGTCCACGCCCCAGTCTGCCTTTCCCTGGAGGCCCAGCCCCACACACTGAAGGAGCACAGACTTCCTCCCGGAGGAGCAATCAGCCCCTGAAAGGGGAGCTCAGCAAGCTGCAGGCAGGATGCGCCGCCCTCCCTTGGGTCCAGCATCTCCTCCCCTCCGCTTTGCTGACTTGGTTGGGACGTGGAGTGTCCTCTCACTCCGCCCACACATCTTTATCTCTTTCTGCACAAACAGCAACATTGCACTTCACCGAAAGCCAGAGCATTTTGTACAGGCTTGATCTGTGCATTTTAAAAAATTCATTTGAAGACATGTCCAAGCAGTACGAAATATTTTTTTCTTGTAGGTTTTCAGGTTGTAAGTATTCTTGCAACAAGAAAGACAAAAATCATTTTCTTTACCCTTCAAGGTCCAGCTCTTTCCTGGCTTATCTTCAGCCCATACCACAGAACTAGTTCTTTTGCATTATACATTAAGTTGTGCTTTCATTATATTTAGCAATCTTTTTTTTTAATGAGAACAAAGCAAAGTTCGAATCCTGCTTGAATATCGAAAACTATATCTTGAAATCCTGTTAGAGAACATAAGGTATTTTGTGTTCTTCCATCTTTGTTCTCTCTTTCAAAGATCAAGTTGTTTTTCTTTAGAATCCTTATTTTGTTTTCCAGAGCTGGGAGAAACATCACAGAGAATTCTCATGGGGTCAAAGGTATGACTTTCAAAAAGAATGTTCAGCCATATTTGTTTATTTTGATGCCTCACAGATATTTTTGACGGTTATATATAACATCTGATTCAAGAACATTTCTCCATTCAGGATGTTTTTGCCAAAATTTTTTGCCACAGAAAACCTATCAAGACAATTTAAACATAATAAAATTATCGTTTCTGCTTTCTCTGGAAGAAAATGCTGCCTTGGAGATTATTCTTTATGATAAATTATCAAACATAAGGCTTATGTTTGGATGGAGGAAAGAAGAGAGGAGATAGCTTCATCTTTCAATGGTATTTTCCAAAATTACAATAAACAGTTAATTAAATGATGACTTTCTGGATTAAAAAGTATGTTTGTTTTATAGTCACTGCACACATGCATGACAGTTTCCACCAAGGTATTTTAAGAATTCTATTATTTCTTTTATGAGACTTATTTGTAAGGATTTATTTTTCATCTGTAAAAATTTACTCAGAGTTGTAACTAAACATTTCCAAGCCAGGCAATAAGTTCTTCTCATCCAATTCAATTTTTAATTAGTTTGGCTTTTTTTTTTTTTATCTCCTTGGATTAACATGAAGGAGAAAAAGAAAACAGTTGGAAACGCCACAATGAATCTAGATTAATGCTACCAGTAATCTATTGGTTGAGACATATGAGGGCAAAACATTATGTAAGTTGCTCGGAAACACATGATTCCTTTTTCTTCTTCAATATCTACAGGGCCAAATGTTAAGACTCCAGAATGAACAGTCCATTCATCTTCAAATGTTAACTAGTGTCAGATATTGAAATATAATTTCTGGAAAGATGGTGACAGACAAATCTGTTAACCTGCATGATCCTGACAGACATGGATAATCAATGTTCCTCGTGAGATATCCCAGAATGAATTTGATTTGCATAACTGATCAATGCAAGTGAGAAAAAGATAGTACAATTTGTCTATTTTCATAGATACAGATATTAAGCAACTTTAAAAGAGCCCTTGGTAAAAAGATATTTAATGGAAAAAAAAATGAAAGCAGTGCCTCAGAGAGTAGAAAAGAATATTACACAGTGAAATCACAAGTTAAATGTACAGTTGAATCGCATGTGCTTGAAAAGAGCTCTGCTTCTCAAGGGAGACATGAGGTTATGTTATTTTGACTGAAAGAGAATTGAATTTAATAAGTTCAATGTAGGAAACAAAAAGTCATGATGATGGGATGAGATTAGAGCAGAAGGAAGAGCAGGAATCTTAAGAAATGACTGTGGAATTTGGAATTCACAGAGGCAGAGACAAGTCAAAAAACAAAACCCTTCCACTGTCCGACTTCCGGAGCAGAAACAGGCTGAATATAAATGAGTGTGCCGTTCTGCAGTGTCTGAAGAGGTCACACCTGGGCATTTTGCTCAAAGCCCAGCACAAGACAGTAGCTTAGTAAAGCGGTGAAAAGGAATAGAAAATGTCACTAACGATTACCAGATATCTGGAGGAATATCCACATTGACGGGAGAGCTTTCGGCAGCTCAGATAACAAGGTGCCCGACTGTGTATCTTAACATTATTATTATTAATATTAATCTCACTTTGCTGCAGCAACAATGAAAGGGTGGGAAAAATTATTTAGAAAGATAAAGACAAAAAGAGCATGAAGACAGAAGAATATGGGCTCTTCACAAGGGGATGGGAGACAGGACTGCCAAAAAACAAAAGGGCATGGATTAAAGAGAAAAAAGACTCAGATTCAGTGGAACCTAAGAAGAAATTTTATGCAAAAGGCTTTACTGTGCAAAACACAGGTGCTCTCTGGAGTAAGAATACTATGCTTAGAATTTAGACTAAAACCTATCATTTCCCCCTGAGATCTTGCTAGTTTTGTCACCCAACTGACTATATCTTATTCTTAGGTACGGTAGACAACCATTGAAAGCAATTTATTCACCAGCTTAAATTCTTGCAAAATTTTTGCAAGTTAAAACTTTCAAAGTTTCATGAAGCCTAAGGAAGAGCCAGCAGTGACACTTGCTGCTCTTATTCAGTCCCTAAGTTGTGTCCAGCTCCTTGGGACCCCATGTGCTGCAGCACGCCAGAGTCCCCTCTCCTTCACCATCTTCCAGAGTTCGCTCAAATTCATGTCCACTGAATCCGTGATGCTATCTAACCGTCTCATCCTCTGCCGCCCCCCTTTCCTTTTGCCTTCAGTCTTTCCCAGCATCAGGATCTTTTCCAATGAGTCGGATCTTTGCATCAGGTGGCTAAAGTAATGGAATTCAACGTCAGCATCTGTCCTTCCAATGAATATTCAGGGTTGATTTCCTTTAGGACTGACTGGTTTGATCTCCTTGCTGCCTAAGGGACTTTCAAGAGTCTTCTCCAGCACCACAATTTAAAAGCATCAATTCTTTGGCACTCAGCCTTCTTAATGGTCCACCTCTCACATCCATATATGACTACTGGAAAAACCATTGCTATGACCATATGGACTTTTGCAGGAAAAATGATGTCTCTGCTTTTTAAAATGCTGTCTACATTTGTCATACTTTTCTTTCCAAGGAGGAAACATCTTTTAATTTCATGGCTGCAGTCACTGTCTGCAGTGATTTTGGAGCCCAAGAAAAGAAAATCTGTCACTGCTTCCACTTTGTCCCCTTCTGTTTGCCATGAAGTGATGGGACTGGATGCCATGATCTTAATATTTTAAATGTTGAGTTTCAATCCAGCTTTTTCTAAAACTTGTTAGTAAAATTTAACTTTTCCATTTTCTTTTTCCTGGAGCTGTGCTTTCCAATATGGTAGCCACTGGCTACATATGGTTTTAAAACCGAAATTAACACAACATTCCTAAAAATGAAAACTCCAGTCTTCTAGGTGCACTAGCCATGTTTTAAGTGATTGAAAGTCATGTGTGTGCATATTGGACAATAGAGATATAGCTCACATACTCAAAGTTACACTGGGCAAGTAATGTTCTAGGGTTTAATGGAACATTTTGATAATATGATCACTTTGGCTGTACAAATTAATGTACAATCTTTTACCCTCACAATATAGAGTTCTGAAATAGGCAATTTCTAAGTGAATGACATTTACTTGGATGAATATGGATGAAGACATTGTAACAAATAGAAAAAAATGTTCAAATCTTTTTGGAAGGCTGATTTAAGATGACAAATATAAAACATATAAATGTGCCCTGTCTACATGGATGTGCATTTTTAAATAAAGTAAAACATGCATTTTAAAAATAATAATGGTATGCTGCAAGTTGAAACATGCCATAAGACATCTCAGAATATTTCCTGAGTTGAGAATTTGCATCTTCCTCACAGTCTTCAACTCATTTAGAGGAAGCTTTCTACCATATTTAATATCACATGTAAAAAGACATAATAAAACTACTCAGATTAGTATCAAAGCAAAATTTATCTTCTGGGATTTTAATGACAAAGGTATGATAAGGAGATAACTTAATTTTCAGTCATAAGTTTATAGTCAGATATTGCTGTGATGATTTATGGCAAGGAAATCTCAATAAAATGGAGTTCATTGAGAATCTTATGTTTTCTTTGAGGAATGGATCTAGAAGAACACAAAAAAATTATATCCCCAATGGTCTGTAAAATTCAGACAAATTAATTGCCCAGGAAGAGACTAAGGAATTCAGTCTATTCCAATTCATACTCTTATTCCAAAAGAAATACCTACATGAGGGAGACAAAAGGTATTTGGTGAGGGACTGTAGGTTGACAGCTTTGTATAAAATGAGATGAGATACTCAAGACTCATCCTGAAGGGTGATGGGACTCTCTCTTAAGCAATTTTTCATGTACAAATGCTTTGTTTTCCCATTTAGATTCAGAAGAGCCAAAACTGTATCAGTGCTGAATACAGATGCAGGAATGTGGCTAAAACTTTACTTTTTATTATGTCATAGATAAAGGGTACTTTTATTTTTACTCTGATCATCTATCTTCTTTCTCTCCTTCCATCCCTCTTTCCCTCTTTCCTTCCCTTCAGCATCTACTTTTTAAATACACACTGATGGTAAATTATGTTGTCCTTTGGTTTTTGTCTAAAAGCTTTTCATTTCATAAAAGTTTTGGGAATTACATATGCTAACGAAATTAATCACAACACATGATTTTCATGTAGAGTAACTAAATGTGTATCAATTAATCACTTTATAAACACATACCCAGTTTTACGGGACATTCCATCAGTTATAAATCACTGGTTCTCAACCCTGGACGCTTACTGGCATCACCTGGGGAGTGATAAAATAGAACAACAATTTGTCTCCTAATCAAAACAGCTGTAACAGACCCTCTAGGGGCTGGCTGGGTTATTGGCATGTTTTTCCAGCTCCCTACTCAGTACTCCTATGCAGCCAGGGTTGAGAAGTATGGATGAGAGAAGTTCTCTCATAGCCCGAACCCTAAATTATGATTACATATATGCAATGCTGACTGTACATCAGAAAAAAAAAAAACACATCTATTTAAAAGATATTATCACCAAGAAGAAGATACCATAGGAAAAAAAACATATTTATATAATTGAACTGAGCTAAAGACTACTTACCCTGTTATTAATCAAGCAAGAAATGTATTTAGTGTATTCACATCAGAAAAAGAGAATTCAAAATATGACCCCCAGCAATAGTTACAAAAGTTTTAAAATACTTTAAAAAAAAACTCAAAATATAGGAATTAGAGAATTCCAAAAGAATGCGGATGACCGTATCTCATCTCACATGGTATTTTAATGACAGTCTTGATAATAGTAACATGAGATACTAACATTAATGTGACAGAAATGTCACCCATGTTTATGCTAACCAACACCTTGTGCTATAGTTTTCAGACATGATGGGAAAACGCAGTCCCGCGGTTCATTACTTTACGCACTCCATGCAGTTGAATTCTCCAGTGAATACCTCCATTCAACCTCATTAGATGAAGTTCAGAAAGCAGCAGACACAGAAAATCCAAGAAAGCCCTATTCTTGGCTGCTTAGAAAAGAAGTCACAGAATTAAAAGAACAATGGAAGATACTGTTCTCCATTCTGTCTTGAGTTTTAAAAGACATAGATTTGGTCAAAGTGGAACAGAAGATTTTGCTTCTGAGGACAGGCAAGGTAGACCAGGAGTCTCCCTAATTAGGACCAAGTGCCCTCATCACAGATGCATGCTTGCTGGCGGGTACAGCCAACGGCAGTGCCCTCAGGACCCAACCTGGAGTAAGAGGTTGCAAACTGTGACGTGGCTTCAAAGGGCACCGCAATCTGCAGCTGGGAGAGTGCTGGAACTTAACTGTGGGAACGCCAAGGAAGGTGGGGCAAAGGACGCAATGTGAGCTAAGACACTGAGCGGAAAGCCAGATTGTTTAGAGTGTGCAGGTTTTGACTTCCTGGAATACCTTAATTCTTTTACTGTATGACTTTTCAAAATCAGTACCTAGACGTTTTAAAAGAAGATCTGAACCAATTCATATTGCTAAGACCTTTGGGATGACGAGTCTTTTTTTGGGGGGACGACCTCCTGTTTCACTCCCTTCTCTTTCTCATATACTTTGTCACTGAAGCATAATCTCTGTAGCAACAAGTTAGACACCCAGCAGGTTTTTTTCTCAATCCATTTGCCCAGAAGTCAAAAGAGATACTAAGTGACTGATGACTAGCGCCTCTCCAGATGGCAGGCACAATTGGAGCAGTTTTGCAGACACGTTTCCTCCTCAGGCGATTGCCCACACCAGCAGAAAGCCACCTTGCTGCCTTTGATAGCTTCCTAAGTTCCACCCTGAAATAGGGAAGTCACCCCATCCCACCTCTTTATTCTTAGCCCTATGTGCATCTCTGATCTGGTTTCCATGGTACAATCATATCAGATCATTCTACAATACTAATTCTATAGCTTTGTTGTTGTGGTCGCCAAGTCACGTCCGACTCTTGTAAGCCCATGGACTGCAGCATGCCAGGCTTCCCTGTCCTTCATATCTCCCAGAGTTGGCTCAAACTCATGTCCATTGAGGTGGTGATGCCACCCAACCATCTCATCCCCTGTCACCCCCTTCTCTTCCTGACTATGAAACTAAGTCCCTGGCAAGACCTCAGCCCGTTTCTGCAGCCTGACCTCCCGTCACTTACTTCCCTCCAGCTGCACCGTCCTCTTTGCATCTCTCTGAACATACTTAAGATGCTTTTGACTCAGTGCGTAGGGGCATGTGACTGCCTTCAGGCCATCACTTCCTCTTTGTTTTTCACTTAGTTTTCTGCTCAAATGACACCTCTTCAGAGAAGCCTTCTCTCTCAATGCCCCTTGCTGTATCTCTATTCTTGCTGCTTGTATCATCTGCCATCATATTATATACTCACGTGTTTACCTGTGTGTGCCTCTGCCACTGGGATGGATGATGGGTGATGATGGTGAGGACTTCACCTTGTTCACCACTGTATTCTCAGCACCCCCAACAGTATCGGCACATGACAGGTGTTTCGACAATAAGGCTGAAATGTGTTTATGTAAACTGTGAGCAGTTTAGATATTTCCAGGGGATCTTGCCTACCCACCGATCAAACCCAGGTCTCCTGCATAGCAGGCAGATTCTTTAACATCAGCATCACCAGGGAAGAATACAAGTTCATGAAGTTGAAGGCCGTGTGTCTGCGGGCAAGGTCTGGGACACTTCCTGTGTCCTGGCCACCTAATCCCCACAGCAGTCTTCTGCAGGAGGTGGTGTTCTCGTTTTACAGGAGAAAGACAGGAAGCTCACCTAGAGATGAACAGGGGCAGGATCTGAACTCAGGCCACGGGAAGCTCACACTTTCAGCTTCGTCCTACTGAAAGGCAACACGTGAGAAGTAAGACTCGTTGACTGTTGAAGAGTCAGCAGAAGATGACTAAGCAGAAGCTGGAGGTGTGTTACATGCTGTGTGTGGGGGGGCAGACAGAGGACAGGAGAACAGTAGAAGAGGCTACGTGAGAGTTTCGTTCACCATGGCCTAAAAACTATCATCAGAGTGAGGGCAACTGTGATTTCTGCAGCCACTGTTCACACTGATAAAAGACTTCTCCTAAAGTGAGGAAGCCACCTAAGAAAGTGAAATGACATAACCTGCAAAGTGAGGCTTTTCCTTTCCAATTCTAGTCATCCTGACAAATCTTTTTCTCTAAGGTCCTTACTGATTTCAACCTTTGATGCATCAAGAATTTGGGGTAAATTATATTTCAGTCTTGTATTAGTCAATCAAGAAAATACTAAAATTCTAGTTATCATCATTAGCATGTTGACTTATAACCATAAAATATCCAGTTTAACGATATTAACTCAAGAAAAACATACAGCTATAGTTAACAAATATCATTGGACCCACATAAACCCTTATTTATTTACGCTTTCCTTTTTCAAAGTTGGCATTTCTCAAAAAAAATACAAGATTACTAAACTCAGGATATACTCAGTTTATATGACTTTTACTCATTAACAGATTTTGCAAATACCCTTTGCAATCTTCCCCACAGGGAAGAGGATTATAAGCAATGCTTGGGAAGTAGCGGCTATTTCATTCACAGATTTGTAATTCCTATTTTAAAGCAGGAGAAATAGACAAATCTTTCAAAGATGGCATATGGGGGGCACACTGGTAAAAAACAATTCATTCGCTTATCCCTTTAGCAAAGAAAGGTTTTTCATGCTTACTTTTCTGTCAAGCCCTTTATGTTTCATACTTTCTAATACTGAAGTAACTTTTAAGTAAGAGTGTGGGTTAATATTCAACTCTGAAGCTGTGGGGGTGGGGGGTACTATACAAGGTAAGGCTCAGATCCATGGGGCCCATGGATTTTCACGGCCTCCCGAGTCACTGGCTGACATCCACAAGGTTTAGGAAGGATCAACTCTACTTTGTAGATATAGAAATTTAATTTCTGCATACACATAATTGGGAGGACTAACCCCAAATTTTATAACAATTAACATTTTCAAGTTCTTAATATGTGCCCAGCACATTTCATATATATAGTATCTAATTTAATGCTCACATAACCCCCTAGTGTTATTACTATTATCATTTTACAGTGGAAGCAACTCAGGTCATTTCTTTGGTTCTGCACACTTATGAAGTCATAGACCGAAGATTTAAACTTTGTACATCTGTTTCTGAAATTATCCTTTTAATCACTTTTCTCATTTGCTTTTTCTTCAGAGAAAGTGGAACCTTATCACTTGGTCAATGTACTCAGTGGCCTCCTAATATAGGAAGGTATGATCAATATGTTAAGAAATTTGAGAAATCAGATATTGGCACAGGCAGTAATAACCAACATTATTTGACCCTGGATGCTCAGGGCCCAAATACAGCTATCAGAAAGCAGGGATGTTCACATGGTGGGTGGGGTGTATCTGCACCACCTGGGAAAGCTCATTATCAAATTTAAAAATGTTTTTGAAAACTAGTTATCTAAGCAGATAGAATTAAAAATTAAATTAAACAAATTTACAGTCAAATTATAAGAAACCAAGGTAATAAATATTTAAAGTGCATTACTTCTTATTTTACTAAACTTTACTATTATCTGTTCTCATTGAGGTTGTTTATATGGAGCACATTTGGGTGGTGGAAACATACCATTTGGATGGTATTTCCACCATCCAGATATGGGTGGGGCATTGCATTTAGTGATGCATTTGGTGGTGTCACGCTGGTGGTGCAAGTTTGGCCAAGAAGGCCATGTTCACGTGACAGAAATAGGTAATCAACATAAGTCGCAATTTGGTTTACTGCTGTGTTGGTTGTCTAATCCTAAGAAAGTGATGGAGGAAATGTCAGTAAACCAGATTAAACGTAAAAGTGTTTCCTGAACATAACTGTCACGCTGTGAGCAGCATGAAAAATCGTGGAAATATCCTTACAGTGTTCAGCAGCCGTCACCTGACCCGGAAGACAGGTGCTCTCACGTCACCGCCCTGACAGATGAGAGAACTTCTAGTAGGTCTCACTGTACCGCTGCCTTCCCACCAGTTAGGGTAACTAAGAGTATCAACCACCGTTCGCGTCTGGCCACACTCATCTGTCAGTCTGTCAGCTGCAACCATGGTTGGGCTACACATACAAGAGCACAAAAATCAGCAAAAGTATTCTGTGAGAAATGGTTGGCTAAATAGAATTTACAACAAAGAGGATCACACGTTTCTACTTTCATAAACTGTGTGCTCTGCTGTTGTTCAGTCGCTGAGCCGTGTCCAGCTCTTCGAGACCCCCTGGACTGCGGCACACCAGGCTTCCCTGGCCTTCACCGTCTCCCTGAGTTTGGTCAGACTCAAACTGTGTATGCCCCACCCTTTACATCAGTAACATGTAGACCAAACCTAGGAACTTGAACACCCACGCGCGCCTCTTGAATCTGCTGTTGACCATCTACCTGAACATCCCAGGGGACGCCAATAAATAAGGACATCATGATCTTGCCTCTCAAGGAGCACAGACTGATTCAGCTAATGACAAGAGATGTAAAACACTTGCTCTAACCCATGTTTAATGTTCAGAGAAAACATCAGTGTGTGAAAAAGCTATGAACACTCATGAGACTCAAATCATTCTTTCCACTCTATTTTTTCTTGATTTAGATTTAATCTCCTAGAGGCTCCAGTAGGCACCACTGGGATAAACAGCCTCTGAGCATCACTCCGATGGGCCTTTTCTCTATGATCTTGAGAAACTGCAGCAGGGAACTCTCCTATCCGTGAAGAGGCCAGTGACCTATTTCCCACCACCACTGCCCTGAGGCCAGGGGCCTGGGCAGCCATCTCTGCAGCTGGGTCACGTGACTGCGCTCCAGGGCGGCTTTGAGGGACCGTGGGGGTGGGGGAAGGACGATGCAACACCACGCAGGGCCCCAGAGCCCGCCCCGGGCCTCCGAAAATCTTTCTCATTCCAGGGCAGAAATAGGAGGGGCAACTCCAAGTAATTCAGGCTTCGCTGGAAGCATTTAGGAAGTGACAGAGCTCCTTCTAAAGGGAAAATATACCTCCACAGCAATCAATAGTTTGGGACACAGCTTACACACACTGTAAATGTATAAATGAGTCCATTCTGGTTCGTGCTGAACTGGAGCAGTTTCTGAGTGTGATGACCTGCTTCCCATAAGAATACATTTTTGTGAAACCTAGCGTATCACTTGTGTGCTAAGTCGCTTCAAGTGTATCTGACTCCTTACAACCCCGTGGACTGTAGCCCGCCCGGCTCCTCTGTCCATGGGATTCTCCAGGCAAGAATACTGGAGAGGGTTGTCATTCTCCAGGGGATCTTCCTGAACTAGGGATCACACATGAGTCTCTTAAGTCTCCTGCACTGGCAGGCAGGTTCTTTACCATTAGTGCCAGGTGGGAAGCATGTCACTTGGTAACAGCAAGAGAATTCAAAGAAAATATGATTCTGATCTTAGGTAAAGTCTACAGAAATTAAATGATAATTGCATAGCTTCCAATGAATTAAATGTGAGCATTATTTTTCAAAGTTTTTTTTTTAGTTAGGTTGCTGAAGCAGTATTTCAAGCAAGAGGATCTTTGTTTGTTCCTTTTGGTTTTATAATACAGAATCTCATTCCCATTGTCTTGCCCAACGTTTGAAATTCAAGGTAAACAACCCTGCCTTGACTCACTCTTCTAGCTAACAAGGTTTATAGCTTCTGACCCAAAAGATTAGAATTAGCTTGAAAGACTGGTCCTATCTACAGTAGTAAAAAACTTAATTAGAATAAATGCAAAGTCCTTTCCCAAGTCTTTCAGGTCTAAGACCACATGTTACTGGACATGTGGTTTATCCAGAGTTAATTAGCCTAAACTTGATATTATCTGCTGGGATGATGGCCACCAGTATGGACACCACTATGCCAGTTTGATCTCATAGTTCTGGCAGGTGGCATTACCAGGACGGAGAATCGAATAGATCTATTCTGAACTCGTTGATGCCACAGAGAGCCCTGCACTCGTTTCTTATGTGACATATTGACAATGCAAAAGTCTCTGAAAGTAAGGTGACCAGAATGGCCAATTATCCATTAAAGGAAACACGTTTGTGGACAGGTTGTGGAAATAAGGTTATTTAAACGGCACAGACACAGAAAGCACTCTAAGCTACTTCTCAGTCTTGGAAGGGTATTCTCAGTGAACCAGGAGGTGTGGCTGCATAATACAAAGGTAAAGTAAAGCGCTGCTCCCAGCGGCTCTGAGATCTCCATCTTCAAAAGATTAAGGCAGAGACCAGATTTTGTCGAGAAACTTAGAGCCTCGAGGCTAGGAACTGGAAGCATTTGTCTCTTTTCAAATATTGAGTCTGTAACTCTATAAAATCGTACTCACATGTCAGGACTCGGAGACCACCGGGAAGAGAGCCGGGTTCTAATCCATGTAACAAGAGAAGTTGAGATCGGGAAGGAGGCACGCGAAACAGCAAAGGAAAGAACAAACAGCAGAAGCAGTGCATGAAAAAGAGGAGAAAGAAGTGATGAGACAAACGTGGTCAGGTATCAGACGCTGAGAACCAGGCTGGGAAGACACGGGGGAATAAGAAGAGGGAAGCTGGAATTCGGGGAGAATGATGCGATGCCCCCAGGCCACCGTATCTGGAGGTCACAGCCTGGGAAGTGACACGGCATGGGCTGGGCGCAGTCATGGGCTCTGTGGACCTCAGAAACCAAGTCACCTCCAGGCTGGAGTCCCCTGCGTGAGGAACCCCTCAGTAGTCAACAAAGTGTTAAGGCGCACCCCAGAGGAAAAAGTATCTCAACGACTGCAGTTTCAAAATGGAAATTTCAAGGCCAGTTTAACAGGCCTAAGAATTTTTTTTTTTTCCCCTCTCCATTTCAACAACGTATTCAGGCATGAAAATCTATCTCGGTCACATGTGTCTTTCAAAAGCATTTCTGGGATCATTTGTCGGCTGCTAGATCATTAACTTCTGAAACCTTGATTAATGCTCCCCAGAGTTCAACCTTATATCCCACTTAACTCGTTTTATACTCACTGCTTCAGATCTGCCTTTGCATTTTATAAATGATGGAAAAATAAAGCAAAAAGGAATATTTATTTCGGTGCACTAATAATGTAACCTAACAACAGATCACAATTGTTATTCATTTTTTTATTTCCTTATTTGATTACATGCTTAGGATTCACATTAAGGAGTAAATAAAACTGAGCAAGCATCTACCTATTATTGCCACAAATAATGCAAGCTGCCACAAGCAACATAAAGCTGTAGGATTTCCTTCAGACAATGGTAACTCTCGTTGTTTGTTGTTGTTTAGCTGCTCAGTCATGTCCGACTCTTTTGCAACCCCGTGGACTATAGCCTGACAGGCTTCTCTGTCCGTGGGATTTCCAAGGCAAGAATACCGAGTTGCCATTTCCTTCTCCAAGGGATCTTCCCGATCCAGAGACTGAAGCCCCTCTCCACACTGGCATGTGGGTTCATTACCACTGAGCCACCTGGGAAGTCCCAAAGTGAATCTAATTGCAGTTTCATTTCTTGAGCCAATACATACACTATGTACCAAGCTAATTGCATAAGTGATGCTCAAAACATTTTTAATGCTTACAGGAAAATGGTCCATTTATTTTGATAAATGTTTACCCAAAGCTATCACTTGTATTATTATGGACTTTTAAATAATAAGAGAGAAGATATTACTAATCCCTATATATGTGACCATACATGCTTTACGATCTATAAACTAGCCACAAAGAAATAAGCCATGGTTTTGTACCATGATCAGAGGAGCCACTCTTACAGACCATCTATCATTTCTATTTCTTGCCACTTTCACCCCTGAGGAACAGTTTTCAGGGACTCTGACTTTTTTCCCCTGTTGCCTCATGACTAAAGTCCTTCCTATACCTGATTCCTGCTCCTCCTAGGAGCAAAGGCAATCCTCCTTGGTCCTTAAGGCCTCAGACTATAAGACATTCCTGAGTTAAATCAGATCTGCTTAAGTTTATTGCAATTACCTGTAGTTCTATCTACTAATCTAGTTATTATCTCTCTCTCTCTCTCTCTCTCTCTCTCTCTCTCTCTATATATATATATATATATATATATATATATATATAGATAGATAGATAGATAGATAGATAATCTGTTGATTTATTTTCTTCTACCTATGAAAACAGAGAAACTGTCTTATTTAGCATTGTTGTATCCTCTGGACTTAGTACTGATATGCAGAAGTTGATCCTTAACTAATTTATTGAACACATCAATGAAAGAAGGAATACAGTCTTGAGTTTTCAAGGAATACTGGTTTTAATACTGATTTTAAGTTTAAATATGGAAGTTCAGGGCTTCCTCAGGTGGCACGAGTGGTAAAGAACCCACCTGCCAATGCAGGAGACCTAGGAGACATGGGTTCGAGCCCTGGGTCAGGAAGATGCCCTGGAGAAGGGCGCAGCAATCCACTCCACTATTCTTGCCTGGAGAATCCCATGGATAGAGGAGGCTGGCGGGCTACGGTCCATGGGGTCGCAAAGGGTCGGTCACGACTGAGCGACTTAGCATGAACACAGCATGGAAGTCTATATTTAAGTGTAAGTTTAAAGGTAAAATTAAATTATTCTGATGCAATGGATTTCCATGACATTTCAGTCAAGGAGAGAAATAAAGACAACTGGAGATTTTCTTGATAGTTAGCTTTTTATAAATACCCTCACTTGGCAAGAAATGTGAGAGGCCTCTAGAAACTGGGGCTCTTAACGGACAGCCCACGAGGGATGAGCCACCAGAAACTGAGCTTGTCCAACAACCTGCATACATTCAGAAGAGGCCTCGCCCTGCGGGCGAGAAACAGCCCGGCCAGCACCAAAGACCACGGCTGACTGAGCCGAGCACCCATCCTGCGGTGCCGGGGCCCGACCTACTCGGGTTGTGTGTCAGTGAGAGGTGCTGCTGCCAATGGCTGAGTTTGTGCAATTTGTTAATGGTTGAAAAATGGAGATATTGCCCTAAAGATGATCAGATAGGGAACTATATTCGATATCCTGCAAATGAATGGCAGTGAAGATGATGGTAAAGAACATGACAAAGGATAGATATATATGTATGTATAACGAAGTCACTTTACTCTACAACAGTCTGTTCAGGTCAGTCGCTCAGTCGTGTCCGACTCTGTGACCCCATGAACTGCAGCACGCCAGCCCTCCCTGTCCATCACCAACTCCCAGGCTCAAACTGACGTCCATCAAGTCGGTGATGCCATCCAGCCATCTCATCCCCTGTCGTCCCCTTCTCCTCCCACCTTCAATCTTTCCCAGCATCAGGGACTTTTCTAAGGAGTCAGTTCTTTGCATCAGGTGGCCAAAGGACTGGAGTAAAACAGAAACTGACACAGTATTGTAAACCAACTAAACTTCAATAAAAACGAAAAGAAAGATGATCTGGATGTCAAAGATGCTAGCCCAGTGCCTGCCTTAGCGAGTGCTTCATAAATGGAGTTCCTGTCCCCATCCTGTGGCTGGATCATTACTTTGCAATTTCATAAACCTTACACACATCACAGTCTAAGGTCAAACCCATGCCTCATGGCAAGTTACGCTTTGCCAATGAACTTTAGGAAATGAGGACTAATGTAAGCACATAGGAGACAGATGTAATTGTCTGTACTTTATAAGTAAGAACACTCACAAGACGTCCATACTCACATTTGGACCACTCTTCTATCTCCTAGCCTGGTGTCTGGGTTTCAGAGAGCAACTTCCCCACATTTGCCTACACTCTGTAATAAAATAGCTATGACGGTACATGCAGCACCACAAGTATTATAATGCAATATTTATACTTACATATAGTATATACATATATGTATATATTTTTGCACACAAATGTATAACATAGATAGGTTCACATACATATATGACAAGTCTTCTGACAAAAAATTAGCAGATCCACTAATTTCCATGAAAAAAATTGCCAGTACTTTTTTTAAGGTATGTGTTCAGTTACATTTGATGATTCTTTGTACAATTGTGTACTTTTTAAAAAAAAAAAACAGCTTGTAATGACATTAGTTTGTTTTCTCGTTTTGGAATACATACTTTGTCCAATGATGTCTTAGGCTCGGGAAACTATAAATCGGTATTAAAGTGTATTTTCAGTCCTCCAAGAGTTATATCCATTTCATAGACTATCAAAACCAACAAAAGCCCTGGAGAAAATTTTCAAGCCAAGAAACAAATGCTATAAATCACTGGTTGCTTTGAAATGTGCACACATCTGTCAAACTGTTAGAACTGAGGAAGCTGAAGGCGGTTGGCAGCCTCAACTAAAGAAATCCTCTAACAGGGACTGTCACCCATTCAGAGACAAACATTAACTCCATTGCATAAGCTATCTAAGTGATGCATGCTTTAAAATGTGTGAGCTACAATACAGAAATAAGAATGTGGAAGGCATGCATATGATTCTCTCAGTGAGAAAGTAAATAGCACTAACAAGAAGCTTGGAGTTGTTCACCCATACCATGATGTACGCTATGAAGCCTTTTAATTCATATTATTCTCAAATTTAATTTTTTATAAAAACTTCATATTTTATTTTGGAGTATAGTTGGTTAACAATGTTTGATAGTTTCAGGTGTACAAAAAAGTGATTCAGTGATATGTGCACACATATCTATTCTTTTTCAAATTCTCTTCCATAATGATGGCCAAAGATTATCAGTGACGATGCCGAGAATCAGAAGATCCAAAACAAGAGGTACCCCAGAAGAGTCTCAGAACACGTACTTACTGTTGTTCTTGATAATTCAATAAGCATCTTTAATAGGTAGTACATAAAACAGAGAGGTAGACAGGGGAGGGAAAAAGAACATGAAAGAGCTGTCTTTAGAGCACAAGAAGAAACAGTGCATGTGCAGAGAATGAGCTGAAGACATGAGGACAGGGAGAGACAGAGAAGGACCGCATTTCTGCAGATTACTCAGCTCCACAGCAGTTTAAAGAACAAATTGGCAGGCAGTAATCAGAAACAGAACATAGCGAAACACAACACAGTTACTCTGAGACACAGCAATTCCTTTAGATGGCAGTGTGTCTTAGAGAACCAAGGCGGTGAACACCCTGGCCACTCACAGTAGCCACCCACGTGGTCTTGTGCTAGCTGAGAGTAACTGAGCCACAAGGGAAGTCTCGACTCAGTAAGGCTGGGACTTCTTGGAAAAGCCCCTCATTTCTTCTTTTCATATACTGACTGATTCTCAGGATAACAAAATGGAACTTCCCGCCTTACCCAGCTTTTAAAATTGCAGTCATCTTTTCATTCTTTTAAGCAAATAATTTTTGAACTGTGGTGTTGGAGGAGACTCTTGAGAGTCCCTTGGACTGCAAGGAGATCCAGCCAGTCCACTAAAGGAGATCAGTCCTGGGTGTTCATTGGAAGGACTGATGCTGAAGCTGAAACTCCAATACTTTGGCCACCTCATGCAAAGAGCTGACTCACTTGAAAAGATCTCGATGCTGGGAAAGATTGGGGGCAGGAGGAGAAGGGGACGAAAGAGGATGAGATGGTTGGATGGCATCACTGACTCAATGGACAGGAGCCTGAGTAAACTCTGGGAGTTGGTGATGGACAGGGAGGCCTGGCATGCTGTGATTCATGGGGTTGCAAAGAGTTGGACATGACTGAGCGACTGAACTGAATTGACCTGAAATAAATAATATCCAAAATTTTGACCAAATTTTAAAAATATTGCACCAAGGAGCATAAAGCATGTGCTTGTGTGGCTGGTACTGATTCAGCTTTGTGATACATGAGAAGGTATCAGGATGTTTTCCTTATTAACTGCAGCATTAATGAAAGGTTTTGCAGCATTATGACTAAAAACTTTAGGATTTCATCCCATCGGTGTGTAAATTTTCTAAGAGCTTGTTTTTCTTATGAATGGGAAATATACCTTCATTTTTCATTCATTTAGAACTAAATTTAATTAGGATCAACTCAGCAATGGATTCAGATATTGTTTGCCTGGTCACTGCAGCCAGAGCTATGCTATTTTGGGGTGAGTCCCTGGTGTCTTCTGTTCCTTTGATTTTACTAAGCCATTTATTTGCCAAGTTGTGTTTGTAACTTTTTTCTTCTGTAAAATATTTCTGAATTTGTCAGACACACACACACACCCCGGGAGCATCTCCTTCAGTAGTTTATTGCTTCAACTGTATTCCATCCCTCAGTCATAGAATATACATATTTTTAAAAAATCTATAATGAATTGAACTTAAGATAAAGATGTTAAATAAACCCTCATTATAAACAACCATATACATATGTGTATGACATCATCAAATTTTAACTGGGACATTGTCTTCTGGCTATGAGGTCACATTCTCTGCCTCTCCTTGGAGCCAGACACATCATAGGGCTAAGCTTCACCCGGTGAGACACAGGCAGAAAATCACAATGTCCTTATGGGAACAGGATGTGACTGTTTTGTCCCCCTTCTTCCAGCTGCTTCCCAGGTGCAGGAACCAACTGGACCTACCAGAGCCAGCTTGGAGCAGGAGCGTCTCGGACACGAACCACCTATGGGGTGACCACTCTACAGAGACGCTGGCTCTCTGGCTCCATGAAGCTGCCCGCCAGTCCTAACTGCCTGAAGCTACTTCATTCACCAAGGGGGGAAGACATTTCCTCTTTGCTTAAGGCGCTGCGGCTTAGGTCTCTGTCATGTGTTGCCAAACATAATTCTAATTAATAGAACATCAGGACCTGATGGCTCGAAAGGAAACATTCATTCATGAGGGGGGATATCTCTCTGAATAAATACGATATTCTTATTTTCAATAGGCTTGAAGTATCTTTTTAGTTACCCAGATGTTTATTAATGCAGGTTCTTAAATTTACTGAAAATTTCTACCCTTGGACCAATAAGTCAGTCTTAAAGCACGACACAAAAATAAATTTTAGGTTGAACAGCATTATCTTTCATATATTTTTAGTCACTAAACAAGAAAAAAGAAGCCACTGACACATTTATCTGCCCATCTTAAAAGGATTTATTACCACATCATACAAAGTTTTTGCTTCCCACCAGGAAAATTAACATAATTAGGATGTGTCATTAAGAACATATTAACAATTATGATAGACGTTCAATTTGGTTACAACATAGAATTGCAAATACTGAGTTGGGACATCTAACATGCCTACTATCTTCCGGGGTGCAAGGTGACAGATCCCAGGAGAAAGAAAAATGATGTCATAAAAGAATTATCACAGAGAAGAATGATAATCAGATTTCCTAGGGAAATGCCCTTCTTTTAGCTGAAATCATTCTCTAGTTTACAGCAAACAAGTAAAAGTTTTAGGGGCTTCCTGGTGGCTCAGTGGTAAAGAATCCACCTGCAATGCAGGAGACTTGAGTTTGATCCCTGAGTCAGGAGGAGGAAGTGGCAATCCACCCCAGCACTCGCCTGGAAAGTCCCCTGAACAGAGAAGCCTGGTGCGCTACAGTCCGTGGGGTCACAAAGAGGCCAACAGGACTTAGCAACTTTTGCTTCCAACCAAAGAAGGGAGGGAAGGATTTGAGAAATGTTGCAAATAATGGCCTTATAGTACTTAGTGACTGGTTAGATGTGTGGGGAGAGAAAAGAGAAAATTCAGATCAGAGGCTCCCCAACACATCTGTTTAACTGATGGGTAATGTGCCTCATATAGTATGGTTATGTGTATAAAATATGCACATAGCTTTAAAAGTTATAGCTACAAAAATGTAGCTTCAAAAGTGTATAGCTACAAAATACACTTTTTTTATTTTTTAATTTTTGTTTTACCAACAAACCCTCTCTCTCTGGCATCATCCTATTAATTTTTGTTAACCACAGTATATTTTAAAGGGGTAAATCATTTTAGAAATTTAAAAGTTTCAAAATCATTTATATAGCTTTTTCAAACATCTCTCTAATGGGCTAGGAAAGCTGTCTCTCAAAAGCTATGTTTTAGCCAATAGCATTTAAACGCAAATAATATTTCTTTCCTGTCTCCAGAGCAATAAACCAGGTTGCATCCTAGTGAGGCAGGCAGATGGCAAGCATCACTATTGTTTCTGCATTTGAGAGACCAATTAAAACACCAATCAGTCAACTTGTCAGGACCCTCATCCAGTCATTAGGTAATGTGTCAGTTATCTGTTGTTGCAAAACAAATTATCCTCAAACTTCACACCTTAAAGTGGCAAAGTTTTTAACCCAGTTTCTATGGGTCAGGAATGGGATCATGACTTTGCTATGACTGTAGCTCAAGGTATCTCATTTCTAGTTCTGCCAGATAAAATGTAGATTAAATTTGAATGTCAGCAGGTGAATAACAAATAATTTCTTAGTATAAATCGGTCTCAAGCATTACATGGGACATATTTATACTAAAAATAATTACCGTTGTTTATCTGAAATTCTGATTTATCAGAGTGTCTTGTATTTTTAGCTACTAAATCTGGACACATCAGAGCATCATGTATTTTTAGCTATTAACCCAGGGGGTTACAGTTAAATGCTGGCTGGGTCTGTGATGTCTCAAGACATAACTCACCCACGTGCTTGCCCTTGGGCCTCAGGGTCTCCTGAGCTGGGTTCCTCACTTCTTTGGGAGCTGTTAGATGGAGGGTCTTAGTTTTTAGCCACACCACACAGACCTCTCCCTAGGGCTACTTAAAAAATGTTGTCTTACTTCCCCAGCATGAGATCCAAGAGAGAGTTCAAATGGAAGCCACTGCCCATTTCTATCCAAATCTCAAAAGGGACAGCCCATTCTTTCTGCCATATTCTATTTGCTAGAAAGAAGTCAGTCAATTCGGTTCACATCCAGGAGAGGGGGCTACCCAAGGCCCCTTCTAAGAAGCAGGGATCAATGGAGATATCACAGAAGCTGCCCACAGTGGGAGTATTCCCAAAAAATGAAATTTTCTAAGCTCAGAGCAGCCTTTAAAAACATAGCTTATTTTTTCCCTTGGTTATTCTCTCTCTCCTCAAAACATATCCAAAATAAGAAATAATAGGTTACCTGACCGTAAGAGATTTAGCACACAATCAGCTAATTGCATTTTGTATAATTAATGATGAAGAATGGCTGTATATATATATATATGTATATATATATACACACACACATTGAAACTCATATGCATGAATTCGGGATCTAATGTAAGTTATTTAAAAGCTATCTTTCTATAGGCCTAGTTCAATTCAGAATGATATTTGCATGCCTCCTCTTAGAATGAGCAGTAAGAAAACCAACATATTCTATTGCATCTTTTTATAGATTATGACAGAATATTAAATATGTTTCCAAACTGCACCAAAATAAACACATTACTTATAAATTAAAAACTCTAAAATGATGCATTTATGTTTAAAATTAAAACACTCTATTATCTGAAAACTATCTTTTAATTTAGCTGGTTGCATATATAAGAATTTTAATTCTTAATAATTGTTTACAGAAAATGTTGATTTTGTATTGATGACACTAACAAGCATATTTTAGTCAGAAACCAGTAAAGGAAGAGAAACTATAAAATTCTTCAAGAAACATTTCACAATTGAATTCTTTTTCTCCTAAATAAGTTATGTAAGATACAGAACATTGTATTCACATCGCAGTTTTTCATTCAGTTCTAGGAAATTATGTGAACTTTCTGGTAATCTAGGATAATTGTTTTCCTCCACTGTGATTTGGAAATAAGTTATGGTATCAGCCAGAAAACTTCCAATTTATGTCTTTAGAATTACAAAGGCTTTTTTTCCCTTCAGATCTTAGGGGCATTTTGAGTATCTTCCTTAAAGGATGCTTTAATTTTTTGTGCCAGTCTCTTTCTTTACATAAATAATTGTTGTAGTTATTAATAAAACTGTAATTTCAGTTAGCAAATACCATGCCACTTTAAGATTTAGATAATAGGTATTATTCTTAGCATTGCCTCAATTTCCTTCTCTCAGGAAAGGAAGAGTGACAAATTCATTTCTACTTTAGGCAATTTCCTCTAAAAACTCAACTACCCAGAAGGGAAGCTTTCCACTCCTTCCCATGGTCAAGATTGAGCTGTTTCAAGCTATCTGCAGGCCAAGAAGAGCCATTATCAGTATCTAAATTTGGATCTTGACTGTCAGATTCTCATTAGCCTTGGCACTAGAAAATGGCTACTTAAGGTCACTCATCCAGCGAATGCAATTGGCTTTTAAAGCCAGTGCCTGAAGATCTGACCACGCTTCCTGCTTCCAACTGGCCCTTTCTCCCTGTGTCCAGTCTCTAGTTTAGTTCCCACCCAGAACGATCCACCGATTCCCAGCATTTCTTCTGCTCACCTGCTATTTAACAAAGCGTCAGTCAGAGAGCTTATTGACAGGATGCAAAATATCAGCATCAAATCAAAAGGCCTTTAAAGGGCCGAGTGAGCCGGTTTAACAGCTGTGAGGGGCGCTGGGTGTGGCACCCTCTGGCCCGCGGCCTCCTTGGTAGTCCTCCCCTCAGCCCCTCAAGTGGGCCTGCCGGTCCCCTGCACGGCGTGCAAAGCTTTTACTATCTATTTCGATGGCTTCTGTGCCTTTGACTTTGCCAGCTTAATAATTAAAGGGAAAAAACTGGCCAAGAGCAGCCAATGTGTCTCCCTTTTCTACCATGATTTATGGGTCAGAGCAACAGTTTTTACAGAATGTTTAAAAATGTGTCAAAAAATATTGGTTACCCAGTTAATCACAGGTCACATTAATGTCAACTCACCATTCAAGGACACTCATGGTTTCGAGAGAGATCAGTAGACTGAAGAGTCAGTCACTCACTGGATTGTCGTATATATTTTTTAGCCCCATTCATACTCAAGATAAATTTGGACTCATTGGTCTCCGCCCTTCCCAAACTCACGCTTTAATGTTCTTTGTTAATTATCTGCCAAAGCAGGATTTCTTTTAAAAGGAAAATCATTCCCAATAAGTCCATGCTGTTTGGTATTTGTGCGGCCTATGAATAAAGAAGATAATCTATTTAAGACCACACATGGTAAACTCCTTGGACTCGGGGATTATACAGGCTTTTCCTCCTGTTTCTCTTTGACACTTATGTTCCCTGACCCTCAGCAGCACCTCCACTGCGATGGATAAATGAACAAATGAATGAGTGGGTGGGTGGGTGGGTCTACAGTGGTTTCACACTCTGAGAGCCTACAACAAAAAAACATATATTCTGACCAGATTGGCAGTCTGTTTATGTAGAATGAAATCACTTACCAGTTAATGGCAAGACATGAGCTGTTGCTTTTTTAAAAATATCTGATAAGGATAGTACTTTCACCTGATCCTATTAAGCTACGGATGACTGGCTATGAAGCGGAATTACTAAGAGAAGACAATTAGCTTGTGAACATTTTGAATAATGTTTTCCCCAGTATGGTGGAATTTGTTATCTGCTTTAAAGATTATGCTGAACTTCTCATGTTATGCAAAGCTCTCCTTTCCACTTCGCAGCAAGGTTACCAGAGCAAGTCAGGAAAAAAAAATGCTGATGGTATTCAAGGTGAATGAAGGTCATCCATCCTCAACTGTTTGCCGGTCTATTTGTTTTTTGTCAGGACTTTTTTTTTTTTTTTTAACAAGTCATCTTCGCCCTCTTGACCTCCCAATTTCTTTATCAGCCTCTAACTTGACTGAGATCAAGGACATCTTTCCTTGAGCTGTCTCAGTTTTCTTCCTTTGTTTCCTCAAACCATTCATCTACTCTCCACTTGCCCCGACAAGAGGAAGACATGGCCGCCCCATTCCTCCACGCTTGCTAATGCAACATCCTCCAGAGATGCTCTTGAAATCTCCTCTTCCCAGACCTTGAACCATCAATTATCCTGTTACCAGTCTTTAATCTCTCCATCTCTACAAACTCAACTCTGCCTACAAATGCTCCCTTGTTCTAAAATCTCCTACCCTTGGTCTTGCATCTTTGCAACACACAGCCTTATCTTTCAGGCCTTTTCTATCATCAGTCTCTACAATCTCCACTTGCTATTGCACCTTCATTCTCTCTTCACTGGTTCAATAATGACTTGCAATCTATGCTGACAATTTAATAGTAATAACAACTTCCCAACAGCCAGTTACCTTCTAAGTGCCAATTAAGATGGCATTTTCTCATCTCTTATTCTGCTGTCTTCTGTAGCACCTAAACTCTTCTATAAATTTCCTATTCTTCATCAGACTGAACTACTACATGATCAATATAGCACCTGATGTCTCTGAGCCTTGGAATTCTCCCACTGACCACTTCCAGCTGTTAAATTTCTCTCTTTGCCATGTAAAGTCCAGCTCAAATGCTTTTTATATGAAAGTGATCTCTTACTACTTTGAAATTTCAAGTCTCCTCATTTGTGTCTTTAAAACCTTCAACTATGTTGTTAGTTACTTGTGCAAATACTTCATCTCACTTGTGCGGTGAACTGAGGTCACTGAGGTGACTGAGGTCACTGAGGTCAATGAATGAGGTCTGATAAACTTTATAGGTCTTTTTTACTTTGCATCAATAGTTTGATAACTGGGGTTTCATCAGTCGCCCAGGAGTGCTCTATATTGAACCATGAAGAGGTTACTGAATGATATTAATACATGCAAACATTTGTTGACTGATTAACTTCCAATATATAACCACAGAAGGTATAACCAGAAAGTAACCTATCATTTAAATGCCTTTATGTTTGATGGCAAACTATAATTTAAAGTGTGCACAACCTGTCTCCAGTATGCCTTTCTTTAGATACAAACCAAAGAAACATGAGACTTTATACTCTGAATCACCACCTTGTTGTAAATTGTGGCAATTGAGCTCAAATTAAAGGTCAAATGTTAATAAAAGGGAGCAAGTTGTATGTTTGTCTCTTGTACCACTCGCCTATGTCGACTATGGAAATACGAATCTGTGCATCAAACTAGCAAATTTCACAACTGAAACTATGTCTCCAGTTTTTCTAATTGGCTAGGAGAAGATGTTCATCAGAAACAGTATTGTAGCCCTTTGTGTTGACAGCGTAGCAGAGCTTTATATCTGTTTAGCTGACTATTTTCTATGGGATGTTCTATGATGCATATCTATTGCTTTATAGTCCTGTACACTTGCAAATATGAAGATCTGTGTCTGTGTAGGTGCTGTACTCCTCTGAATACTCATGGTGACTAATTTAATTTATTCTAAAAATATCTATTGATTGCCTGCTGCATGCAAAGTACTGTTAGGTGCTTTGGGGATAAAAAAGATAAATTAGACAGAAATCCTGCTCTTAAGGGACTCCTACTATATTAGGGGAGCTTCCCAGGCGGTGCTAGTGGTAAAGAACTCACCTCCCAATGCAGGAGACATAACAGGCGCCAGTTCGATCCCTGCGTTGGGAAGAGCCCCTGAGGAGGGCATGGCAACCCACTCCAGTACTTTTGCCTAGAGAATCCCACGGACAGAGAAGCCTGATGGGCTACAGTTCATAAAGCTGCAAACAGTCAGACACGACTGAAGTGACTGAGCATGCACGCATGCGCAAATTGCAAGTTGTCATCATCAGTATCAACAGTCTATCCCAGACAAGCCTTCAGAGGTCAGGCTGAAATCCTACGGGAAACAGTGGAGTATCTACTCCTAGCAGTTACTGAGTATTCACTACTGATGTCACCTGCACGAAACGCTGTAAGTAAAATATATAAAGCTGTCACTTGCACCAAGCTTGGCTAATGGCTACAACAGAGAGAGTGAACCAGAGAGGATGAACGGACTAGGAGAGGCAGAACTGGTGACCTGTGACCAGTCAGGTACTCGATGAGACAGCCAGCCTCCGAGGCCCCTACTGATTCTGGCCTCTTGGTGGGGTCAGCGCCCTTGTGTGGACAGAAACCAGAGAGTCCTCTCTCTCCCTTTCTCTCCACATGGGCACGGAGAAGAAGGCATGTGAACCCGCAGAGAAAGGGCACTGCCTCCAAGTCAAGAGAAGATGCTGAGGAATAAAGCCTGGCTTTGTGCCCCCTGGATCTCTCACTTGCCAGCCTTCAGAGCTGTGAGAAATAAATTTTGGTTGTTTAAGTCACTCACTCTGTGATACTGTTTATGGCAGCCCAAAGAAAACTAAGATAGTCACCAACTAGAAGTTCTGGAGCTGAAAAGTACAATAACAGAAATAAAAAATAAAGAATTGGCAAGAGCTTTTCGTGACTTAAAAAAAAAAAAAAGGTAACGATAATCTTCACTCCATCTTCACTATGATCCGTCAACACTCACTGTTTGGCAAACTCTTCCGGTGCATAAAGGTTCTGACTTTGTCAGTGGAATGTTACAGCGAATACAGCAGCATCTAAATCCATCTGGGCCCCACTCTTTATGGGCGCGCTTGGCAAACACTTCCTCATTCAGACTTTCCCCGTGCTGACCTGACGCACACAAACTGTACACAATGCAAGCCAGTGTGTTTCTGCAGTGTTACTTCAGCTAAGGCATTCAGGAGCACTGAGAAAAGACCTCAATAATCAGAGGGAATGAAGAAAAGTATTTGATATAACAGAGGGGAAAAGGTGCGATGCCTGTGTGTTATACCGCTGCCTTCGAAGTCTGGGCTGTTTTGACTTTGTTAGGGCCTCTCTGACCATCTGAACTGGTCAGATAAGCAGTAAGCAATTCAGTTTTCCTCCAGGATTCACAAGGCTCTTTTTGAAGACAGGTGTGTTACATTACTCGGAATTCTGACGACCTAATAGGAGATTCGTACACTAACCCAAATGATCATCTGACATTTGCTTGAACTGTACGAGGCCGTTATTAATAAACTGAAGCTCTGGTGTATTTCTGAGTTTGTGGTTCCACTGTGATACACAGATACTTCAAAAGACTCGATCCTTGCCTTCTAGGTCCCTTTTCCTATTAATATTGTATAACAAAGTACCAAATATAAAATTTTAATAGCTAACTCTGTGCTTTTATCATAAAATAATCCTGTCTCATCAAAATTCACGGCTGTCTTTTCAAACATTTGAAGTCGTACCTCAACTGACCTGTATACAGCATATTTAATAGCAGGCTGGTCTCACGTCTCCATAGGAAATATACATGATCTGAAAATATTTTTTTTTTAATGTGTGAATAAAAGAGAACAGTGGGAAAACTGATAGTCGCTCATATTCCCAGTACAAGTTCTCTGTTAGCTACATTTTGAAGTTAAAACAATGACAAGCCCATCGGATAAAACAAGCAGCTCAAAAAAACTCAAATATATTAAATCTATGCGAAACACAGATATGCCCTCATTCTCCTTAATGGTGTCCCACTGCGTGGTCGGTTGCTAAGTCAGGTCGGACTCTGCAACCTTATGGACTGTAGCCTTCGAGGCTCCTCTGTCCATGGGATTTTCCAGACAAGAGTACTGGAGTGGGTGGCCATTTCCTCCTCCAAGGGATCTTCTGGACCCAGGGATCAAACCTACATCTGCCGCGGCCCCTGCATTGCAGGCAGATTCCTTACTGCCGAGCCGCTGGGGAAGTTCGCTGTCTCATTCACTGCTAAATAAATTCTGTCGATTTCATCTTCACCTCAATGTCTCAAGGTATTGTACTTTTCTCCCCTGTTATATCAAATACTTTTCGTCTTCCCCTCTGACTACTGAGGTCTTTGCCCAGTGTTTCTGAATGCCTAAGCTGAAAGACTACTTCACTCCCCATCCCTCTCTTAACAACATACCATACTTTCCTCTTAAAATACTTATCACTGGCTCTGTGTTATGTACTTACTGTTTACCCACTAAAATACATGCTCCATGAAATATCAAAGTTTGTCCTGTTCAATGCTGAATACTCATCACTTAGGATAGTACCTGGCACAAAAACAGGTGCTCAATAATTACTCACTAAAAGAAGTGATGCCTTATTTCTTTTAAATACTCTATGTTATGCTCCTTTTATTTTAGACTGTAATACATTATTGAGGTCTACCATGGTATGCCTTTATAACGCATAGATGTTATGCTATGTTACACCACATACCTATGTACACACAGGCACGCATCTATGGGGAGGTGTGTTCAAAGCTGTTTACAGATGATTTAGACTTCAGTGACTTAGAGGATCATTGGATCCAGATCTGCTGATTCTTTCAGGGAGTCTGGACATCCTAGGGCACACATGCCAACCCGTCAGTCACCATCTGCAGTCCTCCAGCTGAGAGCCATTTGAAAATAAAACGAGCTGTTTCCTGGATGAATTCGTCACCAAGCCTCTACCAGAATAGCTTGGAATGTAGATGTTTCAATGACTAAAAGAACATTTAAAAAAAAAAAAACACGGTCATTCCTGTGAGTCACAAAGTGTAAATGAACAGATGGATTCAAAGAATAAATGAATTCAAAAGATGAGCCCCTTCCTAGGACCAGCAGGGACAGGGATGGGCCATTTCAAACGTGGGACAGTATCGGCGGTGACATGGTCCAGGAAGGGTCAGGAGGACAGGTGGCGGGTGAAAGTATCAGGTGGCATCGCTGTGTGCTGAGTTCTGGTATGATCACCCCGTGTTTGGAGAATGTTTGGACTTCAGCAGTCATTTCTGGTAGAATTTCTTTATCAGGCTTTTGAATTTGCTACCTATCTGCAACCTCAGAAACTTCCTCACACACCCACTCTCCCACATAGGCGGGAAACTGGAGTACATTTTTGCAACAGAATGATGGTGAATGATCTCTTGTCAGGACACTTAAACTTCAATGATTTCAGGAACCAACCCGTGTAATTCCCGCCTCTCTTAAAAAAAAAAAAAAAGGAATAGGAGGAAAGAAAGGTATTTCTTATATTAGTATTTTATTTCAGAAAGGACCTATTGCAATTTAGAAAAGCAAGTATATATATATATTTAAATATACATATCATCTATAGGTTTATATAAGCTGGCATAGATTTCTGGGTCCAACATCAAATTTGCATCTCACCGAATTAAAGAAAAACCAGTGCCAGCCTGAACAGACACATTCAGAAAACAGTTACTGATTGAGGGGGTGGAGGGTCTTGGAGTCCTCACTGGAGATCATGGGGCAAATCACAGGAAGAAAGGCAGTGGCTCCCTCTCGATTGGTTATGACTGATCCTTTTTAAAAATTATTTATTTTTAATCAACGGATAATTGCTTTACAATAATGTGCTGGTTTCTGCCGTGCATCAACCCGAGTCAGCCGCAGGTACACACGCGTCCCGTCCCTCTTGAGTGTCCCTCCCACCCCCCCCATCCCACCCCTCTGGGTCATCTCAGAGCACCGGGTGTGAACGCCCTGAGTCACAGAGCAAATCCCCACCGGCTCCTGTTTGACTCACGCTACATGCTTGCACACGGTACATGCTTGCACGTGGTAGTGGACATGTTCAATGTCACTCTCTCCATTCGTCCTGCCCTCTCCTTCCCCACTTCTCAATGCCTGTATCTCCTTTGCTGCCCTGCAGAGAGGTTCATCAGTACCATCTTCCTAGATTCCATATATATGTGTTTATAGACGGTATTTGTTTTTCTCTTTCTGACTTACTTCATTCTATACAATGGGCTCTAGGTTCATCCACCTCGTTAGAACTGATTCAATGCATTTTTTTTTACAGCTGAGTCATGTATCGTCTGTGTGCACCCAGCTTCTTCATCCATTCCTCTGTCTGTGGCCATCTAGGTTGCTTCCAAGTCCTAGTTATTGTAAGCAGTGCTGCAGTGAATGTCGGAGAATGTGTGTCTTTTCCAATCTTCGTTTTCTCAGGGTATATGCCCCCTAGTGGGACTGTTGGGTCACATGGTAGTTTTATCCCTAGTTTTTTTAAGGAATCTCCGTACTGTCTGCCATAGTGGCTGTCTCAATTTACATTCTCACCAGCAGTGCAAGAGGGTTCCCTTTTCTCCACGTGTCTCCAGCATTTATTGTTTGCAAATGTTTTGATGACTGCGCTTCTGACCAGTGTGAGGTGGTATTTCACTGTGGTTTTGATCTGCATTTCTTTTCAGTGTCTCCCTTTATGACATTCATTGTTTTATTTAATTCTCACACTTTTTGAAGGGTACTGCTGTTTTCACTCACTGGAAAAAAACTGAACTTTATTCTTTGCAACTAGTCCGTGGTCACACAGTTACAAAATATCAGATCTAACATTCAAACTCAGATCTTTGTCTCCTACTATCTGTGAAACTTTGGGGAAGCTACTTAATGATAATAACAACAAAAAAAAATTATTGCAAAGTTTATTGGAAAACCCATTCGTTCCACAAATATTTATTCAGTACCTAATCTGTGCCAAATAATCTGAACAGTTTTCCATGTCTTGACTCTTAGGATCCCTAGTGATGCTATCAGAGTGGTACTATTATCATCCCACTCTAAAGATGTGAAAACTGAGGCAATGCATGCTTAAGAATGGTGTCTGCTGAATTTTGAAACAGAAGCAACAAATTCCTTTGATTTTGAACTAAACTATTGATTTTCTATATTAAATTTTATTATTTTTAGAATCAAACCCTATGGGCATAAAATTCACCTTGTCTGTCAAATTCTGGCTATTTAAGTTTCCTTAAAGTGTTTGCAAAAACTACTGGTTATCTTAGTACCCTTGAAAGTTGGTGTTTTGAACTGTCAGTGCAAATTCTGAAAAACAAACAAACAAACAACAAAAAAAAAACACTGACTGAATTCCTCTGAAATGTAAGAGCTTAAAAAACTTAAGGAAAAAGCTGAAAATTGTTAAGCAAGATACAGGGGAATATTCAAAAACATTAAAAAAAAAGCACTGTCAATTTGACTATATTTCCAGTTGCATGTACATTTCTTTATCTAATTTAATAGGATATAATTTAACAGGAAAACAAAAAATGTGCATATCATCAAATTAATAGCAGTCCCACAAACTATATTTTCTCTGCCAAAAAAACTCTGCCAGAGAAGTACTTGTACTGCATCCAATTCGATTTCATTATAGTGTTTATTTTTAAACTTGCTTTGAATGTATCAGAAAAGTAACTGGAAGATACATTACCTAGTACTATTAAAAAATAGCTACAGTTAAATTTGCTCACAGCTGATTTTTGTAGGACTACCTTTTAAGAGAATATCTAGTGAATGTTAGTGAGATTAAAAACCTGTGAAAGTATAATCTGCTGCCTCCAGGATGGTCAGGAGGGGCGTGAGAACAAGGATAAAGGGTGACTTCGGACTGGTGTGGGCCCTGAAAAATCATTTCACTGAAGCTCCGACTTCAACTTGTTGGTGTCGGTTCCATGGAGGAAGTTTTCAAGAGAAAGTATTTCACTTTAAACTGGCCAACAGTGGGTATCAGCTGATGCCTAGCTTTCATTATTTGCACAAATATTTACTGAAGAATGTCTAGTCAGGCCATCTCCAGGCCATCACAGTGTACAGACACGGAGGTTCTCACAGGGGACAGAGAACACTGGCAGGTAAACAGTGAAAGAAAATGCAATCTTAGGGGCACTTCCCTGGAGGCCCAGTGGCTAAAACTCTGCACTTCCATGGCAGGGGACACGGGTTCAATACCTGGTAGGGGAAGTAAGATCCCACATGCTGCATAATGTAGGAAAAATTCCCCCCCAAAAATAGAAAAATACCAAAAAGTAGAGGGAAAAAAATGTGTGTGTGTGTGTGTGTGTGTAATCTGCAATTTTAGGGAATGGCTAGAGCTGATCAAAGCAAGGCAACGTGACTGAAAGTGTCTGCAGGCAAGATTCTGAGGGAGGATGGGATGGGCCCTCAGAGCTGGTCTCAGCTCCAGGGTCAGAGAGGACCACACCCACCACAGACAGGGCAGACTTCACCTAAAGTCGGCCTCCAGACAAAGGTCCTAGGGGGAAAAGATCAGAAATTGAATGAAGCATTATCAGTCACCACTCAGACCCATGCAGACTGCAGAATTCCCTTTTCATTAACTAATAAAGCTGTGACAGAAAATACAGATGAAATTCATGTTGGATTTTCCTGACCTTCTCAGTTGGCACAAAGGGTCACTCCTGAATGAAGGCTTTTATTGTGACTGTCCTTCTGGGCTCCATCATAACCTGTTCTTTGCGCCCTTCTCGCGAGATGGGAGGGTCTCTGGGGAAAAAGGACCATGTCTTTTCATTGTTTTTATTTCCAGTGTTGAGGACCAAGTATGAATGTCTGCTGAATCTATTAATGACTGCTTCGATAATGAAAAGAAATAGCACTTTTCTCCATTTGCCACTAAAATAATTGTGACCTTATGCAATGCATCTACCTGAGTTTCATTGGTTTCCCTCTAAAATTTAGCTCTGAAATTACCGCTATGTTTAAAACTTATAGAGACAGACAGGTGACCTCAGAATGTTAAAGGGGAGGGAGAACTGGACATTTTTCTCAAGAGAGCCAGTCATTTCCAAAAGGGCTTCAGAAAATGTAACTTATGGGGAGAAAGGAAGAAAATCAAAGGATCTCACACTTCTTCCCAGATGTTTTTCCAAGGATGGATGATTGTCAGAGTAAGTGATGAAAAATTGAGAGAGCTGGTCCAGTCTGGCAGATATGTTTCTAACTTGAGTTGAATTCATCTACTGAAGCATTTCTTACCTCAATAATGAGGCTTATTTTTTATATTTTAATGAAAACTTTTAAAGTTATTGCACAGATGGCAACGTGGAGCAGACTTAATGAATTATGGTGGAATAGAATACAGCGACATGAATGTGAACTGTGCATACATTAGGAGCAAAATGAGAAACAGGACACATTTATAAATATTTCCATGGATCTACAGGTCAAATAATGTTATCCAATTCCATGAGAAAACTTTGAACAATCCATGGGAGCACCTATTACAGTAGAAGCCATCTGCTATCCACCCAAATATGTCCCAGATTGTAATCAAAATCTTTCTATATTTATGCACTGAAATTTGGGCAAGTCTTATAGGCCAGGTTTGAATTAAAATGTATCGATAAACATATATATATACATATATATATACACACACACAGCACATAGAAGTATTTTTTCCCCTTGAAAGAACTTTAGACTTATACAAAAATCACAAAAATAGCATAAGAGCTTTCTCATATACTATTCATGCAGTCTAATCATAGTGTCTTATTTCACCAAAGCCAGTTCTCAAAGCCAGGTAATTAGCTTTGTGTAGTCATCTTAAATGGAAAATCCCATGGACGGAGGAGCCTGGTAGGCTGCTGTCCATGGGGTCGCTAAGAGTCGGACAGGACTGAGCGACTTCACTTTCACTTTTCACTTTCATGCACTGGAGAAGGAAATGGCAACCCACTCCAGTGTTCTTGCCTGGAGAATCCCAAGGACGGGGGAGTCTGGTGGGCTGCCATCTATGGGGTTGCACAGAGTCGGACACGACTGAAGTGACTTAGCAGCAGCAGCAGCAGTAGTCTTAAATAAATATTAGAATGTATTCCAATTTTACCCGTGTTTTCCTCCTCATCCTTTTTCTGCTCTAATATTCAGGAGTCATATTAGTTGGCTGTTCTTCCTCTCCTTCAGCCTGTGACAATTTCTGTCCTTTCTCATCTGTCATGAGCCTAACACTTCTGATGAACACTGCTCAGTTATTTTGTAGAATGTCTGTTATTTTGGGTTTGCCCGATACTTTCCCATGCCTAGATTGATGGTCGAAAAGATGCCCCCAGAAATGATGTTATGCCCACAGTTCCAGACTCCCCTGGAGTATTTTCTCTACCCTAAACCATGACTTAGCCAATTCTCCAAAGAGCCCCGATTCCTGTTCTTAGAGAAGGATATTTATAAAAAGGCTACAATTAAGAAATGGGAATATGAAAATTTACACTTGAAAACAATATGTTTACTAAAACCCTGTCAAACAAAATTTCTCCCAAATTAGATACCACTTGTGCTTTGAGTTAACATTAAATTAATCTATTTGGTATAAGTAGTGTGTTGGCCAAAAAGTTAGTGTGGGTTTTTCCATAACACTTTATGGAAAACTCGAATGGACTTTCTGGCCCACCCAATATGCTATTTGTATTTGAGAACCAAGAGGCTTTTACATCTAGATAAATATATAATGGAAGTTTCAGGCTGAGCCTGAAAGATTTAGGCGTATCGAGCAGATCAGACAAACTAATGTGAGCTTCATACTGAAATGAAGGTTCACTGGGACTGAAAAAATTTCCGGGGAAATGACTTATTGACACATTACAGGAGTTCAGACAGAACAATGTGTGTGCACGTGTGCAAGAGGTGGAGAAGCAGAGGGAAGACTGAATATTTGCTGAGAGTCCGCAGAGAGCGCAGCAAGGGCAGGGCCTCGAATTTGCACGGTGCTTTACAAAAAACTTTGAGTTCAGAATGCTGGACACATTAGTTATCAGTGAGCGGGGACAATAGCCCTCAGAATCAACAAAGGAAAAGTGAAAACACCCATTTTATAGCTGAAGAAACTGCAGCTTGAGAGGTTTAATGGTATCCACTATAAATGTTTAAAATATGGATCCAAGACTAGAATTCTTATTTTCTCATGACTAGGCTATTGCTTGTTAAAAACCCTGAATAATAATTACACTTAAGAGCAGGAGGAAAATCCAATGAACGAAGACAGAGTGGAGTGAAACAGCAGACCCACGACATGCTGGCAAACCAGGGGAGACCAGTGTCAAGAGATGGCAGTGATGGGAATGTCAATTGCCAGAGGGAGGTCTGAGCTCTGTCAGCCCAGTGACCCTGTGGAAACGTTCTCTGTTACTTACCACAGTAGCTATTGTGCCATGGACACATTAAAGACCATTAGTTAATTATGAGTGCAAGCTAACTCCTGGAAAATAAATGCAGAAGTCTTCCAAGGTCTCATTGGAGCCCTTTTCTGAATACAGAATAAGAACTCAAAAGAGGTCCTTCAGTGTTCAGGATGATAATAGGCTATTAAAAGAAATGCAATCAGGAGTTTTCAAACCAATAGTTGGTTGAACAAAACAACATGCAGCTCTATGCCCCCTACTCTGAGTCCGAGCCTTACACTCAGCAATTAGCTAGCTGGTAGTATGTCAGCAAATCACACCATCTCTTACTGTCAGGTTAAAAACACTGACTGTGTCTACAATGTGTCCAGCAATTAGTTTTAAGGGCCAAAAAGAAGCATAAAGAATTTTTTTCTTTACTGTTTTTAGGTTGATTATACTAAGAAAAATGACATAACAGATCATGAAATCTCACATTTATCAGTTCATTATTTACAATAAACTTCAGAGTAGCAATTGTCAGGGCATAAAAATGAAATTAAAATGTCAGTTGCCTATAGATTTCTAAAACAAATGACATTGATATATTCACATTTATTATTATATTATTTATTACTGCTTCATTTATTTGTTATCCAAATGCTAAATTTATTTCGGAGGGTTGTTTAAAATTTTCAACGTGTTTTAAACTTATGCCTTTCTTATGCTTTAGACTTATCATGAGCAGACAAAGCATGTCTCAGTGAAGAATGATGATGCTGACATAGTTTGGCAGGAAGCAGGTGTCTCTTTTATGACATCATTGAGCTACCAAACCAATACACACATTCTCCTTGAATACTACACAGCATGAAAAGGAATGAAATTGTGATCCACAAACATGGATGAATCTGATAGACTTTCCGCTGAGCAAAAGAACATACACTGACTATTCTCTTACATCTGAAATGCTAGAAAAAGCCAAAACTAATCAAGGGTGAAAAATATAAGAAAAGTGGTTGCCACTGAAGATTGGGAAGTAATGAGAGGAAAACCTTTTATAAGAGAAAATGTTCTACCCTGTGAAAAGACAGAGGCTACACAGGTATATCCATTTGCCAAAAACTGTACTGCTAAGATGTATGCATTTTGTTGTAATTTTACTTTAAAAATGGAAAAAGCAATTTAAAAAATCAAGAATCAGTGGGGGAAATGGGTGGAGGTATAGCTGACATGAGATAGAATGTTGATTACTACAGAAGTTGGGTGATATGTGTTTGGGGATTCCTTAGCTCTGTTCTGTTCTATTCTCATTGTGTATGTCTAAAGTTGTCCAGATTTAGAAGTTAAAAAATGAAAACTAGAAATTAAATTAAACTATATATAATTAAAACTATAAAAACTGAAAATTTAGATGATAAATTATAAGTGATCTCAAAGTCATTACTTGTTATCCCAAAGTCCTTTTTAAAATTAACATCTTTGAAAGTCAAGAAAAGCTACTAGACATGGCAAAAACAAACAAATGAATGAACAAAAACTCAGGGCATGACCTCTCAGGCTGACGTAAGATGGACATGGGACCTTGATTACGAACTGGATCACAGAGCGGCTCTCCACCTCCTGTCTGGAGCACCAGGCGGAGACAGGGCCTGCTGCCACGGCCGCAGTCCTGTTTGTGGCGACTCCTGCCGATGATTTTGTTATTTAGCATCAGTCATGACCGAGGTCCATGATGAAATCTGGTATTCCAATGATTTGCAAACCCTGAATGTTCAATGAATTATCATTTATAATTTGCAGGGGGCTAAAGGAAAAGGAGAAGACTCCTGAGAGTCCCTTGGACTGCAAGGAGATCCAAGCAGTCCATCCTAAAGGAGATCAGTCCTGGGTGTTCATTGGAAGGACTGATGCTGAAGCTGAAACTCCAGTACTCTGGCCACCTCATGCGAAGAGCTGACTCATTGGAAAAGACCCTGACACTGGGAAAGATTGAGCGCGGGAGGAGAAGGGGACGACAGAGGATGAGATGGCGGGATGGCATCACCGACTCGATGGGCAAGAATTTGAGTAAGCTCTGGGAGTTAGTGACGGACAGAGAGGCCTGGCGTGCTGCGATTCATGGGGTCGCAAAGAGTCGGACACGACTGAGTGACTGAACTGAACTGAACTGAAAGGAAGAGGCTCTGATCATGTTCTGTCAACAAAGCGACCACAACCACTGCATGATAAAAATGAATGACATTTCATTTACAGTCAAGAATTGGTTAGAAACACCATCTCACCTGGTATTTTTACTGTTAAGAATTAAGAATTGAGTAACTTCTATCTAAAACAATCCCAAGTCTTTGCAGTGCTGACACCTAAAAGCCCTGGTGACACTTTTCCATAATGAAATAAGGTGTTTTTCATAGGTATGTCTATTTTCTTCCAAAGCATATGTGCCCACTCCCCTGATCAAAGTCTTGCTTACCTCTGGGATCTCCGTCATGTCAATGGACGGAGTGCACACCTGTGATGAGGTGAGGTTCCTCAGAGCAGTAGCTCTCCCCCCCTTTCTGCCACTAGGATTGCCTGGGAGCTCAGCCAGCCAGCGCCCAGGCTGCCCCCATTAAATGAGAACCATGGCGGCCAGAGCACTGCAGCTCCGGGCTGACCCAGCCCTCAGCCCGGCTGGAGAGCCAGTGGGGTGTGCCCTCTTTTCCCCTTGCTAGCAGGGAAAATCTTCTGTTTTCTGATCTGTTTGCGGTGACAACAAAACAATTCCCTCCATTAAGAAGATGCCTGTTTCTTAGGACAGAGAGGTGAGGACAGACACAGGAAGTGGAAAATCCTGGCTTACTCCGGTCTACTGGTATGACACGGACTAAGCAGAACAGAGTAGCTTCCAGGGAGAGGCATTTTTCCCAATTAGTGTGATTGATTCAATATTTTCATGACTCTCTCTCTCTATTATTTTTTTTAATACAAGAAGAACTTGTTGGAGCCGTAACAGCAGACATTTAATTTGTTGTCAGAAAATTAAAACAGTAAAGGGAATCGGTCTTGGGGCCCCCGCTGTTCTTTATCGTTCTCGGTAGCATGCGGGCGGTCTGTTCACCCTTGAACAACTGAGGGAATGAGGAATCCTTAAACACAAGTAGAATGGCTTTCTGCCTATCTGACAAAGAATGCTCATGAGACATTTACAAAGGAGCAGTCTTCATTTATATGAATGTTTTGAGTGGATCTAATAAACTTGCTGTGATTAATGATCGTGGGCAGTTAGCTCCTTAGAAGTGATATATTAGACTGTAATCCTTGATGCAATTTATAACTCTCATTGATGGCGTTATGATTATCTTCTAAGGAGCAATTAATATTATGAAATACACACACTTAGTATAATACTACAATGCCTGGGGGCCAGATGGTGGGTGGGCCACTAAATATACTATCTGCGCTGTTCATACCACTGTAGTTCTACCTTATTTCCTACCCAAGAAATCACAGAGAACCTCATTAGATTTCTGCAGCACCTTTCCTCTGTATTTCCTCTTCTTTGTATCTACTTATTCTTTTTAGTGTCCAGAGCAATTATGACGAAAGTTTTCCAAAACAGAGATTTGTAACAATGTGAAATATTACCAATAATTTCCCATGACTTTCAAACAAAGAGACTCTGAGTTTCCAAAAGGTAGTGGGCGCAGGACATGAAGGGGGCTTCCCTGGTGGCTTGGAACAGGCATCACCATGACAGGGGGTCAACACACGAGCCCACAGCAAGAACAGGTGCAAGAAATGGATGGATGTGGTCAGGTAGGAGGCCGCGTGGCTCACGATCAGTGGTGCTTGGTGGGACGGATTGGTCCATTTCTGTGTGGTCATTCCCAATTCTGAGTCTCATTCCACTTACCAGGACGCTGACTATAATGTAACTGGGACATCTGACACACTCCTAAAAACACACTGCTCGTTTAATGGATTTGGTCACACATGGCTCAGATTCCAGCTTCTTACTCATTGTGGCTCAGCGGCTCTCAGTCACAAGTACATTCATTTTCCGAGTTTCACTGTAGAGAGAATTCATCTGAAGTAGACACTTAGAGCCATTCTCTTTCTTCATTTTAAGACCACGGCGCCCGGCAGGTCACCTCAAACACTCCAGATGTGACTTCCACGTGGCGCTTTGGTTCATGAGCTACCAGCATGGGATGCAACGGCGGGGACAGGGCTTTCGTTTTGTTTTCTAATGCGGCTTTGTGTGTGTGTGTGCTGTTTTTGATTATATTTTGTTTTTTGACTCTAATATCTTGGTACTTCAGTATCGATCAAGAATGTGATTTCTCCTGAAACACTGAAAAAGGAAACAGACTTTCTTTCCTTTTTACCGGTGATGTTTCTTTATACCAAAATATCAGGATGAATTTCATCTCCTCACATTTACAGGAGAATAGTAGCTCTCCTGAAAAGAATGCTGAAATAATGACAACAGCAAAACCCAGGATTTTCTTTCCCTACTGAGTTATGTAACTCTATCAGGCATCTTATCCTAAAACACAATGAAGTCGTCCGTGATTATTAAAGACCGTATGTGAGTGACTGAACTGAACTGAACTGATGAGTGAAAAGACTGGCGAGAAATTAGAAAATGTGGTCTGAGGGAAACCAGGGTATCAATCTGATAAGAAAACAACTCTGAGGGAGCCAGATATCCTGAATGCTGCTCTAACAATTTTTTTTTCTTCCCCTGCGAAATGAGCTCGATCTTCAGCTGTTACCATCTCTGCTCTCAGAACCGTGTGCATTATTGTTGTTGGAAGGTACTTCCTCCACAATGTAAGCGAAAAAAAAGAAGTGGCAAAAGAGGTCTAGTGCAAAAAATAATTCCCACCACCTCCCAGCAGGCTTCTTTTAAAGATAAACGTGTTTACCATCCAAGTTTAACTGTAATTGAAGCCGTACGTCAATTTTAAAACAGCCATCTGAAAAGTAAAACGGTTGGTGCCGCTTCTCTAATCTGAAAACTGTCAGATCTTAAAACATATATTTCAGGACTTATAAGCATTCTAATTATTAAAACATCTGTTTTTGTGGCATGCATTAGGCTTACTGGTTTAGAAGCAAACATTGCAGCACAGTAGCCAAGAAAGAGTTTTATTAAGAATGAACTGTATTTAATTGTTCTTTAAATTAATGATAATTATATGATAATATGAGAAAATTCATCATAATGCAGTTCCCAAGGAGTGCCCAATAAAAATCTAAAAATAATTAAATAGCAGACTTCTGATTTGAAGATGGCATATTTCAGACATTTCTAAAACTGCCTTCTGCACTTAGAAATCTTAAAAATAACATCAAGGAGAATCAGAACAGTAATATAATCTTTTATGAAACCCAGAGACACCTAAATCCTAGAACCACAATCCATGCAAAAAGTAGAAGCCAATGAAGTAGTTGCTGACCTAATAAGAAAGATAAACCTCAGATGTTCATGTTGAAGGATTAGCACAGAGAACTCAATACAGGTTCTGAAATTCATGTCCATCAGTAAAAAAATTACCCAGTCAGCTTGTTAAGTGTCTCTCTCCTAACCTCACACATGTGCATGCATGCACGCATACACACACACACACACACACACATGGGCATGCATCACAAGATATTTAAGAATGTTTCTTATTTACACAAAAATGACACCAAAATAAACCAAAAGTGAAAACTTGGAGAGGCTGTCATGATAAAAGAGCAGAAGAAAATATCAATATATGAAAATCATATACTCACATAAAACATGAAAGTCACTCAGTCGTGTCCCACTCTTTGGGACACCATGGGCTACACAGTCCATGGAATTCTCTAGGCTAGAACACTGGAGTGAATGGGTAGCCTTTCCCTTCTCCAGGGGATCTTCCCAACCCAGGGATGGAACCCAGGTCTCCTGCATTGCAGGCAGATTCTTTACCACTGAGCTACCAGGGAAGCCCAAGAATGCTGGAGTGGGTAGCCTATCCTTTCTCCAGGGGATCTTCCCAACCCAGGGATTGAACCAGGGTCTCCTGTATTGCAGGCGGATTCTTTACCAGCTGAGTTACCAGGGAACCAACCATCTTGTAAATACCTCTCAATCTACTAACTTCTGCTTGAGCCCCACTGCCTTTACCCCAGCAAGGCCCACCCTTCTTCCTGTCCAAGAACACAGTGACTGCCTTCTAATTAGGCTTCTGCCTTCAGCTGACCGCCTAGAATCCACTCCCCACCTGACTGAATAATCTACAGAGGCAAAGCCTTTCACCTCCTCTCTGCATCAGGATCTTGTACAAATTCCTTAACGGGATTCCACATGATACAACCCTACTGAACACTTTCTAGCCTTTTTCAGCAGCCCTCTCTACACTTCCTTTCTCTCCTCCTAGCTTTGCTGCTCCTGCTAAGTCGCTTCAGTCGTGTCTGACTCTGTGCGACCCCATAGACGGCAGCCCACCAGGCTCCCCCATCCCTGGGATTCTCCAGGCAAGAACACTGGAGTGGGTTGCCATTTCCTTCTCCAATGCAGGAAAGTGAAAAGTGAAAGTGAAGTCACTCAATCATGTCCAACTCTCTGCAGCCCCATGGACTGCAGCCCACCAGGCTCCTCTGTCCATGGGACTCTCCAGCCAAGAGTACTGGAGTGGGGTGCCAGTGCCTTCTCCGAGTCCTAATTCTACCCAGTCTTAATTCAGAATCACTGAACCTTCCTTAGCTGTGCTCTGAGCAAGTTCTCCTTGGCCCCTCCCATCCTTTCACATATGGTCTGAACTTGAACTTGAGTGTTCCCTGTATTCCCTGAGTACCAGGTCTTACCCCGGTCGTCTCAGCATTTCCTCTTGAATACCTCCTCCCTGCCAACTCTGGGTTAGATATACAGTTTATTTGACATGGAACTCACCCCACTGGATTTTTTGTTGTCTTTTATGTGTTAATATTTCCTAATAGACTATCCAACCTGGAAGGAGCCTGTTTATTTCTCCATTAACATGTCCAGGGCATTGCACAATGCAAAACATTTAGCAAATACTCAAAAATGTTAGTTGAATTAAGAAATGAAAAAATGAAAGAAAGCTCATGCAATTCAAATAATGGAATCAGAACAGCTGCCAGCTGATGGAGTAAGGGATCTAGCCCCAAAATATCTTCTCTGTACACCTTCATTTTTCCATGACAGTGTCAACCCAGACACTTGACGAGGTGGTTCATGGATTGCCACAAACTCTCCAATGGCTAAATGGACACTTTCAATGAGAATTCCCTGCCCTCATCTTAAAATCAACTTGAACAAACTAAACGTATGACATTTCCCTTCAGACTTGACCTTTGCTCAGTACCCCTTTTGTGCATCAAAAGAGACAATGTCAAAGAATTCACATTGGTTTTCATTTGCATTCTTAGATTTATGCAGGTTCATGGGGGTGGCGGGGGGTAGGATGGGGGGTGGTGGTGGAGGCAGAGATCTTCCCTGGTGGCTCAGATGGTAAAGAATCTGCCTGCAATGCAGCAGGCCTGGGTTAGACCTCTGGGTTGGGACGATCTCCTGGAGAAGGAAATGGCAACCCACTCCAGTATTCCTGCCTGGAGAATCCCATGGACAGAGGAGCCTGGCGGGCTACAGTCCAGGGGGCTGCAAAGAGTCAGACATGACTAAGTGACTAACACTTTCACTCTTAACCAGTAATTATTAAACTCCAACTTCCACGCCATAACCTAGGATAACTAGACAAAATTTAAAGAAAAATATTAAAATATTAACTTTAGAATTAAAAAATAATAAAAACGCCACAGAAATTCTTCCAGGTAATAAAAGAAAAGAAGCAAAGGCTAACAAAAGAGTTGAACAGGGCATAAAAAATTATGAGCTTCTGGAATGAAAAATGTTTAGAAAGCATGCAAAACCCAATAGTGTAAGTTAATAGAGTTACTCCTCCACATTGACTCTTTAGTTACAGAGACTGAAGCCAAGGGACCAAATCAGAATTAAACTGTTAATTATGAAGGATCTGGAATGGATTAAAAAAAAATCAGTACTACAAAGCAAACCTTGAGACAATCAGGAATTATTTCTACAAGCCTTCCATGATTAACAAATACTTGTTTAATGTTGCAAGAATCACACTTCCTTCAAGTGAAGAACAATGACTTACTGAGCAATCACTGAGCTCTGTATCCTGGGCCCTTGACTGCTGATGTGGTTGGCTTACTTGGGCCGGCTTCACTGATTACAAATTTTCATCTTGTAATTGTAACACACAGTTAGGTGGTACGATCTGTGGATGTGAGATCTGGATATGAATCTTTATGAATTTTTATTGATCAGATTGTCTTAATAGGAACTATTACATCTTTAAGAGTATTATTTCTTATCAGTATTCTCCAACAATATTCATGTTGATGTATGGCAGAAACGAACGCAATATTGCAATTATCCTCCAATTAAAAATAAAATAAAGTTTAAGGAAAAGAGCTATAAGAAATTTTCACGTGAGTTTATAGATAAAGGGTGTTTAAAACTTGGAGAAATTGACAATATTACTGCATACTGAATTTTAAAAAGCAAAAGTTACAGTGGATGAAACAAATCTAGAAAGAATTTATTTTGAAGGGTGGCAAATGTTTTTATTTTTGTTGGTAACGTATTTATTTTACTTTTTCCATCAATATTAAGCATTCTAATTATGGGTCTTTAAATTTGAAAAGTGGAGTTTCCGAGATAAATTAATGAGTTGAAGGGTACAGTCTGGCTAAAAGAAGAAAACAAGCAATTTTATTTTTCTGAATATAGAGACAAAAATACGAGAACATTGCAAGCGACGGATACTGAGCATTAATCATTTTCCCCTGTAGTTTGTGCGATTTTCACTGCTAGAAGACTATCTCAGACTCCACTGGAAACATTCAATCTGCTTTGTGAGTTGAAGAAAAAGCTATGCTTAGCGAGTTTGTTCCAAGTGTCTAAATGCTGATTTCAGAAATGATGAGTGAGATGACCTTCTGAGGATCAGGACATTGGCCAACTCTCTCTCTGGAAAAGCGGCCCACAGCCATCTAAGACAGCTCTAAGGGCTGAGAAGCTTGTTTTCACCTGGAGCGGAACTCTGCTTCTAGTAGTTTCTGTGGGTTGTTCCCAGTCCTGAGTCTAGAAATACACGCAATCCATCCACGACTTCACTAACACACCATTTCAGCTGTTTCCATAGACTTTTTACTGGTGAATACTTTTTTGATTTGACTTCTACCCTTCTCACCGTTTAAAATGTGACTTCTAAAACTTCACAATGTACATGTCTCTGATCCATGCCTGTATGCATGCTCAGCTGTGTCCGGCCCCAGCAGGCTCTGCTGTCCATGGACCTCCCAGGTAAGAACACTGGGGTGGGCTGCCATGCCCTTCTCCACCCGTATCGCCTGTGTCTCCCGCATTGGCAGGCAGATTCCTTACCACTGAGCCACCTGGAAGTCCCACATATTTCTAATGTATTCAGTCAACTCAGGCTGAGATTTTTACCTCCTTCCCTCTATGACTGGAGGCTATGCTTTATTACTATTATTTTTTAGTAGCCATATCAGCCACTGTATTGAGTGGATGTTTTTGTTGCTGTTGTTCAGTTGGACTTCGTCACCCCACGAATAGCAGCATGCCAGGCTCCTGTCCTCCACTGTCTCCCGGAGTTTGCTCAGATTCACGTCCATAGGGGTGGTAATGCCATCCAACCATCTCATCCTCTGCTTCACCCTTCTCCTTTTCCCTTCAATCTTTCCCAGCATCAGGGTCTTTTCCAATGAGTCAGTTGTTTGCAAGTAAACTGAATATAGAGTTTTTGTTAAGACAGGTCTCCTTGTCTTGTGTATGTGAAGATTTTTTTTTAACATTGGCAGAGTCTCTGTATTTACCTGCAGATAAACCTCCCTCTGGGTAAGCCTAGTATATAGTACCTCATTCAGGTTGGTATTTCCAACCAGCCCTCACGTTGGTATTTCCCCTTAAACATTATTAATAAAACAAAACCTACCTACATGTAGGAACTGGGGTATGTATACGGTATCTACAAGGCTGACATAAGACGTCTTGTTACATGCCTCATGGGAGACAATGAAAACTTCCTAGGGCCCAAGATAACCTATGACATCAGGCTGGATAAACTAATTTTGGATTCTTGTGATGACTTCTGGTATCTCACACAACCACAGACCAAGCATTCAGTATGAGAAATCAACTATGGATCATTATCATGCTACCTGTTTTCCTTTTTTCTGTTGCTGAGGATTTTGGAGAAATATTTTACCTCTAATTTTCCAGCAGCCCCACCTAACCTCTTGTTTCTGGATAAACACCAAGGCTGGTTTTACCACCACTGACTGTACTTGATAACAGTAAGCACAGTTAATGTTCAGCTAACATTTCAGTGAGCTGTCTCTCTGTTTCAGGGTGCCATCAACTCGTCAGAGGAGCACTTTGGAAGCAAAGACCTGAAGAGTCTTTCCCTACTTTCCGAACTTGCTGCTGCAGGATTAAGATGTATCTTCCAACAAAGCTGCAGATGCCCCTGTACGACACAACTTCTGATCATTTTAAAACAGCTCTACTCAAGAATACTGTATCTCTAAATCCCACCTGGGCAGCCTTAGAAGCTCCACTCTGATGTTAGAACACTTAAACAATCTTGCTTTATTTAGGGCTTTCATCTTCAGATCATCACTTAAAAATTTTTGCAATGGTTCGTCTGTATTGCTTCCACATTTTCAGCCTGATAAAGGAAATTCATATGTCAGGCCCGTGAAATGGAGACCACCCCAGTGGACCAGCTCAGGAATCTACTCGTAGGTCAGCCTGCACTCACTGCAAGGTCCTCACTGTCAAAGAGACCAATCACGATCCTACAGATCAGCGTTCGCTAGCTCACTGACCCTAGAAAACAGGACCTGATGCCTTAAGGAGACGCATGCCCTCCCCGTGCCATCTCCAAGGTGCTCTGCCAAGGCTCCGTACAGTCCCTCTTGCTCAAGCTCGCTCCTGCCCAGGCAGAGTCCACCGCACTCCCCAGTATAAGGAAGGACTGCCTCCCCGTGAAGGAGCGACATCACCCTTGTCACTCAGCTGCATCGTTTTCTGTCATTTGGGCTTCTTTGGTTGCTCAGACAGTAAAGAGCCTGCCCACCATGAGGGAGACCCATGTCTGGTCCCTGGATTGGGAAGATGCCCTGGAGATGGAAATGGCAACCCACTCCGGTATTTTTGTCTGGGAAATCCCATGAACAGAGGAGCCTGGTGGGCTACAGTCCATGGGGTCACAAGAGTTGTACACAGCTAAGTGACTACACACATCACTGTTCTTTTTTTTGGAGGGAAGGTGGCTGGAGATGGGTCACTTTATACTTAGCTGGGGTTATTTTCTGATTTTTTTCCCCTTCCAGTTTTTTCTCTACTTTGTCTTTGGAGGGAGCATTTTAAAAAGCAGATTTAATTGTTACTTCCTCCTCTTAAAATCTACCAGAGGTTGCTAATGACTCATTTTCTCTCACATCAGAGTTTAAGAGATGAGGTTCCGCTCTTCGTCGCTGCCTGCGATCCTGTTATAGCGCTTGTACTGCAAGTGGCCTGCAGTAGATACTTGCTGAATAAAATAAATGCACGATCACTGAATTATGAAACATACCACTATGTTTTCCCTTGGTCATCCTTAGTTTTTTCCTTAATTTTTTGTTTTAAATTTGAACTTATCAAAGAGACTGTTAGGATGTATCTGCCCATCACATCCGATATGGATTTTGTCACCAGCAGGAGAGACAAAAGTAATTTATAGCAGATTCATTTTTATGATTGTCTCAGCACTTTGACAAATATTTTCCAAGGCTGCCTATTATTTTTATAACTCACAATATCTTATATTTTTAATCAAAGATTTATTACAAAATATATTGTAATTTTTAAACATTTTGTTTTTTCTAGCCATAAACAGCTTTTTAAAACTCACTTTAACTTTTCCTTCCTCTAGGATTAATGTTTACCTAAACTCAGCAAGGACTACATCAAATTTGCATTTCTGAGGTCTCTTTAAAGTGCTTGACCTTGTATTTAACTTTCTGGTTAACAGATTAAAGTAATACATTTTTAAAAATCCTCCTGTTTCAAACAGTCTTCAGGGTCCTGTCTACATATTCAGAGACAAATTTCTTTAAGGAAGTCCCTAAATTCCAAGAAAGTATCCTTATACTAGATGATACTGTTGCATAAAGTTATAATCATTGGTTGATCAAAGCATTCCATTTTGTCACCATGCATATACATTAACTCATGGTATATTGGGTATGAATCTGGGGCATGAGTGTTTGTATGGGTAGTAGATGAGACAGTGGCCAGATTTTACAGTAATTTTCAGATTTTCCACAGATTTTCCAGTGGCCATTTTTCAGTAGTTTATATCACTTCTAAAGAAATTGTTACTTATTGCAGAAAAGGTATGGATACAGGACAGTTATGCCAAAAAATCTACTATCAAATAACTCAAGGTATATTATTTAATGCCATGGACACTGTATCTACACTATGATTTTAACAAAACCTGGATAAGTTGATTTGTTCACTTTAATTGTCTTAAATGATTTTGTCTGTTGCCACAAAAAGGATTTTTTGAAGCAATGACATCACTTGTAAAGATGACTACTAAAAATCCCTCCATCCTGCCAAAGATAATCTGGTCAATCAAATACTATCTTGAAATTGTCAGTGGCCTCTTTGAAAATATGGACATGCACTGTTAACATACAAATTACTTGCCACAGTCTAAATTTTTCATAGCACTTAACAAGTACTATATAATTTGAAAAACATAGTGTGTATGATTATAATACACAATGGCCTGATATGATACCATACAGATAAAATCATCCAAATACTTTAATGCAACATAATGGCCTACTAATAGAATGCATAATAATGAGTTAAGTTTTCCAAGAATTTATGTCTCCAGTTTTTTTCACATTTGTTTCCTAATTAATCTTCCAGAAAATTCTTTGAGACATATTTTATAGTCCTAATTTGACCAGGAAAAAGAAATTCATGGAAAATAATGACTTGTACAAAACCTGTCCGTTTCAGAGCTGAGAGCAAAACATAGGTGGGAAGTCGATTTCTTTCCTCTGACTTTTAACATCACATTCTACAGTAACTGTGAGTTTTTTAAGAAAACAAATTGATTTCTCATCAAATCATTTCACTAGCATCAAACCAGCAGAAAAAAAGGCATATTCAAATTTTCAATAGTATTTCTAAAAAATTTGTAGTAGTGGAAATGGTGTTGAAGGCTGAGAAGCTGGGAAGTGGGAATCAGGAAGCTGGGGTTTAAGTCTACTCTAAGTCATTTAACATCTGGGAAAATCAGCATCGGACATTTCTTGACAAATACACCTGAAGCAAAGTTTTGGGTGGGTTAGCCCAACTTACCCACCAAAAACACTTTTTCCAATTCCTTCAGATAAACCAGATGCGCAAAGCACAGCTGATCTGATCAGACATTTCAGGTCTCAGAATGTTGCTCACAGTAGGCACTGAAACTTGAAGCTTTCTTGAACTGTACTTATTTTAAGAGAAATCATTTTGTGAAATAAATGCAATATGAATGAGATCACCACGGCTGAACTATTCTATAATGGGTAATATCCTAATAGGCTGTCATTCACATACTTAATGCATTCTTCCCTATTATCAAGCTTTTGGTATAATTACCACTTAATCAAATGTCACTGAGTGTCCTAGATATGGTAATATATCATTCAGGTTGATGAAACATGATGATAGCTGTACTTTTAAAACTTTACCTGACTTGGACCACCAGATTGCAAAGGTTTCTCAGGGTGGGTGATCCATTCACTTTCTCTTCTCTTTACATATTTGGGGTTGCAATGCTACTGCTAAGTCACTTCAGTCGTGTCCGACTCTGTGCAACCCCATCCCTGGGATTCTCCAGGCAAGAACACTGGAGTGGGTTGCCATTGCCTTCTCCAATGCATAAAAGTGAAAAGTGAAAGTTGAAACCGCTCAGTCGTGTCCGACTCTGTGCGACCCCATGGACTGTAACCTACAGGCTCCTCCGTCCATGGGATTTTCCAGGCAAGAGTACTGGAGTGGGGTGCCATTGCCTTCTCCTGGGGTTGCAATATCAGAATTCAAAAGGCCAGTTAATTCTTCTTAAGTACTTGATAATTAGCCTCGACAGTCATCAGATATTCAGGGCTCTATGGTTAACTTTGGGCTTCTCTTGTGGCTCAGTGGTAAAGAACCTACCTGCCAATGCCGAAGACATGGGGGAGGTTTCATCCCTGGGTTGGCAAGATCCCCTGGAGGAGGAAATGGCAGCCCACTCCAGGATTCTTGCCTGGAGAATCCCATGGACAGAGGAGCCTGGCGGGCTACAGTCCATGGGGTTGCAAAAGAGTCAGGCAGGACTGAAGCAACTACATAATGGTGGTTAACTTTATGTGACTAGTGACTGTACGGGCCAGTGGATACACACCTTTGTCCCTGTCACTTCTTCTTGAGAGTGTGTGGTACCATCCACCCAACTCCAGGTCATTCTTCACATCTTAGTCCAAAGTGACTTTTCTTCCACCCCCCCCCCCCCCCACACACACATTTTGTTCAGCTCTCACTGCAATATTCTCTGTTCTTTCCCAGCAATGTATAATTTTCCTCCCCAGACTTGTCACAGTTCGAGCCCCGGACCTAGCATGCTTTAGGTGCTTAAAGCAAACTTTTCCTGACATTCGTTCAGATTTTTTAAAATAAGTGTCTAACTCACCTCGACCCCAGCTCGAGCCCAGCTGGGCATCACAAACCCTCACCTCGCGCGTTTGCCTTCTGTCAGGCGGCTCTTACAGGGCTGTTGAGAGAGATGGCTTTGACATGCTTGTTTTCTTTGCTCCCTCTCTCGCTTCTACGGGTGCACGGGGGTTTGGAGGAACAAAATGTATTTCTAAAGGAACAGCATAATGCCTCACAAATCTTTTTACCCATGTTCTGGGAAAACAATTTCCTAATCTCATTTTTAAAGGGAGAGATAGAGGGATAAACTTACAATCCACAACCTAAGCCTCTCCCGCTCGCATAGGAAATAAATGAAAAGCACTGATGTTTTCGGGGCTCATCCACACTGCTTGTCTAAATCATTAGAAATTTATCTCTTTTGCAGACTCTCAAGCAAACAGAATTCCAGTGCCAACCAAGAGGTGTTTCAGGGACAAAAGGCCAACAGTCTACAGCAAATATTGTTAACTAGGTTTTTAATTGGAAATGTAAAATTAGAGATGCTTCATCTGTATGATAATATAATAGGTAAGCTTTTATAAATGAAGAGAGGGGTCTCAACAAAGTCAAACTACCAGGATCTTGAGCTGTGAAATATTTAAGACCATAAAAACAAACTGACTGTACATCTTTAAAATATTGTTTGAAGCATAATGCTTGTTAGGAACGGATAATATGTCTTGAGGAATTTAGGAAAGCACAATATAAGCATGGAATCTTAGTAGATGTTAAAGTTTGCTTTGATAAAACAGTTTACATTTTTGATGCAAGAAAGTCCGAAGGATTTTTCTGGAAATCCACGTAGCAATTTAATAGCAAATGGAAATAGCAAATAGAAAAAGGCATTTTTAGCAAAGGCAACCTGATGTCAAGTATCCTGGAAACATCACGTCCTGACCTAGGTAAGTGTTTTCTAACAAGCCTAATTTTCGACTATCTAATAACTACTCTCTTAAGAAAATCTGGCTTGAGTCTTTGATTTACTTTTTGAAAGAAACTGTCCCCACAGGTTTTATGCTTAACTTCATCTTTAAAAATGGCGGCCCATTTCTCCCCCCTTACCTTTATTTCAGGCTTATTATGAACTGAATGTGTCTCCCCCAAATTCATATGTTGAATCTCTAAGCCCCTTGTGATGGCATTAGGAGGTGGGGCCTTTGGGAGGTGATCAAGTTTGGATGAGGTCAGGAGGTGGTCCTCATAAATGGGATCAGTGCCCTTGTTACAGGACACGTCAGAGAGCTTGCTTCTTTTCTTCTTTTTCTCTCTGTCCTCCACGTGAGGGTAAAGCAAGAAGGTGGCCCTCTAAACCACCAGAACCTGCGTCAGCACAGTGGTCTTGGATGTGAAGCCTCTGGAACTGCGGGAAACGAACACCTATTGCTTAAACCATTTGGCCTGTGGTGCTTTGTTATAGCAGCCCAGACCAAAGCAGACAAGGTCCTAGGATTTGGAGAAGGGAAGTCTGGGGAATGAAGCTCATGCTGCTCACTTGAGAGACACCTTTGGTTCTGGAGACTCAAGGAGAAGCCCGGTGAGGAAGCTCCTGCAGCCCCTCGTTTCTGTAGAACCAGGCTCCCGCTGAGCTGCTGTCCGTCTGGCTGTATTTGCATTCTGGGAATCTGGCTCCTCTGAGAGGAGTAGTTTGTATTTAAAACCCCAGATGAGAAATCCTAAAATAAAAGGCGCTGCACGGCCTGGGATTTCAGCGCATCCAGCTTCTGCTCGCGTCTCTCCAGCGGTCTTTCACGTCCAGAACTGCAGCGCGAGGCGGTTCACAGACGCACGTCCTGCGCCGTCTTTCAGGTCTCGGGGCTGTGTCACCATGGTTACACAGGGACACTGGGATAAATGTGCTTCGAGCAATAATTGCTTCATATTTGTGTACAAACAGCTGAAACGCACCTTTCAGTTGCAAACGCAATCTGTCTGAATTCAAGCCTTGTCATGAAGAACGTCACAGAATGCTCCAAACCAGAAGAAAAGGGAAGGTTTGTGCCAACAAAGTTCTTTCAAACACATGAAAACCTTTCTCTCGGCCTATCCCCTTGTCGTATCCTTTGCTGTTTCACCATCTCTGCTACTTACATAGTGAACCTTTTCAATGACTGACTGCAACCTGAATCACTAAATAAGAAGATGGCCCAGAACTTACATAAAATATGTTATAACTGCAATGATATAGAATAAGATGAAAAGTTAACTATAGAAGAAAACAAGAGACTAATAGTTTTAAATATTCACTTTTTCTAAAGTGTTTGAAGCTGGTTTACAAAAAAAATAGTAACAGTCATCTGGAAACTTTAGTGTTATGATATTGAACACAAACATCTGTATATTGACTTCATTTTTATTAGTGTTTAGAGGAGTTTCACACCTAACCTTTCCCAACAGTGTAATTTTGAAGAGTACAGAACAATTGTTCCATCATTTGTGAATACTGAGAAATGATTTGTTCAGAAATAATAATGATGATATAAAATATAAAGGCAAAGTTTTTGTGGCAAGATGAATGCTTACCGTGTACATATGATCGCACCTTCCCCCTAGTTGATACATCACAAAGGAAACCCAGTCTCAGCACTTTAAATTGGAGAAACTGAGGCCCAGAAAGAATCAAGCAATTGATAGAAGTTTGTATAGTGAACTAGTAGCAAAGTGAGCACGAGAACTTTTCCTGATGGTTGTTCCTCTAAACAACATTTAGGCTCTAAACAAGGTCTAAACATTTAGGTCTAAACAAGTTTAGGCTCTTCCTCTAAACTTGAGCATAATACAACAGTAACTTTTAGATAATTATTCATGAGAACATGAAGCAATTTTTACATAACAGATACAATTTTCTTTCAACTAATAGAGGAAATTACTATGTATATTTAAAAGATTCAGAAGGGGTCAGACACTTTGAAAAGAATATCAGAACGTTTATAAATGCTTTCATGAGACATTTCAATTTTATATATCCTAGAATATTAACTGTTAGGGATGAAGAACAATGCATGCTTCCAAGGACATCAAGAGAGTCCCTGAAAGAATGAGAGTAAAAATCACAAAGTAGCCTACTTCTATTGTCTGTTTCAAAAGAGAATTACTTGCAAAATATATCCTTTCCAAAGCAAATTGTCAGTAAATTTAAATTTAAATAAAAGAAGAATTGTTAAATATGGATATGAATACTCAGTTCCTGGAAGAGGACCTTTGCAAATAGTTACTTTCTGTACATAAAACAATCTGCTTTTGAATATACAGATGCTGTTAAAGTGGAAATAAACAGCCAAGTTTCAAAAATATTCATTTGTTGGTTTCATAACAAGTCTGGAATGATCCCTCCCTTCCTTGTACAAATTGCCCAGTTTGCAGAGGGGACAGTCACACCTACATTGAGCCATAATGCCACTTGGCATTCAGATAGAGAATTTAAACATGGAAGGGAATTAAATCAAAACTGTTTAAACAGTGAAAGAAATTTTTACATAGGTGTGGCAGGAGTGGAAAAACACAGCTGAGGGTCTCTCTTTCACCTGCTGTGACAGATGGCCGTCCTCAGAGCTGCATGGAGAAGTAAAGCCCTATCATCGCCAGAGGCCAGGGCCAGGTTCCCAGAATGCACATACAGCATCTTCCCTTCACTGTCAGACTGAAGAACAGATAAATGGGAGCCTGGCTCTACGGAACCCTGGTGCGGAAACCAAACTCCTATCAGTATTCCAAAACGATTCTAAAGCAATGAAAGGTTAAGACAATTCTATGTCCGATAAAAAACGTGAACAGTGAAAAAAATCAGATGCTCCTTATTCATGGTGTGCGTGCTAAGTTGCTTCAGTCGTGTCCGGCTGTTTGCAACCCTATGGACTGTTGGCCCACCTGGCTCCTCTGTCCATGGGATTCTCCAGGCAAGAACACTGGAGTGAGTAGCCATTCTCCAGGGGATCTTCCTGACCCAGGGATCAAAGCCGGGTCTCCCACTCTGCAGGCTGATTCTTTACCATCTGAGCCACCTGGAGGTATTCGTGGCAATTATGTTCTACTCTGATGCTATGGACACTGAGGTGGTGAATAATGACCACAGCTCCTAGCGGGGAGCATGGCATTGCGTTCCTGCGAGCTTCTGATCACAATATCTTCATCAACCAACCAATACATAACCTTGTTTTATGTGTGTTTCTGTTTAAAGACACCACCTTTAATACCTAATGTTGGTGCCCTGACACCGAACGTGCGCCTGAATGAAGCCCCTCTAACAGACGACCTTCTCTGTAAGTCATATCACAGCCTTCCTACACTGGGGGCACAAGATGTCCCCTTCAGCGCCGGGCTTGGGGGCCATTTTAAACAGGGAAATCACCAACAAAAAGTATTTTAAAAAATGCAAAAGACGTGGCAGGAAACAGACCACGGAGAGAGTACATGCTTGCAGTATTACAGCTGAAACAAGAAGGCAGAGTTCCCACCTGAGCTGGGAACACGCCCGCTGGGTCACCAACTTGCTCTGTGTGTCCTGTAGTAGCCAGGAGAGCACCCAGGTATTCGATTTGCGGGGGGGGTGGTGGTTAGAAATACATCTTAGCAAGTAGGTGAATCTGCAGAGACAAGATCAGCAGATAGTGAAGATGGCTAAATCTGTACATTACATCCTTGTGACTTACTTTATAACTGGAAGCTTGTGTGCAACAAATTATTGTAATAACTTTCTATGGTGACAGATGGTAACTAGCTGCACCACGATGACCATTCCAAAATGTGTATCAATACTGAATCACTATGATGTACTCCTGAAACTAAAACAGTATTTTATGTCAATTATACTTCAGTTTAAAAAAAAAAAGATTGGCAGAACCCGAGAAAGCACATGAAACAGTCAAATACCTGAGATGTTGTGGAAGGTTTTCATACAAGGCTTGCAAAGATACAGTGGGCTAAAATGCAGAGCAAGTGAAAATGAAAATGGAACTGACCATTGCTCCTGCTTTATTTTCCCAAGAGGACAGGGGATGCTTCCAGCCTGGAGAAGGGGCTGCTTCTGCTGGTTGATTCGGGTTGATTTTTCCCTTGCTACCCAAGAGCTTACACTGTGATTTGCAAGTTTCAGAATTCCCCACGGATGAATAATTCAGAGAAAAGGATGTATCTTTAGTTTTGTGTGTTTATTTCCTTCCGAGTTTCCCTTAAAGGGAATGTATTCTGTTCGTTCATATCACTGTTTCATTCATGAAGCTACGTTTAGAAGGTAAGAAATGCCTCAGCAAATTTTAAAACCCACATTGGAAAGGAAGCTGAATATTAATGAAATATTCTTGTTGTATTTAAATGAAGGTGATGGCAGATCAAACTCAAGGGAATCCCACTTCAACAATACTTTATTTCACCTAGCAGTATATATTCTCAGATTTGCATAGTGGGATAGCGATATTATCTGGGGAGGTCTTCCCCAAAACAGAAACCCCTGAATATGTGATTTTGATGAACCTGGTCATCTGATTTGATCTTTCTGTTGAGAGCACGTGGCCCATAGAGCCGAGAATGAATGCTCAACACCTCAGCTCCGCCCTTACCCCTCTGTTTGGAGCACTGTCCAATGCCCCCTAAATAAGCACCCAACAAATGAGCTCTGAATCCTAAAGCGTCTGTTTACAGCACCCTTGATTTACACATTCTTCTAGAAGCTCCATCACCCTCTTAGTGAAAGACCACAGGAGTTGACTAGAGGTAAGATTGTGTTTTTAACCTTGAAAAAAGCAGGGAAACCACACTGCAGTTAAAACTTTGCAATTCTGACTAGAAACGGAGTTTTGTTTATCTTTAGGGCTGTGTGTGTTTTTTTTTTAACTTTTGGAGTGGCTCTTTACACAAATTGAAAGCAATTTGAGGGGAGAAACAATGAAGCCACCTAAGCACAGGGCTTGGGAACAAAGCCCTTGGTTGTTTGCTAAGCCGCTGTTGGGCCTATCAATTCTCTGGTGTTTGGCTTTGCTGGGTGAAATGAAAGGCGATGCTCCTAGGCTCAGGCAGGTTTGCGAGGGAGGCTTAGCTTACTGCTTGTTATTCGTGGTGATGCTACGGGGTTTTGGTTTGGAGATTTTGAGAATTGCTGTTAAAGATGAGGAGATGCGAAAATCTAAAGGGCTCACTTCCCCAGAGTCTTTATGAATCTCCTCCATGGCACGGCAGAGTTGGGATTAGGCCTGGAAGCAGGGACTTGGAGAGAAGCCTGCTCCCCGCAAGCCTGCCCCCAAGGCAGCATCCAGGCTCACACAGAAAGAAAAGAGAGAATGCTCTGCTCTGCTAATGAGAGAGGGAGTAAGAGGGGTCCAAGACACTCTCAACCTAAATCTCCTGGAAATGGAAGTCGGGGCCCTGGCTATCAGAGGACATTTCAGTTCCTCGAGATTTTTGTATTCGGTGAGGCCTGACGACTTCCACTGCGCACTGCCACTAAAACAGCAGCTCCTGAATCTCCTGCATTACAGGCACCACAAATAAAACTGATCAAGTGTTTCAGAGCTACAAGCCGTCTTCATGAGTCTTCAGAAAGTGCTGGAGGAGGCACGTTTAAGACTCCCTTATTAAATCCCACAGAGCAGTGACCTTTTCCTATCTTCCATCTACAACTGAACATCTTTTAATTTTCCACCGCTTTAAAAGTCATTTTAAAATCCCAACCGCAAGGCATGTTTGTGACTTCTTTGTGACTATTTCCAAATCTGCAGCTGCCTGGAAATATTATTTATTACATTTCATTCAACCTCAAGCAAGTTATACTCATCTTTTAATTTTTTCTATTGAAGTTATAGTTAAGTTACTATGCTGTGCTAATTTCTACTGTACATACAGCAAAGTGATATATATATATATATATATATATATATATATATATATATATATACTTTTTCATATTCTTTTCCATTATGGTTTATCACAGGATATTGAATATAGTTCCCTGTGCTATACAGTTAGACCTTGTGGTTTATCCATCCTGTACATACTAGATTGCATCTGCTAATTCCAAATGCCCAATCCATCCTTCCCCCCACACCCCTCACCCTTGGCAAGCACAAGTCTTGTCTACATCCGTGAGTCTGTTTCATAGATAAGCTCATTTCTGTCATATTTTAGATTCCTCAAGTTGCACTCATTTTTTTTCTTCCAACCAACTATAGTATACTTGTTTCTACTTAATAAAAGTATACTTACAAAGTTTAACAAGTCCTTGTTTTCATTTTATAAACTGCACACTTTCAAATTTTAACTATCTTTTTTTTTCAGTTTTAGAAAATGCATCTTTCAGTGAAACAAGTCAGCTAAATGTGGCAGAAAACTGTGGAAGGCAATGGAAAGGTTGGCAGGGGTGATGGACTTTTCTTATAGTCTTCCTCTTTTTTACACATTTAGTATCTTATTAATATTTACAATCTGATAAACCCATGGATGGGGAAATTGCATTAGAGATCCTTCACAGCACAAATATTAAAATAGTTGAATTCTTACATATATATTTTATTTTCTGGCTGCCACTAATAAAACAGCCACTGACGTTATAAAGTCATTTGTTAAAATCACATAGAGAAGAACACAACCTGCTTCCTAAAGCAGCATCAGGAAGCCAAGTGGGGACAACTCATCACAGGCCATCAACCCACCAAGTCTCACTTGCCTCTCCTGTGTTAACGCGCTTGAACTCAAAATGCTGAGTAGAGCTCAATTATCAGTAGCACTGTTTTCCTTATTATGAAACTTCCCTAAAGATAATCTACTATTGAACAGATCTGCATCCCCGCCCCCCCAACAACAGTCTAATTCAATCAAGACTCTTCTGAATGGGAAACCTAATTTCAGGTGTGACTACGTTTGAGCTGGAGTCCCCAAGCCCTTTTCAAGCTTCCCTGGTGGCTCAGACGGTAGAGAATCTGCCCGCAATGTAGGAGACCCAACTTCACTCCTTGAGCCACAAAGATTCCCCTGGAGAAGGAAATGGCAACCCGTTCCAGTATTCTTGCCTGGAGTATCCCACAGACAGAGGAACTGGAGACCTACACTCCATGGGGTCACAAAGAGTCAGACAAGACTGAGTAAGTGACACTTCCACAAGCCCTTTTCTTTCCCCTTACTCTTGTTCGACGGTGACAAGAGAGTCAAGTTAGAAAAGTAAGGACACCTTCAGGAGCGGCTGCTACTGAAGCCATATTAATGCAATCAGTGTTAATACATTCATGCACAATGATCAGTTAGGGAAACCAATGCCATTCTTTTTTATACCAAATAGTAGGGCATCCTGGAAATGAAATAAAACATCTCCTTTTGTTAACTATGAAAACACATCAGAAGAAAAGGCCAGGGATGAGTACAGCTACTAATCAGTATTAATATATTCATGCACAATGATCAACTAGGGAAACCAATGCCATTCTTTTATATACCAAATAGTAAGCCATCCTGGAAATGAAATAAAATATCTCCTTTTGTTAACTATGAAAACACATTAGAAGAAAAGGCCAGGGATGAGTACGGCCACTCTCAAGGTGTGGCCTGCCTTTTGGAAAAAGAAGTATCTGAATGGTCAGAAGCTTGTTCTGTTAGGTCAGAAAGTCTAGGACTGGTCCTTTAAAATGCTGGGTATGGGTGTCCCCTCTCAGACCACAGTGAGATATGGAAATTCACAGTTCTATTATTTCTTTAAACTTAATACCAGGGTGATTACTTTGCCGCGGAATAAAGTGTGCTGTGGTCAATGTGCGACCGCACTGAAGACTAGAGCGCAGGCCTGAACCGGAACTGCTTTCCCCCGCAACCTCCTCCTGCATGATCTCCAGCAGAGCTGGAGGCCTGCGGGGCTGAGGTGCACGGGGACCCCTCGGTGAAGGGCTGGAGCCTGGACGTCCTGTGCTGCGTCTGCTGAGCAAGGTCAGCGCTGGTGAAGGAGCAGAGGGGGCACCCTTGCCTTTGCATCCTGCCTGGGACTCCATCCCCCAGAGTTCGTGTCCTTTCTCTCCCTCGATCCTGCGGAAGCTTTCAGACTATCATTATAAGTCTTTCCTCTGTGAAAAAGTCAAGATCCCAGAGCTGAAAGAGGAGCATGAAGAAGAATCAAGAAGAGCATCAGGGGTTCGAGACGGTTGAGCACCACCGCCCAGCACGAAGACTTTGGGATAGGAGGCACCGAACGGCCATCCTGACTCCACCACTTGGTGGCTTGATGGTGAATGAGCTGCTTAACTTCTCTACATCCCAACTGTTTTGTGTGTGCAATGAATAATAAGAAGAAATAAAAATAATCCCTTAGCAGATGGCTGAGAAATTTAAAAACATACCTACCTACAACCCTGTCACACACATCTTAACAACTTAAAAAAGTTGTTGCTGTTTAGTCATTGCAACTAAACAATTTGCAACCCCATGGACTATAGGCTGCCAGGCCTCTCTGTCCATGGGATTCTCCAGGCAAGAATATCCGAGCAGGTTGCCATGCCCTCCTCCAAGGGAATCTTCCCAACCCAGGGATGGAACCCGTGCCTCCTGCAGCATCTCATGCACTGCGGGCAGATTCTTTACCACTGAGTCTAGGACATTCCAACATTCAACACTGACTAAAATCTAAAATGTATCGAGTACTGTATTTCATCTATTATAAAGATGCACATACTTTCATATTTTAGGATCTCTGAGGTAGGATGTTTCTTAGGCATAACAACATTTTAAATTCTATGACATCCAATATAATCTTTTTGTCTACTTAATATAACAATGCCTAGTCTTTGCTAAAGTTGACCTCTCACTATTTGCTAAGAATTGAACTCTTTCAGTTCAGTGGATTATTGGACTGGATTATGGATTATTTGGCCTATTTCTTTCATCAATTCCTACGGGGTAGAATCCCTTTATACAAGAGGCTAAATCTGATTGATGCGATTGGTACTTAGGAAGGAGCCGGCACAGGAGATTGAGGAGCCTTCCGAGGAGTGAGGCAGAGCTGGGTTGCCAGTCAGAGCCTCTGTAAGCGTAAGAAAGCAAAGAACAGATCGGCACTCCCACCACTGCTATATCACATAAACGTGCTACAGTAGAGTCACCAGACTTAGTGGTGGAGACGTGACGTCTGGAGCTAGGCTGCTGGCCTTTGGTTACTGCCTTTGTTACGTAAGACAAACGTGATGTTGCCCGCTGCCCTCTCCTCTCTGAGTCTTGATTCTCCCTTCAGTAAAATGGAGCTAAAAATCAAGTAACATGTCACGGGGATGTTGTCAGAATTAGGTAAGTTAGTATCTGCAAAGCTGCTCGAAAAGTGCTTATCACTTACTAAGCCCTAGTTAAGATCAGTAACTGTTTTAACTACCTACTACAGTTGTGATGTTTAAAGGAGGGCTTGTGTAGCAACGCCTGCTGCGGCGCACTGTTGGGCCTGTTGATCCCGCATCTTTCACGGAGATGTGCGTGTGAAACAGACTAGCAGATAGAGAGCCATCGTGAAATAATTTACAAGTTATTTTGCACTAGTCTTTGATCTGATTATTTTTGCTGATCTTTTGTTTAATTAGAGATGTATGTCCTGGGTTTATTTAAAATGCAGCAAACTCTATCCAGGTGCTCAGAGGGGAGGCAAAGGTGAACGGTGGTCCAATAACCCTATTTACCTCTGCAAACAGTGCTTCTCAAATTTAATAAGCATACAAGCCGCCTGCAGGGTTTGTTATAATAGAGGCTCCTGCCCTGCCCCCCACCCCATTCTGGTTCTAAGGTCTGAACTGGGGCCCTGGGAATCTGCATTTTTAACAAATCCCAGGTGATACAGACAATACTGGTCCATGGACCATTCTTTAAGAAACATTAGCCCAGGGCTCCTCAAAACTGCTGTATAAAAATCACACCTGGAAGAAACAAAGGAGTCTGTGATTTCCACGGCAAGGACATGTGCTCTGTGCTAAGTCACTTCAATTGTGACCCCATGTGTCCGACTCTTTGTGATCCCATGGACTGTAGCCAGCCAGACTCCTCTGTCCCTGGGATTCCTCAGGCAGGAATACTAGATGGGTTGCCATGCCCTTCTCCAGGGCATCTTCCTTTGCAGGGATCAAACCTTGTCTCTTATGTCTTCTGCATTGGCAGTCAGCTTCTTTACCATTAGCGCCACCCAAGTGCAGGCAATGACGTGTGTGTACTGCCTGTGTGTGTGTGAAAGTCGCTCAGTCAGGTTTGACTCTTTGCGACCCCATGGACTGTAACCTGCCAGGCTCCTCTGTCCATGGAATTCTCCAGGCCAGAATACTGGAGTGAGTAGCTGTTCCCCTCTCCAGGGGATCTTCCCAACCTAGGGATCAAACCCCACACTGCAGGCAGATTCTTTACCATCTGAGCCACCAGGGAAGACCGAGTCACAAATCTGGAGGAGCTAGAGAGTTGCATGGCATTGCACAAACTGTATCAATTCTTCCCTCAAAATGAGAAATTTCATCCTTTACTTCCCAGTAATGGCGGAACACTTCTCAGCTAAGAGAAAAACCAATTGTGAAGAATAAGCCATTCTCTTTCTCCTTCACCTCTAACTAGGTTTGAGCTCTAGTTGGAATATACTGTGCTTTTATGAAAAGACCCTGATGCTGGGAAAGATTGAAGGCAGGCGGAGAAGGGGACAACAGAGGATGAGATGGTTGGATGGCATCACTGGCTCAATGGACATGAGTTTGGGTAATCTCTGGGAGTTGGTGATGGACAGGGAGGCCTGACGTTCTGCAATCCATGGGGTCACAAAGAGTTGGACACAACTGAGCGACTGAACTGAAACTGAACCTATCCTGTACAAGCAATACAACCAGCTGTTCTGTGGATCCAATTCATTATTTCACATGTGCGTGCGTCTGTGCCCACACATGTGTCAGGGTATAGAATTTTCTGTGTTCCCCTACAATTTTTGCCATAATTAAGAAAATCGCTTTCCTTTCTGATTCGTGCAGCTACGCCAGCACTGAAGCATGAGTCACAATGGACCACGTGATCACTGCTGAGACGAGCGCCCTGTCCATCCGCCCCAGAGCCGCCAGGCATCCTCAGAGATCCTGTCCTCTGGACGGCCATCCTCACCGGTGCACTCCCCCTCCACGTGAGCATCTCCTCCCATGCTCATCTTAAGTGTCCCCTTCTCTTCTCTCCTTTTTACTGAAGGTAGAAACCAGAGTGTGGATGGGAGAGAGCCTGGGTGAGCTGACGACACGGTGGCCTCCCTGACCCAGACTGCAGATGGGCTCAGACGGGCTCAGAGGCCACCTCTGTGTCAACCCGGAGAATTCGGGGCAGGTCTGCAGATGTGCGGGCCCACTCGGCCCCGTGCACCCCAGGGTCCCTTTCCACATCCTCAGCGGCCACTCATGTCCACAGTGGTCCGTTTTCAGCATCAGCCTCTTCATGCTTTATTTTTATTTTGGATTCGTTTTCTCCTGAGGTTCACTCCAGCAGTGCCTGCTATGCAAAGCAGTCTTCGCCCCATAACAGACTGCCAGGGCGACTCCGAGCCATCACACCACGTGATGGAGACGTGGGGCTCAGTCTGGGCCCCGCGGGGAAGGGGCTCTCTGACAGGCTGGGATCTCCGTTATTTATAGAAGGAGAGAGAGCTGCAGGGACTCAGGAAAAGTCTGTTATTGCCCCATCTTTCCTTCTCTTAATGTCTCCTCTCCCCGAGCACCCACACATCCTTCTTCCTGCCAACGTGCTGGATAACGGTGAGATTTCTAGCAGACCCCCGGGGCTGCGGACAAGGAGGCCTGGACCACCTCACTGGCCAACACAGGAGAAGTCTTTCCACCTGACAAGCCCAATTCCTGGGAGCTGCCATTGTAGAAACTCTGAAATGTTAGCAGCGGGTCTCCTAGGCAGACAATGCTTACCGCTCTTGGGTGCAGCTGAGAACACACCACACAGTGGAGGGGCATGATGAGCAGTTAGCGCGTGCAGCTGACCTAACCACGCTGGGTGTGTGCATTTGTGTGGACGTGTGTATACACATTGTATATGTGTGTGTCAGTCACTCAGTTGTGTCTGACTCTTTGTGACCCTGTGGACTGCAGCCCGCCAGGCTCCTCTGTCCATGGGATTCTCTAGGCAAGAATCCTGGAGTGGGTTTCCATTTCTTTCTCCAAGGAATCTTCCCCATCCAGAGACTGAACCTGGGTCTCCCGTGTTGCAGGCAGACTCTTAACTAACCAAGCCACCAAGGAAGCCTATATGCGTGTATATGGATATATGCAGAGGGGGGAGAAAGCCAACACTTCAGTGTCTGTAATAAACGTGAGCACTATAACCCTCACCACAGTCCATGGGTACTATGATTGCCTTCATTTTGCAAATATACATATGTATTTGCATAAACATGTATGTGACACAGAGTCAAAGACACTCAGAGGGAAAACATGTAACAGTGGAGGCAGAGACTGGAGGGCTGCAGCAGGGAGCCAACCAGTGCCAGGGTCACAGGCAAGCACCAGAAATTAGGACAGAGGCAGGCGTGGAAGACATTCTCCCTCTGAGCCCCCGAGAAGGGAGGGACACAGAGACCTCAGGCCTCCCTCACTGTGAGAGGAGACATTCCTGTTGCTTTCAAACTCAGTGTACGGGCTTCCCTGGTAGCTCAGTTGGTAAAGAGTCTGCCTGCGATGCAGGAGACCCTGGTTCAATCCCTGGGTCAGGAAGATCCGCTGGAGAAGGGATAGGCTCCCCACTCCAGTATTCTTGGGCTTCCCTAGTGGCTGAGTTGGTAAAGAATCCGCCTGCAATGCGGGAGAATGGGTTAGATCCCTGGGTGGAGAAGATCCCCTTGGAGGAGGGTATGGCAACCCACTCCAGTATTCTGGCCTGGAGAATCCCCACGGGCAGAGGAGCCTGGCGGGCTACAGTCCGTGGGGTTGCGAAGAGCCGGACACGACTGAGTGACTAAGCGGGGCACACGCGTCAGTGTGGTCCTTCATCCTGGCAGCTCCAGGATTCATGGCGGAGTTAGGAAACATGCTTTGAGTTATGACACAAGGTGTACAAAATGGTCTGCGTAATTATTACAAGCCATGGCAGGCTCTGTTTACCCAGCTACAACAGCGTCTACTTTAAAATTCTGTCATCTCTCCTTCAGGGGCACACTCTCTTGCCAAGTCAAATCCTGATAAGCAGTAAATGCCCAGTTCGTCCTTGTTTCTGGACCCTTGTAGTACCACGCAGTGCAAGTAGAAAAAAGTCTGTGGTTGAGTCAAATGAGATGAAAAAGACTTTCTAATTACTAACCACACCTCTATCTGTGACTGCAAATATTGTCCTTACGTTAATAACAGCATCTAAACTTAAACTTCAACAGTGTCCTCTGAGTATGTCACCACAAAGAGAGTTAATTGCTGGTTGTCCATGAAATGTTCCAGGCTTTTTAGAATGCACGGTCTGTATGACGCAAATGCAGTGGGAGGGGGGTGCACCCCCAAACCAGCAGTTACTCTTCTCCAGGCGGGGTTTGGTCTTGTCTGTTACTCCTCACAGCAGAAGGGAAGGAAGTCTCCCCACCCCTGCTGATTCTAGGAAGTCCTGAATACCACCGATGTGCTTCCTACACACCTATTTCAGAATATTCTGGCAGTTTGATTGGCTACATTTAATTACCTAGAAACATTTCTCAATCGTTTATACACTGGGCTAGATTTGAATGCTGTTTATTTTACTCCTATAGAAAACATAAAGGAGCTTCTAGATATTTGATTGGTGGACTGCTGTGCCAAGGACACTTTTAGAAGAAAGAATAATTCTACTTGTGTACTTTATGGATCAAATCATTTAATTCATCCAAGTCAGGAACGATCAGGTTTTTTAAAGAAGCATTTCATTGGCATTAAAAGGGTGAGTTTACTCAGAAGCAAATTTAACACAAGCAGATTCCAATAAATGTGTCACATCATTTAGGGGAAATTTAGAATGCATATAATAAACATTCTTTTGTTAATCACTAATGAGAAATGTGCATTTATTTCATTTGATGACAAGTCATATATTTTCAAAGGAAGCAGGCATTTAGTATTTTAATGATTTGAGGGAGGGGTGTGTATGGGATACTATTTTTAGACCATTTAAAAATATAAGGATGAAAATCGATAAAGTTAGCTATAATAAACCCTTCATATTTTGCTTATTTCCATTTCCTTCTTACTAAGCCTCTGTTTTGTTTCAGACACTAACTCTTCCTTTGTAAGAGGTATAGAGCAAAGATGCTCTGACCCAGACACCATCCGTTCTTTAAGAATGCTTTTGCTAAAAAGGAAAAAAAAAAAAAAAACATTGTGGGGAAGGGAAAAAAAAGTATCCTATGATAAACCACATGGGAAAGAATACTTTTAAAAAAAGCATGTACATATACGTATAACTGATTTACTTTCCTGTAGAGCAGAAATTAACCCAATATTGTACATCAACTATACTTCAATTAAAAGTAAAAATCTAAATAATTTTTAAAATAAAGTGTTTTTTTAAAGTGATGCCTTTGCTGCTCCTTGCCAAATGAGATGGAAGCTGCGTAGTGTAAGTGGCCACTGGAATGCTGCCTGCAGAACGCGGTGGTGGACACTGGGTGCATACCTGTGACCCCTGATTGTGAAGGAGAAATTCTGGGGTGTTCCCTTTAGCTCGATCCTTACACTGGTATTTCCTAGTCTGTGTATTTGCAAAAGAGAGAAATGGCTTCCTTCTTCATCTCTCCCTTCTCCCACAGGCATGTTTTCCCTGCCGAGCTACTCAGAAATTTACTGAACGGGTTCTGCCTGCTTCACTCGTGGCCTCCGGCCTGTGGCTGGTCTCTGTGGCCCATCAGTAGGGGCCCCGGAGGTACTGTGTCAGATCAGACGGCCTCCGTGTCCTTGCACGGCCCGCAGGAGAGTAAGCGTTCTGTGCAAGACAAGCCCGAGAGAGGAGCTGAGAAAACGGAGCTGCTGCTGCTGCCGTCACCGCCAAGTCGCTCAGGTGTGTCCGAGTCTGTGCGGCCCCAGAGACGGCAGCCCACCAGGCTCCCCGTCCCTGGGATTCTCCAGGCAAGGGTACTGGAGTGGGCTGCCACTGCCTTCTCTGGAGAAAACAGAGTGGTCTCATCTACCCTTCTTCTTGCGTGATACCCACAAGCCGACCCTCTGACCTCTTAGAGATCCAAGGTCAGTGTGTGCTGCCCTGTTACATTCTCTGTTTTGGAATAACAGAGAGTTGTAACATCAAGACAAATCCATTTGCTAAAATTCAAATACACCTTCATAAACCTAAAAGAGAAAAAATACGTCATCTATGACTTCCTATGAAAAAATAGAGCTTTATAATATGAAAACTATTGATTCGCTTAGGAAAACCCATGATGGGCATATTTTAAGTGGTTCACAGAAAAGCAATAATATTTTTAAAAGTTAGGAGAACAGTCCCTTACTAACCTGTGCATTAATCATCTTTTCACTCACATACAAAAAAGGGACCATAACTCATGAAGCTATTGTTGTTCAGTTGCTACGTCGTGTCCAATTCTTTGGGACCCCATGGACAGCAGCATGCCAGGCTTCCCTGTCCTTCACCATCTCTGGAGTTTACTCAAATTCATGTCCACTGAGTCGATGATGCCATCCAACCATTTCACCCTCTGTGACCCCCTTCTCCTTCTGCCTTCAATCTTTCCCAACATCAGGGTCTCTTCTAGTGAGTTGGCTCTGCATCAGGTGGCCAAAGTATTGAAGCATCAGTTTCAGCATCAGTCATTCCAATGAATATTCAGGGTTGATTTCCTTTAGGATTGACTCATTTGATCTTCTTGATCTGGAGACAGTGGTTTACACTGAGGTGGCAGATCTCACAGAAAACAGTGCTTATATAACTAGGTTTATAGCCTCAAATCCACCAGTATGTCATCTTAGGAGACAGAGAATAATCATGCACAAAAAGAGAGTTTTTGAAGCAGAAGTAAAGAAATATTTTTTAAAAAGCAGAAAACAAAGGGATAGGGATAAATTAGGCTACATGATGCTCCAAGCAAGGCTATGGGAGGGAATCAGTCTCTAACTTCAGTTTGAGAAATATTGGTCTTGGCAATCAGTAATTTCGGCAAAATGATGGTAAGTTCTAGAATATATTTATTCTGTATTTTTCTAAAGAAATTGCCTGTGCAGAAGGTGCTGCCTGAAAATTGAGAAAGGTGAAGAATAGCATCAGAGGACAAGGTATGCTAGTACATTTTATCACTGAGATTCCCGGCCCTGAAACATTTCAGCGAAAATGTAGGATTGGTTGTTACACAGCCCTTGTCTGACTGAAGGCCCTCCTTACTGTGGCCAGTACTGCCTTCCTGAATGCCTGTGATACAAGGTCCCACATGACCCCTCCTCTAACAAACATACAGTCTGATGCGATGCTCCTGGGGCAGGTACAGAAGCAGAATCTAAAGCCTCCAAAGCTTCACGGATCTTGTATGAAGCTCTGTAGATGTGCCTGCTGATCCACCAGTAACCACGTTTTGGTACTGGCTTACATTTGCAATTCAGTCTTCTAAGATAGTCTGCATTAGCCATGTTAGGCAGGGGTGGATTTAATGAAAGTATGAACTCTATGACACCGTAGGGATGCTCAGTTACTTAAGTTTTCCAAACTGTCAAGGGTCTGCAACAAAACCAGAATTTAGGTCTCGAGTGAGCTTAGTGCAAAACAGTTCCCCCAAACTTTAGATTCTTTCAAATTAGTATCTATTGACCAAGACCACTTAAATTGCGTGGGAAGCAAAATTACAGTGTGGGTAGACTTTATCACTTCAAAGTGAAGGGTCTATTTGCCCTGTTCTAGTATGACTCTGTTCCAAAGCCTGCCAACCTCTCAATTCACACCCATCCTTCCTCACTGCTGAGCACTTGTGATCAGGAAGGGGCTGTAAACACTCGGATCCTGAAACTGACACCTCCAGGGGCAAAGCTTTGGAAGTTAAAGGACTCCCAGTAACACTGGCAACTGTGTTTTTAAAAGTTCACGATTAAACACTAAACAATGGTAAATAAAACTTTTGAAAGTAAAATTCTATTGTTAAGGAGAAGCTACCTCTTGCTAAAATAAACTTAACTCTTGTTAAGTTCTCTTGTTAGCAACGCCGCAGAGAGACACATTCTGTGGTCAGATCTACGATGGCAAAAACAAATTTCCAGAAAACTGTTGAACTTACCAAGAGAATTTGTAGTTTGCCTTAGAACACTAATTTGAGAAAACAAATGCCAACCATGCCAAAGTCACTGCTTCTGCTGAACTCAAACCTTTTCTATGTTACAATCCTGCTGTTTCCATAAATGTGTGGTGACTCCCGAGGTGCCCTGTGTCACACAGATGCAGTCAGGGACAGGAAGATGAGTCAGAAATCTCATAAAGAAAGGAAGAAAGGAAGAGATGTACAAGAATATGTACAGTGCAGTGCAGAGAGGAGATGGATGTAGAAAGGATGTTGTCACAAGTCTTGAGAGAGAGAGAGCAAGAGAGAGGATTTCTGGTTGAGGGACCAAGAAGAACATCAGAGCAGAAGTAGCTCTGGAGTCTCTAGAGATGACCGGAGAGGAAGGGCAGTCCAAGAGAAGGGCCCTTTTATCTTCTCCAGGGTACTTCGCTCACTCCTATAAAAGAGAAATGTTACCACCAAAATAGGGAGACATAATCTGGAGGTGATAATGACAAATGATTTCATACTTTCTTGCAGAGAGTGATGCAGTAGCAGATGGGCATAAACTGGAGAATTTAGTTTCCTGAGGAGTTTTCAAATAAACTGCTCAGCTCAGCTCACTACAGTTTAGGGGCCACTGTGAAGTTCCCCGTGACCCAGTAATCACACGAACAATATCAAGTGCAGTTCACGGTTTCAGGGGACCATTTGAAATATGCACTTATACTGCATTTGCAATAAGGAAATAAATGAAGAAACAAGCAGAAGAGTTATTTATGTAATGTATATATAGAGACACACATGAACACACATATGTATATATCTGCACGGGTACATATATGTGTGTACACACACACATATATATTTTTCTATGTATATGTATATGTATACACATAAGCATATGTGTATAGAAAGCATATGCTTTCTATGTATATACCTAGTTTATATAAAATGTGAAAATTTTAATTGTTTTAAAATATGAAATAAATAGTAATAAAATATGAAAAAAAATATTTTATATAAAAATAGACCTTATATATATATCATATACTTCAATCACATTTAGTAATGGTTTAATATTCTGGAGGAGTGCATGGCAACACACTCCAATATTCTTGCCTGGAGAATCCCACAGACAAAGGAGCCTGGCGGGCTACACAGTCCAAGGGGTCACAAAGAGTCAAACCCAACTGAAGCAACTTAGCATGCACACACAATAAATTTATTAATAAATTAATAAAATTATTATTAATGTCATAATAATAACATTGGTATAATTTGATTCCTGATGTCATCATTTCTTTTGCTGTTTTACCACCAGAAAGTTACCCAACTTTTCTGATGGTACACTTTGGCAGTTTTCCCAACTGCCAAAAGAAGTGAATAGCGGAAACTGCCACACAAAGCATTTGCGCATTGAAGTCAAGAAACGCTTTGCAGCTCACGGCACTTGGTAAATGCTGGGAAATAGAGCTCTGCAGTGTTTTTAACTCACACCATTAGCTGTGTGGTTATGTCAGCCACACTCCACGAGATAAGGAAAGCTTATTCAGCTGTTTGAAATACCAGGCCTCTTCATATTAAGCCTGAAAAAGATACTCCCAGAAACATGTCTCTTGAAAATACACAAAGAAACACAGTGTCGAAATTAAAAATACAATGTCCTTTGCCACTGCAGGGAGAATAAACCATATGTCTGGCCCCTGCACCGTTGAACACAATGTATTACGCAAGTGAATTTAGTCAACATCCCCAAAGAGAGATCCATGCTAATGTGCAAGCTTGAAACTATCACCATGTACATAATTGAAATGTTGACTCTGATGAGCAACATGTCTTTTCTCTGTGTATGTAGGAGCTTCTTCGGTTCTGGATGTGAAGACAAACTGCCTGGAGAGAGAGCTCCCCACTGCAGCCTGCCAACCACAGGAGCACTTTGCTCTTAAAGTCCCACTTAGTGTTAATTCCTGGTTTTGAAAACTGCTTCAAGTCCTGGGCATCCTTGGAGACCCTGAAGGATGTCACTGACCCTCCCTTTAATCGTATCTTCTCTGCCCTAGTCAGGCTGGTTCCGGGACTCCCCCGGACACACTCAGACACACCCTTCCCTGGAACTGTGTTCACTGCCCTCTCATTCTGAGAATTCCTCCTTCTATCTTCCTCCACATCAGATGGATCCCACTTTTCTCTTAGTCTCTTTCTCTTGCTGGGATTTCCCCCAGACCCCAGTCCCATCGTGAACATCGCCCACCTGGACACGACGATATTGTCCTGTGATGGGCGGTGCTTTGCTAATGGGTATATTGGTGACTGTCCTACTCTCCCACTGGACTTCAAGGTCTGAGTTAGTCTGGTCTTTGCCCTCCCATCCCCTGTTTAGAACGGAATCCGTGATCCACTTAGAACAGCTGCTAAGGTGTCACTTTATCAAAGACACAAACGAGACACCTTTACAAGCAGCCAATTTTATAAATATTAAAGAAGCACTGAGGGGCACGTTGGTACAAGTTTTTAAGTTCTACTTCCTAAAAGGTTATTTTCTCCCTTCTTTCCTTCCTTTTTCCTCAGTATCGGTATCTCTCCACTTAAGGACCCATATAAAAAATACTGCTGCCTCTAGAGTGTGGCATTTTAATCACTTTTTAAGTGGGGTTGGAATCCAAGTGCCCTCAAGGGCTCCAAAGATTTCATCTTTGTCAGTCTCCCATCTGAGCGGAATGTGCGTTTCCGGCCAACAGAGGCAGAGGGAAACCAGGCAACCACCTTCGACGGTAATTTGTTCATTTGCACTTTAATGAATAAATTAGTATGCCACATCAGTTCTGCTCCACTGTCATGATAAAACTCGCATTTATATAACCTGTAATTATTTTCACTATGGGCACAAGGGAGAAATTGATTTTTGAAGCTGATGATCACAAATGTGGTTATGCTGTTGCATAGATGCGAGAATTTGCAAATGACTTGTAGCAACATGTGGAAGACAAGGTAAAATTAAATGCATGACAATGGAAATAATTACTCTGATGATGCTTGCTAGGGCACTAATAAAAAAGACAATAAAAGTAGGCACTTGTATGCATCCACAAGTCAACAAAAATGGCATTGGAAATAAAATGAATCAGAGCCAAAGGAAGTTTGGGTAGAGTTCTAATTATCTTGTACTCAATAGTATATTACAGCCTAAACTTGATTCAAACTGTTAACACAATCTCCACCAGTCTATGGTGGCCAGATCCCAGAAGAATTCAGGTCCGAGTAGTCTCTCCTCTTCACTTTCAGATCAAAAACCCATTGGAATCATCAAATCCACACGGAGTTGAACTGCTAATGAAATATCTCACCCTTTTCACATCATGAAAATTGGAGGCTTAGTTGTTATTTGGCAAGTTCAACCAACTTTTTTTTTTAATTATGAAAGCTTTCAAATACAAAGAAAGAAAAGAGAATAAAATGAACCCTCACATCCTATCACCTGATTTTAACTCATAACTAAATTGTAATTGATCTGTATTCCCACCTACTTTTTCATACTCTGGATTATTCTACCATAAATGTTAGACATTATATTGATATATTTTATTTAAAAAACATACTTTAAACATTAAAAAATCAGTATCATCAATTATCACACCTAGAACATATAGTAAATAGCTGACTATAATCAAATTTCTTATTCATAATTTTTAATAGTATGGTCAAATCATAATGTAAAGATAGGCTGATTTTTGAAAGTTTTTTTTCTAATTTACAGCTACCCTTCTCTCTCTCACTTGCTCTGTCTTCTCCTGCTATCTTTCTTTTTTTTTTCTGTTGCAGTATTTTTGGTTAATAATCCATGTCTTTTTTTCCTGTAGGATTTCCCATAGTCTCAGTTCACTGACTGCATATCAGGGGTGTTATTTAATATGTGCTTTCTCCCATATTTCCTGGAAATTAGTAATTAAATCTATAGGCTTTATCAGTTTCAGGTTCCCCTTTTTTTTCCAGTCAAATCTTACATACACAGAAATATTTTACTTTGTAGACCAACAACCAAGAACTTCCTTTCCTTACCAATTGATGGTCCAGCCCTCCCCAGTCATGAGCGTGTACTTGGGTAGAGAAACAAAAAGTACTAATTACTTACACACCATGCAAAGCTAGGCTTGGGGGTTCAGGGAATGCTGCCCAAAGGAAGTGACTTTCGATGAGAACTTTGAAGCCTTCTAATGAAGGTTGTTGCAAAAAGCTCACAGAAAAGGCAAGAACGTAACTGGTTAGGAAGTGAGTACTAGATAGTTGGAAATCTACTGCTCAGGGAAAGCTGAAGACCAGACACAGGAACATAAAAGCAGTCCATGTGACAACAGACAGGAGAACATCCCAGGAGAAAGCACAGTGGGGAGAAAGAAAACACTGGAAAGACCCAGGATTTAAGAATACAGAAGAGGAAGATGAGTCAAGAAAAAAGATATGGGCTGAGAATGGGAACAGGTGAATTAGAAGAAGAAATAGGACTGGAGGAAAATGTTCCAATCAGAGGATGGCATGGCAGAAGGTTAGTTTTAAAAAGATACACGGATAAGGTAAAAAAGGAAGGAATTAATATTTCCATATAAGGTCACTTTCACAGGTTTTGGGGTTGGGATTTCAAAATACCTTGTTTGGGGAACACAATTCAAGCCAAAATAAGAGCTTTTGGAGGGAGGTGGAGCTCCTACACACCTAGAAAGCACCATGTGTCCTGCCATGAATTCCCCGTAAGTGTCCACATGTGTGTTCACAAGGGCACACATGTGAAGCTGAGTGTTCACGTGCGTGTCACGTGGGCACCCACACGACGCTGAGTGTTCACGCGCTTGTCCACATAGGCACCCACACAATGCTGAGTGTTCATGCACGTGTCCACATGGGCACCCATGCAACTCTGAATGTTCACATGCGTGTCCCCATGGGCACCCACGTGATGCTCAGTGTTCACACGCGTGTCCACGTGGGCACCCATACAATGCAGCCACAAGTGATGCAAGACTGGTATACCTGCAGTTGGTGAGGTGTTTTGTTCTCTAAACATATGTTTATGCTCATAATACAGACTGATACAATATCTTATATCCTCTTTCACAGAATCATGATGTTCCCAGAATTCAAAGTCTTATCATACATCAATTGGAATCATAAAGTGAAAAATAAATCTTGTTTGGAAAACAACAGATCTCATGCCTAACCCTTGAACTTCTACTAGAATAAATTAAGCCATTTAATACTGCATATGCTTTAAAATCCTCAAGTCAAACATTTGTGTTTGGTTTGTCCATTCCTATCTAAAGCATCAGATAGTCAGATATTCCTCTAAAAATCTTAGTATTCCTACCAAGTACTAACTTCAGTAGTTTACTAATGGTCAAAGAGGACTCTATACAAACTTGCACAGAGCACTGTTTATCCTAGGTGAGGTTGATAAATATAGTTTATCTGATTCATTCAGAATAATATCTGAATTTATTCAGGAGTTGCTTACATTTAAGATCCACAATAAATGAGGTAACTTTTGATTTGTTCTAAAATTGGCCTCAGGCTTATGAATAAATTGGGTCTAAATACTTCTTGGATCAGAAATTATTCAATAGTGTTTATAAATAAAATTGTAAAACATTTAATTTTATTTCAAAGAGAGGGTGCAGTGAAATAAATTTTATGTTGCATTTCCCTGTCTTCTTGGGGTGATAAAAGGTAACCTGTAAATATAATGACAAGTGGCTTCTTTTAGTGAGAGTGTCCTTGAGAAAAAATAGGCATAAATGAAATAAAACGGGCATAAATAGGCAGAAATAAAAACTTTCATCATCATACTTTCTGAACATTCTAATGAGTAAATAATAAGCTATGTTTTGAATACCATTCATAACTTCATATTTGGAATATTTCTCTTTTTGCTGAGAAACAAAAGCTATTTCAATTCAGTTCAGTTCAGTTGCTCAGTCATGTCTAACTCTTTTTGTGACCCCATGGACTGCAGCATGCCAGGCATCCCTATCCATCACCAACTCCTGGAGCTTGCTCAAGCTTATGTCCATTGAGTCGGTGATGCCATCCAACCATTTCATCCTCTATCGTCCCCTTCTTCTCCTGCCTTCAATCTTTCCCAGCATCATGGTCTTTTCCAATGAGTCAGTTCTTTGCATCAGTGGCCAAAGTATTGCAGTTTCAGCTTCAGCATCAATCCTTCCAATGAATATTCACAACTGATTTCCTTTAGGATTGACTGGTTGGATCTCCTTGCAATCCAAGAGACTCTCAAGAGTCTTCTCCAACACCACAGTTCAAAAGTATCAATTTTTTGGTGCTTAGCTTTCTTTATGGTCCAACTCTCACATCCATACAGGATCACTGGAAAAACGATAGCTTTGACTAGATGCTAAGGTATCTTGGTTTGTTAAACAATTGGTATAGCTCACAACATTTAAAAAATTGTATGGTGGGTCTCTTCAGGTACTTAAAGTAATGTTGACCCAGAGAGGTCAAATATTTTGTCTTTGATACAAAAATTTGTTACTCATCTTGAAAAAGAAGTGCCAGCTATTTCATTTTTGCAGAATCTTCAGAAAGCACAGAATCTTCAGAAAGCACAGAGGAGGGACAGCCATAGTGTGTGGATGTGAGATGCAGGGCACGTGGCTGTCCATCAAATCTAAGCCTGTCTGCAGAGGTAACACATATACCGGGGGTTTGCCAGGGGAACGCGGTACCGGCAACCTGGTCAGCAGTGTGGACATGCCCAGCAGGCATCACGTGGACTCCTCTGCACCCATCTTCACTCTGGAGTCCGTGCATCCAGACCAGAGGGTCTGGCTCTGCCCTTCCACCCCTTGAGGATGGGAATGCCAGGCTGGTCAGTCCTCAGCACAGCGCCTCTCGTACAGGTTCAGTACCCGACGCTGCTGACCAAATGAACTAAGGTTTAAGCAAACGAGGCAATGTCCTCCTTCCACGTCACCTTAAAGGTGGTAAAGGACCTTAACAGGGCTTGTCTGGTGGCCCAGACAGTAACAAATCCACCTGCAATGAAGAAGACCCGGGTTCAATCCCTGGGGTGGGAATATTCCCTGCAGAAGGGAATGGCAACCCACTCCAGTATTCCTGCCTGAAGAATCCCGTGGACGGAGGAGCCTGGTGGGCTACAGTCCAAGGAGTCACAAGGGTCAGACACGATTGAGAGCCTCAGCACACACACACACACAAGAACCTTAACACAAATCTGGAAACAGGGCCAGACGCAAGCTTCAGTCCCAAGTTCACGAACACCTGTCCCTGAAAGCCTGACACACAGACTCAGAATGATGTGATTTTGACACTGAGATAAAAAGATGGGGCTTTTCATTAGTCAGGTCCGTATCTGAACATGCGAGGGGTCTGTAATTTTTTCTTCATATTGTTCCCTCATAAAAAGAACAGCAGCCTATTCACTTGAGGATGCTCATCCACGTATATTGTGATGGATACAGTTTTATCAGGAAGTGACCAAATCAGGTTTGAAGAGGTGCAGAAGAATCATAACTGCAGAGGTGCAGAACCTCACTGCAAGCTGTGAGTTCTTGACCCACTGTGAGAGCAAACAATGAGTGAACATTCTGCTGCTTTCCTGTTGCCCAAGGGCTTTAGTGATGTGCCAAAGTTAAAAATCATTCTAGCAAATTTCTCTTTGCTCTAAGCCTTTCCTCTGGAGGTGGTACAGAGGAACGTCACACCACACACATCTCTCAGCTCAGTCTTCCACTTTAGAACTTCTCTAGAGTTTCTGGTCTGAGGAAAAGTGGCAAAGACGGAGATGCAGCAAGGAATGATAGATGCATGTATGCCATATGTAGTCTTTTGTTGTCTGCTGCGTACATGGATGCCTTGGGCCATGGCCAGGTTGCTGAAGAAGTTAACTTCCTTAGGCAGAGGCATCTTGCCTAGTAAAGAAGCCTCATTTGTGGACTGAATCAGAAGGTAAACTGAGTGTTTAAATACAAGCAGAGAGATCGTCCTCTAAAATATCACTAACTGTATAGCTTCCCAGAGTGACAAATTTCATTGGTTTGGGGAATAACTGCCCAAGCTGTGTGCTCATACACACACACACATATATATTTTTTCCTGCTTGTTCATTATTCAGCATGACTAGTCCCTGCAGACGGTGTACCAGCTCCTTACATGTCAGGGGCTTGCTATTTTGCTCTAATGCAATAAATGTGGAAGTTCAATTACCAAGCAACAATGAGATTGTGAAGTCTATTGTGGGCCTGCTCTGCAGTTCCCTGCCAAAGGCAACAAAGCAAGTCACACAACAAGCAGAGAAATCATTCTAAACCATGTGGAGATACCCAGAGTGATAACCCATCACGGCTTATTTTGATGGAAACAATAGTTACCCCGAGCAGGTGCAGAGGAGTGGTCCAGAAAGGGAGGCTGTGAATGAGCCTCATTGATGAAGAACTTCTCTAGGACAAATGACTTCGATGAAAACTAGATTCCTATCTACAGGAGAGCAAAGCAGAAAGGGCTTACTGTGCTATGATTGTAATGACAAAAAGAGAGTTCGGTTATACACAGAGATCCATTGCCGCTGATGAGAAAAGCTTTTGAATATCTCAACTTGAAGTGGGGATTGCAATCATTTTGACTTTCTGCAATATCCCCCTGCCTTTCTCTGTTAGTCTCTTTCTGCTATTAAGTTCTGCAATGCAACTCCTGCTCTAAACCTGCAATCAAGAACGTTTATATATGTGGAATGAGTCAGTTCGCAATACATATAGCAACAAAAGGTCTCAGGTCAACGTATTTTTGAGGCAAGAGATTCTCATGTAGCCATATCCCCCCTTTATGTTACTCTTTCAACCACACCTTGCCAGTGCAGCTAATCTGGATCACAGCTTCCACTCTGCTAGCTGACCTTGGCCTTGGAAGAGATGTTGAACTGTGGCCCAGAAATTCCAAACTGACGGTGGCTTGAGCAATGTAGAAGTTTATGTCTCTGTCAGTTAACTGTAAGCATCCAGGGTTGGTCAGAGACCCCACATCCTTGGGGACCCCAGCTCTGTCTCCCTGGTCCCTCTGTTACCCCCATGATACAGTTTCACCAACAAAGTATCACGTCAATACTTGAGCCTGCAACACAAACTGATACTTGGACCTCCCTTTAAGACACTTTCTGAATATTCCATAAATCCCTCCTGTTGACATCCTGCTGGCCAGAACTTTGTGACTTGGGAAATAAAGCTTTTATTCTGATTGTGGGTGCATGCTAAGTCACTTCAGTTGTGACCAACTCTTTGCGAACCTATCGACTATAGCCTGCCAGACTCCTCTGTCCATGGGATTCTCCAGACAAGAATACTGGAATGGGTTGCCATACCCTTCTCTGGGGGATCTTTCTGATCCAGGGATGGAACTGGCGTCCCTTGAGTCTCCTACATTGGCAGGCGGGTTCTTTACCATTAGTGCTGCATTGTCTCTGGACCCAAATAACCTTCAGGGGAAGCGGAGAATTACTGGGGATAGCCAGTCTTTAAGTCAAGGATGGATATGAAAAGGCAAAAAGGAAAGTGAAAGGTAAGGCAGTGAAAGAAACACTACAATTAAGATGCACGTGCTTAAACATGGAAAATAAGTTTTTTAAAACACGGAGGGATAATTCTTCTTACCACACATTCAATTACAGCCAGTGTAAAAAAGGGATGTGGGAAGGAATTATGATGAGAAAACACTGCGTGGCAAAACAAAGCTCTTCGAGTGAACCGCGGGTCACGCTCTGCCGTGACACGGGTCTGAGCCCCATCCGCTGGTGCTTGCTAGGTCTGCAAAAGTCACTCAGTCCTGAGCGGCGGTCTGGAATTCAGTGTCCTGATGGCTTCTTTCCGGCTGAGAAGACGGAGGACACAGCTCACCCTCATTTCCCGTCTGGATATATTGATCAGAAGGTGGAGGACAAAGTCTCACCCTCATTTCCTGCCTGGATACATGGATCATGAGCCTCCTGTCTGATTAGCATCTCCTCTCACTGGCGGAAGAAAACCCAGCTTGGGAAGAAATTAATTATGAAGGGGGCCTGTACTTTGCCCCACCAGGAGGAGGAGACACACACAGCTCAGGGCTTCTCCGGGAGCCTCCTGGCCTGCAGGACCAGCCCCCTGGTATGTTTCCACTCAACACTAATCATCGTGGGCCTGAGGGCACCCACAGCTCCACGGTCAAAACTCCAGCTACGCATCTCCTGTGCCAAATCATACATTATTTCATCTTCACGTTCTTCACTATTCTAAGAGGCAGAGCAGGAAACAACACTGTCCACTGACAAACTGCTAGTCAAACATTTGGACAGGCTATGATTTGGACACCCAAATCAGGGCTGGACTTAAGGAATTCAGGTAGACAACTTGAAGTGCGGAAAGAAAAAAGATGCATTTACAGAGAAAATCTTTATTGCAAAAGGGATGTCCTTCTGAAGCTGCTGACTTTGATTTCAGTACAGCCATTATACTCTGGTTCCATGGGCTTCCCTTGAGGCTCAGTGGTAAAGAATCTGTCTGCTGATGCAGAAGACGTGGGTTTGATCCTTGGGTTGGGAAGATCCCCTGGAGAAGAAAATGGCAGCTCAGTCCAGTATTCTTGACTGGCAAAGCCTATGGATTTTCCAGAGCCTGGCAGGGTACAGTCCACGGGCTTGCAAACAGTTGGACATGAATGAGCATGTTTGCACCATGCACCTGGCTGCCTACGAAAAGAGCTAAATCGTTCAGCGTGTAATTCTCTGTATATGAAATACCGGGTTCTGTGTACTTAAGTACATTCATAAAGAGACATAAATTGCCTTCTTTGATGTCTCACAATTCTTGGAAAAATTTACAAGTCCTTGCATCTAAGAGCAGAAAGGATTATTTTCCTATACCCATATTTGTAACACAAATATGGTGCTTTTACTCCCAACTAAAATCCACATGAACCTCCTCATTATATGGCACGCGATGCCTTTCGTATTAATTTCCTGTGGCCGTTGCCACACATTCGGTGGCCTGTAGCAGCAGGAATGGAGTCTCCCTCATCTCTGGAGGTGTTGGCAGGGCCATGTCCCCTCCAGTGGCTATGAGAGCGATTTTGCTCTTTGACTTTTCTGACGTTTGGGGGTTGAAGGAAATGCTGGTCCTTCCGTGGTTTGTAGCCACTTCACCCCAATGTCTGCCTCCATCATCACATAGCCTCTTCTGTGTCTTCCCTTCTGTCCTGGGTCCCCTCTACAGGATACTTGAGAGAGGATATAGGGCTCATCCAGACAATCCAGAATGATCTCTTCATCGACAGATGCTTAACGATACTTCCTTTTCCAAATAAGCAGCACCAACAGGTTCTGGGGTTGGGTATGGATATATCTTTAGGGGACCCACTACACCCTTGATGGTGTGGCTCCCTGAGTTCATTTTAATGTCATGTCCTGCAATGCCCTGTATAGTGGCCTATCTGTTGCCCTTATCAAACACACAGCGTTGTTCACACAGTGTTGCGTCCTCCCCCTGTGAGAAATGTGGCTTCTTCCTTGTGCAACTTCTGACCTCCTACTCGCTGTCTGCCCCAAATTGCCCATCACTGCCTCCACGCGCCTTCTTCCTGAATGCACAAGCACACTGGAGCCCTTGTCACGACGCTTCCTATTTTCTACAAAAGCTTTCATCTGACTGTGTTTCCTCCACCACAGACTGCAAACATTCATCTCGTATCTGTTTCAATACCCCAGGTGCTCTGTAATGGTTTTAATGACTTTTTTTAATATCACAAGTAAACTGAAATTATTTAAATAAGCATAAAAGGAAAAAAAAAATAGATTGCCTGAAACCCTACATCAAACGGCTTCCCCTGTGGCTCAGATGGTAAAGAATCTGCCTGCAACGCAGGAGGCCTGGGTTTGATCCCTGGGTCGGGAAGATCCCCTGGAGAAGGGAATGGCCACCCACTCCAGTATTCTTGCCTGGAGAATCCCATGGACAGAGGAGCCTGGCGGGCTGCAGTCCAGGGGGTCGCAGAGAGTCAGACGCGACTAAGCAACTGACATTAGCACTACCATCGAAAGTTAAAAACAGGAGGCATTTAATTCATGTACATCTTTCCTATGTTTATGTATATTTCACTGTATATGCATACTTGTGGGTATATGAAAAGTTACTAAACCAATCTGTAAATATATTTTGTCCTTCCAAGACACAGCATGCCTTTTGCTGAATAAATTAATGAATTTATGAATCAAAGAATTAAAAATTTGCCACTTAAAGATAGCTACAATGGTCAGAGAATAAAAGATTCAAAGAAGTCATTACTTTGGTCCAAACATAAGTCTCGGCTAGCGTTCCTAAAGATTTATTTTTAAGATCGTATCAAGAGGTGTTTACTTACTATCCAAGTTATATACAGATTTTAGGAGTAGAAATAAAAGAATTCTTCCATGTGGTGAAGATAGTCTATTCTTCTAAGTAATTCATTCTTGAAGTTGTCTCTTCTTCACAATGTTCTAAAATATAACAAAAGACATGTTTTCTCCACACTCTTGACTTCACTGTCTTTCCAAAGATGGTCTTGAGCAAATGTGGAAAGACAGTATTAATAACTAGGACCTGTGAGAAACATCTAGCTCAGTCATTCAATAAACCAAAGACAGAGCAGAAAATAAACAAGCTTTCATGAGTTTTTACCTTTTATGAATTCAAATTAAGATGAAGTTCCCTGCAGAAGCAAAAGTGATCAGGGAAAACTTGTAAATAGAAGTCCATCCTTGTGACACATACAGATTTATTTCCCAAAGCCTGAGACACAGAGAGCGCAAGTCTGTGAACCTGACAAAGGATAAAACGCCTGGTCCTCCCTGCCACGCTGTAGATGGCGGGAGGGCAGCTCTCCAGCAGACCTCCTCAGGGGGCAGCCCCGGACCCCTCCCGGGCGTCCCCCACACCCAGAGATGAGTCCGCTCTGGCCGGGAGGAACCCAGCCTCCTAGAACAGTCTTCTCCCGACTCTGGGAGACACTTGAGTTTACTGAGTTCCTAAGGAGAATTCCAACACGCTCTCTCAAAGGCCTGCTTTTTATCCTGCGTTCTCAAAATGGGAAGTCTCAAAGAGGCACAAAGACCAAACCCGTAGACAGTGGGCCATTGGAGAGCCAAAATCTACGTCTTGGCGATGACAGTGAACTCAGGTTGGCATAGACTTCAGTCAGACAGGCTGTTCTGCGTGTTGCTCTAAAAGGAACTTCATGGGAAGGAAAAAAGTGAAAGCTCTATCATCTTAAATTTCTCACCCGTTAAATGGCAGACTTCCTCCTGATCCCTTATGTGGGGTTTGGCTTTAAAAGGAAATATGGCAAGGGCCTTGGGAAGCAAACTATCTTTTAGCTCTTCTCTGGTCCTGAGTCTCCTCTCCTGCAAATCTATCGGAAAGCTCTGAAACAAGGAGAAATCCAAAATATAAAACAGCAAAGGTGGAGCTTCCTTAGTTCAGTTCAGTCGCTCAGTCATGTCCGACTCTTTGCGACCCCATGGACCGCAGCACGCCAGGCCTCCCTGTCCATCACCGACTCGTGGAGTTAGAATAAGTGTATTTCATAAACTTGCCCTTCAACCTTTTATTATGATCAGATCCATCAGCCAGAACAAAAATGATATTTTGAAATTAGTAGCTATGACTGAGAGCTACAATTTTATAGATTTTATAATTGGTCTTAATATCCACTTTATTTTCTTGTGATTGTACAGACCCTGAGAAATTACAAAAAAAAATAGCATTTAACCTCAATCTAGGATATTCTTCAATCATGTAGAAAGAGCAGAAACTGAAAGCTGGCACAATAGTCAAAAAGGAGACATCTGATGTGTTAAAATTTTATTATGTTTTAGAAATATGTGAACACATCTTGTAGAATAAAAATGTAATCAAATGACCCCAACCCTTCCCCTTTCCCAGGATTCTACACAGTTTGAAAATTACCTGTCAAGATGGCCTCTAAGAGTCCCTCCAGCCCCCAAAGTCAGCGACTGTGTATTTGCTCTTTGAGCTGAGTAAGATGCTGCTGACTGAACTTCTGCTCCAAGGCTCTGCAAAGCTCGGGGAAGTCTCAGCTATGTACGCAGCCTGAGAAGGTGAGATGCCGGAATGATAAATCATCACAGATGAACTAAGGTCTCGATTTCTTTCATCTTGCAGACTCATATAATCCCCTCTAATGCAAAGGTTTTAACAACGTGAATGTGATTTAAAGGACCTTGAAATCTCCTTTCGATCAAATCCTTCTCTGACAGTGTCAGGATGCCTGTGGTTTCTATTTTAGAAAATCTTCTGGGCAGCCTATGCCAGGCCTCTGCTGAAACAACTCGTTAGGGGCACGTGACATGCCAGCCATGAACATCCCAGGCAAACTTAAATATAAACGCAATTGGCACAAGCACATCATCTTATTCTCATATTCCACAATTATTTACGGAGTGTCTGTTTGTTGAAAGGCTCTATAGTTATCTCTGAGCTAATTTCTGCCCTCTAGGAATTTGAAATTAAGCAGAGAAGAAATATTAATGAAACTGTGTGCTGTGCTTGGTCACCCAGTCGTGTCTGATTCTTTGCAACCCCATGGACTGTAGCCTGCCAGGCTCCTGTGTCCCTGAAGATTCTCCAACCAAAAATACTGGAGTGGGTTGCCATGCCCTCTTCCAGGGTGATCTTCCCAACCCAGGAATTGAACTGGGGTCTCCTGCATGGCAGGCATTCTTTACCAGAGCAGCCCAATGAAATTACATCACTAAAATAAATCATATGGTAGATATCACTAAAGACAATCATGGAAACAAACATGAATGAGGACAAGAAGCTCTTCGAGATGGACTAAATAATCGGGGAAGATCTTTGATTAGATGAGTAAGGGAAAACAATCTGTGGGCAGATCACAGAGATCTACAGGGCAAAGGTGTCTGGAAAGGAGCCACATGCATGACTGTGGACGTTTAGATCTCAAAGGCCTTGGGAACTCGGAAGAAAACCTGATTAACTTTGTTCAGTGCAGGATTTCTCAAAAATACATGGCCACTAGTCTGTTAATCACTCATTCACTGTCAGTAAAGGTGCTACTGTAATATCAGAAACATCTGGATTGGATCCTGACTCCTCTGCCAGCCTCTGTGAACTTGTCTGTTAGTCTCTCAGTCATGTCGGACTCTTGACGACCCCATGGACTGTGGCCTACGAGGCCCCTCCGTCCATGGGATTCTCCAGACAAGAATACCACAGTGGGTAGCCATTTCCGTCTCCAGGGGATCTTCCCAACTTTCAGGGGTTGAAGCTGGGTCTCCTGTATTGCAAGCAGATTCTTTACTCTCTGAGCCACCAGGGAAGCACCAACGAAGTAAACTAACCTCTCAGAACCTCAATTCCTTCATCTGAAAACTGAGGATAATACATACACTCTGATTCCCTTGGGGGTGAGTCCCCGTAGCTGTCTGAGTTATATGGTCAATAAACGGATAATAACGCCTTCCCACGCGGCGGGAATAGCAGGACCAGAAAGCAAGGTTCCAGATGGGGGCTCAGGAACTGCGGGCTCCCGTTCGTTCCCTCCTCCTTCAGTCTTCATTAAAGAGGAATGAGGCTGAAGAGGCAAGCACCTTTGTAAGGGTCGGAAATGAAATGCGGCCCTGAGACCGCCCCCGGCTCTCCTGACAGCTGGTGCAGGGTCCTCGATTTCACTCTGAGCAACGGCTGATGAGAATGTGCTGAGAAGCGAAGATCCGGGCACAGACTGAAGATGCCAATTGTGACGGATACGAGTAAATGAAGGAAAACCCCAAGTTTTAATGGTTTCAACTTGATAGACTGCTAGTGATGCTCTCAACATGACAGAGAGTGCTGAGACCCTGATCTGAACCCCTTGGCTCACTCACTCTGTATGACCCTGTAGGTCCCTCGTGGGGCTAGTGGTAAAGAACCTGCCTTGCCCATGCAGGAGACTCAAGAGATGTCGGTTGGATCCCTGGGTTGGGCAAATCCCCTGGAGGAGGGCATAGCAACCCACTCCAGTATTCTTGCCTGCAGAATCCCATGGACAGAGGAGCCTGGTGGGCTACATGGAGTCCATGGGGTTGCAAAGAGTCGTACATGACTGAAGCGACTTAGCCTGCAAGTAAGCAGATCCGACTGACCGCTGCGGGGAGGTGGGGCCTCACCAGAATCCTGACTGGTCCAGCCACATTCTTAAACCAGACCAAAGAAAAGGGGGCTTTCTGGATTCCAGGGCTACCTCATCTGTCTCAGACAGATGCTCCTCAGATCTGATTTCTTTGAGCACCAATCTGGTCTTTCAAAAAGCCACAAGAGGGCAACACTGTCATCTTTTTTTTTTTTTTTTAACCCGAGATTTCAGCTGATTCTCAGGTTCAAAAATCTCAAAATAAATCTCACAGTTTCAGATGATAAAAGTCAAGGAAATATGGATGAGCATGGTAGAAGGTTAGCATTCTCTATCAATGCAATCTACCTTATTTATAAGGATTTTCATGCATTTAAAAACATTTATGAAAAACCCTTTGTACATAATGATCAGTATTTTTAATATCAGACTTAATATTCCTTAAAAATGAAGCACTGTTTTTCCTCTTACCACCTAAAAATGCATTTGGGATGTTTCTGACCTTTCCAATGTTCCTTTGGTTTCCACGCTACTTACAATTATAAAGAATGTATATTATGAAGGTTGTTGATGTCCTGTTTCTTCCTGTTTCTTGTTCAAGTCCTTCTCTACTTTAGTCAGTCTAGACCAGTTATCATTACATAATGCAAGCTAATTCCCCAACTTGTTTTTGCTTGAATCGAGACTTCATGCCATTCACACCTTCTGTGTGGGACAAAGCACTATCAAGAACACAGAACTGTTTTCGGAGAAATTTTTTTCTACTCTGATTCAATGCATGACTACGTCAGAGCATCTTTGTGCACATGCTAAGTGGCTTTAATCTTGTCCAACTCTTTGTGATCCTATGGACTGAAGCCTGCCAGACTCCTCTGTCTATGGGATTCTCCAGGCAAGAATACTGGAGTGGGTTTCCATGCCCTCCTCCAGGGGATCTTCCCAACTCCAGGACTGAACCTGAGTCCTTTATGTCTCCTGCATTGGCAGGCAGATTCTTTACCACTAGCACCACCTGGGAAGCCCAGAGCATCTTTACTGGACTAGTTTTCAATTCAATAGAAGATTAACAAGTAGGTTGCCTCGACCAATTCTGGAATATAACTTATTTCTTATTGTTTCGGGTTTGATATTACAGGCTAAGCTGTATTTAAAAATGACACTTAAATGTCATTAAGTAGCTTCTACTTGAGAAAAGTATTTTGTAGTCATCATGGAATTGCTCGAAGAAATGCTGAGTGAGATGCTAAGGATTACCTCAATCATCAAGGTAAGACAGAACCTGAGGCTGCCCAGTCTCAGGTCAATAGCAAGTCAAGGAAGAAAACTCATGGTCTAAAGTTTTTGTTAATTTATTTTCTTAGATAATTTGATGACACAGGTTTATGAGATGAGAAACATCATCTGATTATTTTCCATTTAGGCTTGGCACAGAGGTACACTTTTGTAACTTAAAGTGGTACCTACCATCCACCAGTTTTTTTGGGCTTCCCTGGTGGCTCAGTGGTAAAGAATTCACCTGCCAATGCAGGAGATGCAGGAAACAGGGTTTGATCTGTGAATCAGGAGGATTCCCTGGAGAAGGAAATGGCCACTCACTCCAGAATTCTTGCTGGGGAATCCCATGGACAGAGGAGCCTGGCGGGCTACAGTCCGTAGGGTCAAAAAGAATCGGACACGACAGTACACACTCACTGGTTTTTAAAAATTTGCCCTCACGTAACTTCTAAATACAGAAATGGCTCAATTAGATTTTCTCTAGTTTTACAGGGGAAAAGTGTTAATATGTGCATATACTCATCTGCATTAATTTTGATAAGATACATGTAGCACATTTAGAATCTTAACAATTATGATTCAAGGCATAAAGGTGAGTAAACTATGTCAACAGAATGGGCTGTGATGCCATGCGTCTAGGCATGGGTATGTGTATTTAGCTTTCAAGTATACAGTTTCAAAGAACATTCTTCTTACCTAATCAGGTTCTATTTAACATATGAAAACTGCTCTTGACATTCTCTATTCAACTAAGCCAAAAAAGAAATGGAAATTCTTTCACTATTTCTTATGTTCTCACCTATTTATAAAAATGTATATTAAAGAAGAAAAAGCATTCCAGAAAATATCTATCCTGTAGATAAACAGGAAATGTCTTATCTCTGTGCTTTGTCCAATTTCAGTGATTAATGGCTTCATATTGCATAGTTTCATCATCAATTGAGAAAAAAATATAGGACAGAAATACATGCAAAGTGATTTAAGCTTCAACTCTGAATTTTTAAAAGTTTAATATTTTAATGATTTTTAAAAATAATGTAAGAACTCTATAAAGAACAGAAAGAATAGAATGACAAAGTAGCTCCAAGTCTGAAAAAGTGAAGAATGTTCTAGAACATTCTTCTTAAAGAAGGTTCAGAAAGGATATTCCAAACTGAAGTAGGGAGTGAATTTGGGGAAGTGGGAAACAGGTATGGTGGCCAGGCTCCAATATGACCCCAATGATCCTCTCTCTTGATGAATATTCAACACTCAAGAGACCCTTCCACAAACACACGGGAACTTCCACTTTCTCTTAGCATTTTCTATTTATTTAGGCAATTAGCATGAATTCATACAAGTATCCCCAAAGCAGCACCTTCCCCCATCTTGATCCTCCCTATGCCCTATGCCTGGTAAAGTAGCTGGTACACAGTAGGCTCTTAATAAATGTCTGTTGAATAAATTCAACATCTTCCATTAAAAGTATGCTCTTGGTCCAATATGAAAATGACCAGAAGACCCTGCAAATGCAACCAGTCAGCCACCTTCTTTCTCAGGGAGTAGCTGAAGACTGTAATGTAATAGAGACAACAAATTGTGCCTAATATTTCAAAAATACCTTAGCTTCTGTCTGCAATAAGGTGGGATATAAATACATCAAACGTTTCAAAATCCTGAAAACATTGAGTTGACCAATGACAGTGCTGTAAAGCCCACCCGCCACAGCGGAAAGGAGGATGAAAATTTACCTACTTCATCACATAAGGTCTAGACAAAAGCGGCGAGAACTGCACCGCGAGGAAGACTGATTGCTCTGGGAATTGTCAGTCTCTGACCTCAGCCAGGCCCTCCAAATGCCCAGGAATCGCTGTGTTTCCCTTGTTAACCCCCTCCTGTTCCTCACAGGAAGGTTGTAAAACCTTCTGTACTCTCCTGGCCACTTCATATCAGCCGGTCTCTCTGTCCCCACCCTCCCCTCCCCAAGTCAATGAGGTCACTTCGGCTCCTGATCGGCCAGGCTCCTCTGTCCATGGAATTCTTCAGGCAAGAACACTGGAGAGGGTAGCCTCTCCCTTCTCCAGGGGATCCTCCCAACCCAGGTCTCCCGCATTGCAGGCGGCTTCTTTACCAGCTGAGCTCCCAGGGAAGCCCATTTAGTAGAGAGAGTTGCCAGAAGGCAGCTCGCCCCTCTGCAGGAAGCTCCGCTGGGCGCTCACTGCCTCGACCCGGAATCCGCGCTGCAGGGCGCTGCGTCTGCCTGCTCTCGGGAGCAGGGCTTAGGAGGAACTGGATTGGCCACTGTCCCTGACCTCGAGGGGAGTCCGCCTCCCAGGAAGGCTCAGAGAGCCCTGGAGCCAGTGCAGGAAGGGAGGTCGTAGATCCCAGGACCACAGGGAGACAGTTCTGGGTCTGGCCTGGGAAGCCTGACCCCTGCGTCAGAGACCGGGATCTAAGTAATGCATTGTGCTTCTTCAGGTGATGGGGTCTCCTGAGTGGGTCACAGAAATCAAAGGAATTTCAGAGGTTCACAGAGACAGGAAAGGAGGAGACAGAAATAGAAGGGGCGAATGCCAAGGTCACTTCCCTGACTCGGTGCCTGGGCCCTGCCCTGACTCTCAGTTCAGTTCATTTCAGTTGCTGAGTTGTGTCTGACTCTCTGTGATCCCCCGGACTGCAGCACGCCAGGCCTCCCTGTCCATCACCAACTCCCGGAATTTACCCAAAGTCATCTCCATGGAGTCGGTGATGCCATCCAGCCATCTCACCCTCTGCCGTCCCTTCTCCTCCCACCCTCAATCTTTCCCAGCATCAGCCCTTACTCCACTTTGTCTCAAATTTACATGACAATTTAAGTGCTAACATTCCTTTCCTAAAACAATCTTTTCTTTCTCCTTGTTCTCCTTCCTGTTCCAGCTTTTATCAGCTATCATGTCTTTACTTAAAATCCATCTCCAGCAGTAAAAGAGACAGCCAAGGGAAATTCTCTCTAGGACTCGGAACTCAAACCGGGGCTCGAGAAGACTCTTGAGAGTCCCTTGGACAGCAAGGAGATCAAACCAGTCCATCCTAAAGGAAATCAACCCTGAATACTCATCGGAAGGACTGCCGCTGAGGCTGAAGCTCCAGTACTTGGGGCCATCTGATGGGAAGTGCCCACTCATTGGAAAAGATCCTGTGTGTGCAAAAAACATACAATGAATCCTGAAGTGCTGTGCACAGAAGCTGCCTGAAAGGCCAACGTTAGAACAGTCTCTGTTGGACACATTCTCTAAACGCTACAAAGAAAATAAAAATGATTTTTCTCCTGAGTAAACCAAGCATTGTTTACATATTTGAATAAGGCAGACAAATTGTGTCCATACATTTGAGATCTGTACAAGCAGTGTATGGTTGTTACCGTGTTACTGCTCTTCGGCAGCTAGTAATTTGGAGATACATAAAACATATATTTGCAATGTGGCCAGTTTTGATGATTAGCTAGATGTTCAGGCTGGAAACGCATGAAGATAGTGCTTTTGAATATTCTGAAAGAAACAGTCATTTATAAACTTACTCTGAGAATACATTTCCTCTGAGAATCATTTTACTTTTTCTAGCCATAAATACTATGAGAAATTACTACAAATTCTGGTTCCAAGTGATAAAACATGTAGCTGAGTATCTGAAAATCTGAAAATTCATCTGAATTATTGTCAGCATTCTTGCTGAAAATATAGGTGAGAAAGAAATAGAAAACATATAACTAATCTTGCAAGAAATTTTAGGTAATACAACAGATTTTTTCCCCTAAAGTTTTAATATTATTGCTGAAAAATAAAATATACAGGCATTTACTCTTCTTTTTTTTCTTAATAATGCAGCTATTTGGACAGAAAAACAAATGATGTATTGATTATCTTGAAACACAGAAAAATCAGGACTTGATATTTTAAATGAAAAATACAACTAAGATCACATTAATTTAGGATGCTTTTATTCTTAGTAGCATTCTGACTAAAGTAATGATCACCGCTGTAGGTTGATAAGTCATTGCTAACACAATTCCTTATTGTATCATGAAAAAAAATAATTGCTTTCCCTAGGTAACTTACAGGACCTCTTCCAAGAAGAAATTATTTTATCTTCATAGACCACCTTGCGAGTTAGACATCATTTTAAATAGAACTGAAATGTTCCATTTCTTATGTAGCTCAAAAAAAAAAAATCACTTTATGTTCTGCTCAGTGATAACCCAGAAATAACCAGAGTAGTGGGCTGTTAATTAGTTATAGCTTCCCTTATCACCAAGGAAACAACCAAAACAAGTCACAGCAGCTTTACATGTCCTAGTCCCAACCCAGGCTTGATTCTGTTATTGCTATAGTAACTCTCCAGTAGAGTTTCTCAGAACTGTTTCCACAAAGCTTAGATGATAATTTACTGATACGACATTGCCTACTCCAAGTGCATTTCAGAGTTCAAGGATGCTAAGGATTTCAGGTCTGCAATCCCTCTGGGGTAAAGCAAAGGGACTCCGATCAGAAGGGAGGGTTGCTGCCTGCCCACAAGGGACCGTCACAGAACGCCTGCCCTTTCTAGGAAGAGTGCCACCACCAGGGCAGCCTGGCCATCTGTGAGTCAGTTTCCCTCCAGACTTGCTGTACCCACCTGGAGAATTCTGCCTCTTCACCACCCCGCATTCAAGAAACCTCATCTGATTAACCGCATCCCAGCCTGAGCACTTCATTCAACACCTGCTCAGAACTAATTAAGCTTCAGACAAATGGCACACCTTCAGACAGCCTATCAGAGAATTAGCTTCTATTCAGAAAGAGATGAGCACCTGGATGGGTGATCTGGGGCTTAGACTCCAGGCTGAGGTGCAGTCTCTCTGTTAAATCCGGAACACACAGAGATGTCGAAAACACCAAGACAGATGTGAGTGAATATGTGCTCGATTACAAAGCCCCACACTCACTTGGGAATTTACTATAAACTCCTTTTACGTTTCAAAAAAATAAAGTTATACACATGTCAAGAATGTTTTTAATGACAGATATGGTCTTTTTTCCTTCTATGATACTAGAAAGTAAGAGATACTTTCATGGTTATTATTCAGTTACAATTTGTTGTCATTACTTGTGATATTTCTGAGTCAGTAACTGAATATGTCTACTAAAATAACAATTTAAAAAAAAAGCATTAGTATGTTTAATGTTCCCAGTTCTTCAATTTTAATCAGCATAGCCTGAAAAATTCCAAACACTCCAACCTTTACCAGATCTTTGCATATTTGAATGCAGTTTCCTTTATTTTTTTGAAACTCTCATTGTTTTTGTATGTGATTAATTACAAAACCAAGAAAATGTAAAGTTAAATAAACAAATTGTCATAAGGAAAAATCTTATATGAAGATGGAGTAATTAAGAGTTTAAACTGCTAGCTTTAACCACTGAAACACAATTTGAGCGCAGATTTCTGTAGCAAGGAGAATGTGTGCGGGCCTGCTAAGTCACTTCAGACATGTCTGACACTTTGCGGCCCCATGGACTGTCTCCTGCCTAGCTCCTCTCTCCATGCGATGCTCCAAGCAACAATAATGGAGCTGGTAGCCTGGTGGGCTATAGTCCATGGGGTCGCGAAGAGCTGGACACCATTGAGAGACCAAAACACCACCTCCACCATATATTCATTTACTTATTCATTTCCTATTTCTCCTAGAAAAACATAAGAACAAAAAGGGCAGAAACCATATCGTTTTTCCAAGTATATACTCAGCATTTAGAACAGTGCCCAGAACACGTAGGACTGTCACAAATAGTTACTGGGGGGAGGGAGGTGGAAGAATAAAAATAAAATAACAACGTGATGCCTCTGGGCATGAGCAGAGCTTCTGACCCTCCCCTGCCCCGCCTCCCCCCACAAAGTGAAATATTTTCTATCTGGCCAGTCACTGTGCATGATGCTAAAATAAACTGAATAACTGTCCAGAAATAGAGATCAATGGGACAAAATAGAAAGCCCAGAGATAAATCCACGAAGCTATGGACACCTTATCTTTGACAAAGGAGGCAAGGATATACAATGGAAAAAAGACAACCTCTTTAACAAGTGGTGCTGGGAAAACTGGTCAACCACTTGTAAAAGAATGAAACGAGAACACTTTCTAACACCATACACAAAAATAAACTCAAAATGGATTAAAAAGATCTAAATGTAAGACCAGAAACTATAAAACTCCTAGAGGAGAACCTAGGCAAAACACTCTCCAAGATAAATCACAGCGGGATCCTCTATGACCCACATCCCAGAATATTGGAAATAAAAGAAAAAATAAACAAACGGGACCTAATGAAACTTAAAAGCTTTTGCACAATGAAGGAAACTATAAGCAAGGTGAAAAGACAGCCCTCAGATTGGGAGGAAATAATAGCAAACGAAGCAACAGACAAAGGATCAATCACTACAATACACAAGCAGCTCATGCAGGTTAAAAAAAATAAATGACCCAATGGGC
>CM035276.1:77139345-77169231 GCA_020226075.1 Hydropotes inermis
TTACACTGTTGATGGGAATGCAAACTAGTACAGCTACTATGGAGAACCGTGTGGAGATTCCTTAAAAAACTGGAAATAGAACTGCCATATGACCCAGCAATCCCACTTCTGGGCACACACACCTAGGAACCCAGATCTGAAAGAGACACGTGCACCCCAATGTTCATCACAGCACTGTTTATAATAGCCAGGACATGGAAGCAACCTAGATGCCCATCAGCAGATGAATGGATAAGAAAGCTGTGGTACATATACACAATGAAATATTACCCAGCCATTAAAAAGAACACATTTGAATCAGTTCTAATGAGGTGGATGAAACTGGAGCCTATTAGACAGAGTGAAGTAAGCCAGAAAGAAAAATCCCAATACAGTATATTAGCACATATATATGGAATTTAGAAAGATGGTAACAATGACCCTATATACAAGATAGCAAAAGAGACACAGGGATAAACATAAGACTGTTGGACACTGTGGGAGAAGGCGAGGGTGGGATGATTTGAGAGAATAGCATTGAAACACGAATATTACAACATGTGAAATAGATCACCAGTCCAGGCTGGATGCATGAGACAGGGTGCTTGGGGCTGGTGCACTAGGATGACCCTGAGGGATGGGGTGGGGAGGGAGGTGGGAGGGCGGTTCAGGATGGGGGACACATGTACACCTGTGGCCAATTCGTGTCAATGTATGGCAAAAACCACTACAATATTGTGAGGTATTTAGCTTTCAATTAAAATAAATTAATTTATTAAAAAAATAAAATCTATTTGAAAATGTGGGAAAAAACTGTATAACTGTCCAAACAACTAATCTTAATTCAAAGTCTATCTGAATAATTAGACATTTAAAAAATGTAACTCCGTCAAATGAGTTACACATAATTGGAATTATACAGTAACTAAAAATAATTTAATTAATAAAACTGTAACTTAACAATCACATCCATATACTAATTTAGCAGGGTTGGGTAGGGGGTACTAAAAGATTAGTAAATTTGCGAGTGTTATGAAATAATAATGCCCAGGAATTACGACCTACAGGAGAGGCAAGAGGTAACATCAGGACTATACATGGGACATTTAGGCTCTGTGCATCTCCCAAGAGTTTGAATACCACGGCTTCATAGTTGGGTATATTTGAACATTCTGTGACCTCATTAAATTATAAAGATTCTTTTCACTATGTGCCTGTAAGATGTCTGCATCTTCAGAGAAAAAAAGAATCTACTTCAATATGCAAATACTGTTGAGGGTATTATGTAATTCCTGGTATAAATATCACACAACTTGAGGGATCAAATGGCAAAATAATTCTGCGATCCTTCTCTTTGGAAAGTATTTTGTTGTGGTTCAGTCCCTAAGTCGTGTCCAACTCTGCAACCCCACACAACTCTGCAGTTTGCCAGGCTCCTTTGTCCCCCACTATTGCCCAGAGTTTGCGCAGATTCATTCCTATTGAGTCAGTGATGCTATCCAACCATCTCACCCTCTGAAAATATAGTCATTGCTTTTATTAACACATAATTGAACTAGTCAAATTTAACCTATTAATAGCACCTATTATATGATTTCACCTCATTTGCAAATGAAAACTCCATCTGGTGGTGTTCTACTAACCTGGTTCGAATCTGACATGGTTATTCAAACTACATAAGCACCAGTCTCTGTGTACATATTCACTGTGTGCATTTAATGTGTAGATTAACATCAAAGATTTTAGTGTGTAAGATTAATGTAAAAGATTTTGATCTTTTAAAAAAATTCTCCTAAAACTATCAAACTTTGAAATTCCATACACTAAAAAGTTCTATGCATTAAAAAAAATGGGGGGGGGGGGTTTGTTTCCTTGTGGGTAATAATTGATGTTTATCCCACTGTTATGCTTAGAAGTATTTTGAGGGAATAAAAATCATACTTGGGGGATAATTCCCATTGCTCTAGAAAAACAAAGCACCTGGCAAAGTGTCAGTCACTCAGTTGTGTCTCACTCTGAGACCCCATGACTGTAGCCCACCAGGCTCTGCTGTCCATGGGGATCCCTCGGCAAGAACACTGGAGTGGGCTGCCATGCCCTCTTCCAAGGGATCTTCCCAACTTAGGGGTCGAACTCAGGTCTCCTGCATCACAGGCAGATTCCTTACCATCTGAGCCACCAGGGAATAACATTTGCTCTTTTATCCTGAAACAACAGCGACAAACATACGACATAGAATTGAAATCAAGTTGAAAAAGAAGAAAACAAAAGACTGAAAGGTAAGTAACTGGGAAAATTTAAATGCAATTTTAAAAACTGCAAACAAATTATTTAGTTACCTGAATGATAAATTGGTTGATTCGTTTTTAATGCCCTTAGTTCAGGTAGGTATCATTTCCCTTATAAATTCAAGTTAGGTGCAATTAAAAATTTAATGCAGTGTACTAAGCCAAGTGCATCTATAACTCCAATGCCTGTGTGTCTCTGCAGAAGACTAGCTTTGGCCTCTCATTTTACTTTACAAGAAGCCTAGGGATTTAGTACCAGAACTATTATATAAGTACTTAATTTCAGAGCTGCAAGTTACTCTTCTGAAATTTTATTTTGAGTGGGAGAAAATGTTTTCTATAATTTATATTCTTTTACAGGGAGTAAAATGAAGCAATATTTCTCCCTAAATAAGAATGAGTCAATCCTGAGTCTCCAGCATTGCGGGTGATTGCTTCACCACTGAACCACCAGGGAAGCCCCCTGCACATAAACTGTGACGGAAATGAAACAGTATTTCTCCCAAATGAGAAGTGAGTCAATTATCATTTAAATATGTGAAACCAAGCAAGGCATATTTTTTTAAAAAAATCAGACACAGATAATAAAAGGCACTTTGTCAACAAGCTTATAGCTTGTTGCTTATAGTGTATAGCTATATAAGCTTATAGCTTAAAGCCTGACTTTCCAATTAACTCTCCCTTCTTTGAGGGTCAGCATGTTAAAAGCAAACTGGCTTAATCAGAATGGTGAAAGGGAAGGTTAAGAAAGACCCTTATTTATCTGTATGATAGAACAAATAAATTAGATAACTTAGTAAATAATTTAATATGGTGGCTGCCGTGGTGGTTTATTTGCTATGTTGCGTCAACTCTTTGCAACCCCATGGACTGTAGCCAGCCAGGCTCCTCTGTCCATGGGATTTCCCAGGCCAGAGGACATTTCCTCTCCAAATTTCATACAAAAAAATATGCTTATTTTGCTTTTCAAAGTCTGATGGAACAGGTAGTTTCTCTTCCAGTTAAAACATCTTTAAGAGGAGGAGTCGAAGCCTGGTTTGAATCTCGGTTTTGTGCCCTGCTGTGGGACTTCAGCAGCAAAGTGCTCCCAGTAAGTCTGCTTCCCCATCTGCAGAAAGCAGATGATAATATCCATACCTACCTTCTAGGGTCATAAAAATTAAATTATATAATCAAAGTAACATGGTGAGCAGAGTTGTGGCACATAAGGGGTAATAACATGTTGGTGTATTTCCATCATTATTATTTTGAAAAACTCTAAAGTTAACAACAATACCATTTTTTTTTGATGTGCAGTTGATATAAAAAGTATCTCCCCTTCCCTTGTTTTCTTTTCTAAATAAGGAATTCCTTTATTTAACTCTGTGAGGCGGAGAGGTAAAGCCAATATTTTTAAGTTCTTGGAAATTAACTGGACTGCAAGTATCTTAAAATACCAGGTTTCCACACTACTTGGAGGACAAGATACTGTTTTCTTCAATAACTTGCAAACTGTATATGCCGATTGTTAGAAAATAATGTCAGAGGAGCTAATTGCACATTTTCACACTCTAGTCCCATTTATAGAAAACGATATTTCAAAGTGTACTTTAAAATTTTGTTCTCACTCATTAATGATGTTTAAGTTAAACAGAAAGGACTTTTCTTAGTTGAATCCAGATACAGAATCAGAAAGAAATAAAACCTCTTGGAATATGAACAGTCCACTAGCTCACAACTGCAGAATTAGTTTTTCACTTTGAAATAGAGAACAATCTTTAACTTTGAAATAGAAAACAGCTTTCACCTTAAATGACATAAAATCACACCCTTCATTAAACACTATTGAACATGAGATTGTTATGTCTTTATTCTGTCTTCTTAGTGCAAACAGGCTTGGGAAATCTGGCATTGAGGAGGATGGGTAAATAACAATTCAAAGATGGATATCTACACTAAAGATGGGTTTTCTTCAAAATAACAGTAATGTAATCTCTAGGTTATTGACAAAATAAAGTATCTGAAGGCAACATTTGTAGACAAAACCTCCTTGGTTGGCTCTCTGTAACTCAAATCGATCACTTCTGACCCGAGTGAAATGATTATGTCCCTATCTCTTAAGTTTGTGAGCAGTCTGCTGTCTCCTAAGCGGGCTGTCTCACTGCTGCCCCACTGCTGGGAAAGTCTCTGCGTGCGCTTCATCGTCTGGGGGCTCCCCGGTGGCTCAGACAGGACAAGATCCACCTGCAGTGCAGGAGACCTGAATTCAGTCCCTGGGCTGGGAAGACCCCCGGAGACGGGGATAGCTACCCACTCCAGTATCCTTGCCTGGAGAATCCCACAGACAGAGGAGACGGGCCGGCTACAGTCCACGGGACTGCAGAGGGCTGGCTGTGGCTGACACTTTCACTTCTCAATGTCCTACTTTACGGTGGCTGCTAGAACAAAGTGCCACAGACCGGTGGGTTCATACACACAAGATGATTATTTCTCGCTGCTCTGGAGAATACAGGTCTGAGACGGGGCACCGGGACAGACAGGTTCTGGCGAGTGCTCCCTGCCTCGTTGTAGAAGGTGAACTCACAAGGTTGTGCTCACAAGGCGAATGGATGAGGGATCTCATAGAGGCCCCTTTTACTAGGGCACTAGCCCCGCTCACCAGGGCTCCACCCTCACGACCTAATCACCTCCCAAAGGCCCCACCTTCTAGTACATGGATCTCCAACATGGGGAACACAGACATGCTCTCTGGGTTTTATCTTGATCACTGGCTATTGATCGCTGGGGATGATAGAGAACAAGATGGTAGGATGGCATCACCAACTCAATGGACATGAGTTTGAACAAACTCCAGGAGACGGTGAAGGACGGGGAAGCCTGGTGTGTGCAGTCCATGCGGTCACAGAGAGTCAGACACGACTGAACACCAACAACAGCTGGGGAGACTTTCCTGAATCCCCAGCTCTAACTGGATTTTGAGCTAAGTGCTACCATCCTCACCCTACTTATATCATAGTGGCTAATGGTGTGACCCTTGACAATCATGTGAATCCTACGAAAAGGGAAAAAGGGCTGCCTGACCTCAAAGTTTTACTATTCCAATGAAATTCCAAATATGGCCACACATTTTTCACTGGCCACTGAGATATTATCAGAGATATTCCATGCAAGAGCCATCACTTGTAACCCAGAGAACACTGAGGTTTCTGTGCAGACAGTTTAGAGGCCAAGGGGAGGTAATATAAGATGATGGATAGTCCAGGGAAGGGATAAGAGCTAAGTTATCTTTTAGGTAAAAGTGACACATTAAAAAGAGCTGCAACAGGCTGTTCATGTCACAGTTGGCGTCACAGACCAAACAATGACATATTTTCTGAATCTGGAAAGACTGTAGTTCATGTATTAGACTCTCTCCTCCCCCCAGAATATGCTTGATCACAGCATCAGTAGCAGCTTTAAAATAAAGAGGACACCGATGAATAGATACATCTTTGGGTAGAGAGAGGGCTTCCCTTGTGGCTCAGTTAGTAAAGAATCTGCCCGCAATGTGGGAGACCTGGGTTTGATCCCTGGGTCAGGAAGATCCCCTGGAGAAGGGAAAGGCTGCCCACTCCAGCATTCTGGCCTAGAGAATTCCATGGGCTGTATAGTCCACAGGGTCGCAAAGAGTTGGACACGACTGAGCGACCTTCACTTCAGTTGGGTAGAGAGAAGAAAAACCTTGATCAAGGGCACTTGGCCGTTTAGACCATCTTAGGAATTTGGACAACTCTGACAGAAATTAAATTATTTTCTGGAAATGATCCAGATGCGGACTTTCAAAACTCAGAGACATTTCAGATATCTGTATTCCTCCTTGCAGGAGTTTAACGTGTCCAGTCCTGAGACCACGGGCGGGATGATCTGTGACAGAGAGTTTCTGTCCTAGGGCTGGCCCTACCAGGGGGCCCCAAGCACGCAGTCCTTCTCTGAGTTCAGGGAACTGAAGTCTCTGGGTGAGACAAGACGTATCTGCACACTTTGGTGGGCTACTGTCAACCCCGGCTGACTGGGGTTTGCGCCGGTCCGTCGCCTGCTGTCTGGGTCAGTTGAAAGCACACCGTTAGACCGAAAGCAGGTACGATCAGACGCTGGATCTGCTCGGCGTCAGGAAAATGAAACCACCCCACCCCAGGCCCCCACAACCGCCTCCTGAACGTGATCCAGTTCCAAAGACCAGTTCCCATCAGACATGAGGTTTTCGTAACCGCAGGGTGGGAAGAGGTCACGCCATGCCCCAGACTGACAGCAGAATAGCAGACTCAGAATTTGTGAAGCAAAAAAAGGTGCCACAATTGCAACTCTGGATCGTTAACAATTGGTCAGGCGGCAACCAGAATTCTGAATAAAGTTGCGTATTTTCACTTCTTCTAAAGCCAAGCTACTCTTCGCAGGATCACAACAGATGTCTTGACGCCCCTAACTCATGCTGGGCGGTCCTCAGTCATGCTCTCACCAGAGCGCGTCTCCTCCATTCCTTCTTTTTCTCTCCTCTCCACGTTCAAACGGCATCTGTGGCAGGTGTGTGGTGCGTCCCTCAGCACGCCCTTCCTCTTGCTGGCCCTGCCCCCCAGTAACGTCCATGCCAAGTCAGCAGCACCAGCTGCTGTGCCCACCTACCTAGTCTTAGAAATAAACAGGTGGCTAATCTTTGGTCACTGGAGGGACTGATGCTAAAGTTGAAGCTCCAATACTTTGGCCACCTGATGTGAAGAGTTGACTCATTGGAAAAGACTCTGATGCTGGGAAAGATTGAGGGCGGAGGAGAAGGGGATGACAGAGGATGAGATGGTTGGATGGCATCACCGACTCAATGAACATGAACTTGAGTAAATCTGGAAGAGCGTGGAGCACAGGAAAGCCTGGCATGCTGCAGTCCATGAGGTTGCAAAGAGTCAGACACAACTTACTGACTGAACAACAACAGCAGTCTTTGGTCTGGTAATTAAAAAGTCAGAGGAATAATGGGATGTTCCTGGAATTTCTCTTACAGTGCTTAATCATCCATAACACAGACTGTTTGAAATCTACTGAAAATAGGCTTTTCATTTCAGGCAACAGAAAAACCCTCATGTATAGTTTATTACCCAGCATAGTTTGTCTAGGGTACTGTACCAAGATACGAAAGCACAGATCTCTCTATTTTTCGAAAGCTCTATGCTGAAGGCTCTATTCTCAAATACTTTGAAAACAAAACTACAGGGGACTGAGACCCTGGGCTCATGTAGAAAATCTATTATGCTCTTATCAGCACATCTGTCTGAACACTACCTCTTTGCAAATACTTAAAGACATTGCAAAGAATATCCCTCTAATCTGAGAAAGTCAGCAAAGAAACAAGACCTCAGTGCCAAGCAAAACAAACCAGGAGCAGCTTGACACAAGATTTTACAGTCTAAAGGGAGAAACTCTTGCGCTGGATAGAAACCCTGTAGGTTTCATGGTGAACTCCCTTTAAATAAAAAGCCCTCCACCAAGTAAAATGTATTAGGAGAGAATGGTGCCTGCTACTTGGCTGCTACTTCCTAGCGCAGACAGCGGCTCTGGAGGAAAGAGAGGATCCCAGGTACCAGAGCCCATGAAATGCTGCCACCAGGAAACCAGATCCCCCTCCTCCCAAGAAGATGCCTTGGGAGCAGGTGAGTAGCAGACAGAGCAGGAACGTATCACACATCGCGTGACACAGTCATGTGAACTCTTCTGAGCTCCTTACAACTGCAGATATCTTGCAGCCAGCCCGGCTCCCAGGATGCAGCCGTGTCAGCACAGTGCCCTCCAGCTGCAGGGGGTGGAGCGGTTCCCTAGCTGACCCCTCAGTTCAGTTTAGTTCAGTCGCTCAGTCATGTCCCACTCTTTGCAATCCCATGGACCGCAGCACGCCAGGCTTCCCTGCCCATCACCAACTCCCGGAGCTGGCTCAAACTCACAGCCATCAAGTCAGTGATGCCATCCAACCATTTTTTATCCTCTGTCGTCCCCTTCTCCTGCCCTCAATCTTTCCCAGCATGAGGGTCTGTTCCAATGAGTCGGCCCTTCCCATCAGGTGGCCAAAGTATTGCAGCTTCAGCTTCAGCATCAGTCCTTCCAGTGAATATTCGGGACTGATTTCCTTTAGGATTCAGCTGAGCCCTGGGCACCCTCAGATCCTCCTGTCCTCCTGTGGTAGCTCATGTCTGCCTCCTCTCTCCCAACCACTTGAGTATCTAATATTCAGACACAGGCTGCCTGCCCAGGGGGAGGTCTGATGATGCCTCGAAGTCCCCCCATTCCAAGGCTGCTTCCTCCGCAGATGTCCCAGGAGCTCATGTCCTCATCCTCAGTACGGGCGCTCTTCCAAAGTGCTTCTCACCTGCTAACACCCCTTCTAACACCTTCATGGCAGGCAGAGGATGAATTGTGTCCCCAGAAAAGGCGAGGTGGAGTCGCAACTCCCAGGACCTCAGAACAGACCTTATTTAGAGACCGTCTTTACAGAGGGGGTCAATTTAAAATGAGGTCATTAGAGTGGACTGTAATGCAGTTATCTGGAGAAGGAAATGACCACCCACTCCAGTATTCTTGCCTGGAGAATCCCATGGACATAGGAGCCTGGCGGGCTACAGTCCATGGGGTCACAAAGAGTTGGACACGACCACAGCAACATAGCAGGCATAATCCAATATAGTAGGTGCCCTTACCAAAAATAAAAGGGGGTAGTTGGACACATACAAAGAGGGAAGAACCATATAAACAGGCATTGAGAAGACAGCCACCTATCAGCCAAGGAGAGGGGCCTGGAGCAGACCCTCAGTCACAAGCTCAGAAGGAACCCACTGTGCCACCTGGAGTGTGGGCCTGCAGCTTCCAGACTGGGAGGTGATCCATTTTCACTGTGTAACCACCCAGATGGCGGGGCTTCATGGTGGTGGCCCGAGAAACCAACACACACACCGTCTACCTTGCTCAGTGATGCATCATCACCTCACGATGCACTGAATGACCACGCACACACAGGCTGACTTGTAAGTTCACAGAGTCAAGTTTCATCGGCTTTGTCCATTAATCTAAGCATCATAATTGCTCAGAACAGCTCCTGACATTCAGCACTGTTCAATGAACACTTACTGAATAAATAAATCATTTCAAGGCAGCAAATCTATCAGATTCCTAGGTAATTTGATGTGACAATCAGGGCTAAAAGTTAAGGAAAGGACCTTGGACTTAATAGCTCAGTAGTTACTTAATATAGCCTATAAAATGTGCCTTGTCAGATGTTTAACATGAAAGCAAAACACAAGGTTTGATTTTTTTCCTAATCATATCTCTACTTATCTCACGATTTTTGAGGTGAAGTTTTGGCTGGACCATTTTGGTAGTCAAAATATATCTCTTAGTAGAAGATTCAAAATAACTCTTTCCTTTTGGCCAGAAACTTAATTCGACCCTGGAGAGCTTACAAGCTTTTAAATTCCGGAGTCAATTAAACGCCTTGACGCATAAATAAGAATAAAAAAGAAATCCCATTAGAACAGTCGTGAACAAGCAACAATATTTAAAGCCCAGCGCTTTAAAATTTACTTGAGACAAAGTTGATTTGTGAACATCATGGACTATATATTTCCAAGACCAACTTGGGCAATGCTATTACTTTACAGATGAGAGAACAAAGGCACACAGAAATTCAATAATGGGTCAGATTTCACAGGAAAATGGAAGCCGGACTTCCAGTGGACTGCAGGAAGCTAAAGAAGCAATAGGGCCCTTGCTATACCATTCATTCTGCGAATCCAAAGTTCAGAAGTCAAGGTATACCTTCAGCCAGGTAGAATGGGGCAGAAGAAGCAAAAATATAATAATAAAAATAGTAGCAGTAGTAACAGAGGTTCTTTTTAAAAAGAATGAAAGAGTGCTCACTGCATTCAATGTTTATTTAAGAAATTACTTAAATAATTGAATGTGTGCCACGCATCAGAAACACAGCGGCTCCTGGGTAGAGGAGGAGGAGGAAGGAGGGTCGGAGCTGCGCAGGTAGGGAGCTCGGGGCTGCCGGCGAGTCCCTTCTCTTCGTGGTCCCTCTCACCCTCCTCCATTCGGGCAGTCCCCTCCCACCTCTGTGGATGAAATCAACGCGCGTTCCAGGAAGTGGCTCCTGGCTCTCAGACAGCAACAAAGCGGTTGAGACACTTGGTCACTTCAAGTCATAGTCTTGGATTAGGAACTAAAGTACCAGCTCAGTGCAATAACCAAAACCATCAAAGTGTTAGTCGCTCGGTCATGTCCGACCCTTGGTGACCTCTTAGACGACAGTCCGCCAGGCTCCTCTGCCCATGGAATTCTCCAGGCTTGAATACTGGAGTGGGTTGCCCTTCCCTCCTCCGGGGGATCTTCCTGACCAGGGAGTGAACCCGGGTCCCCTGCACCGCAGGCAGATTCTCTTACCGTCTGAGCCACTAGGGAAGGCGAAGACTTTGCAATCCGCAGCTCCCTTGCCCGTCATCAGCGGCAGCCTCTCCCTTTCCCGTTTCCCCTGCTCCTTCCTTGTTAACTCTGGATTCTGTGGAATCTTCAGAGACCCCCCCCTTCCCACCCCTGGAGTGACCGCACCCCCGGGGGCCTCACCCCTGGCGTGCCCCACAGGCAGGCCAGCGCCTCAGTGGTCCAGCTGGGTGGCTGTGGGTCTTCCCTCCATCCAGGCCCCCGGCAGGATCTCTAGCTCCCCTGCACGTTCCTGATGTCCCTTCAACTGGTCCATCTTACGGGATCTAAAGCAACCCCTTGCTTGCTGTCCTCTGCACAAACCCCCACGTTAAACAATTGTGCACCCGTTTTCCTGCAAAACTCTCATAAGTAACAGGGTGAACATCAGAAGGAGCCCCTCATGCAGCGATTTTTTTCTTGACTCTGTTTCAGGCAGTGGCCTGGCAGGCTCTCACAGTCCAGATTTACCAGAGGGAGCAGACAGCAGTGTTCCTCTATGCGCCTGCGGTCTAGGTGTCAGTTTGGAAGGTGACATCTACTGTCTTGGGCCTGGGCAGGCTCCCAGGTGAACCATTCCATTCTGACATCCTCCTAGACCACTGCTGCAAGAAGGATCCAGCCAGAGTGGGCAGATGAAAAATCCAAACAGAGTCATGGCCCAGGAGGAAGGCCAGCAAGGTGCAGATGTGGTCCAAGTGGGACATTCCAAGGGGGACACCCAATGATGTTCTGCTTCATTAAACTAAATGGTGTATTTTTGAGTTCCCACAAGTGCCAGGTGTTAAGAAAGATACAAAGATATAAAAGCATAGATTCCACTCCCCTGCCCCTGGTAAATGCATTAAGTTCCTGAGAAGGTCTATGGGAAATGGAGAATATTCTCAGAGAAGACCAGCTTTTACATGACAAGAAAAAAACTAGTAGAAATAGTCAGTTTGGTTGCCTTGTGTTCACGGAAGCAGGCAGATGAAAAGTCATTTTTAGAGCTGAGATGATCTGCTGACCACACTAAATGAGGGCATTCCACGGGGCTGCACTTTCAGCTTCTGTGGCGATAGGTGAACTGACCGAGGACCACGCTCGCCGGGTCAGCCCTGGAGTCAATAATAACCTCATGAAGGCCGTGACTGAGGGCCATGGGAAGCCTCCTAGGAATTACTCAGCGCTGCCCAGGAAGGTGGGGCAAGTCAGCACCTCAGTGCAGAGCGCAAGTTTCTGCTTGTATCGAAGCATTACTTGGTATAAACATCTGGCTTCCTGTATTTGATGTTTGTTGTTGTTTAGTCGCTTAGTTGTATCTAACTCTTTTGCCATCCTGTGGACTGTAACCCGTCAGGCTCCTCTGTCCATGGCATTTCCCAGGCAAGGATACTGGAGTGGGTTGCCACTTCCTTCTCCAGGGGATCTTCCCGACCCGGGGGATCAAACCTGCATCTCCTGCACTGGAGGCAGACTCTTTACCACTGAGGCCCCTGCAAAGCGCCACATTTGATGTTTTGAGTTCTCTGAAGACACGGCTGTGAAGACACTGGACAGGGTCCAGTTTTAGACTCTAGGAAGCTAATGCCTCGCTCCAGTCTATTTAAGTTAGTGACTGCAAAAAAGAGAGCGATCAAAAAGCTACTTTGATGTTTAATATTAATATGTCTTCCTATATATAGAAAATTCCAGCATTCTAAAAATAACCTAGAGACTGGCATGGAGGGCTTACAGTATAAATGATGGCCATTTTGAAAAGCAGTTACAATCGGAGTGGCTAATACTCTGTTACATAACTGATCCTTTTACAGAGGAACTTGACTGATATTTATTCACTCTCCCTTCCAGCCACATGACAATGTTCCAGAGGCACAGAAATAATGGGGAATTCATATTTCACCCTGGTGTTCTTCAGTGATGGGGCTCACAATAAAAACTTCAGAAGCAGTTCTCTGATTATTTGCTTAATGGGAAAAATGTATGCAGGGGGTTACCTACAACATTTAGAGACTTAGTTTAGTCACTCAGTTGTCTCCGCCTATTTGCGACCCCATGGACTGCAGCATGCCAGGCTTCCCTGTCCATCACTGTCTCTGGGAGCTTGCTCAAACTCATGCCCATTGAATGGGTGATGCCATAGAACCAACTCGTCCTCTGTCATCCCCTTCTCCTCCTGCCTTCAATCTTTCCCAGCATCAGGGTCTTTCCAAGGAGTCAGTTCTTTACATCAGGTGGCCAGAGTATTGGAGCTTCACCTCCAGTATCAGTCATTCCAATGAATTCTCAGGATTGATTTCCTTTAGGACAGACTGGTTTGATCTCCTTGCAGTCCAAGGGACTCTCAAGAGTCTTCTCCAACACCACAGTTCGAAAGCATCAATTCTAGACTTGAGGGATATAAATTATACTATACTCAAGGAAGACAACAAATACATTGAACCTTTTGCATAAAAGTATATTCATGTATAATTGTATATACTATCTATTTTACTATATAACCATATATTCTTATATATAAGTGCTCATTTGTATGGAGATATACATATAAATATATACATGAGTGTGTGTTTGCAAGTGTATGTGTGAACATGAGTGAGCGTGCCTGTGTGTGTGTGTGCACGTGTGTGTGCGAGGGGTGTGTGTGTGTGTGTCTTCATATAACCGGGTGTTTCTTTGGCACAGGCAACAGAATGCGCTCCGTCTAGGGAGACGTCCAGCACTCACAGTCACCTGGCTTGCACTGTCCTTCCTTAAAATAAATCACCTAAAGAACAAAATAGGACACACACGGAGTGCCTGGCAGAGAAGTGATCAGTCCAGCTGATGAAAGAGAACGGGTCCGCCTCTCCTGCCTGCTCAGGCCCGGTGCTCCCTGCAATTCTGCGGCCCCCGCCACGTCACCATCATAATGCATCCACCCCGAGCCGTGGCCTGCAGAACCTGCTTGGTCAAATCCCCTGGCTTCCCACTTCCTGTGGGTTCAGATCCTCTTCACAGACAGCACGCTGACAACCTCAGAGTTTAAAGGGGTACGAAATTCCGAGCCGCTTTACCAAGAAAAGAAGTAGCAGAATGCCCCAAATCTCAGCTCCAATTGCTATTAAAATGTTTATGTAACTGCTTTGATTTCCTTTATGAACCTTTCATAAAAAGACCAAACAAAAACAAACCTGGAAAATGGAAAAGAACAATAAGGTATGCAATAATTGTATCATTCTGTGTACCTTATTGTTGCAAAGGTGAATTATATTATATAAAATGATCTGTTAAGTCATTGCAGAATGGTGCTCCTTTTAAAAGACCATAATATTTCATTTTAAACAGTTTTACAAGACCGTGATGTATAATAAAAAATGATAGTAGAATTAGAATTTTGCTAATTGTCTGCAATGACATTCACTTAATACAATTACTTTATACCTCTACTTCAGAATTGCATACTTGGTTTCATGCATGTAATTGTTTAATAAATGAGGCACAAGTCATCTAATTTTCTAGCTTTTCAAACATAATTAGGCATATTAACATATGTGAATTTAGCCTTTTATCAATTAGTTATGCAAATTGAGGCATGGATTATTCAATTTATTCAACTTAGAGTAGTTACGTTTATTAATAATAAATGATTTATTCAGTCCTTTAATATATATAATAATATTTACCTTAGGTAAACTTAATATATCAACAGCAAGAAGACGGCCTCCAACCATATTTTTGGCATGTGTGCATTCTAAGTCGCTCAGTCATGTCCACGTCTTTGTGACCACACAGACTGTAGCCCGCCAGGCTCCTCTGTCCATGGCATGGGATTCTCCAGGCAAGAATACTGAAGTGAGTTGCCATGCCCTCCTGCAGGGGATCTTCCTGACTCAGGGATCCCACCCACATCTCTATGTCTCCTGCATTGTCAGACGGGTTCTTTACCACTAGCATCACCTGGGAAGCCCATGCTTTTTGGCAGTGATACTCAAGCATAAGAAACATCTAGAAGGCTTGTAACAACATAATTGCAAGACTCCTGACTCAGAAGCTAGGGGTGGTAGTCTGAGAAACCATTTTCCTAAAAAGTTTCTGGTTGACCCTGACACTGATGGTCTGATAGCCGTACTTTGAGAACTGCTTTAGTACAAGTTTAAGCTCGGGGTAATTGTTATTGCTGAAATTTCAAGGTAAAGAGCATCAGCAGTTAACACTGGTAAATGTAGATAACCAGTAACATCAGATGTTTCAGATTAAAAGTCACTTAATTCCAGCAACAGTTCAAAGTTTTTCAGCCAATTCACGAAATCAAAGAAAAGCTTTTGGAAATTAACTTTAATAATGAAATATCAGTTGTTCTTTTAAATCAACTACACACTCATTTTCAATTCCAAGTTTAAGGTACTTTGTGGAAAATTACCTAAAGACAGTATCTTAGGAATGTTTTACCTTCTGAAGAACTACTCTATGAAATTATTCCAAGTGTAGTACTAACTGTTTTTGAACTGTTTTGAAAATAAAGTCTGTAAATGTTTGCTGCATTTGTTCAAAATAAAGCGGACATTTTTAATAAAAATATTTGTTAAATAAAGCATCAAAACACTTCAGCTTTCATTTTTTTTAGTGCTTTTAAAATTATTTTAGCAATTGACAACTGTGTGTCAAAAAGTAGAACTATATCTGTATAAAAGCAAGGAAGGAACAGACTAGATTACCCTAAACACAATAAAGTCGTGAAAGTTTAAACCATGCTCAAGATTTAATTTCATCTGGATATTCTAGTGGTAAGCCTTGAATCACCTCCACTCAAAGTAGTGCCTTTGGAAGGAACTTCTGTTTAATTAGATAAATTTATAATCTATGCTGGAATTGCATGACATCTGCAAGGCCAGCAGTTTTGAAGTACCTAAAAGTGAAAAAATATTTCAAATAATAGTAAATGAAACAAACTGTTCAGTTTTGTCACAAAAATACTTATCAAACAAAAGTAGTATGACTTTAACCAAATAAATGTGGTGTTTTCATTCAAATATTTATCCATTAAAATATAAAAAAGTTATATGAGAATAAGCTGCAATTACTAAAATTTGCTCTGACTTTTCCAGATACTTTAGCACCAGTAAACACAGCTTATCCCCAATTTAAAATAGTACAGCATGGTCAGAGTTAACTGAACATGCTGTTATTTTGTGAACATAAAGCAAGAAAATATAAAATGTATCTTTAATGAAGATTACAGGCAATTATTTTTTTTTTTTAATTAAGATATTTTGAGAGGCATCCTTCAGGAAAACACTAGAGGTAAAATACTTGGGAGAGATGTAGTGAATAAGTATCTAAAATGTATCACGAATAATCATTCCATGTGTGTTCATATTTAATGTTCAAATAATTCATATATTTTTGTGGGGGAGTTGTTTAACATGCATATATTTTGCTATCTTTTATTTTTGAAAAGAGTTTCATTAAAATGATTTTTATATATAACTTTTTATAAGTTCACCAATGTAATAAAACTTTTTATTGATTAATATGTACTTTAAAAATTACATATTTCAAATATCCTCTTTCATTCTCAAAACTGTCTCCAATTGAGAACAGATTACATAGTTGATCAAATATCACTTTTTATTTTTTTAAATGTGTTTTACCTCCTCCTGTGTTTTATTGTCCTCCCTTAGAATTCTAGTAAAAAAGAACATAGACAAATTTAAATCTGCTTTCATTAACATGTCTTAACATTTCAATTTCACTCTTTTAAGAATCTCTTATAATCTTTTGTAATGATATAGTTTATAAAGCAAGCCTTGATATGTGTGACAGTGAAGTGAAAGTGAAAGTCGCTCAGTCGTGTCCGACTCTTTGTGACCAATTACAGTCCATGGAATTCTCAGTGCATGGCCTTTCCCTTCTCCAAGGGATCTTCCCAACCCAGGGATCGCACCCAGGTCTCCCGCATTGCATGTGGATTCTTTACCAGCTGAGACAGAGGGGAAGCCCAAGAATACTGGAGTGGGTAGCCTATCTCTTCTCCAGCAGATCTTCCTGACCCAGGAATTGAACTGGGGTCTCTTGCATTGCAGGCGGATTCTTTACCAACTGAGCTATATGTATGAGTGTGCTCAGAAGGACTTGCATGGCCAGTTGAGATAAGACCTCACATAGGTACTCCTTGCCTAATGAAGTTCTCCAGATACCTGGTTCACTCAATCCCCATGAGATGGGCTCTAAGAATAAATGAAGTCTTAACCATGTGTATATTCTGACTTGGTCAATATATAAATCCTTGTTGAACATGGGAGATCTAAAGTCCAACCTGCAACCAGTAAGAGGATTTTGTTTTCTAGTCCAGTAATTGGTCTGCTAGTGACTATACTGTCTCCTTTAGAATCAGACCTAAGATATCTTCATCACCAAAAACACTGGAGGTAAATTAAAGCAAATTATTATTTTGTCCACTGTGTTTTATATGACAGGATTTTCTTTGGAGTTGCTCATTTCCATGTCAAAGGGGAAAAATAAATATTGTGCATCTCTAATATAAACAGACCATTTAAAAATTATCCTCACCCAAATGGAAGAACTGTCAGTTTAAAAAACAATGCTGAGCTTCTTTTCCCACTGTAATAATTGCCAGTCTGCTGTAATGACATATGACCGGAGGTATGTGACTGCATTCAGGTTAGGAGAAAGTCAGAACCAAAACCGTCTTTACACCAACGATTTGACTTTTCAGTTGTTTCTGAATTACTCAATTTACTTATTTGCTTATTTTATCGTTCAGCTGAACAGTGAGATCACAACCTTAACATTTCTTATGAAAGTCCTCTAGCCCTCCATACCTGTGGAGGGCAGACTCTCAGATGGCCCTTCATTGCCCCCTCTCCTGGTATTCATGCTCATATATAATCCCCTCCTCCCAAGGGCGCAAAGCTGACAGCATGTCCCTTCAACACCAAGGTTTCAAAGGCACTGATGTCACCCTTTCAGACTCTTCTTTGCTGACGCTGACGAAGCAGGAAGCCACGGGCTGGAGAGGCCCCTATAATCAGAAATGGAGCGGGGCCTCCAGCAGCAGAGAGCAGAAAGCTGCAGTCTTCAGTCTAACAACTCTCGGGACCCGTGAACAACCTGCCAACAGCCGCAGGAGCTTGGAGAAAGACCCTTCCACAGTCAAGCATCAGATGAGACCTCAGCCCTGCCCAAGACCTTGAGTTCAGTCCTGGAGAGACCCCTCTCCAGCCCCTAGCTCGAACAGTGGTGCTAAGTCACTCTGGTCACGTCCGACTCTTTGCGACCCTATGGACTGTAGCCCTATAGGCTTCGTCTGTCCATGGGCTTCTCCAGGTAAGAATGCTGGAGCCCTTGCTGTGCCCTCCTCCAGGGGATCTTCCTGACCCAGGGATCGAACCTGCATCTCTTAAGTCTCCTGCATTGGCAGGCGGGCTCTTGACCATGAGCAGAGCCAGCTAAACTGTGCCTGGACTTCTGATCCACAGACACTGTGAGATCAAAAGTGAGTGTCGCGCTAAGCTTCTAAATATGTGATAATTCATATATAGCAATAGATAACTAATACTTGACAATGTACTTGGATTATATAAATTATTAATGGGTTTTACTTATAAATATGTCAGCTACATGTACTATGTCAGCTAGAGGTACTATGCCACAACCAGACTCTTCACTGAGAGACACAGAAGGTACAGGCTTTTAAGTCAGATGGAGCTGCCATGTGTAATCTGCACATTTATGCAAAGTACTTAAACTCTCCTGGCCTCAGTTATCTCACATCTAAGAGGGGTTATATTGAGCCAAAGAGTTCATTTGGTTTTTCAATAAAATATTACATGTTTCTATAATATCATATGGAAAATCCTGAACAAACCTTTTGGCCACCCCAACATTATTCTTACTTCAGAGAGTTGTCAGGAGTATAAGAAGTGTGTTCACTTACAACGTCATCTGGAGTTACAGCTATTAAAATTCTAGAGAAAACACTATAATCTCTAACTTTGGGGATTTTTTTTTCCCCTTATTTCTGGGCACTCTGCCATTCTACTTTGACAATTCATCCCCTTTTCAGCTCAGCCTACTGCCCCAGCGGTTGGGCCTCAGCAAAGATGCTGCAATTGTCCTACCAAAGGTCAGAGTCTTCTCACAGACAAGACGTCCTGGTTTGGGTGCCTGCAAAATGGATGATTTAATCTCTGAGTTGACTGATGGCAGCTCTTCCCACCTTCGCTTCTGTATTCCGCTCTGGCTGTGCACCCTGTTCTCATAATCCCTTATGGTTTGGAAATAGAGAAGTGTGATCGTGGAAAGGAGTAAAATTTCTAATGTCTTTGTTTAAAATTCTCTTGCCCACACTTCTGTTACCTGTGTAATGAATGCGCTTGCTGTAATCAAACACATATGCGACTGGCGGGAGGTGCCCAGCTAAAGAGTCGCTCTGCAGACAGTTTTGGTGGGAGAAGTCACACGTCGGAAGGGATTAAACGTTCAGCACACTCCATCACTTTGTTGATTTGGTCTTTAAAATGTGTAACTCAACATTTTCAACGCACTCAGAAGATGAAAAGAGAACACATTTTTCATAGCTTATATGACATACCCAGTGGAATAGTTAAGCAAGTTGCTACATCAGTCCTGCAAAGCAGGGGTAGAAAGTGGTCAATAGTTTCAATAAATGCTAAGCAACTTCTGCTGGCAACGTCCTCCTGGAGGAAATCCAATACCTTCTCTCCCCACAAAGATCAGAGAGAAACAGTGCCTCACCTTCTTCAGGAACATCATATTAATGATTGAACGTATTTATGCACCTTTTGAGCCTTTTTTCATTTTTTTATCTGAACTAACAGAACCTTCTTTTCACTTCATAAAACCATCACACTGTCACATTGTGCGTGCTGAGTTGTTCAGTTGTGTCTGACTCCTCGTAAACCCATGGACAGTAGGCTGCCAGGGCATATACTTTAAAAATAAATTCTGGCTTCAGAACTTATTCTTTTTTTTAAAGAACACTACAGATTTATATTGATATTGTTCACCTGTAAAGATGGGCTCAATAAAGGACAGAAATGGTATGGACCTAACAGAAGCATTTTAAGAGGTGGCAAGAATACACAGAAGAACTGTACAAAAAAGATCTTCATGACCCAGATAATCACCATGGTGTGATCTCTCACCTAGAGCCAGACTTCCTGGAATGTGAAGTTAAGTGGGCCTTAGGAAGCATCACTATGAACAAAGCTAGTGGATGTGATGGAATTCCAGCTGAGCTATTTCAAATCATAAAAAATGATGCTGTGAAAGTGCTGCACTCAATATGTCAGCAAATTTGGAAAACTCAGCAGTGGCCACAGGACTGGAAAAGGTCAGTTTTCATTCCAATCCCAAAGAAAGACAATGCCAAAGAATGGTCAAACTACCGCACAATCACACTCATCTCACACTCTAGTAAAGTAATGCTCAAAATTCTCCAAGCCAGGCTTCAGCAATACGTGAACCATGAACTTCCAGATGTTCAAGCTGAATTTAGAAAAGACAGAGGAATCAGAGATCAAATTGCCAACATCTGATGGATCATCAAAAAAGCAAGAGAGTTCCTGAAAAACATCTATTTCTGCTTTATTGACTATGCGAAAGCCTTCGACTGTGTGGATCACAACAAACTGTGGAAAATTCTGAAAGAGATGGGAATACCAGACCACCTGACCTGCCTCTTAAGAAACCTGTATGCAGGTCAGGAAGCAACAGTTCAACTGGACATGGAACAACAGACTGGTTCCAAATAGGAAAAGGAGTATGTCAAGGCTGTATACTGTCACCCTGCTTATTTAACTTATATGCAGAGTACATCATGAGAAATGCTGGGCTGGAAGAAGCACAAGCTGGAATCAAGATTGCCAGGAGAAATATCAATAACCTCAGATATGCAGATGACACCACCCTTAGGGCAGAAAGTGAAGAAGAACTAAAGAGCCTTTTGATGAAAGTGAAAGAGGAGAGTGAAAAAGTTGGCTTAAAACTGAACATTCAGAAAACTAAGATCATGGCATCTGGTCCATCTTCCATCCATGAAGTGATTTGTCATCACTTCATGGCAAATAGATGGGGAAACAGTGGAAATAGTGGCTGACTTTATTTTTCTGGGCTCCAAAATCACTGCAGATGGTGAGTGCAGTCATGAAATTAAAAGATGCTTACTCCTTGGAAGGAAAGTTATGACCAACCTAGACAGCATATTAAAAAGCAGAAACATTACTTTGCCAACAAAGGTCTATCTAGTCAAGGCTATGGTTTTTCCAGTGGTCATGTATGGATGTAAGAGTTGGACTATAATGAAAGCTGAGCACCAAAGAATTGATGCTTTTGAACTGTGGTGTTGGATAAACCTCTTGAGAGTCCCTTGAGCTGCAAGGAGATCCAACCAATCCATCCTGAAGGAGATCAGTCCTGGATATTCATTGGAAGGACTGATGCTGAAGCTGAAGCTCCAATACTTTGGCCACCTGATGTGAAGAGGTGACTCACTGGAAAAGACCCTGATGCTGGGAAAGATTGAAGGCAGGAAGAGAAGGGGATGACAGAGGATGAGATGGTTGGATGACATCACTGACTCCATGGACATGGGTTTGGGTGGACTCCAGGAGTGGGTGATGGACAGGGAGGCCTGGCCTGCTGTGGTTCATGGGGTCGCAAAGAGGCAGACACGACTGAGCGACTGAACTGAAGTGTTGTTCAGTCACTAAGTCATATCTGACTCTTTTGTGACTGCATAGACTATAGGCCCCTCGGGCTCCTCTGTCCATGGATTCCCCAGGGAAGAACATTGGAATGGCTTGCCATTTCCTTCTCCAGGGGATCTTCCCGACCCGGGGATGGAACCCAGGTCTCTTGCATTGGCAGGCGGATTCTTTACCACTGAGCCACCTGGGAATCATAGTCTTATACTATTGAAGAAGTGGTCATAAAATTTGTTTTGGTCCTTGAAAAGATTAAAGGTGGAGCGGTGCTTAACCTTTTAAGTTGGATAACATCACATAAGGCTGAAGATTCACCAACGTTTTTATTTGGATTTTTAGGCATCAATGTGAAATCATCAAAAACTTTAAAAACGTTTCTTCACAAATCTTTCTCTAAGACATCAATATGAAAGTATCTCATTGTCATAATAAAGATCAACTTAAATCCACCCTAAATTTCACCTAAATCCACCTGAAAGTCCACCTTTCTGAGAGAGACAAAATCAAAACAGTCCTCTCACCCCTTACCTCACCTCACGATGGAACTGGAACATTTTTCTCCTAAGATTTAATTCTTACAAATTATTTAGCCGATTCTGTCAGTGTGCGGCTTGTAATTAGCAGGTAAAAACAACTTCTGAGGCTTGTGCTAACTATTCCAGAGAAAGGGTAATTTTAAAGTAAATGGCATTGCAGTGCTCTCAGAAGCACCATGATAACTTCTCTGAATTAATGATGCTTCAGAGAATTTGGTTTATTTTTAAAAAGAAAAATAAACATTTTATCCATTCTTATATAGTCAAGTAAAGCACTGACAACATTTTACAATTGACCAACAGAAGGCAGGTCCTGAAAACTAAACAACTCGGTCCCTAAGAGGGCAATTATTAAAAGAGCATGCAATAAACAATCATCATGAGAAGTTTAGGAATGATTTCAGTGCTAAATAATAAACAAGGATGTCAGAGATGCTGTGGTAAAGTCAACAAATATTCCATGACTGTCCACCATGTACAACTCAGTAGGAATTACAAGTTTACTACTAAAGGAGTCTCGTGGGTGCCATGAAGAATAGCAGAAAGTATTGAACAAAGTCATCAGGAGGAATTTAAAGAGATGAGTCAGAAAACAAAACCCAACACGAACAGGCTGTCAGCTTCGAGTGGAAAAGCATGTTTTCATACAGGAGGGGTGGCTGCTGGCTGGACTCCACGTGGAGGATGTCAGTCCCATCTCAGCTCAATTTAACAGACTCTTAAAGGACCCATCACCCAACCAGCAGCACAGTAAAACCATAGTCACGTTCATTCAACAAATAGCCATGGAACGTCAGGCTCTGGTCTAGACACTGTGGAGACACAGTGATACACAGAACAGGAACAAACTTTCTTCAAGCTTGTGGTCTTGGGACAACGTTAGCCAAACCACCATGTAAATCATGTAAAATTAACATGGGAAAGAGTGCGTGAAGGATCTGGGGACAGCTGGGGAGATTTTCTGAAGAACCACTGCTTGGGCTCCGCTGAGCGAGGAACGGATGCAGCTCTGGGGGCCCCTCCGAGAGATGAATGGGTGCAGGTCTTGGGAAACACTGCGGGTTGAAGGGTGAGACTGTGAGATGACTCGGGGACATTCAAAGAACTAAAAGGACATCAACGGTGGTAACCTGACCTAGAGAAGTGGGACCTACTCTGTGAACTTTGTGATTTAACAATCACGACAACCAGTGAAAATAGTTTTACTATGATCCTCATTATAGATATGTGGAAACCAAGGCTTTAGGAATCTTATGCAGTTACCCAGAAAGTAAATGACAGATCTTGATCTGATAACATCAGTTAGTGTGCATTGCATAAAAACACCATAGAGTTAGACCTGGGGAAAGGGTTCCCCACAACCTCCTCTGCCTTGGACCGCCCCACCCCCACACCACAGCAAGCACCACCAATGGGCCAGCTTTTCCTATCTACTGATTATTCCATATTACTGTGACATCTTAGTTTGCATTCTCAGATGTTGGGAATGAGACACTGTAACAGCAGATGAGGAGACAGGATTTAATAGAAGTACATGCCATAATGAAGGTATACACATTAATTTCTGTAAATTCCCAATTATTGGTACAGGGAGGTATATGATGAGCTTTCAAGAACACAGTCTCATGTCAAATGTGTAAAAATACTCTATTCCTACATATGTTAGGTAATAACACTCAGGGTTTCCCAAGAGGTAGTAAATGCTTAAGATATAAATGATTCAAGGAGTTTTATTTTTAGTTAACAGATCATGAAGATCAATTCAACTTATTGAGTCCCCTGTGGCAGGCGCTTCCTAGGCACTAGGCATGTTTTTCAGCTGACCTCCAGGATGTCATCTTTTGCGGGTTTCCTCATTTCCTCGGTCTCCCTGCTGGTCTCCCCATCTTCCTATTGGGGGGGGGGGTCAGTATCTCCAAACACCCTGGGCCTTTTCTCTTCCCTAGGCTCATGGGTTCACATTGTGGGCTCACGCAAGGCAATGGCTTTGGCTGGTGAGCCTTCAAAATATCAGCTCTCTTCTCAGCGCCTCCCTGACCTCTAAGGTGGGATATGTTTTACACCGGGGGTGGAGGTGAGATGTTCTTAGCGCATTACTGTGTTCTGGTCACTTCACAAACCAAGAGGAAAGAAACACTGGAGTAGACTTAGTGATATAAAGTGCATTGTGCTCTGGAAATGATCATCTGTTATTCCTAATACAAACCCAGAGCACACATACTCATATTACTAGGCCACAATGTAAAACGAGTTTACGCGAGTTCCCTCATGCACCAGTAGTTAAGAATTCCCCTTGCAACGCAGGGGACACGGGTTAGATCCCCGGTCAGGGAACAAAGATCCCACAGGCTGTGGAGCCATTAAGCCTGCATGCTGCAAAGACGCCTCGGGCTGCAAACTAAAACCGGACGTGGCCAAATCAATCAATCAAAGTTTTCAAAATGGTTTACTAAGGTGGTTAACAGTCAAAACATTGAAACGTGCTGCTATACAATCTAATATTCACACAAGCACAAAGGAATCCTATAAGGTAAGTGTGAGCGTGTCACTGTTCTGTTCGGCGTCCCCCCTACCACTCAAGAGTCCCTCTCCCCAGTCCCTGCTGGACTCTCTGCACTGGCACAGCCCTTAGCTCCAGGCGCACCAGCTGCTCTGCCGCCCCGGAACCCACCAGGCTCCCTCCTGTCCTGGGGGCTTCGCACGTGTTCCCGTATCCCCTCTCCACGGACCCTGGGGCGGCACCTCTTCCATCAGAGGCCTTGGCCACCCACACCCTGTGAAGCAGCAGCACTGCCCCAACGTTGCTCTCTTCCCCCCTTTTTTTTCTAATGTCTGCATCTAGACCTTATATCACAGTGTTGATTTGCTTTGATGTCTCCACCCATCAGAATGTCAACCCATTGAGACAGGAAATTGTGTGTGTTTTAGTCACTGTTGTGCCCTGCTATCTAGAGCAGAACATGTGCTCAGTAAATATTTATGGGTTGAACGGACACATTTCTGTTCAGTCCTGACTGCAAAACTTGATATATAGTTAAGCCATGAATCAGGAAGATTAGACACAAATTGAAACTAGTAAAAAAAAAATAGGAGAAACAATTTATAATTAAATGTAAAAATGTTTAATTAAAAGTTGAGAGAAGAAAGGAACTCAGAAAGCTGAGATATTCCGTGTTGTTTTCATAGAGAGAAAGGAACTGGGATAAGGCTGAAATGATGGGTGGGCCAGGAAAGGCAGAGATTACAGCACTCAGGGAGTGGTGAAGTATACTAATTTAATGATCACCATGTCTAATAAGCAACCAATGCAATATTTTAAAAGTCTCATTTTTAATGACATATTTTCAGTGCTAGCATTGCTAAATATGTAGACTTTCCTGTTGTTACTTTTCTGATTGCCAGCATCATCAGTTCTTTCCTTTCCCAAGGTATGAGTGAAAAGTGGAAAAGCCATCTGAATAAAATCTACTAAAGGAATCACCTGACAAATGTGAGTCAAATTGGAACTGAAAGGTCTATTCGGGAGAAACAGGCAACGTCCCACTGCCCTGAATGGCCATTTATGAGGACCTGTACCTTATATTGTTACTTTGGAAACAATCAAGGAATCAAACCATGCACACACAAATAAGAAACAATTAAAGCTGCTAAGACATGGGAAATGTTTTCTAGGTAGAGAGGAGGAAGAAAGACTGTGTCTCAGAAGAGACAGTAAATGAGACTCTATATGACACTCAAGTATAGACAACCTGATTTTACGTCAATCAGTTTCAGAATATATACTTCAGCTGTGTCCAATATTTCTTATTCAAAATTATAAAGAGAGAGGAGAGTAAAATACACAGGGCAAATCATAGCCACTCTGCAAATATCCTGAAAAGCATCTGTGCAGAGCCACAAGCCCCACCCAATAGAAGGCATTTGCTCTGGAAGAGACTTTAAAACACCTAGTCCAAAGGAACCCCAAAGAGATCAGATTCTCAACTATCATAAGATTTGGAGGTAGGAAGTTGTACAGAAAACTGAGAGTCAAAAAACTACCAAAGGATACACTTGAAACTGGTCATCCAACTTGTTCAAGCTTTACTGTTGTTCGGTCAATAAGTTGTGCCTGACGCTTTGTGACCCCATGGACTGAAACACACCCAGCTTCCCTGTTCTTCACAATCTCCCAGACTTTGCTCAAACTCATGTCCACTGAGTCAGTGATGACATCCAACTGTCTCATCTTCTATCGCCCTTTTCTCCTCTTGCCCTCAGCCTTTCCCAGCATCAAAGTCTTTCCCATTGAGTCGGCTCTTCACATCAGGTGGCCAAAATATTGGAGCTTCAGTTTCAGCACCAGTCCTTCCAGCTCATATTCAGGGTTGATTTCCTTTAGGATGGACTGGTTGGATCTCCTTGCAGTCCAAGGGACTCTCAAGAGTCTTCTCCAGCACCATAGTTCGAAAGCCTCAGTTTCTGTGCTCAGCCTTTTTTATGGTTCAATTCTCATGTCTGTACATGACTACTGGAAGGCTACATTTTTAGAATGTGGAAGAAATATATTTCCTCTAACAGTAAAATTACACCTCAGCTTTTTAGGCCTTAGGGATGGTTGGACTGAAGTCTCATGAGCAAGGGATTGCTGGAAAGGTTATGAAATTCAAAGAAATGTACAGATGTTTAAGGAAGGTTGGTGGGTTTTCCTCTGTTGCAGGGCTCATGACAAACACTTTGCTGTAATTCAGCCCACAGGTGGCAGGTAAAATACAAAAATGTGATGTTGACTTGAACTCGTGGGTTTACCCCTCATTCAGACATTCAGGCCTTCAGCTCTGACTGTAGACCAAGTGCTGTGTGAGGCCCTGCAGATGGACCAGTGGAAAGTGACCACTGGCCTGCCCGTCAGCATCCTTCACCTAAGCAGGAAGGCAGTCACTGGGCAAGGGATCACGAGGATGATGAGAGTTGGCAAGATGGGTAGGACATCAGGGGATGAAAAGAAAGGAAGACTAGCTGTGATCCCAGACCACTTAAGATGAGCTCTGGGTGCCCACCGTCACTCCCCACGCAGTCCCCACTGCAATTTTATCTGTCAAATTGAGACTGCCTTAGGCTCTCCTAGGTCCTGCCCTGAGACGGGGTGGACTTCGGGGTAGCTTTCCAGAAGCTGCTTCTAAAAGATGAGAACAGCCAGGTAGGTAGAAAGGGACCAGAAGGGACGGCCTGGGAGAAGATCTGGGCAAAAAAGATCTGAACGTGGACAAGACTCCCTGGACACCTCTGCAGTCTCGGGGTCGGGGGTACGTGAGGGCATGTGAAGGGGAGTGAGTGTGTGCAGACAGCAGTGTGGAGGAGACAGCAGCTGGAGCAGAGGCCAGCGAGGCTGGCAAAGGTCCACCTCTCTTTGCTATTTTATCCTAATAACGGGAAGCCACTGACATGATCTCATTTGCGCTTTCAAAAAACCCTGACAATCCACAAATTATTAGAATCTGTCCAACTCACAGCCTCACAGCCAAACGAGATGTGACACCGAGCGACAGACAGACACCCCACAAGGACCGGGTTTGCACACTTAAAGGGTCGTCTCCCGGTGACCCTCAGTTTCCGCGGAAGCAGCGGCCAGAGTAACAGGGCTTAATGCTTCACGGAGCTTCACGTACAAAAAGCCCCAAGCTAAAGGCGGCACAAAACCCCTCCTGTTTGATCTGGCATGATGCTAAGGATGAGCGTCTGTTGTTACTTTCATTTAATATCAGTGATATTCAAAAGGACTCTCCTGGACCCAAGGATCAAAGTCGGGTCTCCCATAGCGCAGGCAGATTCTTTACCATCTGCGCCATCAGGGAAGACGCTGAAAAGAACTTGCCCACATTGGAAACATATTGGTAACTGATCACCGTGTCTGGGGAAGCCCTGAATCAGCTGCACCCAGGACGGCCACTCCGTGTACATCGTTGATTTGCTGTGGCCGCCAAAACAGGTTGTTACTGGACTCCCAGGATGCTAAAACACACCATCTCCGCAGGGCCGTATATTCTCACAAAGGATAGCAGCAGGCCACTGCAGCTCCTCGAGCCGGCCCCAAGTCACAGTTGCTGAGTTCATATCACATTTCACATGCTTTGCACATCACGGTCATAATGTTATGGCTGCAACAAAGCATTAGATGGTTGTTCAGTCAGATGTTGCCTGGAGAATATTTACAAGACTGTGATACCAAAATAAAAAAAAAGAAAGAAAAGAAAAAAAATGCAGATTCACCCATTAACTCCTTAACTGACAAGGCTCAGTCAGGACTGAGGCTCCAGCTCTACCACAGGGGAGCCTCCGGCATAACGGTGTCTTCACAGAAAGGAAGTCATGGATTTTATGTCACTTGAACTCACAGAATCTTCATGTTTAATAGTAAGAGAAACTTGCTTCTGTTGGGGCAGTGTATCAGTTTATTTTCCAGAAGAAATGCTAATTTTACTTGTTTGGAAAGTATTTTGAGAATAATTTCTCGCCATGTGTGACCTATGAAGGACACATGAGGTTTTTAAAAATTTAACCTGGATTTGTTGAACATTACAAATAGTTGTCTTCTTGCCAAAAGGAGGAACATCTTTTCCAGAACCAGTCAGAAGGGAACACAGATTATGAAAAGAATAATCCCCATTTTTATCTGTCAAATTGAAAGCAAACCTTTTGCTTGTATGGGAAATATCTGACATTTATTTGTTTGATCCCTGGGTTGGGAAGATTCCCTGGAGGAGGGCATGGCAACCCACTCCAGTATTCTTGCCTGGAGAATCCCCATAGACAGAGGAGCCTGGTGGGTTGCAGTCCATGGGGTCGCAAAGAGTCAGACAAGATTGAGCGACTTAATACAGCACAGCACGTAGTACATTTTATGTTTATGTGTTAATATCATATTTGAGCAAATGAGTCTGAATAAATAAACTTGAAAAGAATAATTAATTCCCACATAATTCTAAGTGTATTTTATTTGCAATGATAAAAAGGTTATCGCTAACAGTCTTAAGTTATATTTTGAATACAAGAAACAAATTTCCACATTTAAATCTCATCTATTATCAAGGGAGTCCCATTTGTGTATTAGGCCAAAAGATAGAAGAAAATGGTAAAAGAAAATTCATCAATCTTAAATTGTCTCTGTACAATCTCTGGATTATATACATATTTATATATAAATATATACATTTATATTTTTAACTTTAATATATATTTTTAAATGTATATTTAACTTTAATATGTGTGTATATTTTTTAACTTCTATTGAAATAGAATTGCTTTACAATGTTGTATTACTTTGTACTGTAAAGCAAAGAAAATCAGCTACACCTTACATATATCTCTTCTTTATTGGATGGACTATATATGTTTAAAAAATAGAAATGATGTAATTGAGCTGTAGATATCAATTAATTAAAATTACAGGATAACTAAAAAGGTTAATCTCTCAATTTATTGTCATTTTTCTCCTTTTGTGAACCAATTCTTTGTATTTTACTAAATTTTTTACTTTGAGTTTTTTTGTTCATATTGATCTTATATTAAGAATTTGTATTAAAAAGATAACTATTTCAAAAATTTGCAAAAATGTTTCCTCTTACCTCCATTCACCTCTGATTCATTTCAGTGGAAACTGCAATTTTGTAAAACCATCCCTTTGCTGACTGGTTTTATCTTTGGCTGCACTGGGTCACGAAGGCGGCTCGGGCCTTTCTCCAGGCGTGGGGCACGGGCTCCTCGCGCGGAGCCTTCTCTGGCTGCGTCGCACAGGCTCCGGGGCATGGGGCTCCAGGGCATGGGGCTCCAGGGGGCTCCGGGGCGTGGGGCTCCGGGGCGTGGAGCTCCAGGGGGCTCCGGGGCGTGGGGCTCCAGGGGGCTCTAGGGCATGGGGCTCCAGGG
>CM035276.1:77169331-77249157 GCA_020226075.1 Hydropotes inermis
CGTGGGGCTCCAGGGCGTGGGGCTCCGGGGCGTGGGGCTCCAGGGGCCTCTGGGGCGTGGGGCTCCAGGGGGCTCCGGGGCGTGGGGCTCCAGGGGGCTCCAGGGGGCTCCGGGGCGTGGGGCTCCAGGGGGCTCCAGGGGGCTCCGGGGCGTGGGGCTCCAGGGGGCTCCAGGGGGCTCCGGGGCGTGGGGCTCCGGGCTCCAGCACACGCTCTCAGGAGCGGCGGTGCACCGGCTTAGCTGCTCCCAGGCATGCGGGGTCTTCCCAGACCAGGGATCGCTCCCAGGGCCCCTGCCCTGGTTCAACCCTCAGTGGATTCTTTTACCACTGAGCCACCAGGGAAGCCTGGAATTTTTATTTTTAATATTTAAAATTCTTGATATTTTGCATAAAAATTTTATATAGGTGAAATTACATGTTAAAATAATTCCATATAATAATCACATGCTTTACAAAGTCCTTACTAAAAATTCTTTTAAAACCCAATATGTATATTTATTATACTTTTACGATATTGCTTTTACTATCCAAATAATATTAATAACTTGGTGCTGAAGCTGAAACTCCAATACTTTGGTCACCTGCTGAGAAGAACTGACTCACTGGAAAAGAGCCTGGCGCTGGGAAGACTGGCGGCAGGAGGAGAAGGGGACGGCAGAGGATGAGACGGCTGCGCGGCGTCACCCACTCGCTGGACGCGGGTTTGGGCGGGCTCCGGCAGCTGGCGACGGGCAGGGAGGCCTGGCGTGCTGCGGTCCACGGGGTCGCAAAGAGTCGGACACGACTGAGCGACTGACCTGAAGGACTTGGTACGAAGAATGAGGTGTGACCTGGTTTCCTTCACTCCACTCTTCCTTCGTTTCTTTCCTCCTTCAACGCTTGGTTTCATGGCTACGCCCTCAGGCTAGGCGCATTTGCCAGGCAGCCAGCGTTTCTCCCCGTGAAACCCCGCCTCCCCCGCGCGGCCGCCCTCGAGAGCGCTGCCCGCTGCCTTCCGTGAGCGCCCGGCCAGCGTCGCGCCAGCGTCGGCCGCTCTGCGCCGCGCGCCCAGGACGCCCCGCCGCAGGCCAGCCGCGGGGCCGGGCCTCCCGAGGGCCGACTCCCGGCCGGAGGCCCCACAGGCGCCCCCGTGGAGGCAGGGCCGGGCCCGGCCCAGCGCCGAGCAGGCCCCGGCTTCTCCTTCTCAGACCCTCCCCTCTCTGCTCCTCAGCCTCCCGGCGGCCTTAACGCTGAGGTGGTGATGAACACGCTTTCCTTCCGACCGCATTTCCGGAGAGATTTCCTGAGGTGGCAGAAGTTTCTGTTTTTAATTACGCTCTCCCAGCGACGGCCACTGAGACAAATCTCCCCTCCAACCTTTTACTCTTCTCTTTTCCAGAAATGTTTCTAATCATTTTCTCACGTTTGTTCCTCACAAACAATTCGGAATTGCTATCTAAGACTTGAAAACAGAAAGGGGTTTTAGGATTTAGACTGAACTTAAACTTAGTATACTTATTAGATTTAAAATTAATGTTTTAAATTGAGCTTCACATCAAGAAAGTAGTGTTTCTGCATTTATTCTCTTTCTTTGGTCCATCCCAGTAGTTGAGTACCTTTCCTCTTATAGATTCTGGATACTCATTGCGAAATTTATATTCAAGTGTTTTATGAGCAATTACTACTGCTTTTAAATTAAATTTGTAGGCCATTTTCTTCAATTATATATACTCATATGGATAATTTATTTTATACATTAATTACACAGTCAGCCCCCTCACAGACCACTCAGTTTTTTCAGCAAGATTTTTATTAAATTACCTTGAGATTTCCAAGAGTAAATATAGTATTCCTAAATAATGATATTTTTCTTCTTCCCAACTAAAAAGAATGGTGCAGATCTTATCAAATGCAGTGCTTGCTCCCAGTGAACTTTTTATCTATTTTTTAATATACAGATTATTAATTTCAATCTTACTTCTCAATCTTGACCATACATTTCCTGTAAAATCATGGTTGTATATATTTTTTTATCACATCTTAAGAATCAAAGGTCACAAATAGACTATTAAAATAATATTTTGAAAGTAATCTTATTCTGAATTTTCACTTTCATAGTTGCAGATGTTTTTACCCTTGCCCAATATCTTAGAAGCAAGTGCTTAATAACCCCAGTATATATAAAGATAAAATCAAAATTGTCACTGCTAGATAAATACTGTGATGAATTTCAGTGTCTAACTGAAGATAAAACCCACAGAAGAAAAATAATACCCTAGTAGTATTATCGTTATAAAATAAACTTTCATAGGATGTTATACTAAGTATAAATCGGCATAATATTTTAAACTTATTTTGAAAACATACAGATTGGTAAACAAGTCACAAAAGTTAACTAACTTTACTGCTAATCTGTACATAGGACATGTATCTATGCGACGACACTGTCTTTCTAGTACATGGCCTATCTTCATAAACCATGACCATCTTGTCTTTTTTTATTATGAGGCTGAGAGACCAGTAAGTTAAAGAATAAAATGATTAATCAAAGAATATATTAACTCTGAGATAGTAAAATTTTATTGGACTTTATATCCACTGCCAAATGCCCAGTAGCCTGGAGTGAGGGTGCGGGGGTGGAGTAAGGCCCAAATGAGAGATTTTTTTCAGTGCAAAACAAAGGCTCCTTTGGTTGGAAACAACAGTACACAATGTACTACCTAGATTGAAACAGATTTAGGATTAGTGGTGGGTGAAAATTGGCAAGTTTTCCTTCACAGGGCTCTTGCTGACAACATAGCAGATTTCATTATCCTGAAAGAAAAAGGCCCAAACTTTCCAAAGCAATAGAAAAATAATATGTTTATGATGCCTCACCCTAATTAATTATTGCTACCCTGAGAAGCACTTCACTCTGAACCTGGAGAAATTTAAATTGTGGCATAATTTACTTTTCTTGTAGCTGTTAATGTAGAGGAAATTATGTAATCCAATTTTGCATTTTCCTTTCTACTCAGAATCATCTGTAATCTTTTTCCAAAAAATGACATTTCCAAATTACATGTTTCAATGTGACTTGGCACCTTGGGTTTTCTAGTTCCTAACTATGGCATCGAGAAATGCTGTTCTTGTTCAGTCTCTCAGCTGTGTCTGACTCTTTGTGACCCCATGGACTGTAGCACGCCAGGCTTCCCCGTCCTTCACCATCTCCCAGAGCTTGTTCAAACTCATGTCCATCAGTCAGTGATGCCATCTAACCATCACATCCTCTGTGGTCCCCTTCTCCTCCTGCCTTCAATCTTTCTCAGCATCAGTCTTTTCTAATAAGTTTGCATTGAGAAATCCTATGGGGCCTCTTGATGAAAGAGGAGAGTAAAAAAGTTGGCTTAAAGCTCAACATTCAGAAAACAAAGATCATGGCATCCAGTCCCATCACTTCATGGCAAATAGGTGGAGAAACAGTAGGAACAATGGCTGACTTTATTTTTCTGGGCTTCAAAATCACTGCAGATGATGAGTGCAGCCATGAAATTAAAAGACACTTACTCCTTGGAAGGAAAGCTATGACCAACATAGACAGCATATTAAAAAGCAGACACATTACTTTGCCAACAAAGTCCATCTAGTCAAGGCTATGGGTTTTCCAGTGGCCATGTATGGATGTGAGAATTGGACTATAAAGAAAGCTGAGTGCCAAAGAATTGATGCTTTTGAACTATGGTGTTGGAGAAGATTCTTGAGAGTCCCTTGGACTACAAGGAGATCCAACCAGTCCATCCTAAAAAAAATCAGTCCTGAATGTTCATTGGAAGGACTGATGCTGAAGTTGAAGCTCCAAAACTTTGGCCACCTGATGTGAAGAGCTGAATCATTTGAAAAGACCCTGATGCTGGGAAAGACTGAAGGAGAGAGGAGAAGGGGACGTCAGAGGATGAGATGGTTGGATGGCATCACCGACTCAATGGATATGAGTTTGAGTAGTCTCTGGGAGTTGGTGATGGACAGGGAGGCCTGTTGCACTGCAGTCCATGGGGTCACAGAGTTGGACACGACTGAGCAACTGAACTGAATTGATGGGGCACATAAACCCTAGAGTGTAGGAGAGATTTATTATCTGACATCTGAGACCCATCTGAAGTTAAAACCCAACTTCCCAGTGTTTTCTGTAGCCACGTTGCCCTTGAACTCATCTGTTCACCAGTCCAGGTACATGTTCTTCATGCCACTGTTTGCATATTTACTTATACTGTTTGTTATGCTTGTACTATCCTTTCTCAATTTTATTCAGCACAGCCTTGAGGAAGAAACCGCTCCTCCCTGAGTCTGAGGACCTGTTGGTGAACTGACCCAGCTCTCCGGGACTCATGGGTCCCCGTATCACTGCTGTCCTTGCATGCAACTTCCTTCAACAGCCACCCCGCCAAGAGGGAAAACTTCCCTCCCATCCATGACACCTGTCATTAGGGTTACCTTATTCACTCCATCTCTTACAATGGATATATGGCACAATGCTTTGCTTCATTTAGCTCCTTTTCAAAACTCTTATCTCTCAGTCATCCTCCCCAGCAACATAGAAGGTATTTCCTAGGACTTCCTAGAAGACATTCTGAGGAACCTGTCCATGTTACATTCAAAATCACCCTGGTCTTGGACCCCTAAAACCACTGTCTGTGACTTGGAACATTGATTCTAATTTCCCAGAGTGAGTTCTTTTCTTGTCCATATCACATTTTTGATCTTGTTGAACTCCCAGATAACAATCAATCACATCTTCTCAAGAGGTACTTCAGAGCATGATCAAAGTCAATAGCTATCATGTTCATCTAGCAACCCGAAATTTATCAGGATAAGGTTAGGTGCAACTTATCATTTTGTTCTTTCTAGGTTTCTACAACATTTAACATCTGCGTAATAGAAGTTAACACTTAATTTAATGCTTCTATATACTTACTTAACCCTTTGTGATGTGTCTTCCTGACTCGATTGTGAGATATAGGTGGGAGTGTGTTGCACTAAATTCTGTCCATTGCAGTGATTGGTGCATGCACTTAACAACCCCACTCCAGTCTTACTCTGTCTTGTCCTTCTTACCTCCTTCTTGGTAATGTCACCAGTACATCCAAAAGGCAACAGCATTTTAAAGAATTCGAGTATGGCTCTCTGGACACACCCCTTTCCTACTATCGTCAAGAATACATGGGCTTAAACAAATGAAAAAATTCAGCCTTAAACTGAAGAAAGTAGAGAAAACCACTAGACTATTTAGCTATGACCTAAATCAAATCCCTTACAATTATAGAGTGGAAGTGACAAATAGACTCAAGGCATTAGATCTGATAGAGAGAGTGCCTGAAGACCTATGGATGGAGGTTTGTAACACTGTACAGGAAGTGGTGATCAAAACCATCCCCAAGAGAAAGAAATACAAAAAGGCAAAATGGTTGTCTGAGGAGGTCTTACAAATAGCTGAGAAAAGAAGAGAAGCGAAACGCAAAGGAGAAAAGGAGAGATATAGCCATTTGAATGCAGAGAGAGTTTCAAAGAATAGCAAGGATAGAGAAGAAAGCCTTCCTCAGTGATCAGTGCAAAGAAATAGAGGATAACAATAGAATGGGAAAGAATAGAGATCTCTTCAAGGGAATTAGAGGTGCCAAGGGAACATTTCATACAAAGATGGGCCCAATAAAAGACAGAAATGGTATGGACCTAACAGAAGCAGAAGATATTAAGAAGAGGTGGCAAGAATACACAGAAGAACTGTACAAAAGAGATCTTAATGACCCAGAAAACCATGATGGTGTGATCACTCACCTAGAGCCAGACATCCTGGAATGTGAAGTCAAGAGGGCCTTAGGAAGCATCACTACGAGCAAAGCTAGTGGATGTGATGGAATTTCAGTTGAGCTATTTCAAGTCCTGAAAGATGATGCTGTGAAAGTGCTTCATTCAGTATGCAAGCAAATTTGGAAAACTCAGCAGTGGCCACAGGACTGGAAAAGGTCAGTTTTCATTCCAATCTCAAAGAAAGGCAATGCCAAAGAATGCTCAAACTACCGCATAATTGCACTCATCTCACATGCTAGTAAAGTAATGCTCAGAATTCTCCAAGCCATCCTTCAACAATACGTGAACTGAGAGCTTCCAGATGTTCAAGCTGAATTTAGAAAAGGCAGAGGAACCAGAGATCAAATTGCCAACATCCATTGGATCAAAGAAAAAGCAGAATTCCAGAAAAACATCTACTTCTGCTTCATTGACTATGCTAAAGGCTTTGACTGTGTGGATCACAAAAAACTGGAAAATAATTCAAGAGATGGTAATACCAGACCACCTGACCTGCCTCCTGAGAAATCTGTATGCAGGTCAAGAAGCAACAGCTAGAACTAGACATGGAACAACAGACTGGTTCTAAATAGGGAAAGGAGTATGTCAAGACTGTATATTGTCACCCTGCTTATTTAACTTACATACAGAATACATCATGTGAAATGCCAGGCTGGATGAAGCACAAGATGGAATCAAGATTGCTGTGAGAAATATCAGTAACCTCAGATATGCAGATGACACCACCCTTATGACAGAAAGTGAAGAAGAACTAAAGAGCCTCTTGATGAAAGTGAAAGAGGAGAGTGAAAAAGTTGGCTTAAAACTGAACATTCAAAAAACTAAGATCATGGCATCTGGTCCAATCACTTCATGCCAAATAGATGGGGAAACAATGGAAATAGTGACAGACTATTTTCTTGGGCTCCAAAATCACTGCAGATGGTGACTGCAGCCATGAAATTAAAAGCCACTTGCTCCTTGGAAGAAAAGCTAAGACAAACCTAGTCAGCATATTAAAAAACAGAGATACTACTTTGTCGACAAAGGTCCATCTAGTCAAAGCTATGTATTTTCCAGTTGTCATGTATGGATGTGAGAGTTGGACTATAAAGAAAGCTGAGTGCTGAAGAATTGAGGCTTTTGAACTGTGATGTTGGAGAAGACTCTTGAGAGTCCCTTGGACTGCAAGGAGATCCAACCAGTCCATCCTAAAGGAAATTAGGCCTGAATATTCATTGGAAAGACTGATGCTGAAGCTGAAACTCTAACACTTTGGCCATCTGATGTGAAGAACTGACTCACTGGAAAAGACCCTGATGCTGGGAAAGACTGAAGGTGGGAGAAGAAAGGATGACAGAGGATGAGATGGTTGGATGGCATCACCGACTCAATGGACATGAGTTTAAGCAAGCTCTGGGAGTTGGTGATGGACATGGAAGCCTGGAGTGCTGTAGTCCATGGGGTTGCAGAGTCAAACATGACTGAGTTACTGAACTGAAATGAAAAAATATATATATTTTCATTCATAATGGTACTATATGCTCTCTGCTTGCTTGGCCCAGTAAAGACAAGTTATGGTCTCAGGTATCCGGCCTTTCTGTGTTCTTTTGAGGAGGCCCCTGGGTCCGCAGCCGGAAAGTGGTCCTGCCTCCTGGATTGTTCCTGCCTCTCGGCACTCAGGCCCTGTGCACGTTCTTGCCCTGGGAGGTGGGCAGAACTGACTAAGTTCTGATGAGGGGAATACGGCACAAGTGATGAGATGCTACTTCTGAGATTAGGTTGAAAAAGATGGAGGCTTGGGTCTTCCTTTCTCTTCACGTCTCTCTGTTTCTCTGTCTCTTAAATGACTTAATTCTTGGGAAAGCCGGAGGAGTAGGGGACCATGATGGAAAGTCCCCTTGAGGCCAGAAGCACACATTTTCCTGGTGGAGCCTTGATGTGACTACAAACCCAGCCGCACCACAAACCCAGGGGGCCACCACCAGGGAAACCCCGAACAGGACCTGCTAGCCACATTACCGCCAAATTACAGGCCCTCCAAGACTGTGAGATAACACACGCTTGTTTTTCTCAGTTGTTAAGTTTGAGGATGATCTGTATATGGAAATAAGTACACAAACATGTAATGGCTTCCCTTGTGGCTCAGCTGGTAAAGAATCGGCCTGCAATGCAGGAGACCTTGGTTCGATCCCTGGGTGGGGAAGATCCCCTGGAGAAGGGATAGGCTACCCCCTCTAGTATTCTGGCCTGGAGAATTCCATGGACTGCATTGTCCATGGGGTCACAAAGAGTTTGACTCTACTGAGCGACTTTCCCTTCACAATACATGTAATACCACTGAAATACAGATTGCTTGCATCTACTCTAGAAAAGGAAAGTAAGTGATCTAGTACCAGAATTCTTAATTTTGTTTCAATGAACTGTTTGACAGACGCTAAATTGTATCTTCCATTTCTTAGTATGGAGAGGAAAATTAGATAGGAAGAGTGGCACTGGGGATCGAAACTCAGTAAACCGAGTAAATAAATAATATGATGGCATCAGTAGAATTTATTGTCTTTTGGAGGTAAGGGTAATTGGTCCCAAGCAAAATGCACATGCATGAAACGGCATATGTTCTGAGTAGATTTCTTTTTTCCTTTATAGGTTTTTATGGTTGTCTATGGCTCTTTCTAATTTTGGTTTGTAGATTTGTATATGATCTGCTTAAAAGTTTATTATCCAATTAAACATTAATAAAAATGTTATGTTATTTCTAAAAAATGGTAGGGTTGTGAAGTTGCATTTGACAATGAAAATACTGTAACATAAGATCAGTTACTGGGCACATCACACGTCAGATGTGAAATCACAGTTTTCTGCAGAGATCACAAGGAACACTGCTACAAAGCTAGTCTTAAGTATATGGAGAAAGAGACTAAAGTTTCACATAAGAAAGAAGGAATATGTTGATTTATGTCACCCTTTAGATTCCATATATAAGTAATATCACACAGTATTTGTGTATCTCTTTTTGACTTTCTTCACTTAGTATGATAATCACTGTGCATGCTAAGTTGCTTCAGTCGTGTCCGACTCATAATGATGCTATGGACTACAGCCTGCCAGGCTCCTCTGTCCATGGGATTCTCCAGGCAAGAATCCTGGAGTGGGTTGCCATTTCCTCCTCCAATGATAAACAGTAGGTCCAACCATGTTGTTGCAGAGTCAAGGGAGTGGTTGGGGGGAAGGAGAGGGAGTTTGGGATTAGCAGAGACAAACTGTTATATATGGAGTGGAAAAACCACAAGGTCCTACTGTATAATAGCACAAGGAACTGTATCCAAAATTCTGTGATAAACCCCAATGGAAAAGAATATATTTATGTCTAACACAGTCAGTGATGTGTAGAAGAAATTAACACATTGTAAATCAACCATACTTCAATAAAATTTTTTTAAAAAATAAAAGGAGTTCAACACAAATAAAATCAGCTCTTGCAGTGAGTCTCACATCCTTGAAGAGCTACAAGCATAGACTGGAAAACTACAGACTGAGGGTGCCAGGCAGAGGAGGCCTGATTGCGTGGTTGAACTTTGAGATCCCCTCCAGCTTTAAAGCTGCAAGTTGAATGAAATAATTACATAGGGCAATCCTTTTAATTTCTTTATTTCTCCTTGTTAATCCATTCTTTTCAAATTTAAGAAACATTATAATGACATATTTTTTAAAGAAAAATGGGGCAAAAATACAGAATACTGTGGAATATTAATTGTGCTGGCAAATAAAATAAGGTAATGGTTGGAGTGTTTCTGATTTTTAGTGTCAGTAAAAATTGATAGCTTTTGTTGTTATCTGCAAGTAAAATTGCTTAACTCTAAAAATATTTGAAAAAAATCAGAAGTCTGTTGGCTATGGAGCTTTGGGACAATAATTTACTGACATTTTACATGTCTGGGACAAAAGCTGAAAAGACAAGAAAAGCGATGGAAGTGTGTTTGAGTTTAAACTTTATAACTACATTGTCTATATCCATTGTCAACTGCCCTTAGGACACTATAGTTATAGAATTCAATTTCAGAGTCTCCAGAGAGAACTAAAAGATAAATAATGTTTCAGAATTATACTGCTTTGAATTGCCTGAATGATTTTATTGTCATAAAAAGTAAAAAAAAAAAATTTTTCAATTTTGAATAGAACAAAAACAAAAATGCAATGATTGAACTGTTTTAAAGCCATGTTTATTTTATTTAGAGGATTTCCCTGTTAAAATTTTTCATATGCTGTTAACTTGACATTCTAAAAAAAGATATGCCTTCTTTACTTGAGGAAAAGTAATCAATAAAACCGTAACTATGTATAAGGGGAAACCTGCATGTTTTAATTTTTGCAATTAAGTCAGGTATTATTCATTTTTCACTGATGGAATTCTTTTGAAGCTCACATGTCTTAGAAGCAATTCTTAGAGAAGTTAGAGCTGAGAAATGAGATAGCAATCACCCAAAAGAGACGACAGCTACATATACACTTTCATTTCAGAAATTATACTGCCTCCTTAGAGTTTCTAATGGCATCCACTCAATATATTAATCTAGGGAGAGTCAACCACACACACACACAGGCATACCAACACATTTGCATTTTTATGGGCCTGATTTATCATCGGCTGGGAAACATTTTATAACTTTTCCTTTGTGTGTGTTTCTGTGTGTTTCTCCAGGCACACCATCCAGTTTCTCTTGGTTGTTGCTTCCTTATTTTTACCATAGGGGCTGCCTTAACTGCTTTTACTCAGCAACACAAATAAGGGGTCATAAAGGGGAGATGTGATAGGTTTTTATCTCATCAACAGACGACATGAAAGTGGCTTTAAAGGTAGAAGGAAACGGCACTCATCTCAAAACATCCATCCACCTTTCAGCAGCATCTCCCCTTGAACCGTGAGGAAGAGAAAATTTAATGTCACATCAGCCCATGACTGGAGCTGGGGTCTTGCAGAGCAGTCCTCTCAGAGCCCCGGTGATTTATAAGCAAATATTTGTTCTGCAGCATCTTTGGTGCCTCCTCTTCATTTATATCCCCATTCTCACTGAAAAGGAGGATTCTAACTGCTCTGGGCTGCATCGCTTTGCAGAGAGTCATAGATTTCCATTTGTTTACTGGGGGGTCTTGTGCTACTTAAGGATTAAAAAAAAAAACTGGCTATTTAGTAAAATAGGGAATTGTAGCTCTGACTTGGAAAACAGTGAACTCTAAATGAGGATAAAATAAATCGCACCAGTATATCTTATTTCATTCCCTAAACAGAGAAAGCCAGAAAGGTAGACGGGAGGCTAGTTACGCGTGTGTGATGGTGCGTCCTTGAGCTGTCTCACCCTGCGGGAGGTCATGCAGGCGGCAGGTGAGCTCCAAGTAGCTGCCTTCCAAGGAGACCGCCAGGGGGGCCGCAGAGGGGTCAGTGCGCGCTCCTGGGGGCCGGCTTCCCTGGTCACTCCTCGGCATTGCCCCTTCTCTGTAAACACTGAAAGAACGGTCCTGGGCGGTATTAATATAAAAGACCAGTGCGCTGCTGGTTGCCAACCCAATCTTGGCCAAAGCCCTGACTGATACACAGCCACGGAAGAGGCAGACTGACAGTCAGAGATTCAGGAGCACGGCAACACCAATCGGGTTTTCTGTCCACAAGGCAGGAATTTATTTTTTTTTAGCATCCTGTCCTTGGGAGGGGAGGGTTCTCTCCGTTTCACTATTAAGAGTCCTGCCCATAAAACGCACTGTGTGTATTTTATAGCTCACTTCTTAGGGGAAGGACCACCGCTCCATTCATCATCATGGTTACAATCACACATCATGTATCCAACGTCTTTCTATGCATGACTGTACTAAGCATCATACCAAAAAGTTAAACTCCTATTTTCTTCCCCATTAAGTGTGTGCATTAGTTGCTCAGTCGTGTCCGACTCTTTGCGACCCCGTGGACTGTAGCCCACCAGGGTCCTCTGTCCATGGGATTCTCCAGGCAAGAACACTGGCGTGGGAAGTCATTCCCTTTTCCAAGTGATCTTTCTGACCCCAGGATCGAATCTGGGTCTCCTGCATTGTAGGCAGAGTCTTTACCCTTTGAACCGCCAAAGAGCTTATTACTTAATACTGGTACTATTGACAAGAAAATACATTTTGTGTTGCTTCTCAGCCCTAGGATCTCAACCACTGCCCCTTTCGCCTTAGCACATGAAAGCGACGAAGAAGAGCTTGAATCCGCAAACCCTCCACTGACCAGACTTTACTGTAAATTAGCGGAAGAGCTGTTCCATGACACATTAGCATCTCAAGAAATACAGCCTAAAACTACTGCATGAATAATAACCACACTCAGTGCATCAGTGGACCCTAGCTGGGTAAATTGTTTTCCATATCTTCAAAATCCCGCCGTTGTGTCATCCTCACTGCAAAATGATGGCAAGTCGAGGGTAACCGGCAGACTTCTGGCTTCCTAATGCCCACTTCCTAACTGTCAGAACCCGTGAATACACTATTCTACCCGGTGGAAGGACTTTGCAGATGTGGATAAGGTAGCGCTCTTGAGATGGAGACCATTCTGGACTAGCTGGAGGGACCCACTGGAGTTACAAGGGTCCTTACAAGGGAAAGAGAGAGGTCAGGGTGGTCAGGAAGGCCGAGGTCTGCATGCTGAGGTTGCTGCCTCGGACCAGGACCCAGGGCACGTGGCCGGCCACCAGGAGCTGGGAAGGGGATGCACCGAACGCGTCCCCAGAGTCTCAGGAGGGATGCAGTCCAGACAGCATCTTGCCTGTAGCCTAGGAAAGCTTAGTTTGGTCCTCTGCCCTTTAGATCTGTAAGGTAAAACTGTGTGGTTTTAAGCCACTAAATCAGGGGTGACTTGTTACAGCAGCGAGAGGAAACACATGCTGAATTGAAACAAAGCAGGTTTGTTCACATCCAGAAGAACTGATGCTTTTGAACTGTGGTGTTGGAAAAGACTCTTGAGAGGCCCTTGGACTGCAAGGAGATCCAACCAGTCCATCCTAAAGGAAATCAGTTCTGGGTGTTCATTGGAGGGACTGATGTTGAAGCTGAAACTCCAATACTTTGGCCACCTGATTCAAAGAACTGACTCACTGGAAAAGCCCCTGATGCTGGGAAAGATTGAAGGCAGGAGGAGAAGGGGACGACAGAGGATGAGATGGTTGGATGGCATCACCGACTCAATGGACATGAGTTTGCGCAAACCGAGGGAGATGGTGAAGGACGGGGAGGCCTGGTGTGCTGCAGCCTGTGGGATCGCAAACAGTTGGACATGACTGAGCGACTGAAGTGAACTGAGGACCTGAGTAATTCAGCTCCTGCCTTGGGAAGCAGCAACCTCGGATGCACTTCTTTTCACTATAGGTTTTATAAGGAAAAAAAAAAACCACTTTGGAGCGAATAACTAGGTGATTCAAGAGTGCACTCTGAGCAGCAGAGTCCCGGGAAGGTGGGAAGGATCAGAAGGCGCAGGTCATCTGGGGCACGCGCTCCTACACTGCGGCTGGGGGAGCACGGAGCCAGAGGCAGGCGGGGCGGAGCTCCGCGTGGAGGTGCTCTTTGCTGTCTTCTGGAGCACGAGTTCTGTGGGTTCCTGTGGAAAGCTCGCTCTCCACTGGTTGGAAATCCACCACTCCAAAAGAGAGACCTCTTTCACAAACAGTGAATATTATTTGCAAAAAGTGGAAAAACAACTTGAAGGAAACATTTTTCTTTATTTTTCCCCCCAAGGGCAGAAGGGGAAAAACACAGCAAAACTGTATAAATCCTGCATTAAGGGTTCCTGGTATACCTCACTACAGTTGCTTTCGACTGAAAATTCGGTAATATTGGCATATTAAATCTTTTCAGCTCACATGAAGGATAAAATGAATCTTAGAGCCCTAATAGCATTTCTAGCTTGGGAGTTGCTCTGGGAAAAGCAGTGTGCTATTATTATGAATCTACTTAAGACATATGGATAATCCTGTAGGTCTGCCAAAAACTTTAGAATAATTTCATGTGCTGAATATAACTCTTCAAATTATTTATTTCCGAGATGTTTTTACAGCAAAGCAAGATTGTATTACATGATCCAGATGATGTGTTTAAGTAGTCCCTGAAACAGCTGCTTTTACTTTTGGAATGTCCCTCAGTCTGACGTTTCATCAAGATTAAAATCAGGGATATGCCTTTTCTTAGACAACAGTGCCCCGGAAACGGCGCCCTGCTCTTCACACCACATCAGGGCATGCGTACTGGGGACACGTCTCACTGCTGGGGAGGCTTGTCTTGGTGACCTGGTTAATGTGATGCCTGCCAAGTTTTTCCACTGTAAAGTTATTATCTTATCCTTTGCAGTTAATAAATATCTTATGGAAAGATACTCCAAGGCTGTGCACATATTTCCTTTCTCATTATACTGTAGGCTATGAGATGTAATATTCACTGACGCTAATTGCCTGAAATAATTATTACTGGACTGTTTGCTAAATGGTGATTTCTATTTCAATCACCCCTTCTGTTGCGTTAACTGCAGTTCTACTGCAATGAAGAAGACATAATTCTTAATACCCCTTACAAAGCCTGATGCCATAGGGCAGGGCTAGTGATCCTTGCATTTCTACTTCCAAACACAGTAGCTGGATACACCTCCCTCTGCGATTACAAGTCATCACAACAGTGTCACAAGAACAAAGGAAAAAAATAATAGAAGATGATACAGGAGGAGCAGGAGAATGGGGAGGTGACAAAGAAGAGAAGGAAGAAGCAGAGCAGTGGAGAATGGACACGGCTTGATTCCTCAGCTGAGAAACCTGTTGTTCAGTTGCTAAGTCATGTCCGACCCCATGTCGCCATCTCCCAGAGTTTGCTCAGACTCACATCCATGGAGTCAGTGATGCCACGCACCTATCCTGGCTGACGGGACATGCTCTGGAGAGAGACTGGGATTTTTCATCTTGACTCATCTCTGTGAAACATCATTGGTCCTATTTATCTAACTTCTCCCTCTCAATCTCTCCATCCCCTTTCTTTCAACCTCTTCTGATCCCTTCTTAGTACTTCGGACACAAAATATTAGCACAGATTAGACTTTCTTCATCTCTTGCTATGAATAAACAAAAATCCTCCTTAAAGGGAAAAAGACAAATTTGAAATCACTATGCCTTTCCATGGATCCAGACACCCCCAAGAGGCGTGTGGTGCTGGTGAACAGTTCCCAGCCTCCCACCCACGCTCAATAAGCAGTAGGCTGGGCTGCCTTTCATTCTGGTCTGACAGATGCTCTTCTTGCAGATAATAATAGCTAACATGTACGGGTGCCCACTACACACCATGGCTGCTCTCGTGGCAGCAGGTGCAGAATTTTACTTGAACCTCCAACCACAGTGTGAGATGCACATCTCTACTCCGCAGACAAGCGTGACGACACAACACGGCCTTTAAAACCATGTAAGGTCTAGTAGGTTGTAAGAGTCGGAGCCCACTGACTCCAGAGCACTCCTTGGCGCTGGCCACGCGGCTCCCCGACAAGAAGGCCACCCAGTGGGGCAGGCAAGCTCCGCAACCTTCCACGCGTCACCATCAACTACGTAAGAACTGTTTTTCATTCATCAGAATGTCAAAAATATCATGAAAGGGCTAGAAAGAGCATTCTCACATCTTTTTGATCATTCAGTTCAGTCGCTCAGTCGTGTCTGACTTTTTGTGACCCCATGAACCGCAGCACGCCAGGCCTCCCTGTCCATCACCAACTCCCGGAGTTTACTCAAACTCATGTCCATGGAGTTGGTGATGCCATCCAGCCATCTCATCCTCTGTCGTCCCCTTCTCCTTTAGCCTTCAACCTTTCCCAGCATTGGGGTCTTTAGACAGCATATTAAAAAGCAAAGACATTACTTTGCCAACAAAGGTCCATCTAGTCAAGGCTATGATTTTTCCAGTGGTCATGTAGGGATGTGAGAGTTGGACTGAGAAGAAAGCTGAGCACCGAAAAATTGACACTTTTGAACTGTGGTGTTGGAGAAGACTCTTGAGAGTCCCTTGGACTGCAAGGAGATCCAACCAGTCCATCCTGAAGGAGATCAGTCCTGGGTGTTCATTGGAAGGACTGATGCTGAAGCTGAAACTCCGATACTTTGGCCACCTCATGTGAAGAGTTGACCTGTTTATTGAATGGTTATCAAGAATAGACTTTGTTCAAACACTGAATACTTATATCCGGTTAGTGGAGACTGTATTATGTCTACTTTGCAAATAGGCTGTGGTTTAAGCTCTAAGATAACTTCCCCAAAGTAATATGTATATATTTAAGTGGTCGAGCCAGGATTTGATTGATGCCAGACTTACTTATTCCAAACTCTGTTTAAATCATTTTACTCTACTGACTAATAAGCATTTTCTTTGGAGGTTGACCAGAATTAATAAGAACAAGGTACTGATAAGCTAGAGGAATGATCATTTGGTCTTTACTGATTCTAAAACCAGAATTGGACTATCTCAACAACGAGGAAGCAAACACAAACATACAAATACACTGCTGCCTCCAAAAGCTTGCTATAGATTTCTTTTGTTTATCAGTTTCCTGAGACCATGAATGTCAGATGAATGGATGGATATGCCATGTGACTTCAGTAATTTTTAAAAGGCAGCAAATTATTAATTGAACATAATCGGTTCTATCTGCCAGCATCTGTCTAGATCTTAAGAAACTGTGTGAGGAAATGGTGTTTCTAATTTTACCATAACTCTTTCACTGCTTAAAGTTTAATTTTTTCACATTTATTTTCAGATCTCATCCAGTACTAGCCACACCTCAAGTAAACTCTTGGGTAACTTTCCAAAGTGGCTGGAGACTCCCTGCTCCACTTGGAAACAAGCCTCTTTCTCCTACACACGTGGGCAGTTCTGACACACCCTGTACTTTCAGATTGCTTCTGCGTGTGATTAACAGAACTGCATTTTAATTCAAGCGACTGCTCATGGCCCTGTAAAAGCCAGTTTATCTATCTCACTTAAAATTTTTGTGTGCAATGTATGTCATTGATGGAGAGAGATATTACATACTTCAGATCTTCCTTAGAGGTGTACCACGGATAATATGTCATCTTTCTCTTCAAGTCCTGTAGATCTCAACTTCCGTGAATTCTTTAAAAGGTCACTTGATTTCCAGAACTTCTTCAGGGAGTTTTTAAGAACTCCCAATCTTCCTTGGTGGCTCAGACAGTAAAGAATCCTCCTGCAGCGTGGGAGACTTGAGTTCCACCCCTGGGTTGGGAAGATCCCCTGGAGCAGAGCATGGCAACCCACTCCAGTATTCTTGCCTGGAGAATCCCCACGGACAGTGGAGCCTGGCAGGCTACAATCCATGGGTGGCAAAGAGGCGGACAGGACAGAGAGACCAAGCACATAGGCACAAGTTAACAGCATGTCACTAAAAGGTTCTCTGACATGTCTTTAGTATTCTGTTTGAAGAAATGAGACTTTGTTAGATACACATCTGTCTATTCTTTAGGATTCCTTATAAATGGGACACACACATAATGCACAATATGTATCGGCGACAAAGTTACATACATCTGTAAAGTTCTTCATTTTATCTGTTGGGTAAGACAGAGGTATTTGATCTCAGAACCTGGCTCTGTTAGGCAAACCAAACCTTTCTAGCAAATGAAAGCTGCAATTTGCTCCCCATTTCCTCTCCTGGAAACGTTCAGAAAGTTGATTGGAATAAAGTCCAAATCGGGAGTCAGGAGTAAACTTTGAGAAACAAATGCTTTTTTTTTTTTTACCAAAGGCAGAAAACTTTGGAGTTTTACACTGGCTGAATTGACATGTACAACCACAAATCAAATGTAGGTGAAAATGTGTATGTGTGCTTGATCCATAATTCACCATTGACTGGGTGCATTTCTAAAGAGAGAAACCTCATCAGAAAATCGGACCTAAAATATTCACATGGGGATTTCCAAAATAACATAGAGACAGCATATATTTGATATCAAAATGTGGAAGGAGAAGAAAGAGAATGGTCAGGTTAGGAACAAGATGATAGGAAAAGTCTGACTTCCCACTAACGCAGATTTTATTCATTTATTATTCTTCAAAAGAGTGCAGTAAGAAGCCCTGAACCAGAAAGCCTGTTGGGCATTTTCTCATCCTGTCTCTTGCTCCATCTTGTCAACCACACAGCCTCCTCTCCTGCCTGCAAGGGGGACGTTCTCCCCGCTCCAAGAGATGGTGGCTGGTTTCATGAAATGGTCCCCATGGGCTGTTCCCATGCACACCCAGCTCTCCTCTCACTCTTGCTCGCATGCCAAGATTGCTGCCTTCAGGAAGGCTTCCTTGGCTTCTCAAGCAACGAAAGGGTCTTTATCACCTGGGGGTGTAAAACAGAACTTCTCTCCCTTCTCTTTTCTCCTCTCTCCATTTTTCCTTTCTGATTTTCTTGTCTTTCTATTTTAAATTTTATACTTGAGCAGAGACGACTGACCATGTGGTGTTTGGTTCAATTGTGCGGCAAGCTGACTCAGTTCTACACGCACACGCATCTGTTCATGGACCTTCCATGATGTCGGTGATTGATCGGCATCGGCCCTCTGGGTTCGGCGGTGGCTCCAAGAGACCCGGAACCGTGGGATAAGTGAAGCACCCTGCTGTAACATTTTACAAAGTTGAAGAAACAGGTGCCTGAACCTTCACCAGAGTGTGACGTTAGGGTCCACGGGCTTCTCACCGCATGTGGATGTTCGGCCTCCTATACCACCTTTGAAATCCAGAAGTGCGTTTGGGAGTTTTTCCCTGCATTTCCACAACAGATCATTGAATATACAAAAAAATTGGGGGGACTTGTAAATGGTCCAATCAATATGCTTTGAGAGATATTGGAGTGTTGCCCTCATAGCTACCTCTGTATAACTGGGTTCTTTCCCGGAAGTGGAAGTGCGGCTTCAGAATTTCTAATTTTTTTCCAAAAAAAACTGAAGCAGCATCTTCACACACACACCCCAGCGGGTTTCGTCAGATTGCTTCCAGAGACACTGCTTCCCTTTCTTTCCCTACAGCTGCTTGCTTCTTGAAAAAACTGGCTCAATGATATCATGCAACCTTGAGCTGTAAAATAATTCAGATTTTAGATAAAATGAAATATAATAGTTTCTAAAACGGATCATTGTAAAGACTATAAAGATAATATATCTCATACTACATGAGTGCCTAGCACAGTATATAACATTATATCTTATATCAGCTAATTATCCTAATTATTACTATATATTCTAATTTTACATATAGAGAAAATCAATTTGCAAAATTAAAATTATGCAGTGTCAGGATGATGTGTTAACGGGTAAGTGTGAAAGTGTTAGTCTCTCAGTCATGTCCGACTCTTGCGATCCCCTGGACTGCAGCCCACCAGGGTCCTCTGTCCATGGGATTCTCCAGGCAAGAATGCTGGAGTGCATTGCCATTCCCTTCTCCAGGGGATTTTCCCTACCCAGGGATCAAACCTGGGTCTCCTGCATTGCAGGCAGATTTTTTTACCAGTGAGCCACAAATTTATTATAATTAAAAAAATGAGAATATTGATATTTCAAATGGATAAATACACATAACTGAGGAAGCTGAAATTTCTTTTTTCACTAAATAAATATTTTATTCCATTTCATATAAATAATTAAAGTATTTTCATTGTTTTTTAGAACAACCAAATACTTGTGCTTTTTGGCTCACTTTTTATACTCTTACTGCACTCTTCCAAAATATTTTTTAGTCCTGAAGTATAACAGCAGAATATTTTATTTTTAATTTTAAAAAGCAATCAACAGAACTTGAGAAAGGATTATCATATTCATTTTGACTGGGGAATTTTACTTTATTTTTCCAGGAGACATACTACCAGAGGTATAAAAATACACATCTCTTTGAATTTCACTTCCTGAAAAATAAACTTCTTAAGAAACAGAAGGAAGATTCAGAGAACTGGAATCAAGTCATCAGCTTTGTATAAGAAGTTCCTAAATAATACTTCAAATCAGTTAACTTCATATGAGAAGAAAGGGAAAAAGAGAGAGAGATGAAGAAGAGAAATGTGAAGATGGTTTCATGACATCTTTGTCCTTTTTTTTTTCCATTTATTTTTATTAGTTGGAGGCTAATTACTTTACAGTACTGTAGTGGTTTCTGCCATACATTGACATGAATCAGCCATGGATTCACATGTATTCCCCATCCCGATCCTCCCCCCACCTCCCTCTCTACCCGATCCCTCTGGGTCTTCTCAGTGCACCAGGTCCGAGCACTTGTCTCATGCATCCATCCTGGGCTGGTGATCTGTTTCACCCTAGATAATATACATGTTTCAGTGCTGATCTCTCGCAACATCCCACCCTTGCCTTCTCCCACAGAGTCCAAAAGTCTGTTTGCACATCTTTGTCCTTTTTAATTAAAAACAAAACCCCCCCCCCCCCCCAGCCTTGCGCTCTCTCCGGGGCTAACTCAGGACAAGGCCATCATGCAGGGAGCGGATTTCCTTCTCAGATCCAATTAGGAGCTTCCTCTGCGGAGGGGCCTCACTAGGAGCTGCTCAAAAGCTGGCTGAGAGCTCTGTTCCAGGAATACAAATTCTCCATCTAAATGCTTTTAAGGATGGAAAGAAAAGATACAGCTATCTCGAAAATTCAGTATCCTAAAGGAAAATGTACTTCAAGTCAACAAGCATGCATTTAATTTGAAATATTCTATAGGGCTTACAGCACAAACAACCTTACCGGAGGGGAGAGACATCCAGTTCTCTAAATCAGAATGAAGTAATTGGCAAAACAGAATTACCGGGGAGGAAACAGTCAAACTGGCTGGACAGATTTCTTAGAAGAAGGGTTGCAAGCGCTGACCCTGGAAGGAGTGTGTGGAGCAACACCATAAACAGAGCTGACTATGGACAGGACGCAGGGCTTCCCCCGAGCCGTGCTGTGCCAAGACTCTCCGTCGTGCCCCACTCTTTGTGACCCCGTGGACCGTAGCCCGCCAGGCCCCTCTGTCTGCTCCTCCAGGCAGCAGTACTACAGTGGGTTGTCATTTCCTTCTCCAGGGGATCTTCCTGACCCAGGGATGCCAATCCCTACCTATCTATGCTGCCTTCTGATCCGGAAATCAGGAAATGTGGACTGCGGACAGCTTCAATGTCAAAAGTCATTTTCTGGATCTCATTTTTCCCCCTAAAATTTGAGAAGTATTTGAGGTTGGATTATTTTTAGACTCCTTTCCAGCTCTGAAATTCTGAGGATAGAAGCTCCCAGAAAGAGGAAATAGCCCAAAAAAGGTTCTGGGCAGCAAAACAATGGAGGAAATGTTAGGAGGGGGATTTCTAACGTAGTCTGTTGTTAAATTTTCGATTCTCAAATATTCAAGCAAGAAAATAAAAATAAAAATAAAACCTTTACTCAAACGTTAGTGCTTTTGAGGAAGTTTTCAGTTAAAGATTTCACTATTAACTGATTATTTATGGTGCCCTCTTGGTTTTATTTTAACAAACTATATACATTTTGCTGCAACTTAAAATGAGTTATAATAACAATCTTTCAACCTTTACACCATGAAAGATTCCTTCTAACCAGACTTTAAGTAAATCATTATACATTTAAAGGTAACTTCTTCAGCATGGTTGAGTGAGTGAGTGAAAGTTGCTCAGTCACATCCGACTCTTTGTGACCCCCATGGACTGTAGCCTTCCAGGCTCCTCTGTTGATGGAACGTGCCAGGCAAGAATACTGGAGTGGGCTGCCATGCCCTTTGCCAGGGGATCTTCCCGACCCAGGGATCAAATCTGGGTCTCCTGCATCGCAGGTGGATTCTTTACCATCTGAGCCACCTGGGAAGCTTCAGCCTGGCTGCTGAGTGTTTAATATGCACAGGGTGTTATCCTGGGTCCTCATCACATAACCATCTCCTCGAAATCCTCAAGATGTGGACTGTCCAGCTCTTTCAGAGAAAAGGATTATAAATTAGCCAAAATGTTTTGCATGTGCTAATTATGCTCACCTGCCAAACACAAACTAATATCGTCTGGGTGGAGCACCAGTGGCTAAAATAATTGAGAGAGAATACAAGGGGCACCTCCTGCCGCCCTAACGCTCTGTTTAGATAAAGCAGTAAAGTCAGCGTGCGGGGATAACACCATTGGGTTGGCTTCTTCCCAGCCGGAGCGGCCTACTCATCAGTGTCCATAAACTGAGTAATATCGGAGAGAAATGCTTCTACAGAGCGGGCTCTGCATTGTTCTTCCTCTCTCATGCCATATTGTTACCAATGATGCAAGATTATTTTCCAGTGCTTTCAAGCTGGTAAGAAATAATGAGATGATTAAAGATAGGATCAAAATTTCAAGCAAAGAAATGCAGGGAAAGCATGGACCTGGAACACGCAAGGTAAATTTATCAGGGGATAAATGTAAAAATCCTAAAATCAGGCTATCAAGTACACTATTCAGGCTTGCAGGCATTATTAAACAGCTTGATGGATAAATACTTGGGTTGTCTACATGTCCCAGCTTAATAAGAACAACCTTTGATAAAGCTGTTAAATAAATACACAAATTACTAGACTGCTTAACTTTTCTACATAAGAGAGAAGAGGCAATATTTGGATTGCGGTGTTCAGTTCTGAGCTTTAATATTAAGAGAGACATCATTTTCTACAGAATACGTTCACAGCAGGGAACCTCACACCAAGAGAGATTTTAGAATATATACTCATCACTCTGTCCATATTCAAGTATACTTACTGAAAACCCATTCCAATGAAGGAAGTTGGAATATAATATTAGTCAAGACCAAAAATTCAAGTAGCCAGCGCTAGACACTCCAAGGCCACAGAGCCAACAGACACCAGAGTTCCGAATCAAACAAGCGTCAGTGTGTTTCCAGGGCATGAGCTCCAGACACTTTGCTCTTCGTCAAATGATCCTCTTCCTGGTGGGCAAGTGAGCCCTGTCTCCCAGGAACTGTCCTCATTGTACCTTGACCTTTCACCTCTAGACAGAGTTCACACAACCCCGACTCCCTGCCCCAGTAAACTCAAAACCTTCCACAAAGTACTTCAGCTCCCGAGGAGCTTCGTGCTACTGTAGGGACCTCTGTCCGTGGGCTCCATCACCTGCTTGTTGTGTTTTCAGCTTTACTTGGGGATTCCAATTATGTGTCCATGCAGGTAACTTCAGATTATGCTTGGTTTCTCATGCTATTTTCAGGATTGGGGAGGAATTAACATCTATGGAGACAAATATATGTGACGCAGGTTAGACATTCATTTCCTAAAACATGCTTAAGTTGTCCCACCACAAAGGTGGTGCACTTACCCCAGGGACCCCCAAGCTTCTCCTCTCTTTCTGACTCTTCCCCCCTTACTCATCTCTTCATCTTTCCTTTCACACCCATCTCAAGACACACTTTTACGTTTGTTCTTACAGAAAAATCTATTATCTTATCGTCTGGGCCACAAGTAGACATCCACTCCCCGTTTTCTTCTACCTTCACTTTTAAGCAAATTCTGGGAGTATTTTGTCACAAACAACCTGACCCTAGGCAGAATTCTGGCATCAGTAGCTCATATGAAGACTTCCCTGCTGGTACGGTGGATAAGGGTCTTCTTGCCAATGCAGCAGCCACGGGTTCAACCCCTGGTCCTGGAAGATCCCACATGCTGCAGGGCAACTAAGCTGGTGCACACAACTACAGAGCCTTGCTCTAGAACCCACAGGCTGCAGCTACTGAAGCCTGCACACCCCAGAGGCTGGGCTCCCCGAGAAAAGCCACCACAATGAGAAGCCCACACACCGCAACGCAGACTAACCCTCACTCACTGCAACTAGAGAAAAGCCGTGTGCAATGCCGAAGACCCAGTGCAACCAAAGTAAGCAATAAATGAATAAAATTATTAAAGACTGATAATTTGATAAAAATGCTGATTTTGTTACACTTGCTAAATAAATGGAAAAACTGAATAGATGTACTTTATTATTATACATTGTAATAACTTTAGGCTGGAAAAGAGACCAGTTGCTACATAATGATGATGGAAACTGTTCTACAGTTAGATGAACTGTTTCTTCTAAAAATCCAAATACCTTACATGGTCTGAATCACATCTTCTTCACTGGGCAGAGACATGGCCTTGAGGGTAATTTGCCCATCCTATCACAAATCACTCTGCCACTGGAGTTACAGATCATGGAAAGGAGATTAGGGAGATAATTAGCTCTCATTTATTCCTAGAAGAATGCTTCCCATTTCTTTAGTTAGAAATGGTTCATTTTTGTGTCATGATGGAAGCACTGTGAGCCCTGACTGTACTCGATCAGAAATTCTGAGAGAAGTGAAAGGAGAAGACTTCCCTGGAGATCATTTTTCATTTAGTGTGTAAGGTTAAACAGACTCCCAGATGCTCTGCTGAAATAGAGATGCAGCTCAAGAAACATGCAAGCCACCAATTTGCTAGCTGATGTGAAACCAAGCACTCGGAAGCTGGCGAGCTCCATGTGAGGAAGACAAGATCTCACAGTTAACAAGCCCTGTCCACCTAAGACTATAAGCCACGAGGAAATGTGAGCAAATCCGATGTCCACTGAATACGGAGGATGTGCTCGAACACCAAGAAACTGTCAGAACCACCCTACTAAAGTACTAAAATGCAAAGTAAATGAATCAACTGCACATCCAATTTTGGAATTTTAGAAATGTGTCGAGTTCTGAATAAGAGGTCTGGTTTCAGCATCATATAATCCCATCCTAAACTGAGTGGGAGAGTGTTTTGTTAACATGCATAGACACCTAGAGTTAATGGACTCTGCCATCCTGATTTCTACATTTATGAAATTAGGGACTGTATACCAACTTACTGTGTGCTGATTGTCATTGACCCTTAAAGTGGATGCTCACATCATCCTTTCTCATCAGTTCAGTTCAGTCGCTCAGTCGTGTCTGACTCTTTGCAACCCCATGAATCGCAGCATGCTAGGCCTCCTTGTCCATCACCAACTCCCAGAGTTTACTCAAACTCATGTGCATTGAGTCGGTAATGCCATCCAACCATCTCATCTTCTGTCATCCCCTTCTCCTCCTGCCCTCAATCTTTCCAAGCATCAGGGTCTTTTCCAATGAGTCAGCTCTTTGCATCAGGTGGCCAAAGTACTGGAGTTTCAGCTTCAGCGTCAGTCCTTCCAATGAACACCCAGGACTGATTTCCTTTAGGATGAACTGGTTGGATCTCCTTGCAGTCCAAGGGACTCTCAAGAGTCTTCTCCAACACCACAGTTCAAAAGCATCAATTCTTCGGCACTCAGCTTTCTTTATAGTCCAACTCTCACACCCATACATGACTACTGGAAAAACCATAGCCTTGACTGGACAGACCTCTGTTGGCAAAGTAACAGGTAAAGAGAAACTGAATCTTCTCTTCACCAGTTCATAAAGATCCATCATCAGTTCACACTAATCAGAGTTGTAAAAGAAGACCATACAACTCACATGAGTCTCTTTAATTAGATTTTTCTCTCTGTTCATTTTGCCAGCCCAGCTCTTCTGTACTTTTCTGCCAGTTGATTCTGGAAGCCCAAACTGATTTATATTTTCCAGAAATAAACAATAATAGAAGCTTGCAGATAAGAGTATGACTTGGGTCATTAGCCCTAACTCTTGGGTGTAGAGACACTGGTGGGGCTGGGGGGCAGCATTCAAGAACATGCTGCTGGAAGCCAGATGAACCTTCCTTTATATTCCAGCTCTGCCGCTTACTAGCAGTGACTTCAAGGGCCTGAAACATCCTCTTCACGACAGTTTTCCCTGTTTGGCAAATGCAGACAATAGTATGTCTTAAAGAATTTTTGTAGGATTTTAATAGAGTGGTGCGTAGAAAGAGCTTAGCAGAGAACCTAAAATGTGGACAGCGTTCAGTAACTGCAGTCACTGCCACCAGTCTCCTCGGGAGGGTGGGGTGTGCAGACACCGGGAGAGAGATATAAACACAGAACTTTGTTCTGCAACATCTCACTTTTCTCCAAGTTGGCTTCAAAATGGCAATGGTTGCCAAATAACTGGAGGTTTCTGTAGATATCAGGTGTGTTTCAAAGAGGTGTTCCTCCCCAGGGCCCTTGCTTCCTTGATGGGTTTAGTGAGATTTGCAGGATAATGTTGGCCATTTCTTACCATTTAGAAATTGGCCTCTGTAAGAAATGTGTGGACAGAAAGCCCAAGGTGGCAGGAGAAGGACAGTCGTGAAAGAAAAACAAAATAGGCAGCTCGTCCAGCTGTGGCCCGAAACGGGTCGTGGGGAGGCTCTGGGGGTTTCTGAGAATCTTTCCTAGCTGTGGAGCTGAGAGGATATGAAAAGTAATAGCACATTAGAGGCTGATTTAAAAAAATTGAAACTCAAGTTAGCTCAAAACGTTGTTAGCCAACTCATTTTAAGTGGTTTTCTTCATGAAATTAAGAAAGGCAGGCAGCAGTTTTACTTGCTTTTCTGGGTGATGAATTTGCTAGTGTCTTAAATGCTTTCTGCATAATTATAGGTACATTTCATGTTCACTTGCTGACAGGTCTAGCAGTTACAGCGGAGCTGCTCACCTAGCCCTCTGCTCCCTGAAGATAACCACGGGAGGACCTGGGCTGTCACTGCACCTTGTACGGGTGGAAGGGACCGTGTTCCCACAGGTGAACAGGAGTGAAGGGAAACGGGGAATAGGCTGATGTCAGCAGCACAGAAGCTTTGACAGACACTCACATCTTCACACTGTGACTGAAGAAGGAGCGAAGATGAAAGAGACTGCGAGGGAAGGGGCTGGAAAGAGAGAGCGAGAGAGAAGTTCTGCAGACAGATCGAGCATCTGATGAGAAAACGGTCACGTCCTTTCCAAGGAGCGCTGCACCCCATTCCTAAAATCAACACCAGATCAAAGCCTTATGTTAGAGAGCAAGAAATGGCAATGACCATAAGTCTGTTCTCTATGACTTATGTGAGATGTCTGGAAAGAGAATCATGGAAACTTATACTACCAAATATGAAACAGACAGCCAATGGGAATCCGCTGTATGCCTCAGGAAACTCAAAGAGGGGCTCAGTATCAACCCAGAGGGGTGGGATGGGGCGGGAGATGGGGGAGGTTTGAAAGGGAGGGGATATATATATATATACATATACATATATATATATATACCTATTTTTGTTTATAAAGGTAAAAATTTTTTAAGAAGAAATGGCAATAATAGCAAAGTATTCATTATTAGCTTGGTGAACGTTGTGCATTTGTTAATATATTTGTTCTGTGATTTATAGTGTCCTCCTAGGATATTTTTGAAAAACTGCTTAAACCTGCTCTCAGAAATAACTCTTGCAGTTACAATTACTCAGCTAATTAGAATTATCTCAGAACACTATCCAAACAGAAAATTTACTTTGTTGAAAAAAGAAATAAGCAAGCAATTAAAAAACATCTCCCTGAATGTAGAGATTTAAATAAAAGGCAGAAACTAGCAGTAAATAAGAAGGATAATACATTATGACCAAGTGAGGATTATCCCAAACAATATGATTGGTTCAATTTTTGAAAATGAATCCACATCATTCATTGTTTTGGCAGAATAAAGGGAGAAATAAAGTCTGTGATCATTTTAATCAATGAAGAAAAAGCATTTGATAAAATTCAACACCCTTTTATGATTAAAAAAAGGTCAGTGCAAAGACTTAAAGGGAGCTTTCTCTACCTGATAATAAACACAATGAAAAACTAACATCGTAGATGGTGAAATTTTAAAGATTTTTCCGCTCAGATAGAGGACACTGAACACTGTAGCAGAGGTCCTAACTGGCACAGAAAATCAGGAAAATACATGAGCAAGAAATTTAGAAAGAAGAAAAACTGTCTTCTCATCCCTGGGTCAGGAAGATCTCCTGAAGAAAGCAATGGCTACGCACTCCAGTGTTCTTGTCTGGAGAATCCCATGGACAGAGGAGCCTGGTGGGCTACATACTGCCGATGGGGTCACAAAGAGTTGGATGTGACTGGGTGACTAACACTTTTACTTTTCACATATGTGACAAAGAGCTGATCTTCAAAGTATATAAAAAACTTCTACAATTTAAGAAAAAGACAAGCAATGCAAGAATATTTCAAAAGGCAAAAGATTTAGGCATTTCACAAAGGAGGAGATACAAATATTAAGGGAACACATTCAGAAAATGCCCAGAATCATTAGTTATCCTGGAATTGCCAATTAAAAGAACAACAAAATACCCTCACACGTTCAGCAAAAAGAGTTATTTTTTTAAAAAAAACAAAAACCAAAAACTGATAATGACAAACTTTGCTCCATGTTGGGGGCTGGCTGATTCTCTTCTCCTTTATATTAGGTGTATAAAGCAGGCCAACCACTTTGCAAACACACTGTTGATTGTTTATGAAACCAAACATGCACCTGTGATGTGGTCTTTCCACATCAGGGTTTAGAAAATGAAAACCAGAAAACTTGTACAAAAATGCTCACAGTGTATAATTCATATTATTTATAACTGTCAACCTAGAAACCACATAAATGTGCATCAGTAGGAGAACAGCCGAATAAACTGTGATGTATTTATACAGAAATAGGGGCTTCCCTGATAGCTCAGTTGGTAAAGAAGCCACCTGCAGCGCAGGAGACCCCAGTTCGACTCCTCGGTCCGGAAGATATGCTGGAGAAGGGTTTGGCTACCCATGCCAGTATTCTGGACTGGAGAGCTCCATGGACTGTATACAGTCCATAGCATCTCAAGGAGTCGGACACGGCTGAGAGACTCTCACTTTCACTCTGCAGAAATGCTGTGTGTGTGTGCATGTGTGTTAATTTCCCAGTCACATCTGGCTCTTTGCAACCCTGTGGACTGGAGCCCGCCCGACCCCTCTGCCCATGAAACTCTGCAGGTAAGAATACTGGAGTGGCTTGCCATTCCCTTCTCCAAGGGGTCTTCCCGACCCAGGGATTGAACCTAGGTCTCCTGCATTGCAATCGGATACTTCATCGTCTGAGTCACCAGGGGGGCCACCTGTCAGCAGTGAAAAAGAACAAACTTCCCACACATGCAACCACACAGGGGTCTCTTAAAGGCATCATGAGTGGAAAATGCTTCATACAGAAGAGTGCATAGTCTACAATTCAACTCACATGAAGTTCTAGGACAGGCTGAGCTCATGTACGGTGGCCCCTGGGGCAGTGGGGATGATGACTGTCTAGAAAGAGCCATGAACTCCTTCCCTAGGTGATGGTGAGATTCTCAAAGTAGTAGGTGTTTGTATCACACAGGTGTGTGCATTTGTCAACACTCAAGGAATGGAGACTTAAGATCTGTGCAGCAAGCCAGTTCATGTAAATTCTACCTCAAAATAAAAAGAAAAGAAAAGAAAATATTGACTTTTAGTTAATTATAAAGTATACTGAAGTGTTTAGTGGGGAAGTGTGCTGACGTCTGCAACTTACTATGAAATCCATCAGAACTAATACATGAACAAATTGATGCATACTTTTGTGATAAAACAAATTGAGAAAAATGTTAATTGCAGAATATAGATGGCAGGTGTATGAATGGCCAGTGTATAGTTTTTTCAACTTTTCTATGTGTTTGAAAATGATCTGAATGTATATATATATATATATATATATATATATATATGTATAGAAATGATTTTAAATTACATGAATTTATTACAGAATTGTAGAAATACTTGCCAAGGTTAATATAAGTCAAATATACCTTGGGAGAGAAAATTCATCTTTGAGAAGGGAATAAATTTCAGATTTCTTCCAGATATGACCCAGATATCATAGAAAGAAAAAAAGCATACTTACTATTTTCGGGACAAGAACAGTTAAAAGTTTTGCATGGTGTCATTGAAGTTGAGACACTGGTTTTGTAAAGGTAGGGCGCAGAAACTTGATTGGGATGTAACTTTTACAATGCTTGCCTAAGATCTTTTAAGAAACATAAGTAGTACGAAAAGAATCTCCTGGGTTGCAATCTAACTTGGGCTTTTTGAAATAGGCAGAGTAAAATTGCAGAAGAGTGTAACAGATGTTTGGCTTTGTTTTTTAAGAAAGACTAATTAATAATGCATACTAGCAACACAATCCTTCACATGTTATAGGCATTCATTTTAAGGCATATTGTTATGTTTTGGTGTTTGTGTTTAAATCCACAGACGTCATCTATTATTAATAAGAGCTGAGGGAAAGAGTTCACACCACCCAAGAGCTAAAATGCAAATGTCTTTTTAAAAAATTCACAAATATTTGAATTCTTAATGAAGCAGATTTAAAGCTTGGCAACCAGAGTGCTGGCTGATTGGTGCCCTTATTCTAAGACAGTCTTACACGTTAAATTAGTATCAAGAGCCTGAAGACAGAGACCGTATTTTCGGCATGTTCTGTGATTCTCACCCTGAGCACTTAGCCATCGTGCCTGTGTGGCTAATAGGGGATTTATAGCATCTGGAGGGAAATAGGCGCATGTCAATTTCCTGGAAGGAAGAGCGTGAGGATACTCAGGGCTTCAGGACTGACACCAGCGAGCCTTCCTTCGTCTTCCCCTTCAGAGCTGGTTCTCTCCAGGACGCCGTCCATGACCTTATTCTCCTCCCAATGCTCTGTCTACAAGGAGAGCATGATACACTGGCCTGTGTCTTCATGATAAAGAATAACAATATTTCCTAGATATCTACAGAAAATCCCACTTGCCCTTGATCTGTGATTTTAGGAGAAGAGACAGCTACTTGCCTGGATGAGCTCGCCCCTCCCAACTACGACTCCCTTTCCACACTCCTCCCCCCATGTACTGTTTTCCTCCATGTGACTCATTTAAAGTGTGTATTAATCCTCTCAACTCTCAGACGTGTTGGGGAACTTTGCTTTCAGCTGGATGGCGTTAAACCAGAGTTCCTTCACTTCCAGAATACACTTCGCAGTTTCAGCTATCTCTTTGTCCCCAGAATCGAGGATCAGTCAGCTACCCTCATAACTAGGCCAGATTTTTGCTGCCAAAGTCAATGAGTTTCCCCCAAAATGGTCTTGGCTGATCCTGGGTCTGGGAGAGGAAAGGGAGGTGGGGAGAACAAAAGAAAAACATCTTACCCTTGACTGTATTATCCTTCAACTGTGACTGAAACTGCAAAGCAAATTACAGATCTTTGACAATTTAAGAGGACAAATTATATGTGCTTTAATTATATGTATGCTTTAATATTTGAACTTTCAAAAAGAAATGTCTCCACTTAATATTTCAGAATATCTGTCTTTATCCATTATCACTGAAGTTTAAGCAGAAATCAGAAAATCATGGGAAAAGGAGATACAAGAGGTTTCCTAACTTAACAACCCTGGTTACAGATGAGGCCTCAGGAATAAGTTTCAAAACTCGAAGAAATGCTGAATAATTTCTATTTCTGTTTTTGCATTAAAACTCTACCTGTTTTCAACCACAGTGGCTAACCCTAGGTTACCTGAATGATGGAAGGTGCCTTAAGGGATATAGAGACATGGCAGGCAATGGGGGATGGGGGAAACGTAACAGCTGATACGCTGGAATGTCAGCTCAGCGTAGCTGTTAGTTGGGGTTTGTTGCATTTAGGAAAGCCGAGCCCGAAGAAGCCAAAGGCTGTGCCCTATGTCTTCATCTGCTCAGCAAGTGTTTATTTAACTCCTGCCACGCACACTCTTCCAAGTCCTGGAGAAGCAACAGAAAACACCTCTTTTAAGTCAGTGAAAGGGTTTGGACAGAGTGTTGAGAGGAAGAGGATGGTGTGTTCCGGGAAGAACCCGCTGAAATACGTGTGAAGGATGAGCAAACACTGGAAATGGGGCATCTGTGAGTCTGTGTATTGGCTTCAACTTACTTACTCGTGAGGAAGACAGCACAGAGTCTTGTTTGGAGTTCGATTTTAGCACACTAAGCAAATTCTGTAACTTAATACCTAGGCGTTTAAGCCAATCTCAGTCATCAGATTGGACTTGTTTCTTAACTCATGTTGTTCAAGCAGCGCCTTCACACGTGACCTTACATAAAGCCTGGACAGCCGGGCAGTTTTAGTTTCCTCTGGGCTGTCTTTTTGTATAAAATAAACAAAAGATGGCCCCTTTCTTCAACCAATGCAACCAGGGCACCAGACGGTGACCTCAGGTAGATGGTAATTAAAAGCTCCCTCCACCGCCCCCAAAGAGAAGTTTTTAAAAATTGTGTGGTAGAGTCTGTTAAGATCCCCTTTAAGTATCTAATTCTGTATAGTTGGCCATTTTGACCAAATCCCAGGAAATTCAGTCTGTTAATAAACCATGAGAGTCGTTACACCTCTTGTTCCTGACATCATTTATCAGAGACAGAAAAATGTTGACAGTAATTAACAGCTGACAATATTGATGTATTTCGTCATTGGTGCAACCACAAAAATGATTTGCTTGAAATAAATAAATCCGTTATTATGAAATTATTCTTCTTTACAATTAGATTAGATCTGCAGAGAAATTTAACCTGAGGTAAAAGGAGGAGATAGAAAAGGTTTTCTGGTTTAACATCCTATAATTACATAGAAGGCTTCAGAAATAGATTTTGAAACAAGAAGAAATATTGACTAATCTCTATCTTTTTATATTTTTGCACTTGAAACTCTACTATCTATAGCAGACGCCAAGGGACTCCCTAGCTATTTCAGATTTAGTTTGAAGTAAATTGAGTGAATCTATGTTTAAGCCTCATTCTAACAATTATTTAGATTAAGCAAGACAGTTAAATCTTCCCAGGCCATGCCTTTGATCCTAGCTATAAGTTATTCACTCTTAAAATAGGCTTATTTTTTCCTCTTAAAAGGATTCTTTGGGGTGGTTTGAAAAGATGTATCTATTTTCTTTAGACTAATCAAAATATACCTAATATTTTAAAATGATATATGACTTGAAAATTTCAAATATAGATGTTTATTTCCCTTAGAACACGACTAAAATATCACTTTTTTTAAAAATGTGTTATATAATTGACATCAATCAATTTTCTCTCTTGACGCATGAGCTTATGTTTAATGTCATAGAAAGTCCAACACTGATATGAGCAGAAATACTATTAATGCATCAGAGCCTATAGTTTAATTCTGAAAGCTAAACAAATATAACTGTGGCAGTTTCACTGTTTTCCAATGCTCAGGTTCCCCAAAGTTGAAAAGTCCTCTTTTCCTAATAGCATCCTGCACTTCTCGCTCAGCAGAGTTTTGTTATAAAATATGAACCTTGGTTTCTCCCAAAGTCTTTGCGGTCTTATTTCACAGATAAGGCCACTTTTTTTTTAACATATGATCTTAAAATCTACTGTATATTTAAAACTCACAGTGACGAGAAAGTCTTGTAAGCTCCTCCTTTTCAACAAAATAGTCTAATTTAGGGTACATTTATTATTTTCCAACCTGAGCTACATGAAGTCCCTGAACATATGCCTTTCCCACTTACAAAGACAGGCATCTAAGCCATTTTGAGAACCCCAGGGGCGCAGGCTCAGATGTCTGCCTGAGGCAGCAAAGAGGTCAGGAGTGCACGCCGGGGAGGGGTCCATCTGAAGGTGTACACCCACTTGGAGGTGAGCCTGTGAAAGTGAAAGTCGCTCAGTTGTGGCCGATTCTTTGCGACCTCAATGACTATACAGTGCATGGGATTCTCCAGGCCAGAATACTGGAGTGGGTAGCCTCTCCTTCTCCAAGAGGACCTTCGCAACCCAGGGATGGAACCCAGGTCTCCCACATTGCAGGCAGATTCTTTACCAGCTGACCCACAAGGGAAGCCCAAGAATACTGGAGTGGGTAGCCGTTCCCTTCTCCAGTGGATCTTCCCAACCCAGGGACTGAACCCAGGTCTCCCGCATTGCAGGTGGATTCTTTACCAGCTGACCCACCAGGAAAGCCCAGAGGTGATCTTGCCAGGTGAGTATTCAGTCCAGGGATCCTTACAGCTTTCACTTTCTTCAATCTGAAATTTTGCATAAGTTTTTTTTTTTTATTTCTAAAAAAATATTTCCCACTAATTCAATTTTTTAAAGCACCGTGATCAACATTACATACCCACAGATCAGCGTTCAGAACACTATTCTGTCACCTCTACAATACAGCCTCTCCTTACAGAACACGCACAGAAGGGGTGGGCACACTAGGTCTAGAAGCAGACTTCTTGGTTTAAATCCCACCTCTACCAAGCTGTGTGACTGTGGGCGACTTGCTCAACCTCTCTGTGCCTCTGTGTTCTCACCTATAAAGATTTTTAATGGGGTTTAATTATTATAGAGGTGTTGAAACCATTAAATAAATTCAAGTTGCTTGGGATATCACACCTAACAAAAGAGTCACTAAGTGTTAATTATCAAATGAGCACTATCGTTACCATTATTATTACTATTTTACCCAAGACAGACACTATGGTTGGAACTGGGCAGCAACTGGAATTCGCAGTTTGGAGTCAGGAGAGTAAGCAGCCTCAAGGGAAGGGATAAACGTTTTAAAAACTTCTATTATTTTTAAGGGGCTTCCCTGGTGGCTCAGATGGTAAAGAATCTACTTGCAATGTGGCAGACCCAGGGTGGTTCCCTGGGTCGGGAAGATCTCTGGAGAAGGAAATAGCAACATACTCCAGTATTCTTACCTGGAGAATTCCAGGGACAGAGGAGCCTGGTGGGCTACAAGTCCATAAGGTCACAAAGAGTCAGACACGACTGAAGCAACCAACGTTTTCACTTTTCACTTCCATTACTTTTAAGACACATTATACAATTTATCCAGTTCTCACATCATTAGATGAGGTAAAAATTATTCTCATCTGACGAATGAGGAGAATGAGACCACAAGACTTGATGTAACTTGTCTACGCCCACATCACACATCTTATAATCAGGCTTGTGTGAACACTGAGCCCTTTCTCTACGAAGCATGCATTATTGACTTTCTCAAAAAAGCAGGAATCTAAGTAGATAGAAAGGACTGGTGAGCTGGCAGATGAGCCAGAGATGACATCTTAAAGACCAAACACGTAGGCCCACCTGAATTAGAGCAGCGAACTGAAGCCCTGAGCACTAAACCCAAGCTGGGAGTCTCAGAACCCAGCTGTCGGATCTGGACAAGGTGTGAGGGGCCAGGGCCTAATGAAGCCCAAAGGCCCCTGGGCACGGGCTTGCACTCTGACCACGTGGGGTTTATTAACCTGAGGCAAAGACAGAAGGCACCAGGGAAGAACCGAGGAATGGCACTCCCCGTGAGCCCGGCACGAAGCACCTTTTGTACGATTCAGGCTTCAGGTGGAGGCGAAGGTGAAGGACTCAGCAGGGTCTCAGGGAAGCGGGATCAGTCCTGGGTTGGTTGCCATGTCTGAGCCAGAACAGGGAGAAGTAGGCTTGATGCAAGACTGGGCCCCATAACGCAGCCAGGGCAGGTCAACTGCTATCTATGCCAGGAGCCCACGAGAAGACTGGAATGGACATGGGGCTTCCTTGGCAAGAAAGAAGGTCACACAGGGCAACCTCCAACCATGCACAGGCCTTGGACATTTCCTGTCAGTTGGCCATGAGCGCCGTGTCTGCATTCGCAACAAGGAATTCACAGCAGGGCTGCCTGCAAGTCCATGAACGAATCCTGAAGCAGATCAAAGGGGAATGGTTTCCAGGAATTCCACTAAGACTGAAACTTTAAACCGAAATGCTGCTTTCTCGTTTTGCCATTGCAAACAAGACTATCGGTAAACAGCATGACCCTTGCATGAGAACTACAGGTGAAGGTTTATCATCATTAGAAGGACGCACTTAGAACACAGAACAAGCAAAGCTGTTTCCCGGGTGAGAATGTTTAGGGCGACGGGTGAGGCTGCCTGCTGCGTGCATCGTGCTCAGGCAGAGCTCAGCCTCCGGACCAGACTTCCGGTCTCCACATTCTGGCCCCGATTCTATTCCTGTGTGACCTGGAGTGACTCACTTAACTTCTCTGTGCCGCCGTTTTCTGCTGGGTGAAGTGGAGATAGTGATGTCCTTCATAGGGTTATCAGGAAGATTCAATGAGTTAACACACAGAGCATTAACACCCAGGACAAAATCTGGCACATGGCAATAATGTCACTGAAAGGAGTCTGTAGGTCCAGCTGCTCAGAAGCCAATAAACAGGCCAGGTTGGTGGAAAATAAAGTTTGCTTTTTTCAGACGCCAGAAACTGGGGAGCGGGAAGGTGGTGGATGTCTGTCCAAAGGCCGACTCCCCCCTTCCCTGACAAACAGGGGTGAGAGCTTTTATAGGCAGAGTCAGGGGTGGGGGGGCTACATGCAGAGACAGCGCAGCCGTCTCCGACAGGCATCCGCAGAGTGGTCCTCAGCGGTCTGACCAGCGTCTTCCTGGTCGTTTCAGGCACAGTCAGTCTTCAGTCCCGGGCGCACCTGTCCCATTTCCCTGCGGTCAGTTCTCGGAACTGGGGCAGCTCATGTCCTGGTTCAGCCTGGTCATCATTAGTTAACTCCTCCACCTGGGGTTCCAGTGTCTAATAAGACAGCTCACAGGATGTGGCTCAGAATATGATCTATAGTCCTTGAGAAAGAGCTAAATGTCCTTGAGGATGCTTAATGACTACTTTCGTACTATTATTTAGTCTCCTCTGACTGGGTTTTTTTTGTTTGTTTGTTTGTTCCATATTTCTCACTTTTCTGATTAAACTTAGTCTTTGGCTGAAGTTTTCCATAGAGAAAAGGCAGGCAGAGGACATGGGTGAATGGAGGAGGCAGGGGCCAGAGTGTCGCTCCCCCTCAATAATATCAATAATATGTTAGTTGTTCTTGTTTTCCTCTTTGTGTTGTTATGATTATAGATTCATAATTCTGGCCAACTTCTCTCCTGACCATGTTCTAAGTGAAGTGAAAGGTGCTCAGTCGTGTCTGACTGTATTCCACCCCATGGAATTCTCCAGGCCCCAACACTGGAGTGGGTAGCCTTTCCCTTCTCCAGGGGATCTTCCCAACCCAGGGATCCAACCCAGGTCTCCCTCATTGCAGATGGATTCTTTACCAGCTGAGCCACCAGGAAGCCCATGTTCTGAGGGACACTGCCAATTTTTGCATTTTGTTTGTCTGTTTTTTGTGACTTTCATTGTACTAAATGTTCTGGCTGACCAATCCTTCTTTAAATTAACACTTTCATTTTTTTAAGTATGGACTATTTCAAGTAAAAATTTTTAAGTATGGACTATTTCAATTTGGCAAAAGTAAAGTCTATTGGTCAAGAGACATTTTTTTAAAGGCCGTTTTGAAACTCATCTCTAATTATGCAACAATATCATCTGTAGCTTAACTACTAGTTGGAGCTGGGTCTCCTGGTCTCCAGAGAGGAGTGGTGAGACAAATGCTGGCATCCGGGGCAGTTCTGGGTCCCAGCCTGGCTTTAGGAATTCCCCTCTTCCCACCTCTCTGACATTTATTTTCTGTTTGAAATTACTGTTCTTTACACGGTTTCAGTTCAGTTCAGTCCAGTCACATCCAACACCTAAATTATCAGCTCTGCTTTTCATCTGTTTTAATTATTGGGCTTCGGTGTAAGTTTATTTGAAGGATGAAACTCATCGCTAAAGACATTTGCAAACCACGAATCAAAAGCAGGCTCCCCTGGTCTGTGTGCCCGGGGATGGAGATGCTACCATCTGTGGGGTCTCAGGACAGGTCAGCGCTCTGCCATCTGGGCTTTGTGCTACGTTCCTCTGGTTAGGGGAAGCTACCTACACGCGGGGCACTCCTGGAAGACAAAGGACACAACACTGGTCAGCAGACACGCTGGTCTGGGGGCCTCGTCTCCTGTGCACCTTGCTTACCGCCGACAACATCAGGCAAGAAGATTGAGTCTAGACTCAGAACACCAAGGGGTCGGGTTGGGATTCAACCCTTGGGACCAGCACAGACCTTCCTGAGTCACTGGCCCCTCTGAGGGCCCAGCACCGCCCTGTGCAAGCCCCCGAGGCCGCTGCCAGAGCATGAGGCACACTTGGGTTGAAAAGCAGGAGCAGAGAGGCCCAGAGCAGAAACACAGTGTTAAGTCACTTTCCCATCTCGCTCTGCACTCGAGAGTCCTTCCCTGTGATTTTCAACTCTGTTCCCATCTTGGGTGGACTAAAAGATATCTGCTCTGCGATCCCGTCGCTACTGCCACCGGGGGAAACCTCCCCACCACCTCGCCTCTTCTCCCCTCCTCCTGCGCCCACGGCCACTTCTTACTGACCCCGACGGTCTCTTCACCAAAAGAGCCTTATCCTAGTAAGTTTCCCTCAGTGCTGCATTTTGAAATTAAGGCAGCAAGATGTGCTAGTTTAAGTAAACAACCTCCCCCAAATCTAGCTTAGCTCACGATGTTCAGCAGTGGAGCAACATGGAAGCACCTGGACCCCTTCGGGCTTGGGTCTGTATCAGCACAGTTCACTAGCTGTCTGACATCCTAAAACTCTGCTGCCCCACCGGTAAGTGAGGGGTCACACCCAGTGCTCAGGTGTCATGAGGCCAAATGATATAACATGATGACCAGAGAGATGACACAGTGTGTGTGTCCACCTGTGTTATACACAGGGCTTCCCGGGTGGCTCGGTGGTAAAGAAGCCGCCTGACAAGCAGGAGATGCGTGTTTGACCCCAGGGTCAGGGCAGTCCCCTGGAGAAGGAAAGGGGGGCCCACTCTAGTACTTTTGCCTGGAGAATCTCACGGACAGAGGCGCCTGGTGGGCTGCAGCCCATGGGGTCACAGAGTCAGACAAGTGAGCGAATGACAGGGCACATGTGAAATTTTTTAATGGTTGTCAGATGAGAGACTGTTTTGCAGAAGATAAAAAGGCAACTCATGTTCTGTCATTCTTCTGCATGGGGATTACACGCAGGACCAAGAACACCACCTAACAAAAGTTTAAAGACCATCAGTTCAGCTCACTGAGCAACTTAAGGTTGTTAAAGGTCTCGGTCTCTGGTGTAAACCCAGAGGGAAAGAGGACGGTCCATGAGCCCAAAACAAACCCAAAGTGCTTCCACTTGGGAAAGAGCCCCCAGTCAAGACAATAATCCTGAATTGGAGCATCTATCATTTTTATTTGGTTCTATTCTATTATGTATGCACAAAGACAGAACTGATAAAATTAGTTTTCTGAAATAGATCTTACATACAAATCAGCAGCATTCTTAAGCTTTTATTTCTTTCAACTGGAAAGATACTGCATACATTTTTCTTTTCTGAGATCTTTAAAATTTTAAAAGTGTTACTCCTAACCAGTAACAAGCTTTAATAATCTTAACTTGAACCATGAGTTGAACTGACAGCCTTTAAATGTTTTCTTTACCTCTTTATAACTTTTGTATAGCTCTCATCATCATTGCTTATTACTCATATTCAGGGTACTTTCAGGGCTGAACAAACATAGGTAAGATAACATAAACAACAAAGGTGTCATAGGATGGCTTACTGTCTAATTATTGTTATAGTATTGTTATAAAAGAATGTAGCAACGTTGAGATGATTTTTTAGCTTTCCCTCTGTACTTAAAATTTTAGTGAAAAACACTTGAGAAATGATTCTACATAGTTGGGTACTGCACTACCTAGGGACTAAATAGATTCAGAGGAATATTAAAAAAAACTTTAAAATCTGAATTTGGAATAAAACAAAACATATATTCTCTAATGCTCTTTGTTGCTCTAATGCACTGCTGCTGCTGCTGCTGCTGAGTCACTTCAGTCGTGTCTGACTCTGTGTGACCCCAGAGACGGCAGCCCACCAGGCTCCTCCGTCCCTGGGATTCTCCAGGCAAGAACACTGGAGTGGGTTGCCGTTTCCTTCTCCAGTGCATGCATGCATGCTAAGTCGCTTCAGTCGTGTCTGACTCTGTGAGATCCCATGGACAGCAGCCCACCAGGCTCCTCCGTCCCTGGGATTCTCCAGGCAAGAGTCCTGGACTGGGCTGCCATTTCCTTCTCCCCTGTAATGCATTCACATGCTCTAATGCACTTTTTTGGTGAAAAAATGTCAGTTGTGTCCGAATCTCTGTGACCCCGTGGACTGTGGAATTCTCCAGGCAAGAATACTGGAGTGGGTTGCCATGCCCTCCTCCAGGGGATCTTCCCCACCCAGGGATCAAACCCAGGTCTCCCACACTGCAGGCAGATTCTTTACTGTCTGAGCCACAAGGGCAGCCTTAAGGAATGATATTATCCTTCCCTCATGACAGCTCACGCCGGGCACGGCCTCTCTGCAGCGGCTGGGATAGGAGCCCTCGGCTCTTCCTGGCTGTCCTCTGAACTCCGCCCTGCAGAGCAGAGCGGGGTCAGCACATCCCGGGATGGCCTGGGGTGGGGGGAGCCGTGGGATGGGCTGGGGGGGTGTAAACCTGGCTCAAGAGCCTCCTCACTGTGCCAACTGGGGAAGAAAGCCTGACTTCGATCCCTGACAACGGAACATAAGGAATGAAGTGGATGAAAACGGAAGAGGCATCCTTGCTGAGGGTGAATAGGAGGACAAAAGAGACAAAGGAATTAAAGCGTCTGAGGACTTCTAAGCAGGGGCAGTGGTAAAACAGAAGGATGATATTTTTAAGTCTAGGAAGATAACATCAAGAGGTCTGCAGAAGAAGTAGGTGAAGAGATATCTCATTTTCTCCTATTGTCAGGAGCGTGGGGGACATGGAGGTCAAGAGGTCAGTCCCCCAGCTTAGAAGAGAGCTGGGTGCTAGAAATGTAGGCTAAGGAACAAAGCTGTGCGTCATAATAATAGCCAACATCCACACGGGGCTCTTTGATGCTATTTTCAGTGCTTTAGGGGCTCTTGATGCTATTTTCAGTTCTTTAAATACCGTATACTAATTTTAGCATCGCAGCAACCTAGGGGTCTCATTAATAGTCCAAATTTAGAGAGAAAGAAGGAGAAGCATAGAGAAGTTGGACACCTTGCCTAGAATTCTTAGGCAGCTAGGAGAGTAAGCAGGGCAGGCTGCTTCACCTTCTCGCTCAGGAAGGTGCGGTGGCCAGTGTCTGCAGCCGCAGTTTTCTCCAAAGTGTTTATCCAGGAGGAGGTGGGGGCTGAGAGGCCGTGATGGAAGGGTTGGCATAAATAAGGCACCAAGAGCTTATAAGATGGCAGACGTATTGACCTGCCTTCTGCCATCCCCGCCTCCCGCACCAGCCCCGGACCCTGGAACCCAAGCCCAGCTGCATTCCAGTGCAGCTAACAGGCGCTGGAGAGGAGCCGAAAGATAAACCCCCAAGAGCTCCTGCAGTTGAGGGGCCGGGGGAAGCAAATGCAGCAGGTGAGGGACCCCTGGAAAGGATGTGGGGAACGGAAACAGGGGCTGCCACGGAGCCTGGAAATGGACAGGGCCCGGGAGGGGAGGCGGCCTCTGGCCAGTGCCGGAGAGAGAGGGGAGAGCGCTGTGGAGGGCCACGGGAAGGGCTGAGCGCGCCTGGGCTGAGGACGGAGGATTTTCTGCAGTGAATCAGGAAACCCTGCCACAAGGGGATGGATCGCAGGAGTAAGATGAGAAAACGGAAGCAATAAGTTTAGACTGCTGCGCTGAGTAGTTTGGGGTGTGGGGATGTTTCAGCAAAGGAAGTACTTTTAATGCGGAGAAAGGAGAACAGAAGGCGGGAAGCCTGCCAGGTCAAGGTGTCTGGGGACGTGGTGGGTGAATCCCCTTCCCCAGGCTCTGCGGCCCGAGCCGGCTTAAACCTGAGAAGAGAGATTGGAGCTGGGGAGAGGAAGAAGCTCTCTTTATCGCCAGCCTCACGAGGCATCACTAATAGTTACAAACAGCTAATTTGCAGGAAGAGGAACGAATCCAAATTCATGCTGCCAATGCTAAATATTTAACTGATGGAAAATATAGGCTTTGAGCTGGCTGTGGAAATCTCCAACGACGAGCAACACTTTGAATCCTGGGGGCCCTGGAGATGCTGTTTCAGTCCCCGGCTCTGCCAGATGGGGTGTGCGTCACAGCGCGGAGGTAACACTGGGTTTCATGTCATGTTGCTGCCACAGAGGATGCGGACCTTCCCAGCCTGGCCGCCCTGAGGATGAGACGAAAACCCAAAGGGAGGCAATTAGGACGGCTGTGCAGAGGAGGAGGCTCAGGCTGGCTCAGAGCTCCGGGTGGGGTACCAGGGGCCGGCGGGCACGCCTGCTCCTCTTAAGGCAGAAGCAGCCGCCAGACCCAAGACCTCTCGGAGGGACTCACACAACCACACACGGGATGGGGAGGGGGGCTGGCGTGGCTGAGTTCATTACCTGCCCGTCCCCCTCCACATCGTGGGTGTCTATAGAGAACATCCTTCAAAGCACACGTGCTAGATTGGATCGATGTTAAAGCCTGTAACAATCTCCTGTGTCCTGACCACCCAGGGTCACAGTCCTTGACCAAACAGTGCCCGCTGAGCCACGAGCGTGTGAAGTCACACGAGCTCACGGAATGACGGGACACAGTGTCATCGTGGAAAGAGGGGCCACAAGGGGCATCTGTGAATAAGCCCTTGAGGTTTCTCAGCCCCGTTTCTCTTGTCCTCCAGCATTTTTATTTATTCTCCTCCTCGCTGCCCTTTGCACTTCTGCTTTACACTTGAACAGATCTCCTTTACCCAGGAAGATTAGTTCTCTCTTGCCTTCCCTTTGTCGCCCTGGTTTCTGACCAATTTCTTCTGACTGTCAGACTTGTTAAATAAACAAACCGTGCGCAACTCCTTCCAATTTTCCACCAGTTTTGTCTTTTCCCTCCTTGGAGGACGTCTGTGGTCCTGATGCTCAGAGATGTCACAGTGCCAAAGGCCAGAGGCGACCTCAGTAGCTAAGCCCAGGGGACTGTCCTCAGCCTCACGAGTTGGGATGTGAATCCCAGAGACACTGTATGGACTCCATCCACCCTGCTTGCTTCCTTGTCTTCCACTTTATTAGCTTCCCTGACTTCACGTGTCCTTCCCTCCTCGCTCTCCTGTCTGTCCCTGTCCATCGTTCCGTCTGTCACACACGGATGTGTTTTTTTCATTGACCTCCTCTCCTCCCGCTCCTCCTAGGTCAATTCTTTGCTCCCAGCCCGGCGTCTTTCTCAAGCTCACGTCTCTTGCTCTAGAAGGTACACCGCCGCTCGCTGATCCACAGGTCACAGTGGTCTGACACATGTGCTCCATCTGCCATGTCTAGGTTAACACTGGGTCATGACTTTTAAAATGGGAGGTCAGTACTCTGGCTTCTACTGAAAACCTGAAAAAATCTTGAAATAATTCTACCTGACACCCATCCTTCTGCATGGAGCACAGTCTGCAGCTCAGATCAGAGGTTCCTCTCGGAGATTTCCCACCATTAAGACCGTTCTCCAGGGCCCCACAGAGCCTCTCCCAGGACTACTATTGTTGTTTCCTAGGAGTTCAATCTTTTTTGCCATTAGCCTGATGAAAGAGACTGATGTATTACTAGAAACGTATTAGGTCTGGCTAGTGAAATTTATTATTAAAGTTAAATAAGTGCTTTTAATGACCTATTTTTTGTTTTACTCAGCAAGAGAACACACTGCATCCTAGTTAAGTACTTTAATGTTAATGTGTATTAAGAAGTGTAAGTAACACAGTGCTATTGCTAAGTCGCTTCAGTCATGCCCGACTCTGCAGCTTTATGGATACAGTCCGCCAGGCTCCTCTGCCAATGGGATTCTCCAGGCGAGAACACTGGAGTGGCTTGCCATTTCCTTTTCCAATAAGTAACATGAAGCACCTCAAAATTCTATAATTGAAGAGAACTATTGTCTTATTTTGTAAAAAGAGACTTATGTTTAGAGGAGCTTGAGGGTCATAACAAAATCGAGTGGGAAGAACAGATTCCATGCTCACACACATGCAAAGCCCCCCCCTCCCGCCGAGCCCGCCACTGTGTTCTGCCTCTCCATCCCTTCCTCCTTCTTAACCTTTGGCAAGCGCTGATCCTTTTATTGTCTCCATAGTTTTGCCTTTTCCAGAATGTCACAAAGCTGGAATCAGACAGAATGGAGCCTTTGCAGATTGACTTCTTTCATCCAGCAAGAGGCATTCAAGATCCCTCCACGACTTTTCAGCTTCACAGCTGACTTCTTCTAAACGTTGAATGATATTCCATTGTTTTGATGTTTATTTATCCACTCACGCCCTGAAGGACACCTTGGTTGCTTCCAAGTGTTGACACTTATGAATGAAGTTTCTATAAATATCCATGTGCAGGATTTCGGGTGGAAGTAAGTTACCAACTCCTTTGGATAAATACCCAGGAGCACAACTGCACATGGCTTCCCCTTACCATTATTATTATTACCGCTGTGCTCTTGTTGACTGCAGAGATGTCAGGGGCAACACGGTGAGGAAGGGGAGCCAGGGGAGCCTTCTCCATCAACACAAACCGTAAAAGGAAAAAAAGGCTTGTCAGAAGCTCTCTCCCCTGATACGAAGTTCCTGTTTAATTCAGAACTGGGACACAAGGTATTTTTCCAGTAAAGTGCAAAAACAAAAGTGGAAGAAATGAGAAACATTCAGAACACCTTGTTACCCAGGTTTATGCCACCCATGACATTTATCATTAAGTTTTCAGAATCCTTTTCTTACTTGAATGATCTCCTGTCTAAAGACTCAAGAACACTTCCTTGGGACCAGTAGGAATCACCCGAATAAATCTTAGTGTCGACCTGGCCCACTATGTTTAATGAAATCTGTAGAACTTTAAACAATAGCTTCTGGCTCGGCATCATAGTTCCACTACCTAGTGGGCACATGGGGAAACTTTCCACCGCTCGTGGATTTCACAGTGGGAGTTTTATTTTCAGTGACGATACACAGCATCTTGTAAGCTTTGATCTCATTCTGCAGTCTCAGATTTCATACCGGTTTTATTTCAGAAAGATGAGGCAGAAATTGTCCTTGCTCAGAACTCATTCAACTCTGGGAAAAGTCCATATGGACAGCATGTAAGAGGTCTACTCTACTGTGTATGCTTTCAGAAAACGATCTTTAAAATCACACAAAGCTTCTGAAAAGGGTATCGTCTCAACAAAGTTATGAGGTGTGACAGAGAAGAACCTTCCCCACGGATGCCATGAAGGGGGTTTAGATTCGCTGCCTGCCCCTACCAACAGCTGTGTAAATGGCCATCTGTATTTAGTTCACAGGGTGCAAATAACAGCATTTAGATGGTGTTTGTTGATGTGGAAGCAGAAGGCCGCTGTCAGAAAGAAGGTGATGCACAGAAAAACTCAATGATCAAGTCAACGGAAAGAGTGTTTCCTGCTTTAATTTTTCCATTTAAAGTTGTCGAGGTCCTGCTTGAATGTTAAGAAGTTCACATCCCAACAGTTTCGGATCTTGACTGAGAGTAAACCCCTGCCAACAAGGCACTGACACATTAAAGAGATCCCTGGAAGATTAGTATTAGGAGGGACATTCAAGAAATTTGATTTAAATCCCTTGTCTTACTAACGAGGAAGTTAAAACCTTCAACGGTCACCTCGCTAACCAGTGAAGGCCCACTGGGCCTGCTTAGGAGACCAGGAGACTGGGAGACAGGAAGGGACTCTCTTCCTTGGAACAAAACTTTATTGTTTAGACTCTTAGAGGATGCTTAATATTTCATCTGCTCAATGAGTAACTGCATCTTTATAGGTTAAGACAAAGTAAAAACATGTATATGTTTCTGAGCATCTACAGTCTATTTATAACTTGAAACTAAATGGCCAATGGAGGAGGAGGAGAACAGACGCCAACAGGAGCCTAAGAGGAGATAGTCTTTCAAACAAATGTTCTAGCATTTGTTTGGGTTAAGAAAGCCCAGCAAATAAACACTTCCCAAGCATGCCTCTATGGCTTTAGCTATCTAGTTTTGGCTAAACGTTTTTGCATGCGTGTAAAAATAGAAAACATTTTTAAAAATCAGAAACCACAATAATGTTGTATATTTCTATGGTCCATTGCACTAATTTTCACTGACAGAGGTCAAGAAATGGCCACATTTTAAGATGACACTTTATAAACCCTGTCTGGGCCCTCCAAGAGGAATTCCACCCCCCCCCCCCCCCCCCCCCCCCGCAGAAGACAAAATAAGTAGAAGTCTCTTGTATGTAAGAATATCATTTCTAAGCTTAACTTTTTTTTTTTTTTGACCATTTTTCTGACATCGTTTCTGTGCATGTGAACTGAAGCCTTGTATTTTGGAAGCAAACCAAATGTTTAATTAAAAAGTGAACTGAATATTCCTTTATATCTCACTTCTTTCATCTCAACCCCAAAGAGGCGAGAGTGGGAGGTGACAAAACGATAAATTAAAAAGCCAGAAGCCTGGCCATCTCCGGGGAGTCACAACCTCCACATTTACCCCCAGGAGGCACCGCTGTGCATCCTACCCTTGAGCTGGTCCCCAGAGGGGTTGGAGATGGGCTTGCAGCAGACGGTGATTGACTCTTTACCTAACAGCCAGTTGTTTTCCTTATTTAACACACATCTCAAAAATTCTGAGACCTGGCACCTACCTCTAACATTACGAACTAAAACTGACACTCAGGGTGTTATTCCATTGTGAGGAGTAAGTGTGCTCTGCCCTAATATGCTTCCTTTTTCCTAAGCCTTTTGTTCCATAAAAGATGTTCCTGGGGCCCAGATTCGATGTCTGCCAAGGGTACACAGAATTCTGTGGTTAAGCAAAGCACTGATCCGTTCTGCATTGAGCAAATCTCACTGGAGATCTTCATGTGCTGCTGTCTGATGCAAGGGGGTGCATATCATAGGTGGGAAATTTTACACTTTTTACAGTGATATACAGTATTATATACACAAAACTATGCATACTGATAATGAAGTTACCATAGTTTTTAAATTAGATTTTGCTTTTCTCCCAACTCATATTTCTCAAGTTTAAATCATTCTAAAAACTCACTTTCTTCTAAAGGTGCTTTACAGACTGTATCAAATTTAGCCTTTAAATGTAAGAAAGTGTAAAGGAAAGTGAAAGTGAAGTTGCTCAGTTGTGTCCAACTCTTTGCAACCCCATGGACTGGTAGCCTACCAGGCTCCTCTGTCCATGGGATTCTCCAGGCAAGAATACTGGAGTGGGTTGCCATTTCCTTCTCTAGGGGATCTTCCCAACCCAGGGATGGAACCTGGGTCTCCCACATTGCAGGCAGATGCTTTAACCTCTGAGCCACCAGGGAAGCCCTGACTAATGGTGGCATAATCTAATCATGGGTATTCAGTTCAGGTCAGTTCAGTCACTCAATCGTGTCTGACTCTTTATGACCCCATGAACCACAGCACGCCAGGCCTCCCTGTCCATCATCAACTCCTGGAGTCCACCCAAACCCATGTCCATTGTGTCAGTGATGCCATCCAACCATCTCATCTGTCGTCCCCTTCTCCTCCTGCCCTCAATCTTTCCAAGCATCAGGGTCTTTTCAAATGAGTCAGCTCTTCACATCAGGTGGCCAAAGTATTGGAGTTTCAGCTTCAGCATCAGTCCTTCCAATGAACACCCAGGACTGATCTCCTTTAGGATGGACTGGTTGGATCTCCTAGCAGTCCAAGGGCCTCTCAAGAGTCTTCTCCAACACCACAGTTCAAAAACATCAATTCTTTGGCACTCAGCTTTCTTTATGGTCCAACTCTCACATCCATACATGATACTGGAAAAACTATAGCCTTGACTAGATGGACCTTTGTTGACAAAGTAATGTGTCTGCTTTTTAATATGCTGTCTAGGTTGGCCATAACTTTCCTTCCAAGGAATAAGCGTCTTTCAATTTCAAGGCTACAGTCACCATATGCAGTGATTTTGGAGCCCAGAAAAATAAAGTCAGCACTGTTTCCACTGTTTCCCCATCTATTTGCCATGAAGTGATGGGACCAGATGCCATGATCTTAGTTTTCTGAATGTTGAGCTTTAAGCCAACTTTTCCACTCTCCTCTTTCACTTTCATTAAGAGGCTCTTTAGTTTTTCACTTTCTGCCATAATTAATGGTGGTGTCTCATCTGCATATCTGAAGTTATTGATATTTCTCCCGGCAATCTTGATTCCACCTTGTGCTTCCTCCAGCCCAGCATTTCTCATGATGTACTCTGCATATAAGTTAAATAGGCAGGGTGACAATATACAGCCTTGACATACTCCTTTCCCCATTTGGAACCAGTCTGTTGTTCCATGTCCAGTTTAACTGTTGCTTCCTGACCTGCATACAGGTTTCTCAAGAGGCAGGTCAGGGGGTCTGGTCATGGGTATTAGAAGGAAATAAATTATATTGACATTGTCTTTAATATTACCCTATATTTCTTAAAAAGAATCAGTTGGCACATGAGGACACATCTTTTAATATTTAATGTGGAACTTAAAAGTCAATATAGGATAAAGTCTGAATACACTGCCTTGCTTGTAACTAACCACCTAAAAGACCAAACTTTAGAGAATTATTCTGTTAAAAGGGACCATAACACAAAACCTTGACCAAACCTATGGAGCAGGCCCCAAGCTCTCCAATTTATCATCAGCATTTTTTCTGTTTTGGCCACACCACTCAGCCTGTGGGATCTTAGTTCTCCGACCAGAGATTGAACCCTTGCTACCTGCACAGGAAGCATGCAGTCCTAACCAGTGGACCACCAGGGAAGTCCTCACTGACATTTTTTAAAGTAGAAATAATTTATGTTCCTTAAAAAATTAGATCAAATTAAATTATTTTTAAGAAAATTATACTCTTCCTATTGGATAGAAAAAAATTAAAGATAAATTTTAAATGTCCTTTTATTAAAACTACCATGAGCATGAAGTAATTAAAATTTGGTGAAATCATACTATAATCTGCATAAACATTTATATGTCATGTCACTTATGAACGAAATTGGTGAAGACAATATCAGACTTACTGTCAAGTTGAAGAAAATGAGATTTTAGAAACATTTATTTCTAAAATGCTTTAAGAAACATTTATTTCTGTATTGAACTTCCAAAACGCTGTGTTCTACATAAAATCATTCTAAACAACCTCCTTTATGAACCTGGAGGACTAAGAAATTTATCCTTTTCTTGCATGAGTATTTTGTCTCCAACCAGGTCAGAAACATTTTTAAGAAATTGTGTCTGCATTTTTTTCTTTTAATGTACCCGTAGCAGTGCCTACATCACTAAGTATGGTCTACAAGTTTTCACAACATGTTCTTTGAAACTTGATTTTAACATCCAATGAAATTCTCAGTTGAACGCAGTGCAGAAGCACCTGACATGGATGTATACTTTTACTTCTGAAAGACTAAGGTTTGAAATATGCCTCTAGTTCTTCTAAAGAGCTCTTACTACTTTATGCTCTCTCATTTCTGTGTAGTAATATTTAATAAAAATTTTCACAAACCACCTATAAAGGAACAGCAGTGCATTCAGTCCTATTTCATTCTTTACTGTTCCTGCAAAATCAAGATACTGAAATTCACAATAAAAGTTCCATTATCTTCTTCTCATTTATGGCATAATTTTTTATGATTACTGAAAATAAAGTACCAATTAAGAAGCTTACACTATCAATACTGCATTTAGCAAGAGAAACAAGCTATATGAGAAGCAAATAAGATCATTGAAAAGTCAAATACTTTAAACCATCAGTAAACCATTTTTATACGATTCAGCGATCAATATTCTGGAACCATTAAGCTCAGTAGCTGTCAGGCTAAGGAAAGCCACGTGACTGTCCCTCACCTCTGTCTTGTACTAAGTAAATGCTCTTGATTAACGCAATCAAGGAATAAATTGCTGACGTGTTACAACTCAAAGAAGAAAAGTGCTAAACACTTTGGTGAGCTGCAGTGATTCTTGTTTCAATTTAATCCAACTCCAACTTATTAAAATTTGCTTGCAATTACCTGAGGGGAGGCCATTAATATCACAAAGTCTGATTCCATTCAACAAATATTTACTGGTTCTGAGAAGAAGGACTTCCATGTCTCTGCCCTCGTAAACCTTAACATGCGGAGGAGAAAGAGCAACTCTCAACTCCAGAACCTGGCAGAGTGAAGTCCAGGCAGAGGTGTGCTGCTGTAAGTATCTGGGGCCACGACCCACTGCTGCCACACGGGGCGGAGCAGCTAACCCGCTTCAGTTCTGGGCCTAAGCTTCCGCACTTTAACACTAGCTACTGTTAAGAAAAATGTCAGAATCAAACAAAATAGCGTGTGAACAGATGTTTCTTTTCAGCAGCACAGCTGATCAGATATATTTTTATAATTCCAGATACAGAACACCTAGTACTCCTAGATAAAATAAACATATTAAAAAGACCTTTTAACAAAGGATCACAAGAGATAACCAGGAACGATCATAAGCCAATGAAATGGACAACAGGCTGTTTTGATTATCAGAATAATTATTAAAATGTAAACAATTATTTTAAAACAAGCTAGAATCACTGAGTCTTAGCTGGAAGCATCTAATAGTCCCTAACTCAATTTATTTTGGGCTTCCCAGGTGGCACCAGTGATTAAAAAAAACCTGCCTATCAAGGCAGGAGACATAAGAGATGTTTGTTTGATCCCTGGGTTGGGAAGATCCCCTGGAGGAGGAAATGGCAACCCACTCCAGTATGCTTACCTGGAGAATCCCAAGGACAGAGGAGTCCGGTGGGCTACAGTCCATAGCATCGCTAAGATACATGTAGTTATTTCCACACTATTTACTTCTTAAGTTATTTCTCTATTGATTTGACAGGTAGCACAGAAAAGTTTAAAGCTTTCAATGCTTTAAGTCAACTATTTTCACTGATTCAAGTATGAAAGGAAGATGAAGCTCTGTCTTCTCTCTCGGGCAGACAGTACGTCTCACACTGTGCGTTGCAGACCGCAGAGCAAAACCCTATTCTGGCTGGAGCTGGTCCTAAACATTTGGTAATGGCCATGTGCTGCAGGCCTTAGGGATGTCAGGGTATTTTCCTGCATTGCTCAGTTATGATCCCTTCCCAATGAAAACAGAGCTTGATCTGACTGAACATTTCATTTCTAGGAAGCTATCCTTCAGAAGCATTCACGTACACGGATATATGTCTGTTTTTGTGCCCCTCGCCCAATTGATGTGCTGAAGTCCTACCTCTGATCTGATGGAATCTGCAGATGGAACCTTGGGCAGTAACTAGGGATGGATGAGGTCCTGAGGGGGGCCCTCACGTGAGACCAGCATTTCTCCAAGAAGAAGTGGAGTGTGCTCATCTTCCCCTTTTCTTTCTTTCTGTTTCCCTGGTTTCTTTCTCTCTCTCCACCTCGCCCCTCACCCCCACAATGTAAAAATGGAGCAAGGAGGCAGCTGTCTGCAAGCAAGGCAGAGGGCCCGCAGCAGGAACTGACTCTGGGGCTGCTGGCGCCTTGAGTCTGAGCCTCTGGGCCTGGAGAAACAAATACCTGCTGGCTGAGATGTCCAGTCTATGGTATTTTGTTACAGCAGCCGGAGAGAACAAATGTGTCTCTTGCAGTGCAAATTACAAAACTGACGGAGGTGGAAAAACCTAAATGTCCCTTAATGGTCAACGGCTAAATGGATTATTTTACACACACACAATGGAATCTGATGCAGACACAGCACTACTAAGATGACTCTGGGGATTACAGAGGGATGCCAAAGAAGTACCTCCGATGGAAAAATCCAATATGATTATAAAGCTTATATAAACACAACTGCATTTACCCACACGAAAGGGTAATATCAAATTATTAATAATAGTTATCCAGGATAATCTGACAGGCAACTTTCACTTTATATTTTTTTCCCATTTTGTATCAATCAAGGTATTACAGAGTATATATTCACAATATACAACCAAGAAGTAAAACTAGGTCACAGCGCTGGAAAAGTGTTCCTCAGAAACTATATAATGAAAGGTAGATAATGGCATTTTGACATTAAGCCACTCTTTATCTGAACCCTACTGATAAAGCTATCCACCCTACTTGGAGATGCTGATAGACAAACCCATGGCTTGCTAGACATAGTATTTGAAGTTGCTACCATCCAGAAAAATGGAACAAAATGTCCTTAGGAGAGAACCATGAGGGGCACTCGATTCTGAGAGAGGAGACCAGAAGAGCTGAAGGATGAGGGGCACACAGAGGATGGGCTGCAAACCCTTGAAGATTCCATTCCAATCCAGCTCTCATTCACTGACGCACATGGCAAACACCATGTGCCCTGGTTCCTTACACAGCATTTTGTTTGCAAACATAAGATGCTAATTACCAAAGGGGATCAGATGCCTGGTGTTCCTGACAAACAGTTTATTGTAGATTTGTAGGCGTATATGGTGGCTCAGATGATAAAGAATCTGCCTGCAATGCAGGTGGCCCAGGTTAGACCCCTGGGTCGGGAAGACCCCCTGGAGAAGGGCATGGCAGCCCACCCTAGGTATTCTCGCCTGAAGAATTCCATGCACAGAGGAGCCTGGCGGGCTACAGTCCATGGAGTTGCAAAGAGTCAGACACGACTGAGCAACTGAGACTTCACTTCACAAACATTTGATTCTCAAATCAGCATTTTAAAGATGCCCTTGAGGAGCCAAGTAATGAACTTATGAAAATAAGTATAACAATTTTATTTTAGAAACTGCTAGAGAAATTTTCAGAGAAGTTATTGTCTCAGCTCAATGAAATGGACACAATCAAACCAGAAAGCAAGAGAGCTTGAGGGAGAAATTATGGCCTCACAGAGGCTCTTTATTGAGAGTTGTTCAACCAACACTATGTAGGAACTCACAGATGGAGCAACACATACCCAAAGCCTTCACCCTGTGCAAACATACATGTCTCTGGATTCTTTTTAATAAAGGAGCAGAAATGCTAGGAGAAATGAAAAGGAAATCAGTATAATAGTCTATAAATCTCTGGGACAGGATGCCTCTTTTGATAGAGATTTCAGGTCTGTAGAACCATACTCTTTTGGGAGATCAATTATTGCACTAACTTTATGAAAGAAACAAATATTTCAAAAATAAAAGCTTTTAAGATTAATACAATTATGATTGGGAGTGTCATCCTCAAGTTACAAAGAAAGCTCTGTCCTCACAGGCAGCAGGCACCCTCACGGTGGATTTGACATTGTATGGACACAGAAGACTTGTCATGAGCTCTGAATTTTGAACCATGAATCACTCATCAAAGAAAGTGTTTGTAAAATATGCTATTCTGAACTGGCAGGCCATGTGGTATAAAGAGCAACAATCTACAGGTTTAGAATCTCTAATGTCTCCCATTAACTACCTGACCATATCCTTAACCACTTGAGTGTATTTTTTCTCATGCATGAAAGAAAAGAGAAAAATGAGTTAGATTAAATTAAAATCTGGCTACAAAAGTGTATAATCCTGCTTTGAAAAATACAGGGATAAAAATTTCATTGTTGTTCAGTTGCTAAGTCATGTCAGACTCTTTGTGACTCTGTGAACTGCAGCACGCCAGGCTTCCCCGTCCTTCACTACCTCCAGGAGTTTGCTCAAACTCGTGTCCATCGAGTGGTAATATTAAATTAGTCAAATTATTCTGAAAATGTTATAAGCAAATTGATCATTCTAAGAGCAAGACCTCTAAAACATTTCTTTCATATTTGGATAGTATCAAACCATCCAAAACATTTAATCTTTCATACAAGCAGTGGATGAAGTATAGATAATTCTTTGGTCATTTTATTAATTTTGTTTATAGTACACCTCAATTTAAGCATTCAGAGCTGGGATTTTTTGCATTCAATCTCACTGGGCTATGACCATAGATTTATGTTGGAATTCCTAAATAAACTTACCTGGTGGAAATTCTCTGGCACCAGAGACAACCACAGTGACCCTTGGCTGGGTCAATTAATACAAATGTTTCCATAATGAGCCAAGAGGCATTTAGGAACTTGGGATCAGTTAATTCGTAAGCCAACCAACAATTTAAGAAAGTAGCTAGAGCATTTAAAGGGACAGTCAGTCCTTTAAAAATGTAAGTTATATTAATGTAACCTTAAAAAGCATCTTCATGTGACATTTGAAGCTCTTACTAATGGCATTTGTGGTCAGGGAAACTAAGTTTAGAAACAAATCCAGTGAAATAAATGAAAATCTTCTTTGCCTCCTATTTCAATTTCTAGGAAAAAAAAAAAAAAGAACTGTACAGTTGAATGTTCAAATAACTATTGAGAGCTGAGACCACACAGCATTCTACAGTTTAATTAGCAGGACCAAAGTTTAGACCATCTGTATCACCATGACTTTGTCATTTGTTCCAGCAAATTCTTGCTTAAAGAAGATAAGGCTGTAAACCAGTAAATAACTTTACTGCTTGCTTCAGGAACTTTCCCCAAAGCAACAGACTGCTCAAACAGCCCCCACCTCTGATGAAACAGCTATTTATTTACAAATACTTGCTTTAAAACACAGACCTTTCTGGGCTCTGTTGTTGTTACTAAATCGTGTCCAATTCCTCGTGACCCCATGAACTGCGGAGGACCAGGTTTCCCTGTCCTTCACTATCTCCTGAAGCTTGCTCAAACTCAAGTCTATGGAGCAGGTGATGCCATCCAGCCATCTCCTCCTCTGTCGTCCCCTTCTCCTCCTGCCCTCAAACTTTCCCAGCATCAGTGTCTTTTCAAATGAGTCGGCTCTTCGCATCAGGTGGTCAAAATATTGCAGCTTCAGCATCAGTCTTTCCAAAGAATATTCAGGGTTGATCTCCTTTAGGATTAACTGGTTTGATCTCACTGCTGTCCAAGGGACTCTCAAGAGCCTTCAGTCTTGAATAGAGTCACCCTGGCTTATTTAACATTATCAGATGACATTTTTGCTTTGGCAAGGTCTTTCAGGTATTTGATGTTCACTTTTCATTTTCTTACATAAGAAATGTACGTTTTTTAATGTACAACTCACTCTTTGTTGAAATGAATGTTAAGGTTACTAAATGGGATTTTCATTTCTATTTGGACCTTATTTTTACTTCCTCAGAGAATTCAACAATATCTAATTGATTACTCATTCTAATTAATGAATATTTCGAAAGACTCAAAACACAATGCTTCAGATTATTTGCAAATGCAATATAATATATAAAGCAAGGTGAAAGAAACCTGTAAAACTACAGGTAATCACATTTTCTGTTAGGTACTCAACATTACCTAATTAACAGCAGGCATTGCTCTTAGTGTTAATTTACATAAAATTCACAAAACATTATGAAATTATTTAAATTATTATTTCTATAACACAGATGAAAGAAAAGAGAGAACAGAATGGTCATGGAAGTTGTCCAAGCAACAGAGAAAAGTCAGACAAAGAAAGTCTGGATTTTAAATCTGTTTAAGCCACTATGCTATACTTAATCTCTTCCTTATGGTTAAACATTTACATTTATTTTTACTTTTATTACTTTTTTTTTTGCTTTGGAGAAACTAAAGAAGAAACTCAGCCTTTCTTTTTTTTAAGTTTTCATTAAAACCTTAGATTTGGATCAGTTCATCATGAAATACTCACTGTTACATAGATTTTTACAGTTGCATTAAGTATTAAAAATACATATTTGAGAAACATATAAGATTTTTAGAAGCAAATATACTCATTTCAGATTTCAAAATAAAATAATTTCTGACTTCTCACGACAAAGTTACAGTTCCAAAGTTTCTCTAGAGTTTCATCGTATGGAGCAAACCAGGATAAAAAGTTCTTCAGATCAAAGTCACTTTTTTATTCAAATGAGTTCTGAGTGTCAAAGGAGCTGCCGATGCTGGCAGTTCCAGACTTCTGTAGAAGATGCCCTTCAAGTCGGTCCACCGAGCTAGGTGCCGACCAGCCACCCCACTTCCTAGACCACATCCTCCCTTCTGGCCAAGGCACTCTAGTCAGCGTCTCAGACATCTGATTATGTGAACTGACAATGCAAAATCTTCAGGATACTTGATATATAATCACAGTCTGCCTTTTGGGAATTTCAAAATTCCTGGCACCATAACAGTCAGCCTCTTATAAACTTTTGCTTCATATTATCTCTGTCATATACTAGTTTTAAGCCCACAGTAAAGAAATACCAACATTGTAAGCATTTCCTATATTGTGAAATGTTTCTGTTATTTTAACATATCTGTCAAAGAGGATTCATTCTATCTAATTATGCCCTCCTCCACCCTAGTAATTCTTAATAAATGATTTGTCACTGGCATATATTCCATGTGCATCCACTTTCATAACTGTGACATTTTGCTCTTTGGTAACTAGAATTGTTAAATAGTTAATTTATAAGCTGAATTAAAGTGCTAGATGGGGTTTTAAATGAGATTTCTTCCAGAAATAAAAAAAAAACAAAACCTGTAGAAAAGCAAATGTTTTTCTAATTATGTATATTACTAATTAACATCCTGAACTTCAAGAAGGATGTCATTATATATATCATATTATTATATTATACTATAATTATGCTATATTCCTACTCTTTAAGCCTATTGCAAAGTAATATTTTAGATGTGAAAAGTGCGGTCATGCATTTGAAACTTTCCAGTACCTTTTTTTAAAAGTCAAAGTGATTATTTTTAAGAATTCAGCAGGAAATTAATATTGTGGAAAGAAAGATACATTTTTTAAAGTCCTGCACAATTATATTCATTCACTCTTTTCTCTCTCTCTCCCCATTTCTTTCTCTAAATTTTACCTTCATGAAAAATGTTTGCAACACCAAGTATAAGACTGAAATTCAGGAAGATGTGCCATTTAAAGAATTTCTGGCATTATGTAGTCCAAGGAAAAAAAAATACATATATATATATATATACATATATTTGAGTTGAGCTCAAACTCAATATTTGAAAAATATATATTATTGAAAAGAGTCATATATATATATGAAAAGAGTCACTTTTCAAAAAGAACTAAGCATGCTAATCGGTGGAGGGGAATTCCTTTTCAAAACACGGAGACAACAGGTCAAAGCCAATCAGCTTCCTGACAGCTACCATCTTTCAGCAGCGAGCATTCCCGCTGGTACTGTCCGGCTTTACCCTGGAGGACAGTGGGGCTCAGTGAGGAGAAGGAGATGGGCCTGTGGCTGGCGAGGGGCAGAGCTGGCCTGAAACCAAGCCTGCTGACTTCAGAGACCCTCTTTAATAACAACACTAATCTTTCCTCTCTGGAGGTTAAGCTTACTCATTAGCTAAATCACTCATTAGCTAAATCACTCATTTGCTAAGTTATTCATTTGCTAAACCATCCTCGCATATCTGCCTTGCAGTATTTTGACTCAAATTTGTTCTTCAGTAAAATCTCAAATTGCTACAAGTCATGAGTCCTTGGGGTCTCTACACAGAACCGCTAAATCTGTTTTTTATGAAAGGTCTACTCTACTCTGGTGTGTGTTCAGTCGCTCTGGTGTCCGGCACTGCGACACTCTGGATTGTAGCCCGCCAGGCGCCTGTCCTTGGGATTTTTCAGGCAAGAACACTGGACAGGCTTGCCATTTCTTCCTCCAGGCGATCTTCCTGACCTGGGATGGAACCCATATCTCCTGTGTCTCCTGCATTGCAGGCAGATTCTTTAACCACTGAGCCATCAGGTAGTGGCCTAAAATAAATTATTTTAGGACAGAACTGAGATTAAATGAGATACGGTAAACTTTATAGCTCTAAGAATTCACTAACAACAGGATTGCCACCAAGTCTCTAATTTTAAACAAGATATACTGATGAAGGCATTCTAATATCCTTTGATTTAATGTATCTACTAACTCTACTGTATTCTTTAAAAATATTTGAAAGAAAAACAAACAAGAGGGAAGAGGTTTTGATCATTTGATACTGAAGTAACCCCTTGACCTTACTAAATATTAAGATCCGAATCCTAGTATTTCTGACCACCCAAAGAGGTTCTGTGGTAGCATCTGGTTCTTTGAAAATGAAGATCTTCTCTTTTATTAAATACAACTAAACTGATCTGACTAACATACACAAATTGGATTGCTTGCTAAAAGTTTGATTAGGGTAATTAGAAAGCAATTACATTATGTCATTGATATCACGAGAAAGTCACTGAAAAAGTGTTCATTTTGTACATAGTTGAATAGATTTCTTATCATGAAACTTCTATGACTGAAATTAACCCATACCTCAAATTTGTAATAAATGAAATACTATCTTGAAATAATTTGCTCAAAATAAACATTTGTCACAAAGACCTATCTGAAATGATTTAAAAGTCTGAAAGTCTTTTTTGCTGTGCTTTCCAACTCCAGAGGGAAAAAGAAAACCCAGTGACCTTTTCTTTTCTATTAAAAACAGGCTATTATCACAGAAAAGCAATCCCACAGACTGAACCATGAGTTGTTACTTCACTGCAAAACACGTAAACAGATACACTGAATTTGACTTTTTAGGGGATTCTATAATGCAATTAAAATGATCTGCTCAGCACCGTTTAGGTGACAGTCAGTGGAGGATACAGGGTGAGAGCGACTCGCTGCCCTTGTCGAAGCGTCTCCTGCACAGCGGTAAGAGGGAAAACCTGAGGGCAAGAAGCTGGGAGGCGCTCTGGGGGCGGAGGGGAAGGACCCAGCGGGTGTGAGCAGTGGCACAAGCAACTCTTCCCGGCAAGGGAGATGCCTGACGTGGGCCCTGCAGGACCAGCAGTGTGAGAGGCGTCCTCGGTTGCACGACTGTGTGGTTTTCACACGGTTCTACCTGATCAAGTCATAGAAACACCACGAGCTCTGGCAGAAGTGCAGGCTGTGGGCTTAGGCCATGTGGAAAGTGTTCCCTTATCCTTATTTCTGCCTTCTGCATCAACGTGATGATCTCAGCATGGCGGCTAATTTTACGTGTCTGCTTGCTCGGCTGCCAGCGTCCAGATATTTGGCCAAACAGTCCAGATGTTACTGTGAAGGTGTTTGTTACATGACATTCACCTCTGACTCCGTAGACTTTGGGCAAAGCAGATAACATGGGTGGGTCACATCAAATTAGCTGCAGATCTTAGGAGACAAAAGACTGAGGTTCCTAAAGAGGGATTTCTGCCAGGAGACTGCCTGTGGATTCAAGACTGCAACATCAACACTTCCCTGGTCTCCTGCCTGGCCAGCCTGTCCAGTAGACTTTGGACTTGCCAGCCTTCATAATTGTGAGCCAGTTCTTTAAAACACATCTCTCACCTGTTCACACACACACACACACCCCTGATGGATCTCTCTGTGCGGGGCTTAGTAGCTCAGTCGTGTCTGGCTCTTTGTGACCCCATGGACTGTAGCCCGCCAGGCTCCTCTGTCCATGGGGATTCTCCAGGCAAGAACACTGGAGTGGGTTGTCATGCCCTCCTCCAGGAGATCTTCCCAACCCAGGGATCAATCCCAGGTCTCCCGCACTGCAGGCAGATTCTTGACTGTGTGAGTCAGCAGAGAAAGCTTCTTTCTCAAGAGAATCCCAAATAATACGCTCAGGGACCCCAATGAGAATGTAGCTTTTCAACGAAAGAAGTTTGTAACATCCTTCTATGTTTATTTACGGTAGAGCAGACAGTTCAAACATAGGAGAGCGAACATCCATGTTAAGTAAAAAGGAATGGAAAAAGAAAGAAGCCACGCCATTTCAAGTCAAGTAGGCAGCCAACTTTCATAGAACAGATGAGAAATAAATATAAACAGAATCATTAATAAAAAGTATGTAGGAAATGAATTTTCAGCCAGAGCTTAGGAAATGGCCTAGAATAACTGCCCTAGGAAAACAGAGATGTATTTTGGTCCAGATCAGCATGGAAAATGGAGAGTGATCCTTTTTGGAAGAAAAATCTGAGGGGATTTGGAGAGGCAAGGAGAAGAGGAATATGAGCAAAACCAGTCCCAGGGCTATTTCCTGGCCATGGGGGCCCAGTCCATCACGATCATTAATTTAAGCTGTGAACCATAATCTCCGTCTCCTTCGCAATGAACCTCATTTTGTCATCTGCCTGCTCTCAGCGCCACGCCACTCTTTCAGAGAGGGCTTCCTCTGCGCCACACTGAGGGTAACCCTTACCAAGTGGTTCTAGAGAGTTCAGAGAGTCATTTCCTAGGCAGGTTGATAAGAAGTCCAGGGGTCCCCAAGGAGAGAGGGGTCTGGAGTTCTCAAGGAGGAAGAAAGGACAAACTTGTTTTCCCTTTACATTCCTTAGGATTATATAGCAATAATGAATCCTGCTTGAGGACAGTCTCTGGAAAAAACCTTCTGGCTAATCGTATTATCTTAAAATGCAAATTATGGGAGTAGGTCTAGTGAGGTCTTTACAACCTCCAGACATTCTTTTGATTCATTGTAATAACTAATTGGAGAGTATATAACTCCATTGCTAACATTAGCAAGGGGGTTCTCTTTCTGCCCCCTTCTGATGCCTATGTCAGGAGCTTTCTCTATCTCCTTTATACTTTAATAAAACTTTATTACACAAAAGCTCTGAGCAATCCAGCCTCATCTCTGGCCCCCGACTGAATTCTTCTCCTCCGGAGGCCAAGAATCCTGGTGTCTTCTCGTGGTTCGGCACCAGCCTCTCAGAGTCGGGCTTTTCCTGCAGTTGTAGGATTGCCAGTTTAGCGCCTGCCTGCCGAACAGCGCACGGGCTCCCGCGGACGAACACGCAGCACTGATTGTCTCTTCTCATTCACCTGACATCAAGGTTTACACGTTTCAACATTAGTCAGTGTCTGTCAGTCAATGAACGGATGAGTGAATGCAGGTAAAATGCAGCTACATCTCTGATTTGACTCTAAGACAACTTCATCCACTGCATTGCAAAGTTTCGGAGGTCTAGTTGTGTCACAGAATCAATAACTTGTCACATTTTCTCTGTGACTTTTTCTTAGCCCTATGATCAATGTGATATATGGTGTGATGAAATGCACTGTATACTTGGTACAAATCAGATTTCCACCTGTAACATAGAAACAGTGAAGACTGAAAAGAAAGGGAAAGTCGCTCAGTTGTGTCCACCTCTATGCAAGTCCACGGACTATACGGTCCATGAAATTCTCCAGGCCAGAATACTGGCGTGGGTAGCCTTTCCTTTCTCCAGGGGATTTTCTCAACCCAGGGATCGAACTGAGGTCTCCTATATTGCGGGCAGATTCTTTACCAGCTGAGCCACAAGGGAAGCCAATGAACACTAGAATGGGTAGCCTATCCCTTCTCCAGTGGATCTTCCAGACCCAGGAATTGAACCGGCATCTCTTGCATTGCAGGCGGATTCTTTACCACCTGAGCTATCAGGGAAGCCCTGTAACTTAGAAGTCTGATTTATTAAAACAACTAAAATGCAATCATAAAGGGTATTTCTTACTTTTTTAATCTACAGATATAAATATGGGCCTTCAAAGGAAGAAACCGTCAGGTAAAATAAACTTCAGATTATTCGGGGAGTGGAATAGCTTTTTAACCTATGCGATTTTTGTTTGAAGAGCTTGGAACCAATGACTATCATTACTATATTAGACTAGAATGAGATTTACATAGGAAGAAATTGGACCTTCAACTTGGCAGTTAATTTTTAAACTTTTGCACTTGTAACATTGTAACACTGTAGCATTAAAAAGGACTGCAATTTTATACATATAAATATGTTACATAAAAATAATAACTAAAAATCTTTAGAGTTAAAAAAGTTTTTTAAAAATATATATAATATTGTAAGTCTTAAAAAATTCTAAGAAATGGATACTAGTTGTATCACTATTACTATTATTATTACTATTCCCACTTTTCACAATTTTGGAGGTTAAATGCTTTACCCAAAGTCCCAAAACAAGTAAACGGAAAAGCTGACATTAAATGCAAATTTCCTGACTCTAAAATTTCAGTCTCTTTCCCTCCAACCTCTATAACACAGTGTAGAAAGCCAAAAAGGAATGAAAAATTCATCATTCATTACAGCTCTTTGACAGCAGAAAGGTAACTGAAATAAAGGAATATGTGTCCAATATCTCCACATATTACAGTACTTCTAGAAAAAAATGAACTATCTATTTTTTTCCTGCATATTCTATATTCAGTACCAAATTGAACTAGCTTTGTGTCCCTTTGTGACTCTTTTCCTTTATAAACACTTTCTGGAAAATGACTTTAGGGAACGGTCAGATTTTTAATCACAAGCACACACTAGATGTCTGAAAAGTCAATTATTCTGCAGGATTTTGAAACTCCCGTAAGACCCTGGCGAGGAGAAGAGGTGTGCAGGTGAGGAGCCTCTGTCCTGCATGAGAAGGACTTTCTTCTTCCTCCTCCTTTTTTCCTCTCCCTCTTTGGGGTTAAATGAAGAACAAGAAAGTCTCTAACAGGGTTCCTTAGTCACACCTTGGATTTCCCTATGCCATTTGATGAATGCTGGTTGAATGAATGTCCCTGTGAATAAATATTTCCAGATCACTGGTAGCTCTTATAACATGAAATATAAGAACAAAATATTTATATAAGAATATAAATATAGGAATGAAATATGTATGAAATACAGCACACTTAACCAGAGGCAGGAAAAGATGCGTGTGTGCATGTTTGCTCAGCCACCTCCAACGCTTTGCAACCCCATGGACTGCAGCCCACCAGGCCCCTCTGTCCATGGGATTTTCTAGGCAAGAACACTAGAGTGGGTTGTTATTTCCTCCTCAAGGGAATCTTCCCAGCCCAGGGATTAAACCCACATCTCCTGCATTGCAGGTGGATTCTTTATCACTGAGCCACCAGGGAAGCTCCAAGGAAAAGATGAGGATGGAAGAAATGCCTAAGACACTTTGACGTTTGTACTGACTTCTAAACGGCAGATGAAGGATGGGACAAAGCCCTGAGAATAGCCCTCCTCTCTTCTGAGCAGCAGAAGGCAATAGTTGTTTTTCAAGTCATAACTCCACAGGCCATGTAACAGAGACAGTCTGCAGGAAAACTGGAGTTCACAGTCATAATAATCCATTTCTGGTTTGAAAGCCTTTCAGAGGGATCACGGTTGCAGCATATTTGTCTTTAGGGTATTTCTACTGATCAAAGTACTTGGCCAGTGGTACATGATGGAGTATCAAATCCTGCCTCTGTTTATACCCTCATGGGACTTGCTAGCCTCGTAAATGCTAGTTAGCTCACACAGTGCTTGGAAAAGACTGGTTTTCAGCACATCCCCTAAATGTGCAGCCCTGGTGGAAGTGCTAAGAAGGAGGGCTCCGTGGGTAATTGCCTCTACCCTCCCACTAGAGCAGCCGCCGCCAGTTACATCGTGTGTGTCTGTGCTCCTCCTGGAGAGGGAGGTGGTGCGTCTCACTGTCGCCTCTCTCAGCGACTGCCAATTAGCAAAAATTAATGAGACACTTGACCGGCACTTCTGCTGGAGCTGCAGGAAGCTCTGGGCTGGGATTCCCTCGGTTCCTTTCCCGTCTCCCAGCACCGAAAACCCCAAGTGTCTGCGGTGATGTCGGCCCCTCCGTTAGCCACGAGTGCAAAGCAGCTCACTGCAGGACAAACCCGTGAACGGGCCCCGCCACATTTGCAACAAAGACTCTAGCTTCCTTCACCTTAACGGTAGGGCACTGTCTGCATCTCATTTGCTGTCAGATGCTCAGCGATGATGCTGTAAATACTCGAAGGATGAAGCTGCTTGCATGCAGGCAGTGGTTGGGCCTCAGTCACTGCTATGTTCCTAGAGTCCAGTAGAGAGAAAAGTGTGCAGAGAATTTTCAGTTACTATACATTGAATACAGTGAGTGTGGGTTTCCTAGGTGGCGCGGTGGTGAAGAATCTGCCTGCCAATGCAGGAAACACAGCCTCAACCCCTGGGTTGAGAAAGTCCCCTGGAGGAGGAAATGGCAACTCGCTCCAGTATTCTTGCCTGGGAAACTCTTGCCAGAGGAGCCTCGTGGGCTACAGTCCGTGGGGCTGCAGAGTCAGACACACACACACTGATTATACAAATGAAAATCGCTCTAATAAAAAAAAAAAATGTATCTGAACACAACTGCTGTAAACCATCCAGTGATCTCTACCTGACATATAAATGAAGTCAAAACCTTCTGCATATATTCAGGGTCTTAGGTAGTGAAGCCTCTTCTTAGCTTCAGCTCCCAGTTTTGCACATTTGAATGATTGGTCTCCTCATCGCCCCCTTAGAGCTGACGCCAAGATAACTACCTCCTTGTGGAAACATGCCTACTCCCTGGACCATGACAGGTTTCCCTGTTACAGGCCCTCATGCACTTAGAATAGTAATAATTTTCCATAAACCTGTGAAACTGCTCATCAGTCCATTACAACTCCTCCTCGTATCCACCCCACCAAATTCTGGGACCCCCCTGTTTTTACTTCCTAGTTTACTCCTAGAATCTAGCTCAGTGTTAGGCATACAGTTGAGTGCCCCCAATATTCATTACCTTTAAGAAGGCTCAGTTTCCTTTTGGCTACAATTGCACACATACATGTAGGATGCCCTCTGCTCCCACAGACTGGAAGGGAGCTAAACTGATTGGACAAATGGGCATTTTCTACAGGTCTTGGTCTGACATGTACTGGGGCTTCCCTTGTAGTAGGAGACCTGGGTTCGTTTCCTGGGTCAGGAAGATCCCTTGGAGAAGGGAATGGCAGCCCACTCCAGTATTCTTGCCTGGAGAATCCCATGGACAGAGGAGCCTGGAGGGCTACAGTCTCTTGGGGTCGCAAAAAGTCAGACATGACTGAGCGACTAAACCACTACTCACATGGACCAGTTAGCTAGACCTATCTAGTAATTAGAAGCTGATAAAGGGAGAAGAATATTTAATTAGTTAGTTGTTAAACTGCAGAGGAAAAGCAATCGAAGTAGAGAGGAGTTACTAGGAGAACGATTACATTCACCATCAGCAGGAGAATCGAGAGGCAGGGATCTAAGAAGACGGAGCTCTTCTGTTAAGCCACAGTCGGGAGCCTCCAGTTCCCTGGACCCCTGTGTGTCTGAGTCGAGAGCAGGCCGAGCTCCCTGGAGAGAGAAGTCTGCTTCTTCCTATGCTGCGGGATGCTTCCAGCCTGGCGTGCTTTCACCCCACCCGCCCTCTCACCAGAGACCTGGGACCGGCGACCCCACGGCGGGCGGGGCGGGCTCAGGCACAGAAGGTACACACAAGCGAGTGTCTTTCCGACGTTCTTGCACCCTGTTTCCTATCCCAATTTTCCTGATGGGGAAAGAAGACAGGCAGTGCATTGTTTTCCTCTTCCCCTTGTTTCCTCCCCACCATAAGATGCTTCTGCTCAGGGCCTGGGTGCCCCCGGGGATCACGTACTCTCACCCCGTGTTCATGGAAGCATTAACCTTTTTGAGAAACACTGCCATTGTTTGCCCAATAGGTTCTGTGTCAAGAGCAAACCTGACACTCTTGCTATATACAGTTGCTAAGTCACGTCCGACTCTTCTCGATCCCACGGACTGCAGCCAGGCTCCTCTGTCCTTCACCAGCTCCTGGTGTTTGCTCAAATTCATGTCCATTACATCTTGGCACTAAGGGCTTGAAAAGGTATCTGTTCAAAAGGCTACTAAATCCTAATTTCAAAAAAGCCTGTACCAACTTATAAGGAAAGAGGTCGGATTCTACATAAAACAGAAAATCGTGCTGAGAGAGAACATGAATTCCGCACGTGCAGTGATCTGGCCTGTGTGTTTCCGAGACAGTTCTCGGCTTCATTCCCTCGTGAGTGAAGAGCTCCAGCCACATGGCCCTCGTGGACACACCCCAGCAGGTTTCTGATGACTTAGGTGGTGACCATTTAAGCGCATAGTCTTTCCTCTCCAGATGGACAGTACTAACTAAGGACCATTATCTGGGGTAACCAGGAATGGACAAACCACTGGTAATTTTCACACATAGTCACATACAGTTAGGACTTGGGAAACACATTTGCAGGTATCTGTCTTGTTCTTGAGAAGTTTAATGTTTTTAGTAAGGTACTTGCTTTAGAACTGTGGTGTTGGAGAAAACTCTTGAGAGTTCCCTTGCACGGCAAGGAGATCCAACCAGCCCATCCTAAAGGAGATCAGTCCTGAATATTCATTGGAATGACTGATGCTGAAACTGAAGCTCCAATACTTTGGCCACCTGATGAAAACTGACTCATTGGAAAATGGGTCAGGTTCAGGTTCCCTGAACCTGGGAAAGATGGGGAGCAGGAGGAGAAGGGGGCAATTAGAGGATGAGATGGTTGGATGGCATCACCGATTCAATGGACATGAGTTTGGGTAAACTCCGGGAGTCGGCGATGGACAGGGAGGCCTGGTGTGCTGCGATTCATGGGGCGCAAAGAGTCAGACACGACTGAGCGACTGAACTGAACTGGACTGAACTGAACTGAAGATACTTACAAATAAACAGGAGGGGGAAATTAGAACCAACATGCGGAGAAGGCAACGGCGACCCACTCCAGTGTTCTTGCCTGGAAAATCCCATGGATGGAGGAGCCTGATGGGCTGCCGTCTGTGGGGTCGCACAGAGTCGGACACGACTTAAACGATTCAGCAGCAGCAGCGGCGGCAGAACCAACATGATAAAAACTTTGTATCAGAGGGAATAATTTCACAGGTTCAGCATCCATGAATGGACCTGCGGTGGATCCATGGTGTTGAAAATGTATAAACTGATATGATAAATGTTACATAGAGTTCTATGTAACATTTTCTTATTTCTCCACAAGCTGTCACAGTTTAAAAATGGGCTATTATCAACACGAGCATCACCCTCTTGGGGTTTTCTGCTCAAGTTTATTATGTAGAAATACACTGCAGCATAAAAACACAATAAATGATGATATAACATACTTGAGAGACTAATAAAGATGTGGAATCAACTCAACCCTGCAAAGAGACCTTATGCTGAAGAGACACCCACGTTTCCAGGAAGAAGGACACCGGGGTGCATATCCCAGTTATTGATCTACCTCAGCAAAGCCAAGCCATGGATCTTCCATTCTCAACTCAAAAAAGCCATACGATCTCCTACCTCCAAGTCAAGTATAATGAACACCTTGAATCTAACCAGCCAGTGGATTGAAGCCGGAGATGTTTGAGAACAAAGTAACATGACAACGTGGCAGAGAAAACATCCCTAGTGTAATCCCAGCACCATGAACACCTTGTCAGGGTGAAACTAACCTCAAGGCGGAACCAGGAGTTGGGATTCAGAACATCAAGAAAGGCCTGAAGAGGGTCTTTGTTCCCCTCTCGAGGGTCATGTACAAATGGCTCTGTCAGTTACCAGGAGTGACAGACAGGGGGAGAAAGCCGTCTCCGTGACTTGAGTCCGGGTCTGGGGATGAAAACTAAAGCATGAGCGCCTCAAAGGAGCAGGGTACGCCGTACTGACGGTGGGATGCACCGATCTGGGGGGTGCAGGGCGCCCTGCCAGGAGAGCAGAAGGGAGTCCAACAGCAGGGCTGAGCCCACAGCGGCGGTCTTAATCCAGCTCCCGAAAGGTGCCATGCGAGTTAGGGTGGTCCTGGGGTCCACCTCTGCACAGATTAAGTTACTCATCTGCCAAGAGAAAGTAGCAGTAACAACTGGATTTGAAATTCACCAAAATAATCCCCTCAGGAACTACCGCTGATACCTGTCCCTGTCTCTGGGTGTTAGGTGTTCAGTCGTGTCGGACTCTTTGAGACCCCATGGACTGCAGCCCACCAGGCTCCTCTGTCCATGGGATTCTCCAGGCAACAATACTGGAGTGGGTTACCATTCCCTTCTCCAGGGGAATCTTCCCAACTCAGGGATGGAACCCAGGTCTCCCGCAGTGCAGGCCGATTCTTCACCATCTGAGCCATCAGCATTTCACAGCCCCACCCATCCCCAGCTCTGGACACACAGACCCTCTCTCTTCAGAGCACTTCCATACTGAGAACTGTATTCATTCTTACAAAGATTACTTATAAAGGAAATAGAAAAGAAGCTGAAGACAATGGGCAAAATGAGCCAAACTCAAGGGATCAGTTATTTTAAATGACAGTAATAATTATAGTAATGTTCATTGCCATTGTTATCATGCTGGTAAATGATATCTGGGCACATACACCCTATAAGGCACTCAGGTAGGCTGCAAATGTATTTCTGCCTCATTTCTACTGGCCTGTCTGAAACTCAGCCTGATGGGACCGATCGATGGCAGCAGAAATAGTACGGAAAAGTTCAATTATCTCCCTTCGCCCCTGCAGGCTTTCTTGAGCTCTCCTCTGCACCGCTGCCTCCTTAAATTTCTCCTTTTATAAAACCTCACTTCACGGGTCACCTCCTCAAAGAAGCCTTCACTGCCTTCCCCAATGACTCCTTGTAACATCTCATCTATAACTCTAGAACTGCAATTCCACAATATTTCTATAATTGGCTGTTTATTTCTCTCTTACTTTCCTATTGGTTCCTTGCTATCTGCAAGTAGGATGTTTCCTTAGGTATCAAAAAAAGGCATGTTGAAAAAGATTAACTTATGAGATTCTGCTAATGGGTGTTCTTCACAACAATAGACATCTCTGGAGTTATTTAGATTCAAAACTGGTTCACATCAAAACTCCAAAAAAGAAAAGAAGTACACAATTTCATTTTCTTTGAGGGTAAAAAACATCTGCAACCAAAAAGAGACAGCTGTTGAAATGACTTCACAGTGATATTAATATGGAGAATAATTATGAAAACTGGAGCAATCTGTTATTAAGAACAGTATGGCTGAAGCAGAATTTATCACTGGAATTTTATGTAACAGGATCATCCACCATTTTATCATCTTTAGAACTGTTCAAAGTGCTCTCATAATCATTATTTTATCTTTATGGTTTTATCCTCTCATGATAGCCCTGGTATGCAGAAAAAGACATTATCATTTCTATTTTACATATGAGAAAAATAAAGTAAAAGCAAAAAATGTTGGCATGGGCTGGACAAGGCAATACCTGGGAACATTTACACCCAGAAAATAACCCTGGAAAGTAATGGTACAAAGTGAAATTTATTTTAAACTTTTACTTATGTAGAGTCTTAGAAACAGGGTGAGTCAGCATCTCCTAGGTACTTGATTTGGAGCCTCAGTGGGTGAAGCCTCACCTTGTTTTCACTGAAGGAACCAGTACATTTATTCCACTAGCACAAATTCACAGTTAGGGACATTTAGAAACAAAGAAATAGAAGTGTTCTAAAGGGTTGGGATTCAACAAGCAGGTGGAGAGAAGGCTGATCTTGCTATTCTTCATTTTGACATCTCCAGATAGAAACGGCTTGAGGCAGAGAGGAGCCTGTTGACTTTCTTGATAAAGGGACAAAGACACAGAATGGAAGGACACGGCCCTAATTCCTACCAGCACAGAGGCCTCACTCTGCCAAGCTGCCAGCCTCTGCACTATGCCCACTCTCTGTGATTGTTGCCAGGCCAAGAATCCTGCTCTGGGGGAGAATTCCATATCCCGGGAAATGTCTCCCAGGATGCAAAGCTCAGGAAGTTAGCCTTGGGCAATGAGCGTTGAAACCTGGCTGTTTTTGTTGTTCAGTTGCTAAGTTGTAACCCCATGGACTGCAGCCCACCGGGCTCCTCTGTCCATGGGGTTTTCCAGGGAAGAATATTGGAGTGGGTTGCCATTCCCTTCTCCAGGGGATTTTCCCAACCCAGAGATCAAACCCGAGTCTCCTGTTGGCAGATGGATTCTTTAGCACCGGGTCACCGGGGAAGCCTAGGGAAAGGAACAAAACTCCCAAGTCAGCCTGCAAATTAGGGGCTGAAAGTGCGTTTTCAGCTTCAGGTGGGTGTGACACAGATGACTGGCCTAGGCCGCGTCGTTGCTCTTTACCCCTGCCCCAAGGTTGACGGGGCCATGGTTTTAGGTTCCCGGTGTTGGATCCTATGTGGCTTGCATCATTCCGAGCGATGGAGCTTCCATGCGTTGTAATCATGAGTCTCACAAGCGCCTGTTTGCCTACTGCTTAACTTTTGTGCTTTGCACTGCATTTCAAGATCGTACTTCCTTAATTTTTAACATGATGGCTATTGTGTCCACGTTTCCTAAGAATTCACATAGCGAAAACCATCAGGATTACACCAAGCCAGTGTGACCCAGACATCACTGAAAAATAACAACACTGGTATTTTAAATGACAGACAGAAGGACATGTTCAACTGGGTTAGGAAGGTAAACAACCAAAAGAGTATTTGACAACAGACTCTGAGTTCGCCCAACAGACAAGGGGGTATAAAAGTCCACTTGCACACAGAATCTCCCAGGTTAGCATAAGCCAAACAGGTGTTACTAAATCAGTCAGAAGATTTTGTCTCCCCAAAGACACCACTCAGTTAACACAGCAGTTACTGAACTTACCGAGCACACTGCACAGATGAACACATTATCGCACTGCACAAATACATGATATCTTGTTATTTAAACAAACATACTTATCACTTCATTCCCTTGAGGGCTCAGTGAAGCCAGGGAACACTTCCTGAATCACAGATGGAAACCCAAGTGTTCCAAGGGCGGACAAAAGGGAGGATGCTGACAACAGATGTGCTGGACTTTAGACCGTAGAGCTGATTTTGTCAGATGATACTAATGATCATGCTTTCCATAATATATCAAAAATGGTCTGTCCAATCACAGCCACAGAATCAAAAGTGGTCTTCCTAGCTCCTAGTTATTCTGAAAAGTGGAGCTTTAAATCATCATCTTGATTTCTATGAAGATTTTAATGAAAGCACACAAAAAACATAAAACAAAAAAGCTATTGATACCTTATATGTGCGTGCATGCAAGCTAAGTCACTGCAGTCATGTCCGACCCTTTGTGACTCTATGGACTGTAACGCACCAGGCAAGAATACTGGAGGGGGTTGCCATGCCCTCCTCCAGGGCATCTTCCAAACCCAGGGATGGAACATCCCTTGAACCTCCTGCATTGGCAGGTGGGGTCTTTACCACCAGCACCACCTGTTAAGCCCCACCTTGTGTTTGCTGCATGCTAATTTTTTCAGTCATGTTGATGTTGGGACCCTATGAGCTGTAGCCCTGACACATTGGAAAAGACCTTGATGCTGGGGAAGATTGAAGGGAGGAGGAGAAGGGGGCAACAGAAAGTGAGATGGTTGGATGGCATCACCAACTCTATGGACATGAGTTTGAGCAAGCTTCAGGAGTTGATGGACAGGGAAGCCTGGTGTGCTGCAGTCCATGGGATCACAAAGAGTCAGACACAACTGAGCGACTGAACTGAACTGGACTGTAGCCCACCAGGTTCCTTTGTCCATGGGATTTCCCAAGCAAGAATACCGGAGTGGGTTCCCACGTTCTCCTCCAGGGGATCTTCCTGACCCAGGTATTGAACCTGTGTCCCTTATGTCTCCTGCATTGATAGGCAGGTTCTTCACCACTAGTGCCTCCAGGAAGCCCCTGTCTGACTGTAAACTACACTCTGTTCATCTACCAATGTATGTGGCAGAAAGCACAAATACACATTTTGGTAAATTCCATTTAGACTATAGACTCTGCCCTCTCACTTCGCTCCTTAAAAACTACCTTCCAGATGTTTCATGTATCTTGCATACGGCGCTACAAAATGGCAGGAGATTTGCTTCCCTGAGATGCTGAGGTTTTCATTATGAAAGTTTTCTTCACTCCTCAGTTGCTTCAAAAGATGCACTGAATAGGATGTGAGTTCACAGCTACGGAGAGAACACCCACCCCTAGACAAGATGGTTATGACTGGTCAGCCGTGGGAAAGGCGTTAAAATAATACCCTGAAAGTGAGATGAGACCTTCCAAGTGCCCCCCACGGTGCAGCGTCCTGGATGAGAACGAAGGGCAGGGTATACGTGGAGAACCTCCCTGCCACTCCTCCAAAGCGTGGCGAGGTGTCCAGCGGCCAGAAGGGGCCCAGAAAGGGACAGACTGACCACCCGAGTTATTCAATGTCACATATACACCGTGATGAAAACTCAACAGAAAAAAATTTTTTTTTAATTTCTTTTAAAACAAAACTGCTTAAGAACTAAAATGAAAAAAAAAAATGTTACCAGAGAAGGGCAAACAAAGTACACAGTCCTTCCTCACTTTCTTTATTAAACTGTAATGTATTTGGAAACCAACCTGGACTTCACAGATTCAGATTGCTTTTGTGCTTTAAAAGCATGTTCCCTGAGAAAGGGCCGTGTAATCGGTGAGGAGAGCCAATGGGCTTTAGCGTGTTTAAAAATATCAGACGTTTGAGGCACAGATAGCCTGATGAATTTGAAGGTCCTAATTGACTAACAGCTGGTCTACCAAAACAAGCCTGTGGGTACGAAGTGGATGGGCATTTTGGGAAACCTGAAAATTAATTCCTAAAAACCTGCTGTTGCTGGCAAGTGAAACCGTAAGAATCCCACACTCCAGCCCTACTCTTGAGAGAACATTTAGCTCAGGTCCTCACATAGGACTGACACCAGAAATCAGTGTCATGAGGGTCTTTTAAGAGCAGAGCTGCAAGTCTAAGTGAAACTGATGTCTGACTGCATCCAGTTTCATCACCACAGAAAAGGTGATGTCCCGCCAGAGAAAGGGCGGACGTCCCAAGCGCTGCAGGTAGTCCCGCAGTGTCAGTGTTACCGGGGAAGAAGTGAAAGATATCCTATGCACGGTGGGATAGGAAGCGGCATGTCAGTATTATTATTAAAAACAGGCAACACCTGATTAGGATTATGTATTTTCCTTTCTTAATTTATGAATATTGAGGGTATCCAATAATATAGCCTAAGAATTTTAAGTATTCAGTACAAAGTTTAAAAAAAAAAGTTAAATAAACTGCTGTTTCCAAGAATAGAAAGAAATGCTACACAACATTGTTATATTTTAAAATTTATTTTTATGGAAAACTTTAAAAGTTACTTTCCATTTACAGTTATAATAAAATATTGGCTATACTCCCTGTGTTGTATAATAATACATCCTGAACCTATCTCAATATTGTCACATTTTTATCATACATATTTGGTTAGTCATTCTTACTGTTTCATTGCTCTGAAATGGTGCTGTTAATCAGTCCTATTGTTTTATCTAAGTAATAGCACCTATATAACGGAAAAGTAAATAATATGGAACAATGCTATCTTCCAAATAGACACCAGCGGTTCATAGTTTCCTTACTGTGTGATTATCTGTCCCACATGGCTGTTATGCTGCTGTTTTATCTGGTCTAGATCCATGCTAGGTCGTCCTCCTACGAAGGAGTTCGCTTTGATCACCAGGCCAAAGTCAGGACAAATCACTTTCTGCCTGATGCACATCTCCCTGATGCACATCTCCCTTCGATTACATCTTCCCAGATGATTTCAGAACCATATTCAATGCCACCTCATCAGTAAGGGCTTTTGCAAACAAAGCAATCAAAATTAATAGCTCACAATTTCCCCACAGCACTATGGATAAAACTTTTCTAGAAGCTGATTTATACTACAGATATTTAAGTATTAGTCACTCAGTTGTGTCCGACTCTTTATGACCCCTCGGAGCCCTCCAGGCTCCTCTGTCCATGGGATTTCCCAGGCAAGAATACGAGTGCGTGTTGCCATTTCTTTCTCCAGGGGATCTTTCTGATCCAGGGATGGAACCTGGGTCTCCTGCATTGCAGGAAGATTCTCTATGGTCTGAGCCACTTCTTTACTTACTTACTTCTATAATCTGGTACTGTAGATATTTGTGAGTGTGTGTCTTAACTCACTCAGTCGTGTCCAACTCTGTGCGACCCCATGGACTGTAGCCTGCCAGGTTCCTCTGTCCATGGGATTCTCCACGCAAGAATCCTGGAGTGGGTTGCCATTTCCTTCTCCAGGGGATCTTCCCAACCCAGGGATCGAACCTGGGTCTCCTGCACTGGCAGGCAGATTCCTGTCACTGAGCCACTTGGGAAGACATGAAAATCTTCTTTATCAAATATAGATAGTCCAGGATCAGGTGTCCAACCTCCTGTATCTTCATAGGCTTACAGGAACTCTCGTAGCTAAAGATCTTTAATCTAATTAATGATGAATGATTAAATGTGTCTTTGTTGCATCTGACAATTGAATAGAACAAAACAGCTAAGTAATGAATCAACAGATTCACTGCATGCATGCAGATAAAGTAATTGTAAACTTTATCTGTTTCCTAATCATCAAAACCTGTGCCCTTGTAAGAATAGAAAACTATTTTATGAAATGCTAACATCTTGACTGCCTTCCAAGTTCTGACTGCTATCCAAAAGAAATAAGATGAAGCCAATAAGATCTGATATTTTATTAATTTTATGTTATAGCAGATAAAATACTGATTACCTAATTAAAAAGATATCACATAAAACAAATCCAGTACACATAATCTATGGGTAAATAACAAAAAAGAATTTAAAAAAAAGTTGTTTCTGGTTATGGACTATTCTTATATTATAAAAGGAAGCTGTGATCATATTAATCATGTGTCAAAAGGAGTCAGGAAGATAAAATATGTCAGATAGTGTTAGGCTCAAAGAAAGATTCCTATCGTTGGATCTATTATAGAACAACTACAGGAGAGGGATGTGAAGGGCTTGGGAGGGAATTGTGGGAGAAGAGGAACAGTTTATGTTGGAGAAAATAAGAGAGCCCTGGGAATGTCTGCTTTCCAATCATCGTTAAAAATGGCTCTGGGTTTCCAAAAGTCAATAGAATTTGGGCTGTGATTTTGGAGGGTAAGCAAGTTTTATGCAGAAAGAGATATGGGAGGATGATGACTAATGATCAGAGAGTAAGATTTATTGCTGCAATTTTAAGAAGAAAAAATGGTGGGAAGAAGACATTAGAAGAACAATGTGGCGCTGAAAAGTGATCTCAGACCAGGGAGATGCCTTGCAAATGATCCTGTCTCATTTATGTAGGGAAGGAAAATGAATACACGGGGATTATGAAAAAACTAAACAGGAGCTTGATTTTTGTTCGTATGCTTATCATTATTTTAACAATGAGCTGAACATTCTTCAACAAGAGAAGTAAAAACAGCAATTTTGACAATTGTCATTATAATAAGAGGTTGGAAGGAATCCTTCCAGGTTAATCAAAAAGGAAAAAAAAACTTTGTGAAAACAGAAACAGTTTCCATTCAGAACAAATGATGAAAATGGATATATGTCGAAGGCATAGTAGTAATAAATTTGTTAATGTTGTTAAGTATTCAGCATATATGCGTGTATGTACATACACATGTGCACACAAACTGTGACACAGCCCTAACCTAATGACTCTACTTCATCGAAGACAAAAGTCGATTCACTTGCAGGTAAAACTGAGATGATGTCTCCTTTTCAATTATCTTAAATTATTTAGTCAACAAGTGAAGCCAGGAGGGAACAAATATGGCACATGATTACTTACTAAACTTCATTAATATACAGCACTTAAAAATTTCTTAAAACACTAAAAGCATCTTTTTCTCAAGCATTTTGAGAATTAGAGAGCTACAGAATTCACAGACGATTAGAATCAAATCCTGCCTCATATGTAAAGGCTATGTACAATAAGGTTAAGTCACGTAGTCTCAGGAGCAGTGGAAATTCTACTTTTCAGTTGGAAATTCTAGGTTATGTGCCTCACGCATGCTCTTGACTAAGTCACTATTTCACACTATCTTAAGAATGTGTGATGTTTACAGCACCATTTTGAAAATCCGGAACAGAGGAATGAACAGTGGGGTTTAGAGACCAAAGGAAAAAATAATCGAACAATTATTTCTTTATGCCTCGGTGTGTCTTCTCTGCTATTCCTAATTTGATATCTTCTTCTCTAATGATCTTATTTTTTAAAAAATGCGTATATGTTCTCTTTACCTTGAGATATAAGTGACTTTGGGACTTTACCTGACAGTGGGGCTTTATCTACATCATCTAGGGCGATGCTTATATTTTATTTTCAAATGATACTCCAACAGACAACTCTATTGTTTATCTCAGGCAACTCATTATATTTAAAACTCATCCTAACATTCCATTTAAAAGGTCAAGTATAAAAGTAGCATCAAAATTATCTATACCATCAAAACAGATCACACACAGTTTATAGGTCAGCTGTATCCAATATCCATTATTACATACAAGATTAGAAGTTTACAATAGAGCTTGTCAGCAAGAATATGGGAAGCCTTGACAGTCTCACACATATTAATTCTAAAGTGGACAGAGATACCAAAAACAGAGAAAAAAACAAACATCGTTTTGCTTCTGTGGTGGTAAAGAAATATATCTTAAAATATCATTTCATGCCTAACACCACTTTACTTCAACTTTAATTTTTTTCCCATTATGTTAAATAATTTTTTATATAATCTTCATTGTGTCCATTCCTTACTTCCCCATGACGATATCTGCTGAGAACTAAGCTGCTGAAACCACTAATATTTTGCTCAGAGACTCAACAGACTTAAGTATTTAAAGAGAAGCCCCATTTTCAGAATGTCAAATGTATCAAGTAGACGTGACTTCACACAGTTACCAAGTCAGTCTCCTCATACAATGTTAAGCCTTGGAGTCTGAATTATTTAAGGTAGCCACAGATGGGAACAGAGTTCTGCTTTCTGTTGAATGTGGTGATTTAAAGAGGATAAATGAAATAATGATTTACTAGAAAATAAGACAGAAGGATTTTTTAAAAATTATTTTTCCATCTTGTGAAATATGATTTCAGGCATTGCTTTTCATATAAATAAGTCTTTTTGAAGTATAATAGCAACAACCAACAATTTTCCTATCTAACTGAAAAGATGAAACTTCTGAAGGGCATTTTTATTGCTTTTCACATGAACAAATGCAAATGAATTATGGTTTGGGGCTCCCTTTTGGAGACGGCAATAAGAATCCCCTTGAATTTAAAAGGATTGACTTCACTTTTCATCATTTGCAAACTCTGTTTGACTTAGGACAGATGATTTCCAGGCCCAAATTGTCCAAAGAGCAACTATTTTTTGCCCCTGAGTACCTGCTTCACAACGTCAAGGGTGCAAAGAATGTGTATACTCAAGTAATAAGTCTCTCCTCTTTTTTTTTTTTAATATCTTGGGGACTCATGAAAATATAAGTATGATAAAAATCTCGCTGAGAACATTTCATACTGATAGTGTGGAAAATTAGAAAAATACAGCTGACAACAAGTTTTATTTTTCAAAAATGACCTTAAAAATAAGTCTTAGCTTTCCGGGTTTCCCTTCCACTCCCCAGCACCCTAACCTTCAGTAAACACAGTATAAATCTTCCTTCTATTTCTCTGAGTTAAATCTTGTGGGAGATTTTTATTTAAGAGATGTATTATTCCCAGGTAGAAAGTGAAAGTCACTCAGTCATGTCTGACTCTTTGCGATCCCACGGACTATACAGTGCACGGAATTCTCCAGGCCAGAAAACTGGAGTGGGTAGCCGCTCCCTTTTCCAGAGGATCTTCCCAACCCAGGGACGGAACCCAGGTCTCCCACACTGCAAGCGGATTCTTCACCAGCTGAGCCACAAGGGAAGCCCTGGTGGCGCTAGTGGTAAAGAATCCATCGGCCAATGCAGGAGACATAAGAGATGCGGGTTCGATCCCTGGATCAGGAAGATCCCCTGGAGGAGGGCACGGCCACCCACTCCAGGATTCTTGCCTGGAGAAACCCATGGACAGAGGAGCCTGGCGGGCTACAGTCCATGGGGTCACCAAGTGTCACACGTGACTGAAAAGACTTAGCATAAGTTGTCATTAATTTAGAAGAGTGAGCTGCATAAAAGGCATTCATCAAAAATTATGAAAGGAAGAATGCAATGGCCTTAATGAGAACCCACCATCACGGGAACTGGACTGTCCCCATCTCATTCCCTCATTGCAGGTCCCAGGCCAAGGGCCCAGAGCGCCTTAGCACACACCTTCAGACTTTGTATGCACCTTCCTTTCTAAAAATTTCTGTGAGATGTTATGCTTCCTGTAATCACTTCAACAATAAATTCTAGAATGTCAGAATTCTTTGAGACATTGAGATAAACGTGAAGAAGAAACATGGATAAATCTAAACCCCACCCCCGCAGGTGCTTTCTCTGTAATTCAATTTCCTAAAAGCTTTCAGAAAATGCAGCTGAATTAGTACTAATGTTATTTAATGAGTCCTTTTTTTTTCTTTCCAACGAATCTATAAAAGCAGAGCTGCAGCTTGCTTAGGTCTGTGTTTGTGAAGGTAACCGTTTCGCAGCTGACAGGTGAAGTCCCCCTGAACACAGCCCCGTACCCTGAGGGACAGGCAGCCCCAAGGTGGCCCCCGGGTCAGCTGATTGGATCCCAGAGAACAGGTGCAAGGCCCAGGGGCCTCAGGATGCACCCTGCCAGCGCGCCCATGTTGTTTGACTCCAAGTTCAGAGAAATAAGCTAGAATGTGACATGTGTGGGTGGGCAAGCCCTCTCTCAGCCTCTTCCCCAGGAAACCCTGCAGCCAGGGCAGTTCATCCATTTAGCTTTCCTGCCCTGTCCAGCCTTAGAGGCCCTGGAAATTGTGGCCATTAACAACGGCCTTTAACAGGAGACAGATGTGAGGAGACAGAACAGGCAGTATTTATAATAGACCCTCCAGGGGCTATGACTGCTTATTGTACTTTTTAAAAGGACACCTAATTTATTACCAAAAGGCCTAATTACATCACTATTCACTTTCACGTTCCTTAATGGATTTACATATTCTTTATAACCTAAAGTCCAAAGTTCTTAATACTGAAAGTGAAAGTGCATCAGTCGTGTCTGACTACTTGCGACCCCACGGACTAAGCAGTCCATGGAATTCTCCAGAGCAGAATACTGGAGTGGGTAGCCTTTCTCTTCTTCAGGGGATCTTCCGAACCCAGGGATCAGACCCAGGTCTCTCACACTGCAGGCGGATTCTTTATCAGCCGAACTGCAAGGGAAGCCCAAGAATACTGGAGTGGGTAGCCTATCCCTTCTCCAGTGGATCTTGAAGTCCTCACCAAAATCTAGCCTTAACTTAGCTTTTCCATTTTATCCATACACTGACCTCATCCAGAAGCTCATACCTCTATTCAGGATCGCACGGCTCTTTACTCAGGCCCTTTCTGCTACTTTGCTTCAACTCCCATCACAGCCTATGACACTGATCTGACTTTCCCCTGCCTGTCATTCCTGGTGCCTGGGAAGAGGGCATCCCAGGTGAAGGTTCTCTGAGCACCAGGTCCGGAACTCCCTCCGACAGTTCTGTTTATTCAACACAGCAAACGCCTACATCTGCCGGTGAGCCCGTGCTGAAAAACACAGACAGAAGTCCCTGCATGTAGAGTGGCTGCGCTTCAGCAGGGGGAACAGGAAACACAGATAAGCTGGAGAAGACTCTTCAGAGTCCCTTGGACTGCAAGGAGATCAAACCAGTCCATCCTAAAAGAAATCAGTCCCGAATACTCATTGGAAGGACTGATGCTGAAGCTGAAGCTCCAATGCTTTGGCCTCCAGATGTGAAGAGCCGACTCACTGGAAAAGATCCTAATCCTGGGAAAGATAGAAACCAAAAGGAGAAGGGGGTGGCAGAGGATGAGATGGTTAGATAGCATCTGTGACTCAATGGACATGAATTTGAGCAAACTCTGGGAGATAGCGAAGGACAGGGAAGCCTGGAGTCCTGCAGTCCATGGGGTCGCAAAGAGTCAGACATGACTGAGTGACCGAACAACGACAAACACTAAATTTAAAAGCAAAATAGTTTATTTTAAAACATCATACTAATTTTGAGATATAATTCTTTTATTGAGATATAATTCAAATCAAATACATATCACCAATTTAAAGTGCACAATTCAATGATTTCTAGTACAGAGTTGTGCAACTGTCATCCCCCAACTGAATTTTAGAACATTCTTGTCCCACCTACTCCTCCAAATACGTGTACCTACTAGCAGTCACCTACCTCAGTGTAAGGCCGCCATTACTCTACTTTCTGTCTCTGTACATTTTCTATTTTGGAAATCTCAGGTAAGTGAAATAATAAAGGATGTCATCTCTGATAAGTACAAT
>CM035276.1:77249167-77401505 GCA_020226075.1 Hydropotes inermis
ATTCCCAAGGATCATCCATGTTGCAACAGGTAAGAAAATATCAATCTTATTCTGCTGATTAAAATTTCCCTGTATATATACACACCCTTCATCCATTCCTCTCTTGATGGACAACTGAGCAGTTTCCACCTTTTGTTCTTATGAATAAAGCTGCTATGAAGATTCAAGTAAAATATTTTTTGAGTGGAAATATTTTTCATTCCCAAGGATCATCCATGTTGCAACAGGTAAGAAAATATCAATCTTATTCTGCTGATTAAAATTTCCCTGTATATATACACACCCTTCATCCATTCCTCTCTTGATGGACAACTGAGCAGTTTCCACCTTTTGTTCTTATGAATAAAGCTGCTATGAAGATTCAAGTAAAATATTTTTTGAGTGGAAATATTTTTCATTTCTCTTAAATATACAGTTAGTAGTGTAATAGCTGACTAACAGTATTTTTAAATGTATTTTAAACCTAAGCGTAAATAAGAAATTTTCTCTTAATTTATCAGGAAAGTCATCTTGTATGGGTCAAATACAGAAGAGAAGGAATACTGAATTTCTGGGACAGCGCTCATTTCTGAGTGGACAGTTCTTTCACGGAGCACGTACTCCTCATTTAACACTGAACAGATGCATATGAAAAGTCTGAGCCATTTTCCAGGGAGGAAATCATTATTTGGATTGTAATAGAGCTTCACAAATAGATTTTTATGTTGAGCTGACCTACTTCAAACATTTTATTAGGGAGTTCCTAAATTTTAGTGGCTGACAGCAAAACGTAGGAGGAAAACGGGTTTTCTTCAAATCGCCTTTCCTTCGTTAACTTAGAATAAAGGGCATTTGTTTATAAGTGGCCCCAGAGGAGATTCATGCATTTTATGTGCTAGATATTTTTTTCTTATGGCTAAGGAAAGTTACATAAGAGGCATTTGAGGCAATCAAGGGCTAATGAACCTGCTCATGTATGTCTAAAAGTCTAAATCACTTTTTTTTTTAAAAAAAGAAAGTCTAAAGGTGTCCCAATATGCTCGAATTTTCCTTCCTCCATACAGAAAACAAGGGCAGAAACACTCAATACAGTGAAGTTCAGAGTGGCTGTCAAGTAGCCACTTTTTCCAGAGCGATGACATTGCTTGAAAGTGGGACTTTGGGTTCTAGGTATCTTAAAACTCTCTTGCCCTCTTGATGTTGCGATACCTTCAAATCATACTTATTGCATTTATGAAATAGTAGGGAATAATTAGCACTCATTGCTGAATAGATAATGAAAGAACCAAATGAGAAATCTAAGTTGGAAGAATAAATACGACTAGCTGTGTTAGCTAGGAGACCAAGAATGGCTCCGTTATCCGGATGCCCCGGAATGGAACGGCTGGCCTGCCACTTCTGAGCCTCCTTCCACCCCACAAGGTCCTGCTGGCCTTGTCTCCTCTGAATCACCACCTACTGCATAAAAACAGATGAGGCTCATTAACTAGGAAAGAGAGAAATATATTATACTGCTCCACCCTATATAAAAATGTATCTATAATGACTTCTGTCAATTTGAAATAGTCACTGGAATCTTTGGTCTTAATATAAACATGAAAATAATTATTTATTATTGTTGCTTTATAAGGTGATAAGCATGACTAGAGATTTTGCTTGATTTATGAAATTTTGAAACTATTGATTCAGCTCTTTATTTTACCTTGAATAATATAAATATTTGGATATCTGAGGTCACTCACAAATGCTTTCATCATATAAGCAACCAAGGATCATATTAATATATATTATACTATATATTCTACTAATATATGTCTATAATTATATGTATATATTAATTACATTAATATAATTTAACACATTTATTTGGGATATTGATTTTATCAGTATATTACTATCATACATTTCATAGAATTAAGGATACACAATTGCATATTGTATATTTTAGATTGGTATAGTCATGGCCACTCTGATGAATTATACTAATGAAGATAAGGAATTCTGATAGTGTGGAGCTCAGCCATGCCTAGGAGAGGCTGTGTGACTAACTAGGGGTGAATCTTGAACAAGTCAATAAATGTTTCTTAAACTTTGCACTTTCACCTGTTACAGAGAGGGACATAAATTAACTTTCAAACGCTGACAATAAAACGCAGTTCTAGGCAATTGGACTCCATTATCATCTTTTGAGCGGGCAGTTGAAAAGCAACACCAAAAATATATAATCTGAAGGAAAAGTCCCGCTGTGCTTTATCACAGGTTTCAACCACACCCAAGCAACCGCCTTCTCATAACCGATGCAAAATCAGGCAGAAGCAGCAGATCGGCCTCAGTCACTAAGCAGACCAGTAACCTGTTATCAGCAAATGAGCAACAAGAAAATGAGGTACTTTCCATGTTAAATAAGTTTAAAATTTGGATTTGGGAAACTCTTCTTTGTCTCTTTTTAGAGTATATTATTTGTCATAAAAATAAATCTAACATAAGAATAAATTATTTTCAAATTACATTTTAACAAGGTTCTGGTAGTAAATGAATGCAATTAAAAATTTGATATATATATATATTATATTATACACATATATACAATATTTATTTTTAATCAGACTCTATTTCAAACAAATTGGCTGCAAATACACAAAATACACAAATTCAGCATACTGTTTATGCAGAACTGACTTATCTGTCTGTACCACTGGTATATATATTCATATGTAGTAGTACTGTATCAGGACTTCCCTGGTAACTCGGATAGTGAAGAACCTGCCTGCAATGCAGGAGACCCCAGTTTGATTCCTGGGCCGAGAAGATCCCCTGGAGAAGGGAGAGGCTGACCACTCCAGGATTCTTGGGCTTCCCTAGTGGCTCAGACAGTAACGAATCCACCTGCAATGCGGGAGACTGTGGTTTGATCCCTGGGTTGGGAAGATCCCCTGGAGGAGGGCATGGCAAGCTACTCCAGGATTCTTGCCTGGAGAATCCCATGGACAGAGGAGCCTGGTGGGCTACAGTCCATGGGGTCACAGAGTCGGACACGATGGAGTGACGAAGCATAGTACTACATCTACAGATGACATACTGCTTTATAACACTGTACACAAACTCAGGTTTCACTCACACAAACATACCAGACATTCTTAGAGATTATATTCCATGATTATCAATGGAAAGACTACTCTACTTTCTACTATATGTTAATGCTTTAACTCTGGGAAATTTAAATAATAATTAAAAAGCAAACTAGTAATTAGGGGACTGTTGACTAAGTTTACTGTAATCCAGCCCTCACAACAAAGATTTCAGGAGGAAAAGATTTATGAGAAACAGATTAAAAATATGATATGTGGGGATTTACAATAATGGGCTTAAGGCTCAACATTCAGAAAACTAAGATCATGGCATCCGGTCCCATCACTTCATGACAAATAGATGGGGAAACCATGGAAACAGTGGCTGACTTTATTTCTCTGGGCTCCAAAATCACTGCAGATGGTGACTGCAGCCATAAAATTAAAAGACGCTTACTCCTTGGAAGGAAAGTTATGACCAACCTAGACAGCATATTAAAAAGCAGACACATTACTTTGCCAACAAAGGTTCATCTAGTCAAGGTTTTGGTTTTTCTAGTTGTCATGAATGGATGTGAGAGTTGGACTATAAAGAAAGCTGACCACTGAATAATTGATGCTTTTGAACTATGGTGTTGGAGAAGACTCTTGAGAGTCCCTTGGACTGTAAGGAGATCCAACCAGTCCATCCTAAAGGAATCAGTACTGAAAATTCATTGGAAGGACTGATGTTGAAGCAGAAATTCCAATACTTTAGCCACCTGATGCGAAGAGCTGACTCATTGAAAAGACCCTGATGCTGAGAAAGATTGAAAGCAGGAGGAGAAGAGGGTGACAGAGGATGCGATGGTTGGATGGCATCACCGACTCAATGAACATGAGTTTGAGCAAGCTCCAGGAGCTGGTGATGGACAGGAAAGCCCGGTGTGCTGCGATTCACGGGGTCGCAAAAGAGTTGGACATGACTGAGCGACTGAACTGAACAATACTGGGATATTCTTTCATTTTTTGGAACAGTCACAAAATGTCTGGCTGTGCTGAAACCCTGTTGTACTTCTGAAATGTCATTTCTACAATGATATTTTTTTATCATTTTTTTAAAAATGTCTATATCTTTATGAGATGCAGATTCACCTCCTCATTTTAACCACTACAAAAGATGGGAAGAAAGTAATACACTGAGAAGTAAACTGTCAATAAGTAACCATTAACCACTTCAGAAACTGTCCTTATAACCATCTGGCAAAATGGCTTTAGACTGGCTCTCCTCTGAAATTCTTAAAAAAAACAATTGGTTTAACTGAGAGTTAGGCTTGCTTAATAATATTCATATGCCTGCACAATGTTTAGTCAAAGTTCGAATGTGTTTGTGATGATGACAGTGTTATTTTAAGTGACACATTCAGCTTCAGTGTTGTTTTCACAACTCTTATTAACTCTCGGGGAGAATCAGCAACCAGACCTGGTCCACACCATGATTCTCAAGGCAGCGGCCCAGTAGAAACTGTGAACCGGCGAGGAATGCTCTTCCCTTTGAACCAACAGAGGGTTTTATTTCAAATGAACTGAATTCTTACTGTAGCTCTGCAACCTCTCCGTTATTATACGTGACTTACACATGATGAAGTAGTTGAGGAAGAGAAGAGCTGCCTCCAGCATGTTGGAGTTTTCCCATCACTCAGCCACGCCCTGGCCTGCTGCTGCTGAACCCAGACAATCTCACAGACCATCAACACCAGACAAGGCCAGTCCGTGACCGTGACAGATCTGGAGCATCCGTAACCACGTCCGAACACCGGCAAAGCAGGGACACCGCGCCAACCGCAGGTGGCCAGACTGTCCCTCCCTCCTGGCCAGCGTGAAAGGCTACTACTTTCCTACAAGCCTCAGCTTCGTCTCACTCTTGTGCTCCTGTTTCTGCGCAAGATTTATTAAGATTTCCAATCATACAATCCCTCACCCCGTCAAGTGTCTTGCTTCTTGACAGCCCTACTTCTTAAGCCCTTCTCCAGTCACCTAACACACAAATTCCTAACACTCCAGGTCAGAGACACCCCGTGGGGCTGTATAGTGTTTCCTCCTGCAACAGGCAACAATCCAAGCTGTGGAACTACAGCCATGCGCCTGGTGTATCGGGTGCCTTCAATGCTGGAAGGAGTGACATAGTAAAACACAGAGGTTTAAGTGACTTCATCAAGTAGCATTTTAATTGCCAGTTGCAGGCCTTGAAACGTTGTTTCCTATCATCTTCACCTTGCTGTGACTATATTATACTGTCATCTCCTGAGATTTATTACACATGACCTTAGAATATTTAGCATGTGACTGGAATCATGAGAAACTCAAATATAGATTTACAGACAAGCAGAGGAGAAAGAAAATCACATAGAGCTGATGGAAGGAGCTGGCAGATGAAATCCATAGAGGAGATGAACGCATCTACAAACATGCGGGTGGGAAAGGGTAGAGGTGTTAGAATGATGTCATAAATGCCCGAACACATACCGATTCCAACAAAACAGTAAGAGTTAACAAGGCTATTATACTGAGCATGGTCTTAAGTGCCTTATATGGATTAATACATTTCTCAAAATACCACCATGAGTCAGATAACTATTTTATTCAGATTCCAGAAAGGAGAGAAAGTGAGGCACTGAGAAATTAGATATCTTGGCAAGAATCTTAGCAGCTGCTAATTGATCTCGCAAGGAGTCACAGTGTAGAACAACTGGTCAACTGAGTGGATATCTACTTATAAGATTTGATTTGTTAGTGTTGCCCCACATAGTGAAAATGTGATAAAAATCATAGTCATTTTACAAGTGTGGTAGGCCCTAACCATATTTCATGAAAATGGTTTTTCATCCCTTGATAACCATCCAGTACCTTCACTGTTGACTAGTTTTCTGAATATCTGAAAGTAGTTACCAAAGCACATCACCCTCACATCACAAATGTCTGAGAGTTGGTGGTTTTTGACTGTTCTTAATGATCCTGAAAGGTGAATGGCTGAACCACAAAAAAATACCTGTATAAAGTTAGTAGCTGCTTTTGTTTGGGAGACCCAGGTTCCATCCCTGGGTTGGGAAGATCCTCTGGAGAAGGAAATGGCAACCCACACCAGTATTCTTGCCTGGAAAATCCCATGGGCGGAGGAGCGTGGTAGGCTACAGTTCATGGGGTCTCAAAGAGTCGGACACCACTGAGCAACTTCACTTTCCCTTTCCCTGGTAGCTCAGATGGTAAAGAGTCTGCCTGCAGTGTGGGAGATCCGGGTGTGATCCCTGGGTCGGGAAGATCCCCTGGAGAAGGCAATGGCAACCCGCTCCAGTATTCATGCCTGGAGAATCCCATGGACGGAGGAGCCTGGCAGGCTACAGTCTGTGGGGTTGCAAAGAGTCAGACACGACTGAGTGACTTCACTCTCCCTTTCCCTGGTAGCTCAGCTGGTGATGGGCTTATAATCTGAAGCGCACCTTGCCTGGCTCTCCTCACTCTGCTCCTTTATGCTGAGGTCACTAACATCAGGCAGGGCTGGTCCCTGGGTGCGCTGGGACACCGCCGTGCACGCTGTGACCCGAGACACTCACTGCACCGGCTCCTCAGCCCCTTCCCGCCCCCTGAGCCCCGTGCTTCTGGCATCTCCGACTGATTCTGGGGTTGGACTGGAGCACAAATGACCCTATTTTACTCTCTGTATGAAGACGGACTTGAAGAAGAAGGAACACTTCCAGGTCTCCGGTCTCAGAGAACGGGAGAATAGGTAGCCCCAAGGATCTAGCAGGAAATGGTCCTCTCAGGCATCGACTGGGGCGTGAAAGGAGGTGAAAAGCCCTCCCAAGGAGGAGGGTGAGTTGACTGCTTGAGGCTAAGCAGCGTGAAGGAGACAGCGACGCCTTTCCAGGATGCTTTCACTCCGTGGTCCTGAAAACAGAATGAAAACATTCCCTCTGCCAGTTGAAGCGACTGGGCATGACCTGCAGAGCTCTAAGGAGAAAAAGGCGGACGTTTGATCCACAAGCCATAAGGAGTCTCCATCCGGCTTCCTAAAACAACAGGAGGCAGAGGACAGTGAGCAGCCCTCGGTCTGAGGGCTCAGAAGCAGAGAGAGGAAGGGCAGATTCAGGATAAAGACAAAACTGGTTAATCCATCAGTGTGGCCAGAAGTAGGGGGGAAAGGAAAGAGCAAATAGTATCAACATGCGCTGCTGTCCCAAGCCTGTTAAAACCCCATAACAGAACATAGCAGCCATCACCTCTAAGTATAGAGACACTGTCTTTAAATATGAGCACTTGCCATGATGTGAGCAAAAAGATTTTAATTTGACAACTCAGCTTAATTTAGTTTTTCACAGCTTTATTAATGTATGTTGCTTTTTCAGCATATTGTCAACCTTCAGATCCTGTGTAAAATAATACAGTAATTGAAGCAATCTTGTAGTGGTTGGCAATTACATTTAGAAAAAAAAAAAAAAAACTTTTCAATGCTGATTGCTACTCTTTCATAGTCTTCATTACAAACAGACAAATTGAATTTAGCATGCAGGAAAAATGAGCACACCCCATTTCCACTTTTTAAGTGTACATCACGGGAAACTTTTCTGAAGCACCATCCACTGTGATTTCTGACCAGCTAATGAGGATTTTAAGTTTTTTAAGTTTTTCCAATGTAAACATTGGAATATTCATTGATATTTTCCAGAATAAACATTCACCTTTGTGTTTTGTCTATGTGCAAAAATGGACGTGGGATCTTTAATAAACACCAGATTCCAAAGTTTCTAAATTTGACTATTTTGAATAAGCTTAGATTAGATAAATAAAATATTCCCATGCTAACATTCTTGGACAAAGATGCATCATGGTGCCTAGACGTACACTTTCCCCACTGAATGAAATAGAAAGACACTCCTCACTATTTACACACTCTTACCTCACTATTTATTATCTCTGTTTGAAGTTTGTATGTGTGTATATGCATGTGTATCTTGGCTCCAGGTTCCACTGGTCTTTGATAGTGTTTAGAAAAAGATTCTATCTTAGATATTTATTTGAAAAGACCAAATCTTTTTTATAAAATAGACCAAATAAAATTGAAAAATTAAAGGAAAAGAAGGATACTGTTGGCAATATTGCCTACATTTTTTTAACTGCGTCCCAAATATTATTGAGATTTTTTTTAAGTGGAAAAAGGAAATTAAAACTTAATATAAGCCCAAAGAAGTAGTTTGGAATAAGGCAAAACATAATACAGACAGAACCAACCCACAAATCCTTGCACAGAACATAGAATGAGGGACAAACAAAAGCTGAGAAGATGTGACGCTTTGAAAGAAGAATAACAATGTGAAAACTGAGAAGTGAAATAATTTTATCAAATATGAGAAAAACAGTCACTTTATTTTCTCTCCCCTGTACAAATATGTTATTTTTATTGTTTATTTTCAGATGAAAGAAGTAAATGTTGCATTGAAAGAGAGGAAAGACAAGGAACAGAACAGAGAAGATCAAATATCCCCCCCAAATAATTAAGGATAAAGTAGGTCATTTTTACAACTTTGGTTTCATGTAATGATTTACATATTCTCTGTGAACCAAACACAAATGTTGGACCTTGGGAATATCTAGGAATTGGAAGAGTGAGAGCAGTTTGGTGAAAATTAGTAAAATGAAACTTGAGATATTCATATATGTCTTGGAAAGAAAGGAGCTCTCAGAATGACTGGGAAATGGCTTAAAGACTGTAGGTCTGCATGTGCGTCCGTAGCTCAGTCATGTCCACCTGTTTGTGACCCTACTGTCCATGGGGTTTTTCAGGCAAGAACACTGGAGTAGGCTGCCATTTTCCTCCTCCAGGAGATCTTCCCATCTCAGGGATCGAATCCACGTCTCCCGTGTGTCCTGCATTGCAGGTGGGTTCTTTACCTGTTGAGGCACCAGGGAAGCCCCAAGGACTGCAGGCCTACAGTCTGACAACAACAGCCTCATAGTTCCACGAGGGCCAGGTGAAAGGAATGGGGAATTCAAATATACATCATATGTTTCAGCAAGTCATATATATTACTTTGGTGGGACACTTCTATAAAGACTGAATAGAAATTTTGCTTCTCAGAGAAAATGTTAGGCTACTCGCATAATGTCCTTCAGTTTTAAGATTTTCTCTCACATGCATACATGCATATTTCTCAGTCATGCATTCTTCTACTCATTAGACAAATATTCATTAGCTCCACTGTGTGTCAGTCACTTTTCTAGGCACTTGGGATGCTCCAAGTTACCTGTTCTCCGGAAGCTTACATTCCAGTGGGGAAAGACAGAAAAAAAAAAAAATGTAAGCATGACAAATCAGAAAATATATAGTATATCAGAGGTGGCAACTGCTCTAGGAGAAAAACTTAAAGCAACTGGTGAGGAGTTGGTGAGCGTTGGGGCAGGCCTGGCTTCAGGCAGGCTTCTCCAAGCAGATCAGAGATGTGACAGGTTCCTGCTATCGCTGTGCTAAACGTGATCAAAGCAGATACCTGATTGAGCCTGAAATGGTACATTTCGGGTGTGCTTCAGCAAGCACGATGCTTTTTGATGGAACATCCTAAACAAATTTGAGAACATTTCAACATCACAGTGATTTATTTGGGAAAGTGGATTTGAAGTGGAACCATACAAGATAACAAGGCCAGAGTGATTCACGGCAGAAATGAATGTAGGATCGGAATGCCAAGGGCCAAGCAAGACCACAGTGACCCTCACGGGAAAGTAACACAGCGAAGTAAACACACAGTTGGACCAGCACTCAGAAGTGGGTAGAAATTTTCTTGCCAATTACAATGAATGTAATATAATGTAGAATTTACAATGTGACTTCCAGAGAGTTTGGTTAATATCTGGTAAAGGTTATAAGGTGACAGTTTGTGATCTGTGTTTATAATCAACCACCGTTACAGATAAAATATAATTATTGTTCACGTTGGTCTCCAATGAGACTTTTAGATTTCAGATTCTCAAAAAGGGATGAAAACAACTCTGAGCATTAAATTCTAACTTCTTGGAAGTTAAGGATGAAATTTTGTATTGTATGCGTGCTACAGATGAAGAAGATTCTTATGTGCTATCAAATCAGAAAATGTGAGGAAGAGAAGAGAGTATTTCAAAGAACGTTCATGGAAGTATATAACAACTGCAGCTGGGGTACATTTAAGGTATGGCTTACAAAGGACCCTGAGTTATAAGAACCGTACCTCCCCAGCAGGTTGGCTCCCCAGGAACCCTTTTAGAAGGACCACAACACCCAGTTTACGGTTTCCCAAGGGATGGCCATTGTCCAGTATTGAGAAAGCAATCTAAGTTGTTAAATAATTGTTGATTTTTGCAAGGACAGAGAAAGGATCCCATTTTACCCCTTCCTAGCCACAGAAGCTAAAGTTTCCAAATAGAAATATCTAACATCAAAATATTAGCTAAAACTAAATCTTAATACACGTAACTAAGTGAACAATACTTTCCAGCCAAAGTAATGTTTTTCTTCCACTGCAGTTGTGTCATAACATTACAAGAGACATAAGTAGAGAGAGAAGTAGCTTAAGGAACGATATCCAGGTATTATTCAATTAAAATTAGTTACTGTTTAATTTTAGAAATAATAACTATGTATAACTTCAGTTAGGCAATGGATATTTCAAAATGTGGAGTTCTCTGGTAAAAGGTGCCAATAATGTGCAAAATTTTTTACATTTTTACATGTAAAAAAATATATATAACTCATATATAAAAATAGAATTCAAGAAGTAAAATGATATAAAATTAAAAAATCACTACAATGACTAAGGCTTTAGTTTTCAAGGGCTGGAAAGTTCTTTGGTATCTCGTACTAATTAGGGTCAGCATCATGAATGTCAATTGTAGGTGGTAGAGGAGGAAATTACGGGAAACTGAAGTGCATTCACATTGGCCCAAGTCATGCCTCTGAAACTGCATTTTAGGGGTCAAATTAATATAACTGTTTTCATACCCACATAAGGGGAAATGTGCGTAAAAACAAGAAGGGTTGGTAAGCTGTCGGTTTCATTGGTTTTCACCTAGATGAGTGTGTGCTAAGTCGCTTCAGTCGTGTCCAGCTCTTTGCGACCCTGCAGGCTGCAGCCCGCCAGGCTCCTCTGGCCATGGAATTCTCCAGGCAAGAGTCCTGGAGTGGGTTGCCATGCCCTCCTCCAGGGGATCTTCCCAACGCAGGGACTGAAACCGCGTCTCTTATGTCTCCTGCATTGACAGATGGGTTCTTTACCACTAGCGCCACCTGGGAAGCCCATTTCACTTAGATGAGAATTTCCTGTTCAGAAATTATGATTAACAGAGTGTAAATGCATTTTAGGACTCCCTATGTGATTTGTATTTCTTCATTCAATAGATTTTCACATGGAAAGTCCAGAAATAAAATGTGAAAGAAAAAAAGATTATTACACTGAAAGGAGGGAAAGATCTGAAATAGATCTGGAGAAAACACGCTCAGAGACAAGTGCCGTTTGACCTGAATCTGAAAGCAGCAAAACGTCTCATAAAGCAGTGATGCTAGGGACCACAGCGGCTGACACTCATTAAAGCGTTACATGGTGCTTGGCCCCCAGATGATCGTTTTACACTCGACTCTCCATGAACAAACTTTATTCACTCAATCATTAGTTAATTCATCAAACCCTTACTGTGTGCAAGGCTCTGTACAGTGATTCTCAACAAGGCTGCTCTGTCATCGCGTGGAATAGCTCATCACCATATGTGTCTGCCTTGTGCATTGCAAAGCAATTGGTGTGGCCATGCATGCATACTTGAGGGCTCACCCTGTCCTGTTGACAACCAAAGAAGCCTCTTCCCACCTTTCCAACTCATGGGAGAGGCGGTGTCACCCCCTGACCCACGGAGCTTGGAGGACACGCTCTCTGCCATCCAGGAGCTGGGCTTGGTACCTCTTGCCCAGGTATTTAAAAACGTGTCAGGAGGCGTGCTAATGGAAGCAAGCGATTAAGGCACCATCATCCTGCTAGCTCACATGTATCTGCTGCCTAAGGCAGGGATGCAAGTCCGTTGGGTAGAGGACCCTTCACAAACCTCCTGGAGAGACCCTCCAGTCTTCTCCACACACGGGTGAGGAAACTGAGGCACAAAAGTTAAACAACTTAAAAGAATTCCACAACTAGGCAACAGTCGAGCTGGATTCAAACAGGTGGTCAGGCTGCAGAGTCAATGTATACTCCCCAGGGAGCAGGTGTTTCTAAAAATCCCTCCCAGAACAGTATTTGCACACATGCTAAAATGAAAAATAAAGAAAATCTTGAGAAAAAAAAAGAATGTAAAATTAAATGCATGGCTGTGTTGGGAGCATACATTTGAAACATGGTGCTAGATCCATATAGATACAAAAGCTCTGAAACTAAAACTTTAGTTTTTATCATGTCACAACATGAGTACTGGGATTCAAACCTGCCAAACTAAACAGGGTGGAAAGTGACATCTGGAGATACCAAACAAAGGCTGACCTCATGAACTGGAAAGAAACTTGCCCAGCAGAGGATGAGGTAGTGTACCTCTGATTGTCTTTCCCTTCAGATATCTCAGCGAGTAAGCAAACTCTTTGCTGTATCAGATCTTTGCTCAAATATTACCACTTTCTCAATGAGTTCTGCCTTGGCAACCCAATTTAAACTGTGAACTGCTGCCGGATTTACACTGCTATGCTGTTCTGTGCTCAGTCGCTGGATCACGTCTGACTCTTTGAGACCCTTCGGGCTGTAGCCCTCCAGGCTCCTCTGTCCATGGGATTTTTCATGCAAGAACACTGGAGTGGGATGCCACTTCCTTCTGCAGGGAATCTCCCCAATTCAAGGACTGATCTCACATCTGTGTCTCCTATGTTGCAGGCATACGCTTTACCAATGAGCCACCAGGGAAGCCCTTGCAAACGCATAGTAAATTATTAGTATTTTTTAAATAATTACTAGACACTAATTAATTCAACTTCACAAGGACAGGGGTTTTGTCTGTTTTGTTCGTGGATAGATTCCTGGAACCTAGAACCAGCCTAACGTTTCAGGCTTAAGCGCGGGGCAGGTGGGAAGGAAGCCTTCTGTGAGTGTATTATTACTCCCCCCAAACCTGCTTTCATCACCTGGTTGGCAGGCTGCTATCTCAGTGGCTCCAAAGTTTAAATTTGAAGTAGCCCACTGAACAAATGGAGAATGCATACCCAGGAGTACAACAAAGTTTTACAAAATATAGGCATAGATGGCTTCTAATTCAGCCTCTTCCCGAAAGTGATCTGTCCCAGAACTTGCTAGAAAAGCAAATTGGTTCTCCTTTCCACCTCTCTTTTCACCACCCCCTCCTTCCAGGGTGTCTCTCACATACCCTGAATCTTACTCTGTCCCTTTCTTAAGGGATATACTCTTCCAGTCCACAAAAGAAAGAGACAATTAGAAATACTGGTACACACTGCCATATTTAAAATGGAGAACCAACAGTGACTTGCTGTCTAGCACAGGGAACTCTGCTCAGCCCTATGTGCAGCCTGAATGGAAGGGGAGCTTGGGGGCGAATGGATACATGTATTATGGATAGCTGAGTTTCTTTGTTGTTCACCTGAAACTATCACTACATTGTTAATTCGGCTATACCCCAATCCAAAATGGCTGGTAAAGAATCTGCCTGCAGTGCAGGAGACCTGGTTTCGATTCCTGTGTTGGGAATTCCCTGGAGAAGGGAAAGGCTATCCACTCCAGTATTCTGGCCTGGAGAATTCCAGGACTGGACTATACAGTCTATGGGGTCACAAAGAGTCAGACACGACTGAGCGACTTTGACTTTCACTCTCTTTCCAATACAAAATAAAAAGTTAAAACATGAAAAAAACCAAACATAACAGAAATACTGGTCTCGGTGAGAAGAAATCAAATCTTCTACTGATTGCATCAGAAATCCTCTTGCAATGCATGAAGAAAATAATAAACTCATCTGTTGACAAAATGAAAACATAACTTCCAATGGCAGGATTTTGATTATAAAAATAATATCTGATGAAGCCAAGGGAAATAAATATTAAAAAGAAGCACTTATTTGCTATGTTATGGCCTCATATTGTCATTTAAAAACATAATTTATATCTATAAATGTAAACACACAAAAGGTATACAGAAATGTATAAATACGGGATTATCTTGATTTTATTCAGGCAGTTCCCTACTGATGAATACTAAAGTTTGGTTTTTTTGTTTGTTTGTTTGCTTTCCAATTTTTTTTGCTATAAAATGATGAGGTTTAGTTATACACCTCTGAACACTCTTTTTTTTTTTTAATTCCAGAAAGTGGTATTGCCAGGTCAAAGGGCATGCCACAGAAACTTTGGGTTCAGTTCAGTCGTTCAGTCGTGGCTGACTCTTTGTGACCCCATGGACCGCAGCATGTCAAGCCTCCCTGTCCATCAACAACTCCTGGAGCTTGCTCAAATCATGTCTATCGAGTCGGTGATGCCATCCAACCATCTCATCCTCTGTTGTCCCATTCTCCTCCCTCAAACTTTGGATACCTCTTGACAATCTGCACTTCAAAATGTCTTTCAGTTTAAATTTCCAACAAAAATGCAAGAGAATTTCCATTCTAACTCTCTGCAGCAATGGGATTTTTCAAATACAGAGAGATTAAGATGCTGTTGGAAAAGTCAAGTTGAGAAGATGTAACTGATTAAAGTTAATTAAGTAAAGAAGCCAGGGTAGAAAGTGTTGGCTGGGAAGCTACATCCATGGTTAAAAGAAGCCAAGACAATGAATGCCATTTTTCAAAGAAAACAGTGTATGAGGGAACGGAATTGAAGATCCAAGTTTCTATCTTAGCCAAATGTCAACAGTTGAAGGGTGGGAGAAAGGAGAAGGTCCATAGAGAAAGTTAGAATGAAATGATCAGTAGAGTAGGAGGGAGATAAGAAGGCAATGTAACAGGAGCCAAGGTAGAGGAGGTTTTCTTTTTTCCTTTGGCATACTGCATAATAATAATTAGCACTTGAATCAGTCTGTATCCCAAAGCCTCAAAGCACTCTGCAGCCTAATCATTTGAATTTTAGAATACCCTTGGCAGGCAGAGAGTAATTCAATAGGAAAACTTGGATAAGAAGAAATAAGGTGAGTGACTTCAAAGTTTACTCAACCTTGGCAATTTCAGGAACTCAAAACCTTGGGGTAAGAAAGGAAATGTTGACTCTCCTCTAAATTACTGTATATATAATATTTACACATTCTCAGATTCAGATGATTTCCAGAGCCATAGTTCAGCAGCTGCAGTTTAAAAGCTGTGAATTTAAACATATCAGTTTAACAGCTGAGGAACTTGTTCTCAGAAAACCAAAAATCTCAGGGGACAGAGTGTTCAGGCCTCCCAAGCCCACCCCACCATTGCTGACTTTGTTTTCCACATGGGGCTTTGTTGAGATTAATCCCAGTTGAGTCAGGGAATCTTGAACATTTCAAGGGACTATATTAAGCCCCTAGATAAGAGTCTACATTTAAATTAACAGTTACACTGATTTTTTTTTGCATGGACAATCCCTATGAATTTTGACACATGTGATCATGTAACGACCACACAGTCAGAATATGGAGCAGTCGCATTGCAGGCAGATCCTGAGCCACCTGGGAAGCCCAAGAATACCGGAGTGGGTAGCCTATCCCTCCTCCGGGGGATCTTCCCAACCAGGGTCTCCCGAATTGCAGGTGGATTCTTTACCAGCTGAGCTCTCAGGGAAGCTCTGCAGAACAGTCACATCACCCCTCAAAACGTCCTTCACACTCTCCCCTTCCAGTCAACCCCCCACCCAACTCCTACCTATGGCAGCCACTCATCTGTTCTCCATTGCTATAGCTTTATCTTTACTAGAATGTAATACAAAGGAATCGTACAGTATGCAGTCTTTCAAGACTGACTGTTCCACTTCTCATAATGTCTCTGAAATTCCTCTTTGTTGTTGCATGTATCTGTGTTTTGTTGCTTTTAAATGCTGATTGCAGTCCATGGTACAGAAGTACCACAGTTGGCATATCGATTCACCACTGAAAGACACTGCGTTGACTTCAGTTTGAGGCCATTATGAATAGGGTCTTTATAAATGTGTATTTACAAACTTGTGTGAACACACAGTTAGATTTTTGCCTGGGTAAACACCAGCATTCTTTCAAAAGAAAAGAGAAGGTTTTCCAGGTCATATGGTGAGTGTATAGTTAATTTTATAAGACTGACAACTTTTCCAGAATATCCCTACAATTTTGTACTTTTTCGCACTATTTTGTTTCAGCAATGCATAGTTGCCTTGCATAAGCACTAACACTCTCTGTTTTTATATACATATTCAATGTTAGTTATTCTAATGGGATGTGGCAACTTAGAGTGGATTGCATTTCTGTAATGGCTAATTATGTTGAACAGTTTATTGCGTGCTCACTCACTATCCACATATCCTCCTTGGTAAAGTGTCCATACATGTCTTCTTCCCATTTTTAATTGGGTTGTTTGCTTGTTTCCTGCTGATTTTGAGTGTTCTTTGCACACTCTCCATGTAAATCCTTTGTCAGGTATTTGCAAAGCAAATATCACCCTTTCACCCAGTTCATAGTTTGTCTTTTCATTCAAACCGTCATTTAAAGAACAAAACTTCTAAATGTCTTTTTTTATTCTGCTTTTTTCTTTTTTCATTTAGTTTCTTTCTAGAACTACTTATTCTTTACCTCCATTGTTTTCTTGAGCACTGTGCTTTCAGATAAAAGGGAGTGTTATTAAGCTAACCTGACCTTTCAGCTATACTTAAAACAGGGTAGCCCATCTCCTTTGTGAAACCCCATCTACTGAAAGCTTTTCCTGGCAGCCGCTGACACTGTGCTTTCTGATGCCTTTATCTCTTAACTCTGTTTCAATTGATTGTTTTTATGTTATCTGTGTATTTCCCTAGCAGAGAAACAGGGAGTCCTTGTACAGGGTGGTTATTTGTGTGAATAATTTAATATTTATTATTCATCTCATGCATTTTCCAAGGCAATATAGCAAGCCTGACAATTTCTGAGGATTGAGTTGCATTCTAATTACAAATAAGATTACTGTAAGTAGGATAAACAGTGGAAAATCATTGTTTAGCGAGGAGATCCCAGAAAAGTGATAGGGATTGCTGTGTTATCAATATAGTTTGATATGATTCAAAGGTCAAAATGAAAGAGGATGATCTGAAATTTCAGCCCTGGGGTTAAGACTGTGGAGAGCAAAGACTCAGGTCGTTCCTGTGTTGAGAGGATGTTAAACGTTAGACAAACAAAGGTTAGACATTTGAAATCAATGGAAATCCATCCCAAAGATCTTTTTACAATTAAGAAACAACATCTGATGCTTAGTGGGGGAAAAAAAACGAGTCAGGAAAACATTTTGAACATGAGACAGCTTGGAAAGTGTATGTTTATTAAGTGACAAGATGAAATTAAATTGAAAACAACCACAGTCTAACTGGTTATGACCAACTGGCCTGCTGGAGATAGCCCCACTGAACAACGAGAACAGGCATGGTTCCTATAAGCTGCAGTGCCTGCAGTGTGTCTTTTGGAGCTTTCTAATTAACCCCAGTGAAATTTCAAACCTGATTTTTCTATTGCCTTAAGTGTTAAGGAAAAGAAAAGTGTCAGGAAGGACGCTGATCTCTACTTGGGGAATTGGAGCTACTGACCCACTGTCATCTGGGGATCACTTTGATGTGTAGAAGGATGAAGGGATTTGTGCTGATACACCTCCATGCTTAACTCAGCTCCTCTGTGATAAATTGTTAACATTTGCAAAAGGTTCAGAGGACAAGTGCGGGAACATAAACAGAGGAACTCCGATGGTCCAGGAGGAAAATAATATTCTGAGAGCTGGCACAGTTACTGTCCATTTTAAAGTTATAAATTTCCAAACATTCAGTATTATTTTAATCACACATGTGCATACACACACACACAATATTACAACTGATAATTAAAATACTGAATTTTTGCTTCAATTTGAAAAAGCCTGGGCAGTTTAAGTTTGCCTGGATTTCTCTTCTTTAAAAAATAAAATTTTTAAAAAATATTTCAAATGTACTTATTTTACTGCAGAGAAACATAAATAGAGTTAATACTTTAAAATGAATGAGGTCATTACTAACATAATTGAAGGAACATCCACTAATTAAAAAACCCAAGTATACATAAGTATTCTTAAATTACCAGCAAATTACGTGACACAAGATAGCTCAAAAATATTCTCTGCAATTAATCCAGACAATAATATAATAATTTGCATGTTGATAATAGCAATTTAAAAAATCAACATGTTTTACTGATTAGAAAAGAACAATTTTTCACAAGGGGACCGATTTGCTCATCTACATAAAAAGGTAAGGAGAAACTTCATGTTTATGTCATACCTAAAGTAATTTAAAACGATACACTCTGCTTAAGAAAATGGATACAAATATATTAAGCAAGGGGACGTATCAGTACTTACAGTCTTCAGTAGAGTCAGTTTTGAATCTAAAAGATGTCCAATTCAACATGGATCCGTTAGAGAAGTCCCTGGAACTTCTGTTTCTTTGTTATCTTTTGAAATTATTAGAATCACCTGAGCTTCCAAAATCTGCTCTTCACAAGTGTCCGGGATCAATACCCAGTTCCAAAGGCATCTGCATTCTGGAGGTGCCTGAGGGCAGGGGCCTGGTGTCCAGATATGTAAGCGTGAGCTGCGGATGGACGGGGTTCCAAACGGAGACCACACTGCGCCCTGACCAGGACAACAGGTGACACGCCTTCCCAACAAAAGCTGATGTCAGCCGTCACTGACTTACTCAGGAAAGTCATTTATAGAGGTGACGTCTCTTGCTCAGTTGTGTCCGACTCTTTGTGACCCCGTGGACTGTAGCCTGCCAGGCTCCTCCCACCATGGAATTCTCCAGGCAAGAATATGGGACTGTGTACATTCAAGGTCAGGAGGGGCGGCCGTGAGGAGATACCCCTCGTCTAAGGTTAGGAGCAGCGGCTGCGCTTTGCTGGAGCAGCCGTGAAGAGATACCCCACGTCCAAGGTAAGAGAAGCCCAAGTAAGACGGGAGGTGTTGTGAGAGGGCATCAGAGGGCAGAAACACTGAAACCATAATCACAGGAAACTAGCCAATCTGATCCCAGGACCACAGCCTTGTCTAAGTGAAACCAAGCCATGCCGTGTGGGGCCACCCAAGATGGACAGGTCATGGTGGAGAGGTCTGACAGAATGTGGTCCACTGGAGAAGGGAATGGAAAACCACTTCAGCATTCTTGCCTTCAGAACCCCATGAACAGTATGAGAAGGCAAAATGATAGGATACTGAATGAGGAACTCCCCGGGTTGGTAGGTGCCCAATATGCTACTGGAGATCAGTGGAGAAATAACTCCAGAAAGAATGAAGGGATGGAGCCAAAGCAAAAACAATACCCAGTTGTGGATGTGACTGGTGATAGAAGCAAGGTCTGATGCTGTAAAGAGCAATATTGCATAGAAACCTGGAATGTTAGGTCCACGAATCAAGGCAAATTGGAAGTGGTCAAACAGGAGATGGCAGGAGTGAATGTCAACATTCTAGCAATCAGTGAACTAAAATGGACTGGAATGGGTGAATTTAACTCAGATGACCATTATATCTACTATTGTCGGCAGGAATCCCTTAGAAAAAATGGAGTAGCCATCATGGTCAACAAAAGAGTCTGAAATGCAGTACTTGGATGCAATCTCAAAAACTTCAGAATGATCTCTGTTCATTTCCAAGGCAAACCATTCAATATCATGGTAATCCAAGCCTATGCCCCAACCAGTAATGCTGAAGAAGCTGAAGTTGAACGGTTCTATGAAGACCTACAAGACCTTTTAGAACTAACACCCAAAAAAGATGTCCTTTTCATTACAGGGGACTGGAATGCAAAAGTAGGAAGTCAAGAAACACCAGGAGTAACAGGCAAATTTGGCCTTGGAATACAGAATGAAGCAGGCCAAAGGCTAATAGAGTTTTGCCAAGAGAACTCACTGGTCATAGCAAACACCCTCTTCCAACAACACAAGAGAAGACTTTACACATGGACATCACCAGATGGTCAACACTGAAATCAGATTGATTATATTCTTTGCAGCCAAAGATGGAGAAGCTCTATACAGTCAGCAAAAACAAGACCGGGAGCTGACTGTGGCTCAGATTGTGAACTCCTTATTGCCAAATTCAGACTTAAACTGAAGAAAGTAGGGAAAACCACTAGACCATTCAGGTATGACCTAAATCAAATCCCTTAAGATTATAGAGTGGAAGTGAGAAATAGATTTAAGTGACTAGGTCTGATAGACAGAGAGCCTGATGAACTATGGACAGAGGTTCGTGACACTGTACAGAGACAGGGATCAAGACCATCCCCAGGGAAAAGAAATGCAAAAAAGCAAAATGGCTGTCTGAGGAGGCCTTACAAATAGCTGTAAAAAGAAGAGAAGCAAAAAGCAAAGGAGAAAAGGAAAGATATTCCATTTGAATAGAATTGAATATTCCACTGAATAGAATATTCCATTTGAATATTCCAAAGAATAGCAAGGAGAGATAAGAAAACCTTCCTCAGAGAACAATGCAGAGAAATAGAGGAAAACAACAGAATGGGAAAGACTAGAGATCTCTTCAAAAAAATCAGAGATATCAAGGGAATAGTTCATGCAAAGATGGGCTCAATAAAGGACAGAAATGGTATGGACCTAACAGAAGCAGAAGATATTAAGAAGAGGTGGCAAGAATACACAGAAGAGCTGCATAAAAAAGATCTTCATGACCCAGTTAATCACGATGGTGTGATCACTCACCTAGAGCCAGACATCCTGGAATGTGAAGTCAAGTGGGCCTTAGAAAGCATCACTATGAACAAAGCTAGTGGAGGTGATGGAATTCCAGTTGAGCTATTTCAAATCCTGAAAGATGATGCTGTTAAAGTGCTGCACTCAATATGCCAGCAAATTTGGGAAACTCAGCAGTGGCCACAAGACTGGAAAAGGTCAGTTTTCATTCCAATCCCAAAGAATGCTCAAACTACCACACACTTGCACTCATCTCACACGCTAGTAAAGTAATGCTCAAAATTCTCCAAGCCAGGCTTCAGCAATACATGAACCATGAACTTCCAGATGTTCAAGCTGGTTTTAAAAAAGGCAGAGGAACCAAAGATCAAATTGCCAACATTTGCTGGATCATTGAAAAAGCAAGAGAGTTCCAGAAAAACATATATTTCTGCTTTATTGACTATGCCAAAGCCTTTGACTGTGTGGATCACAACAAACTATGGCAAATTCTTTAAGAGATGGGAATACCAGACCCACTGACCTGCCTCTTGAGAAACCTGTATTGAGAAGCAACAGTTAGAACTGGACATGGAACAACAGACTGGTTCCAAATAGGAAAAGGAGTACATCAAGGCTGTATACCGTCACCCTGCTTATTTAACTTATATGCAGAGTACATCATGAGAAACACTGGGCTGGAGGAAGCATAAGCTGGAACCAAGGATGCTGGGAGAAATATCAATAACCTCAGATATGCAGATGACACCACCCTTATGGCAGAAAGTGAAGAGGAACTAAAAAGCCTCTTGATGAAAGTGAAAGAGGAGAGTGAAGAAGTTGGCTTACAGCTTAATATTTAGAAAACTAAGATCATGGCATCTGGTCCCATCACCTCACGGGAAATAGATGGGGAGACAGTGGAAACAGTGTCAGACTTTATTTTTGGGGGCTCCAAAATCACTGTAGATGGTGACTGCAGCCATGAAATTAAAAGACGCTTATTCCTTGGAAAGAAAGCTATGACCAACCCAGACAGCATATTAAAAAGCAGAGACCTTACTTTGCCAACAAAGGTCCGTCCAGTCAAGGCTATGGTTTTTCCAGTGATCATGTATGGTTGTGCAATTTGGACTGTGAAGACTGAGCATCGAAGAATTGATGCTTTTGAACTGTGGTGTTGGAGAAGACACTTGAGAGTCCCTTGGACTGAAAGGAGATCCAAACAGTCCATCCTGAAGGAGATCAGTCCTGGGTGTTCATTGGAAGGACTGATGCTGAAGCTGAAACTCCAATACTATGGCTACCTGATGCGAAGAGCTGACTCATTGGAAAAGACCCTAATGCTGGGAGGGATTGGGGCAGGAGGAGAAGGGGATGAGAGAGGATGAGATGGCTGGATGGCATCACCTGCTCGATGGACATGAGTTTGAGTAAACTCCGGGAGTTGGTGATGGACAGGAAGGCCTGGTGTGCTGCGATTCATGGGGTCACAAAGAGTCAGACAGGACTGAGCGACTGAACTGAACTAAGCTATTCCCTTCTCCAGGGTATCTTCCTGACCCAGGACTCAAACCTAAGTCTCCCGTGTCGCCTGCATTGGCAGGCAGGTTCTCTACCACTGAGCTGTGCCAGGAAGCCAAAAGTCATTTGTGACACTCTCACAATGCAGATGTGGTTTCTAAGAATAGACGGCAGAGGACCGGGAGTCCATTACCTACTATCAAACCACTTTTGCTGAGAAGTTCAAGATTTGAGGATACAACTTAATAACTGAAGAAACCAGAGCACAGCTAAATATATTTAATGAAGAAAAATGGCACAACACCTTGAATCACAAGACTCTGAATACAGGTTGGGTGTAGTCCTTGGCCATCAAAAATTTCCCACTTGAATTTTCAGTTAAAGTACATATTCTACAATCCCTGCCTTCGGGGTTGCTCGGCCCCACTTCTGTCCTCCTGCAGCACCTTATTCCTTCACCTGTACCCCACTTTCTTCACTCAGCAAGGTTAGGTTAGCAGCCTAATGTAACCATCTTGTCTCAACCACATGTGTTTTCCTGGTTCTCAGCACAGGCCTGACATACCCTCCACATTTCAAGGGAAGGGCGACTCAATTACCAACTAGCAGAAGGATGAGAATACAGTTCTATTAAAAAGCTGTGTGGCTTTGAGAAGTCTGTTAACTCATCTTGGCCTTTAAATTAAAAAGAAGGGGAAAAAGTCATGCAGGCAGTTAAAAAAAAAAAAAAAAGAGTACATTCCAGACAGGAAAAGAGAGTTTTCAGTCAGGGAGACCTAGGGGAGTGAGGAGCTCTTGTGGACGAGCCATGGTTCAGCAGGTTTAGGTGCCTCTAAACGTGACGCTTTGGACACTTAATGCCACTTGACTGTCACACAACACACACTGAAACCCCCTAAAGTACAGTTCCTGGGTCCACATTCGACTTTCAGATAAAAGGTGAGACGGTTTTCCACTAGTCCAGGCGCCGCAGGGGGCACAAACCAAGCCTTTGACAGCTTCAGCCGCAGGGAGGTGACCGGAAGTCATGGAGTCGCGCGCAGGGCGGTGACCGGAAGTCACGGAGTCGCGCGCGGGAGCCCTGAGGAGACGAGCAGGCGTTCCTGCTCAGCCCACTCCGACGGTGACCTCGGGGGTAAACTGTCTACCGTGGGGGTCTCTTGGCTTGGCTCTGTTCATCTGAGTGGCTGTGGGGCTCGAGGAAGCTCTAATAAGGACCCATCACCAGCCCCGCGCTTGCTTAACCCGCTCAGGAAGGAGATGAGAAGGGTCAAGGGCCACAGGGACCAGGCCGGGTCTGACTGGGACGCCAGCCCCGATTCCCACAGCGGCTCTCCGCAGCCGGGCCGGGTCTCCCACCTCTCAGACTCCCAGCCCCAGCCCTTCCCCAGGCTCTTCGTCACCCTGGGCCGCTCCTCCTGCACTCGCCATACAGCCGGCGCCGTCTCTCTTCAGAGCAGCCAAAATAGAAAATCAGTGCAGTGCTCAGGAGCCGGCTCCGTCTCTCTTCATAACTCGCCCACCTACTCCCAGACTCCAGCGGCTCTGACCAGGGCGAAAGCTTCCACTCCACAGGACTCCCTCCCTTCACCCACCTCGCAGCATATATCCCAGGTGGCAATAATATCTATACTGGTTTTTCCATTTCCTGCCTGTATTCCCTGACTGGCTTGTAAACTGTGAAGAACCTGGTACGTGGTAAGTGCTCAGTAAAGAAAAAAAAAAAAGTGAAAGAAATACATCCACATAGAAAGAAGAAAAGTCCAATAATGTCTCCTATTTAAATTTCTAAATGAAAAGAAACGACTTAAATATACTTGGTGTTATTATTTTAATATGCCCACAGTATGTGCACGCAAACATACAGAAATGCCAGGGTGTAGACACCGCCTGTAGGGGCAACTGGGCAGCCATGGCAGGACAAACAGGAACCAAAAACAAAACTGCAAATCACCGAAGCTACTGGGAGAACATAATATCAATTAGATTATAATTATGTGGACTGGAATCCTTCCAGAACAAGGAGGCTAATCGTCTATGAAGAGCAGCTGACACGATGCAAAGAAAACAAGCATTTCTAAGTGATAGGGACTCTGCTCTGGATTCTCCATTCTGGCAGTAGAATTTCAGAAATAATAATGGAAAGCAGCATAAATGACAGAAGTGTATCTGACGCTGTGCAAAGAATACTCCTTATTTTTACCACAAATTTTAGTGAAGAAATGTTAGTTGTGTTAAAAACTTTAACAGAGCTAGAACTCTGTCCTCTGCACTCTACATAAATAACCCTCTCTTGAACATTCTCATACACAAATATTCATCTGCAACTGTTGTTTTTTTTAATTTATTTTTATTAGAGGCTAATTACTTTACAATATTGTAGTGGTTTTTGCCATCCATTGACATGAATCAGCCATGGATTTACATGTGTTCCCATCCTGATCCCCCCTCCCATGCAACTGTTATCTTAAGTTATTATCTTAAGGTACTCTCTCATAAGAGGAAATACTGCATGGAAGAGTATGTATATTTCTATAGTATAAAATTGTGGCCCTCTAGAAAGACAGAGTTCTTGATCACTGACCTTCATCATCAATTACCTCCATTTATTCTAATTCAATATTTAAACAATGGTACTTTTGGTTAAATTCACAATGAACATTTCTTTTTCATGATTTGTCTGTTCATATGCATTCAATATTTTTTCCATTATTCCATAAGCATGTTCATCTTGTTCTGAATGTGATAGATATACCATTGCCAACAATTTTTCCAGATTTTGACTTGTATTTTAATTTCATGGTGCTTCTGGACATGCCAAAGCTTCGTGTTTGTAAAGACTTACCGACTGATATTCTCCATCGGATTTTCATTACTTTCATGCTTATAAAGTTCTCTTATAAAGTTTAAATTTATAAGGTTATTGCAATCAGATAATCATGTATTTGCTTTCTAGGTGATTAAGCCATCATTTTTCACAACTAAATCTTTTTCAGCTAATTTCTTGTGCTAATCTAACTTAATTTCTTTTCTCTCAAATGATTAGCTAGTTATCCAAGAAGTGCTTAATGAAAACAAGGAAACAAAAAAAGCTCTATTCCCTAACTGATTTATAAGCCACTTTATCGTACACTAAAACTTGGTGGCATTAGTGGTAAAGAATTCACCTGCCAATGAAGAGACTCAGGAGACACAGGTTCGACCCCTGGGTTGGGAGGATCCCCTGAACACACACAATTTTTCAAGTGCTCTGCTCTGAATAAACTTTCTTATCAACTAAAAATGAAAATAAAAAAAGTAGGATAAACTGAACAGAATTATAATTTGAAAAAAACTGCAAGTCTTCAAGAATAAATTTTTAAAGTAAAACACTGCATCAGATCCTTTGATATTTTTAATTTGCTCAATATGAGATATATTCTTAAGGATACATCTTGAGGAATTCATTAAGAGTTTTCAATTATTTTTATTTCTTTTGGATGAGCTGCCATCATGACCTATTTTGCTACTTATTTTTTGGATAAAAAAATCATTGCTAGTATTTTCTGTTTCAATGTTTTTCTAAGATGTGCTCATTCTAGTGGCATGTGTGTCCTCATCAATAAACATGAAGTTTATCTTGTTAAATATTGAGACTTCAGGTTATGTAAGTCTCAGGCTTTTGATGTGATCTAGTCCAAATCCACACTTCATAATCAAAATGCATTGTTTGAAGTTTTTACATACCCATATCTTTGACATCAGTTATGTAAAATATTTGATGATTTCTCAGAGACATCAATCCAACTTTGATTTTTATGTCTCATCTGTCTAGCCAATTTATATGAATAGCCTTGAATATTATTGAAGTTCTCAAGAATTTCAATTTAGAGAAAATATGAATCCCTGAAAAGATAGCAATTCAGAAATATAATCACATTTCTGTGCTAGTTTCTAAAGATAAAATCGCAATTATATTGACCAAAGACAAGATGTTGACCCCTAGATAGGTTTCAAAAGTTATACTTACATTACTAGCAGAACTGTTAGGAAAACTCAACAAAAATGATAGCTATCAACATATTTTAAATCACATGAAAACAAATTAAGTGTAAATACAAAGCTGAAACTCAAAATACAGTTCTAAAATTTGAACTGCTTCAACTAGATTCCATTGTTGCCAGTACTTTTGAATTAAAACTTTAATCATTTTATCCAAACATAAATATTCCCTGATATATACAGTTATAACCATAATTTTTAAACAGGTTTGGTACTACCAATCTCTTGTTTCTTTCTTTCTATATATTTTGATTGTCTGTAAGCAACTGTTAGAAATCTTTACATAAGTTCACACATTTGAAATGTCTAACAGTATTTATGATCATAACACAATTTCTGTAATGTGTTCAAATATCTTTCAATAAGAATTTGAGGCAAAACACTCAATGACATAAATCTCTAGACCCACCTCCTAGACTAACAGAAACAAAAACAAAAGTAAACCAGTGGGACCTGATTAAACTCAAAAGATTTTGCACAGCAAAGGAAACTATAAGCAGGGTGAAAAAACAACCCTCAGAATGGGAGAAAATAATAGCAAATGAAACAACTGACAAAGGATTAATTTCCAAAATATACAAGCATCTCATACAACTCAATACCAGAAAAACAAACAACCCAATCAGAAAGTGGCAAAGAGACCCAAACAGACATTTATTCAAAGAAGACATACAGATGGCTAACAAACACACGGAAAGATGCTCATTATTAGAGGAATGCAAATCAAAACTATAATGAGAAATCACCTCACATGGATCAGAATGGCCATCATCAGAATGTCTACAAACAATAAATGCAGGAGAGGGTGTGGAGGAAAGGGAACGCTCTTGCACTGTTGGTGGGAATATAAATTGATACAGCCTCTATGGAAGATGGTATGGAGATTCCTTAAAAAACTAGGAATAAAACCACCATATGACCCAGGAATCCCACTCCTAGGTGTATACCCTGAGGAGACCAAAACTGGAAAAGACACATGTATCCCATTGTTCACTGCAGAATTATTTACAGTAGCTAGAACACGGAAGCAACCTAGATGTCCATCAACAGATAAATGCATAAAGTGGTACATATACACAATGGAATAGTACTCAGTCTTAAAAATGAATGCACCTGAGTCAGTTCTAATGAGGTGGATGAACCTAGAAACTATTATACAGAGTGAAGTGAGTCAAAAAGAGAAAGCTAAATATCATATTGTAACACATATATACAGGATCTAGAAAAATAGTACTGAGGAATTTATTTACAGGGCAGCAATGGAGAAACAGACATAGAGAATAGACTTATGGACATGGGGAGAGAGCAGGGGAGGGTGAGATGTATGAGAAGAATGACACGGAAACTTATATTACCATCTGTAAATGGAGAGCCAATGGGAATTTGCTGTGTGGCTCAGGAAAGTCAAACAGGGGCTTGGTATCAACCTAGAGGGGTGGGGTGGGGAGGGAGACGGAAGGGAGGTTCAAAAGGGAGGGGACACATGTACACCTGTGGCTGATTGATGTTGAGGTTTGACAGGAAACAACACAATTCTGTAAAGCAATAATTCTTCAATAAAAAATAAATAAATTTTTAAAAATAAATTTTTATTTATAAAAATAAAGAATTTGAGAGAGTATTAGAAGGGCCTTCCTTTGGAAAATAAAACAAACTCACCAACTAAAGCAAACACTCTGAGACTCTCCTCTGCTGCATGAGTCTCTACGGTGAAGGAAGGGTATGATCAGATCACGACACCGATTAAGGACTTGTGAAAAATGTAGTGGCTTCAGAAGAGTGTCTTCCCAGGTCCTTGGGTGACATAAGGGAATAGCAGCTCTCAGATGGCTGGACGACGTAAGTCGATGTTACTGGACATCGGGGAGGAGAAAGAATGAAGACATCTGTGGCTGCCTGAGAGGAACCAAGGAGCTGAACAACACCCCGAGACGAAAGATGCGGGAGGCAGCTCCACGCACAACAGAGAGAGCGGAGGCAGGGTCAGGGAGGATGCCCAATGGGGAGCATAAAGTGAAGGCTTTGAAAGTGTGCTCCATGGCCCGGCAATGTCAGCAACACTTGGAAGTGTGTGGAAATGCCAGCTCTGGGGCCACACCCAGTCACCAAGCCAGAAACGGCAGTGAGGACCATCACTTTGTTTTAACAAGCCCTCCCAGTGATTCTGATGCATACTCGACTTGAGAACCACAGATGTGTTTATTTCAGAGCCTGTGCCTCACCTCCTGATTGGGAACAATGGAGTGAAATATTCTTTCTAAGATGCATTTCTTTTCTTTACAGACATATTAACATTTGTCCCTAGAAACACTTAACCCACTGTAGTTGGCCTTCCATACCCCCATCTGTGGATTCGAGCAATCCCAGGCTCCAGTCTGCAGACAGCGAGGATTGACAGTACTTCACCACTGTGTAAGACGGCCTTGGAGCATCCTTGGATTTTGGAATCCACGGGATCCTGAAACCAATCCCCCATGGAGACAGGACGACAATATTGATCATTTAGTTGGAAGGGAGGGAAGGAGGAAGGAAGGAGGGGAGGAAGGTAGGATGAGAAGGAGGAGGAGAGGAAAGAAAAGTTAACCTGGAATACTAATTTCCTGGAGGCTCCCACTGTAAAGAATCCCCCTGCAATGTGCAAGACACAGGTTTAATCCCTGGGTCAGGAAGATCCCCTGGAGAAGCGAATGGCTACCCACTCCAGTACTCTTGCCTAGAAAATTCCATGCACAGAGGAGCTTGGCATGCTACAGTCCATGGGGTCACAAAAAGTCAGATATGACTGAGCAACTGACATTACTACTACTGACATGCTTAAAATTTCACCAGTGATGATAATGACAGATCCTGGGTCTCTCTCTCTGGGATCTGGTCCAAGTAACTGGAATACAGGTACAAGCCTCTGTTCCAAAAAAACAGTAAAAGTGATTCAGAAGGGCCTCATGGGCCCCACCTGACAATTACTGACCAGAACATCGCTAGGAAGGAAATTATCCTGTGGATTGTGTGTTATAGGAGAGAGTGTTCAGCATAAAGCAATTTTTTTTTCTTCTGATGTGAACACAACAACACGCTAAGATTCCTGCAGGCTGTTGGTATATAATTATTTACCTCTGTCCCTTTAGGCACCCAAATGAGCCTTTTTATAGGAGCACTTTGTATGTAATTAGTTAACCCAGTTTGGAATCCAACTTCAACATGTCATTTCCCTTATACCTGTGGTTTGTTTTATAACATAGATGTGGCATTTGATTATTATTCTTTAGCTTCATTGCTATGACTTGTGTACTTGGTGACAGGGGTGTATTTTTCACCATTCCACTTGAGGATTTTGATGGAACCAGCACTGACAACACTTGATTTCTACCTTTGCCATCTCAACAGTGTTATTACAGACTTGTGCTCAAAGGCCCTGAGGGACCGACCAGGCAACATGAAGGAGTGAAGCAAGCCAGGGTTCCAGGAGAGAACGGGAGGACTGTGGCGAGGGGGGCCTCCAGCTCCAGAAGCGCTGAGCATTGCAGATACTACACACACCTGGGGGCAGAGTCTTCAGTCTTTAAAGAGGAGCTCAAGACATGAACTTATTTGTGAAATGTTCTGATATTTTAAGAACCCAACAAAAGATGTCTCCTTACCACAGTTGACTCACAATCTACTAGTTTTGAACCTCTGACTGACTTTATGTTCCAATTAAGACATTTAATCATTGGATCTCTTACTTTTTCTGTGTATAGTCTATTTCCATTCTTTGGGAAACTTCCTTTTATCCTCCATAAAAAGATCACTGAAGAAAGCAGTAATCCTTGAGCCATTTTCCTTTGAACCCTACATCCTGTACCCCCTTAAGTGTATTTTAGGAAACATTTTCATATGCAAAGCATTTAATCTGCACAGCCCTGGGAGACACAGGACTTCAGTTTCCTCCTGGTGAAGCCACTGGAGCTCAGTTAAATTAGTTTCCGAGGAACCTAGTTAGCAAAGCACATATCTGGGGTTCTAATTACGGGATCATGGCCACAGCTCCGGTATTTGACAGTGTGTTTCAAGAATAGGTTGTTGGAGTCAGACCTTATTGAAGATCCTGATTTCACCCAAGAAAGTGAACAAATCAGCCTGAACTCTGTAAGCTACAGTATCCTGACCAGTAAGAAGGGGATGATATATTAACACTTACAGCAGATCCTATTTACGGAAGGGCTGGCACAGCACCTGGAATATTTTTATTGCTAAACGGTCAACATAGATCAAAAACCACTAGATAAATAGTACCTATGATTCGATTCACTCATTCGTTTATTTTACACTCAAGCATGAAGTGTGTATAGGTCTATGTGCCATGTTATGTCACGTCACTCGTGTCTGACTCTTTGCAAACCTACGGACCGCAGCCCGCCAGGCTCCTCTGTCCATGGGATTCTCGAGGCAAGAATCCTGGAGCGGGGATGTCCTCCTCCAGAGGATCTTCCTGCCTCAGGAGCGGAACCCGTGTCTCTTATGTCTACTGCATGGACAGGTGGGTACATTCTACTTTTAATTCATCACTGAATTTGAATATCTGGTCTTGCCCCCTACTTGCCGTGTTCTTCCCTGGGCCTTATCTCTGCATCCCTACAGTTCCTAAGTACTCTATGAAGAGGGCTGACACTCAATAAAATTTCACTCTCTTCAACTTAATTTTCTTAAACCTATTTCTTCATCTATAAAACAGGAAGAAAGAAGCCATTAATCACTAGCATAAAACCATCCATTGATATTCTAGAATAGGATAAAATATACAAAATATTTTATATAGAGTTAATGGAATAACTGTGTTGACATTATTGGAACTATTTATTGATTTATAATGGTTCCTTGAAACATTCTCAGTCACATGACAACCATGTTTATAACTGCAGTGGTTATGAGTGTTTCTAATCACAATTGGAGGAGCTGAGATTCAAACCAAGTTCTAACTCCAATGCAGCTATTCTTAACTAGCGTGATGTACTGATTTTGCATTATGTAACTGAGATGTATAAACTTACATAGTCTGTTCTTTTTAAGTTCCTAATGTTTAACTAGAACAATATAAAGATGGTTCTAGTTAAAATACCATTAAGATACAGCAAGACACAAAGAAAACAAAATCAGAAAGCCGCTAGATTTTGCTAGCCCACAACAACTGTAAAGGGCTCCTAGGTTATATAACAAGAATCATAAGCAAAGTTTAAAAGCTCGATGGTTTTGCAGGCAGTTCCTTCGGAATAAAACTGCTGAGTCATTCTTTGTCATGGGGGAGGGGCGCTCTTTCTGCCTCGTTGCTGTTGTCATTCACACAAGTCATGTCAGACTCTCTATGGCCCTGTGGACTGTAGCCCTCCAGGCGTCTCTGGCCATACTGGAGTGGGTTGCCATGTCCTCCTTCAGGGAATCTTCCCTACCCAGGGACTGAACCTGTGTCTCCTGTGTCTCTTGCATTGGCAGGCAGGGTCTGTACCATTAGCGCCACCTGGGGAGCTCTTTCTACCTTGAAAGTGAAAGAGAAGAAAGTGAAGTCGCTCAGTCGTGCCCGACTCTTTGCGAATCCATGGACTGTAGCCAACCACGATCCTCCATCCATGGGATTTCCCAGGCAAGAGTACTGGAGTGGGTTGCCATTTCCTTCTCCAGAGAGGTAGACACAAATGACATTCTCCTAAGTGTTGCAGGGACTGCACTTTACAAGCACTCCTGTTCCTCACAAGAAGACTCCAGCCACCTGCAAGAGAATATATTCCAAACTTCTCAGTCTCTGCTAGAGGGAGAAATACCTAACATCACAAACTATTGTTAAATTGGACAAAGAAATCACCTCTGAGTTTTGACTTAACCACTTTTCAGTAACATCTACATAGATAACATGTGAAATTATAATTTCTCTATCATGATCAAAAGATAGCCTCAGGTATTCTAAAATTGCATTCTCACTTTCCTAAAACAAATATTTTATACCTGTGTGTATATGCTGAGCTGGAGGCGGAAAATACAGACCATTCTAGAGAAGTGAATAATTTGCTTTTGTAATGCATGCTTGATTGAAAGCTCTTGTGTGGACTTCCGCAGTGACTATTGGTCACTGAATTTTAAGATGCTAAGTTCATTAGGGGTAAACATCATTTAATCTGCTACACTCAGAATGTTTTATATAAATTAAAGTCATCCAATTTTCAAACTCCTGACAACATAGCAGCCACTAATGTCTGGGAGATGTACCTACTCAGTGACATATACAACATATGCCAAAAATGCTTTGAGATAAGCTTGAATAATAAAAATCTAAAAATATACAAGTTTGACTACATTGTCTAATTCAGATGACAGGAGATTCTGATTAAGGTCATGAAAGCCTGTGACATTCTTTTAATAAAGACAATTCCAGTAACACTCCATTAGGATTTCCCCCTGTTAAATTAACTTCACAGACTTCTAATGGATTTCTTAATTAGACTTGTTATTAATAAGAATATTAAATAAATTAAAAACAGTCCTAACAGCCACTTGTAATAAACAAAAAAAAAATGAAAAGCAAGATTTATGTTCCTTCTTTTTCTCCACCCAATTCAAAGCTTTTAATAATCTTACAAATTCATTGCAATTAATTATTCCACTGTCAAAGAATAAAAAGCTAGGATAGCATGTGCCTGTTTGAAGGAGAGCTTCTTGATGTTTCAGAGACAGGCTGGTCCTTGGAGCTGCTGTTCTGGCCTTTCATGAAGAGGCTGCTTCAGCTTGGACGGCCCTTTGTCCTGTAACTGGGTTATGGCTTCAGGATATTAATTTAGTATGTCTGCATCTGCAGAAGGAGCCTTCCTCCCCCTCTATTTTCCAAAGCAAAAGAAGCATTTAGGCAGAAGAAAGAAGAGTTTTAATTCCAAACTCAAGACATCCGAATGACCAATCTCTTGGCAAAGAGAAAGGGTGGGGGCGGACAGAGAGAGATGGAAAGAGAGAGAAGAAGATTTATCTTCCCTACAGACAACACCAGAACCCTGAATTTTCATTATATATAGCTTGAAAATCGTACTAGGCACTGTGCATCTTTATTTCAGGGATATGTACATGGAATTTGCAGCAATAGATGCAAACGTTACAGAGAAACATTAGGGGATCTCACTAAAGTGAATGCCCTGATGGTGAAGAGTTCTTTAGATGGCGTCTCCAAATTCTAGCCCACAGCCTTTAACAGTAACATGATAGCCTTCAAGTACAAATGTGGAACAAAGGGAGGGAAGGTGTTAAGTGTCTTCCCAGGATGAACAAAAGCAGCAGACTCTGACGTTAGGCTCACAGGCCCTGGAGCCCCGCATGGCTCCCCGCCTCAGTGGGGTTTTACACAGAGCAGGGCAAAGAACTAAGGGTGCACCTGGCTTGCAGTATTCCTTCTTCCTCAGCAAGAACTCAGAAGGAACCTTTGACAGCTAAGAATAAGGACACTCCAGAAAAGCGACTGTAAAGTACATTTCTATATATCAAGTGCTCTTTTATCCTTGGCAACTATACATGCTTGAATGAAGAAGGAATAAAAAAAAGTCAAACGAATGTGAAGGCAGAGATGGCCTTGAGTGGCCAAGCCAACGTCATTTACCAAACCTTTGGGACCAGGGAGCGTAAATGACCTCACTCTGTACTCCCGTGAGCATGAGAAGGAAGTCTTAGCTGTCATCTTTCTGGCTGCGATGCATGGAATTTTGCCACCACCTTGGAGACAAATTAGGAACCGTACTACATTAGCAGTAGCATATTATTCAAAACCCAAGGATCCTGGTGGTTTTTTTTAAGGAAATACTTTATACTGGTTTATTAATTCTATATAGCTAAACTGAAAATATCCACTTGAGTGAATTACAGACATTAGCTCTGCCATGCTATGCCACATACACAGCTATGCATGACAGATATACAGAGTCCAGGCCAAGTCTATTTAATTCATTCAACTAACATGCGTGTGAGACATACTACAAGTCCACAGTTTACTCCTCCTTGTAGAGTCTGCTCCCAAGGAGTTACTGGTGAGAGCAGACACAACAAGAGCTAAACTATGTTGCATGGACTTGTGTGGATTAGAGAAGATTCCAGTTTTCCTCCACTCTCCACAGGGCATGTGGTCTGGATTTGAAGGGCTGGCCTCCAGAGGCAGTGATGTCTGATCAGTATTCTGAAGGATGAACAGGGGTGAGCTGAGCAAAGACAGTGGGGGGTGGAGGGGCCTCTGCAGTCTGGGGGTGGGGGGGGGGCAGCGTGACGGCCCCTGTTCTGTGACAGGGCTCAGGGGTACCCACTGGAGACAGAGCCCTGGTGCCCACCCTCCCAAGTGTCCAGCGCCCGGGTTACATTACACTGATCACTATTAGTGTCGCAGAAACCTCTGGTGTATGCACGGCAGCATCTGTTACTAGGAATGCCAAGCAGCCCCTTGCTACCAATGGGAAAGGTGGCGTTGAATGGAACTCTAAATCTTGCTAGGCTTTCAAAAGAATGCCGACTCTGTTTAGAACTTGTCTTCATTATTTGCTTCCCTGATGTCTCAGATGGTAAAGAATCTGCCTTCAATGTGGGAGACCTGGGTTTGATCCCTGGATTGGAAAATCCCCTGGAGAAGGGAATGGCCACCCACTCCAGTATTCTGGCCTGGAGAATCCCATGGACAGAGGAGCCTGACGGTCTACAGTCCATGGGATGGCAGAGAGTCAGACAGGACTGAGTGACTTTCATTCACTCACTCACTCACAAGAATTACAGACCACCAAAGGGAGCATGATGAACCAGTGTAGAAGAGGCTGGGCTCTGGGGTCAGGTATCAGGGCCTGAGTCCTGGATCGCTCACTGACAGATGTGAGTTCCCGGGCAGGTCCCCCAGCTGTATTAGGGTGAAAAATGAAGTGCAGGCCGAGCAGCTGGAGACAGATCTGACCTGCGGTGGTGACTGCGTGACTGCTCCATCCTTTAAAGACAAGCACAGGCTTCCCTCGGAGCAGAGGACAGGACCACCCACCCTCACCTAGCGCAACCAGGGCAAGCTTCCCTGTGGAGGTGATGTATGGGCTGAGACTGGAGGCTCTGAACAGGAGGGTGTGCGTGGAGGCTGGGAGAGAAAGGAGAGCACAGGCGGGAAGGTAACACAAAGGGCAGTTTGCTTTGGTTCTTTTTTTTCTTTTTTTGCTTGGAAAAGTCTTGCGATTAGGATCTGAAGTATGGGCAAGACTGAAAATCATCAAAGTTAAAAATAAGTTGAATTAGCAATAATTAATAATTGTGCAAAGAAGCTGAATAGATATTTCTCCAAGAAATGTATACAAATGAATAGTCAACAAGCTGATTAAAAAAAAAAAAAAAAGATGTTTGCCATTGTATTATCAGAGAACTGCCGGTCGAACCCAGAGTGAGACAGTGTCTCATGCTCCCTGGTGAGGCTGCAGAGAAGTCCTTGCTCACTGCTGCTGGGACAGAAACTGGCACAGCCCCCTGGGGACCCAGCCCTGCAGTCCCTCGCTTGTTTAGACAGAGTTACCGTATCAGCCGGAAGATTTTCTCCTGGGTACACACGTTAAGGAATGTGTAACAGTTGTGCAGACGAGAAACTATACACAAACATTCATAGAAGAACTGTTTACAACAGCTAAATGATAGAGACTACTCAAATATCTGTCAAAGGATGAATGGTACAACAAACTCTCCTTTATCCATATGAAGGAATATTATCCGGCAGTGAAGAATGTACTGATCCAAACAATAATACGGGTAACCTTGAAAACACTGTGCTAAGTAAAAGAAGCCAGTCAGAGACCACAAGTTGTATGACTCTATTTACACAAAATGTCTAGAGTAGACAAACCTGTATACAGAGAAAGTAACTTGGTGGCTACTTGGGGCTGAGTGGAATAGTTTGAATATTAGGACAGAGGGGTAATAACTAGAGGATGCGGATTTCCCTTCGTGGTGATGAAAATGTGCTTAAATTAACTGTGATTACGACTGCCCATATGTGAACCTATGCTACAGCCCATTGAACTGTATGCTTTAAGTGGGTGTATTGTATGGTATATGAATTATGTATCTACAAAGTTGTTTTTTTTTTTTTAATATTAACTGAATTAGATTTGGTCAAAAAGTGTTTTCACTTTGGAAAAGAAGCAAACTTCATTGTTATTACTTCCTCTCAGCCAAATCCATTTGCTTACTTTACATGGGGTTTAGTAGATGCCCAAAGTCATAGCTTTTCATCAATATATGATATTAACTGAAAATAAAATTAAAGCAACATATAAGTTATTCTTTACATATAGTTGTTAGATAATTCCAAAAAGCTTTTCACAAAAATTAAAAATAAAAGTCAAATTGTTAGCTTAGTTTTTTTTGGAAAATGTGCTAAATATTACACTTTTGGATTATTAAAATGATGCTATCATTTATCATTTTAATTCATATTTAGCAAACACTAGAAGCCATGGCATTTAGAGAGCTTATACTCTGTGATAATTTATATAAACTCTCTTAATCCCCTCATCTGTCATGATCCCCTTTCTCCTCACAATTTTTAGTACTCTCTGCTCTAACCTATCATCTTGGTTTAACCTCGTTAAGTCTCTCACCTCTGTTTTCTAAAGAGCCATGTTGACTCACCCAGTTAGAGACATCAGTTGAAGTCATCCCACATACATGCAGATCAAAACTCTTTAACGGACTTCATGAATATTAAAAGTCAAACTGTTGTCTTTTGTTAGAGTGAACTGCACACTAGAAGTATATGCAATTATTGTATGGTTACAGCATTCACATTAAACAGGATTATCAGTAAGTTTGTGTACTTTGAAACATGAAACAAACATTGATATTTCTCAGAGTAAATTCTGTTCCTAAATTCAGAACAAACAGTTCCTATAACAGATACCAAATTGAATCAAGGAAACTCAAGGTGCATTGTGCACTAAAACCTGATACTAAAAGCTACATTATATGTTATGATTCCATTCCAGCAAGAACCACAAAATAAAAACCACATACTGCAGATTCAAGTGTATTTACTAAGACCTACTCATGGGAAAAATGACCCAGATATGCCCTCTACCTTTTATATGAAAAGGCAAGTATAATTCAGTCAACTGTCAGAGACCTTTGCTTACTAGATATCTCCCTAAAGAAACAAAAATCTGCCACACACACACACACATACATGTATATATATAACAAGTTTACATATACTGTTTATATGTAACAAATTTTAGAGTTCTCAACTTGAGTTACAAGTGAAATAGTGGAAATATAGTGGCAATTTAAAGTGCTAAATAAAAAAAAAGTGCTAAATATCTATAGAGGACGAAATATTTTTATTGTCAATACATATGGCCAAAAGTGTTTGTTTGTTTGCTTGTTTTTTAAACCTAACAGTGGGTGGTGTTTCTAGTCAGGGAATAAAGTCAAAATATAAACAAAGCATCTTGATATTCAAACATATCAGACTGCATCCTTCTGCTGGAATTAGTCAGACAATCAGAATGTGCAAACATGATAATAGCAAGCTATATGTAGAGCAAATAAAATTATGAAAAATCATTCTAAGCGAACCATCTAAAATCAGGCCACTAACAAAATAGAGGTGACACCTGGTTTTAGGGAAGGGCCCTCAAATCTGCAAATGTAGTTTCCGAGACAGTCAAAGGATGTGATTTTACCCAATGCTTCAGTTAGAAAGGATTTGGCATTTGTGATGTTATTTTAATATGCTCTGTATTCCCAGTTCACAGACTTCTTTACTTCAAATGAGTCTAGCTGTAAATGAGAATAGATGTCTTAACCATCCAAAATGAAGAAAAACAGCAATTTTCCTCACAATTTCCCACTATAATAAACAAAAACATCTCAAAGGCAAAATAGAAGCATGAGCAATTTCCAAAGTCAGAATTCCAGTTTCTTCTAAGCCATTTTGCCACTACACTGAGACAAATCAGGTCTAACGACACATACTTCTGTCAAACTGGCCAGAACGCCATCGCGGGCCCCACCTACAGCGAGCACTGCAGGAAACCCGGGGCTACCGCTGCCCCTCCACGAGGAGCCTGCTGCGGACCCAGCCCTGGGCGAGACCCGAGCACTGCGGGGGAGCAGAGGGGCAGAAGAGACAGGCCCTCATAGAAATTCTGGAACATTCACTGCATGCCAGTAGCTTCCTATGGAGCCAGACGGAGCCAGAGGTGAACAAACGGAGGTCCGCTCACTCCAGGGGACCGACGTGCAGCACAGAGTGACCCACACGGGCAGTGTGCCCTGGCAGACGGTGCCAGGTTGCTCTGGGCTCTGGGTCAAATCGTGACCCTCCCTGGAGACCTGGAGAGACTATCTTCCAGGACCCCTAAGCGTGCTCTTATTTGGAAATGGGGCCTTTGCAGATGGAGTCAGGTTAAGAGGAGGTCCTTCCCGTCCAATCCTACTATACCCTCATCCAGGGACACTGGTCTCCTCATGAGAAGGGAGAGATACAGAGACAGATTTGCATGGAGGGAAGATGCTGCGAGATGCAGGGAGAACGCTGAGATGCCGGATGAAGAAAAGGGAGCGATGCTTCTCTCAGCCAAGGGGCGCCAAGCATTACCAGCCAGGCCGGAAGCCAGGGGAGGTGCAGGGCCCAGACTCTCCCCTGTGGAGAACTAGTCCTGCCAACGCTGGTTTCACAAGACCAGCTTCAGAAGAGGAAGGCGCACGCCTCTGGTGTTGCAGGCGGCACAGTTAGAGGTACTTTGTGACCATGGCCCAGGGTCTCCCGGAAGACCGTGGGAGAACCTGGTAGGGACCAGAGCTGATCTCAGGGGAGGGAGTGGGGAGTCAGGAAGGACTCCCTGAAAACGTGATGTGGGAGTCTGAGGCCTGAAGGAAGAGTGGGGGGCAGATCACGGAGTCGGGGGTCAGACGTGTTTCCAGACACGAACCAGCCTGCTGCGAAGTCTGTGGAAGCCCAGCCGTCTGATGCGCTCCAGCCGGGAGGAGGTGAGTGAGGATGATGCCCGGACAGTAGAGCCTGCCTGGGAAGGAGGCAGGCAGGCCGGCAAGGATGTACAGGCCTCAAGGGCTGAGGAACGAAAGCATTCAGCATGACTCTCTTCCTGCAGGTTCCATCACCCTGGAACGTACCATCACTGGCGCCTGCAAGGAGGCAAGTGTTGCCCACTCAGTCACGTCTGACTCTTTGCGACCCCACGGACTGCAGTCCGCCAGGCTCCTCTGTCCATGGGATTCTCCAGGCAAGAATACTGAGTGGGCTGCCATTTCCCCCTCCAGGGGATCTTTCCCACCCAGGGATCGAACCCGGGTCTCCGGCTTTGGAGGCAGATTCCTTACTGTCTGAGCCACCAGAGAAGCCCCTTGGCACCTAAAGCTACCCTTAGTAACTAGTGTGCCCAACAGCAGAGCTTCCTTAACAGCAGAGACCATTCTGGAAAGGACCACACGGCATTTCTGCAGGCCTCTGTTCGCCAAATAAAAGCAGGCATGTCCTGGACTCCCGGCTTGCTCCTGGAGCCCTCAGGGGGGCTGGAAGCTGGTGGGCTTCCCTTCCTCCTGGGGAGTGACAGCCAACCGCCCAGCATCACTTGTAAGCTCTCACCAGCCTCTGGGGCCATGGGGCCACTGCATGCACGAAGGCCACTGTGAGTCAAGGCCGTGGTGATTTGTCCATCCTCTTCCGCTGCAGGCTGCTATTATGGGAGGCTGCCACTTGAACTCCGGGCTTTTAATAAACAGCCTGCCCTGTTCGTCCACCAGCAAGAGCAGCCAATAGCAAGCACAAATCTCCCTTGTTATGGTCTCACAGCCTTCCCTAACACAGGTTTGCCCAGAAACATCACTCACACACTTCTTTTAATTGACCTCACAGGGGTTACATGTCCAGATTCTAATAGCCTGAATTATTTCATTTTAAACTAGGATCAGCCGTCCTAAAACTACATTCATCTGTGCATTCATGTTCTATACTGACCTTTTTATTTGAACTTCCAGGGGGGAAAATACCTGTGGCTGCAACCCTGCAAATACAAATCAATAATGCTTCGCTAGGAGTTAAGTTTAATTATTTTGTTATCACTTCTGTTTCCCATTCTCTTGGCTGTCTTCAGCCTAACCATCCAGGCTTGCTATGCTTTAAAAAAAATCCTCTAAAGACCAATATTGAACTAAAACGAAAAAGAAAGCTAGATAAACAAAGTCCCACTGACACAGTATATAAAGCTACCTACAGTAAAAAAAAAATAAGAATTTTGTCAAATATATCAATACAAGTGTAAGAAAAAAAAAATAGAAATGTTGTGATAGATGATATCCAGGAAATATATAATGCATAAAATATATGTATTAAAACTGACATCTCTCTTTTCCCACTCCCCCCTTCCAAGTAGCACTTCCCTTGCTACCTAATATCATATTTGTCACTTTATTATACAGGAAGGAAATATGACAGAGTGATTTGCAGGAAAAATGTTCACAGGCCTGATTCTCTAAATCCAACTCAAATACTAGCTGTGTGACCATCATTAAGTCATCCCATCTTTCGCATCATCTTGAAGTGAAGTGGAGGAAAGTCACTCAGTCGTGTCCGACTCTTTGCGACCCCATGCTCTGTACCCACCAGACTCCTCCATCCATGGGATTTTCCAGGCGAGAATACTGGAGTGGGTAGCCTTTCCCTTCTGCAGGGGATCTTCCCAACCCAGGCATAAAACCCAGGTCTCCTGCACTGCAGACAGATGCTTTACCGTTTGAGCCACCAGGGAAGCCTATCTCATTTGCAAATGGGGATAAAGATACTCACCAAAATTAGAAAATAAAATGACAAAAATATATGTTTCTAATCTTGTTCCTTGGGGTCTCACACTTGGAGAATGTCCCATAAATGGAGGTCATTAGTAATACTCAGGGCTGCCCTCCTAGCTCAGATGGTAAAGAATCTGCCTACAGTGCAGGAGGCCCTGGTTCAATTCCCGGGTCAGGAAGATCCCCTAGAGAAGGGATAGGCTACCCACTCCAGTGTTCTTGGGCTTCCCTCATAGCTCTGCTGGTAAAGAATCCGCCTGCAATGCGGGGAGAACTAGATTCAATCCCTGGGTTGGGAAGATCCCCTGGAGACAGGAAAGGCTACCCACTCCACTGTTCTGGCCTGGAGAATTCCATGGACTGTATGGTTCACGGGGTCACAAAGAGTCGGACACGACGGAGGAACTTTCACTTTCAATAACACTCATAATTTATAAGCAGAATGTAGTCTGTAAACTGCACTTTTATGATGTCAGAAGAGAACACACATATATAATAATTTGGTTTACCATAGTTATGTGACTTAAAAGGGCAGAGGTGGTGAAGGAATTCGTATTACTGTTTTCCTTATAGAGAAATGCTGTACTGAAACGGAAATCCAGGACAGGGGAATTCTACTACGAAATTCCATATTTTTCCATTTTCTAATATGTATTTGAATAACATGGTTCAATAATTTCATAATTAAAGAGTCTATAATAGATACCATCTGTGGGTTATCGATTTTTTGAAATCTGTTGTTGAACAATAATATAGCTATGATTATTTTGTGTTTACCATTAGTCAGGTCATATGAAAAGCATTTTACACAAGTTCATTTAATTAATCCTCACTGCAACAAGGTTGGCAGCCGTTATTATCCGCATTTTACAGATGAGGTAACTGAGGTGTGAAACCTGTGCAAACACAGGTTGCAAAGGGCAGTCCCAGGCTTAAACTGCAGGTTGGTGGCCGCAGAGCCCACGTTCCTGACCCCCCCACACTGCCCCTCCCTTCAGCTCACCCTCGGCCTTCAACACGGGGGCCACAGGGGAGCGAGTCCACCTAGGGTGTGACACAGACTCTAAGAGCGGTAAAGACATGCTTGTGTTAATATTAAACTGAAGTTACTGAGCAAGTCTGAAATACAGCAAGGCCATCAGTGACACAAAATGGTATTTTAGAAAGCCTAGGCAGAGCAGCTGTGTCTGCAAGACCATGGGCGGTAGGACAAGAGATCACAGAAGAAACGGCTATTAACCTAGAAGAAGCAGTGCAGGAGCTGTCCTGATTGTTAGCACTGTCTGCAAATCCTCCTCCATCCTTTGCCGATCTCTGCCATCCATCTGAGAGAGGCCCCACACGCCCTTAAAGGTGTCTCCAGCACCCTGGAGGAGAGGGGGACGGCAGAGGATGAGCTAGGTGGATGGCATCACTGACTCAATGGGCATGAGTCTGAGCAAACTCTGGGAGTTGGTGATGGACAGGGAAGCCTGACATGCTTCAGTCCACAGGGTTGCAAAGAGTCAGACACAACTGAATGATTGAACTGAACTGATATGCTATCTCCATATATCCATTTATGCATATAACCATATACTATGTAAATATATTTATACATTGTTTATTGCTATTTATAATGTATGTATATATGTGTGCATGCTATAAATACAGGTTATGATACACAATATGTACTAAGCACATTTTATGCTTGTTTTCAAGACTCAAAATATGACTATATAGATATTTAACTAAATCCAAATATTTGTGTTAGCAAACATATCAGGAAAACATACAGATCATTTAATAGAATCTCCTCCTTTACAAAAGAGATTTTAGTGATTTTAAATGCTTCTCCAAAAGATATGAGCTATGGGCACAAACTGGGCTCATCTGTGGGAATTGCCTTCTCGTAAGTGGAAGACATTGGGAACATCACCTAAAGATAAAGCAAAATATTCCCAGCTTCAGCCCTGCTCCATTATACAAATTTCAGGGAACTATAATATATATATATATATATATTCATAATGAATGTCGGAGTCCTACAAAAAGAAAGAACATGTGAAAAAGATGGAAAATTATGTTACAGTCTGCCAGTTTTCAGACTGTACTTTAATCTTAAGGGTATTTAGAATATGTTTATAGCATTATATAATTTTTAGAAAGTAGAAGATTCATGTTTTACCAATGATCTGTGTGTGTGTGTTAAGTCACTTCAGTCGTGTCCGACTCTTTGTGACCCTGTGGACTGTAGCCCGCCAGGCTCCTCTGTCCATGGGGATTCTTCAGGCAAGAATACTGGAGTGGGCTGCCATGCCCTCCTCCAGGGGATCTTCCCGACCCAGGGATCGAACCTGCGTTTCTTGCCTCCTGCATTGACAAGCGGGTTCTTTCACCACTAGCGCTTCCTGGGAAACCTGAATGAGTTAAATAGGCCTTTAATGACTCATGTCATTCACTTATAGACATCTTACTGAAACACTTGGAGCAGACAGTAAGTCACCAAAGTTATCCCACATGGAGGCCTTCTCAACTCTGCTTCATTTATAAGGAAGAAGGCTCACTCTGTGGTTCTGACAGCCCGATTCTAAACCGATCCTGCTCCAGTTCTCACCGCCCGGGGGGGGGGGGGGGGGTCCACGCCTGCTTAAAGGGCACGTTCACGCTCTGACCGAGCCAGGAAGTGGAGGCCTCTGACCTCAGCACCCCCTGACCCCCTCCCTGGTCACCCGCCACACACCTGTGTGTCCTTGTCCGTAACTGGAGATGCTCCTACGACCTCACAGAGGTGGGGAGGGGTGGGGGACCTTACAGATGGCACCGCAGGGCCTCCCGATGTATGGGGTCCAAGCTGAGCCCGGAGGAGTCAGAATTCAGGGCAGCTCCGGGCTACATTAGAAGGAAGCTGAGTTTCCAGCTTTCTGTAGATTGCTTGTGAGGACAGAACTGTGTCTTGTCTTCTGTCCTAGGGAAAAGGCCACAAGGGAAAACTAAAAATACTTTGGGGGGAGGATCTGGTGAGTCCCCGAGGCTTTGCAGATTCAGACAGGGAGTGGGGAAGGTCAGGGCCGAGCTCACCAGTCCCCCCAGCACAGACCAGTGAGTGCCCGCAGCCCAGGGAGGGCTGAGGGAAGGCAGGGCGGTTGGAGCCTCTGCAGCCTGGCGACCCCGGGTCTCCCCGTTGGCCCCGGTCAAAGGGGATGGTTAACTGACACACACACCGCTTTTCTGACCCCAGAGCTTGACGGCACCCCTCCTCTCTAACAGCTGCTGCTCCTGGCTCCCCAGCCCCACTCGCTGTCCGCAGTTTTATATTGTGTCTCTGACTCCCTCTCCAGCCACCCCCCAGGCATCGTGATACGCATGCCATTGCTTCAGTGGAGGGAAGGTCTTCCCTGGGCAGAATGCACTGTCAGGCTGGTCCACACGGCTGACTGCCGCGTGCCAGGCGCCCATGGGGAGGATGCTAGAAGGGAGGAATGGAGACTGCAGAAGAGAAAAGCCAAGCACCCGCCCGGCTCGGCAGGCAGGCTGGGCCCAGGGGGGTGCAGAGAGCACCCAGCTACCCAGGGGGTGCTGCCCAGAGGGGTTCTCCTCCTCCTACACGTGACAGGTAAGACAGACCACGTCGAGCTGTGAACCCCGCTTTGACGCGAGTGATTATCACAGCTCTCTCATGATTCTAGTTGGCAGCAACCGACAGAGCTCAATCCATCATTTGGCGGGCTGCTTAATTATCCTGGGATCCACCCCCCCACCCCCAACCATCAGAATAGGCGCTGGAACAGGATCATACAGACATCTCCATGCAAATTATCCCTCAACGTTTATTTTGTGAGAGGAGGAGAAAATGTTTGATTATAGTAAAACAGATTTGGGAAGCTCTCGGGAAACCCAAATCCACTTTGGATAACAATCATTCCAGTTTTCCCCACTTGCTCTCCTTGCCTCGTTGTTAACCAGCGCGTGACTCATCAGGTACGCCCCCTAAGAATAATGAAGATAATTGTGAATAATGGGGGGAAACCTATTTGAGTTAGGAAAACAGTAGGCTTTAAGAGTAAATTTAGAAGAACTTCAGTTTTACTGCCTGCAACAGTATAAGCTTATATAAAGATCATTGTTGTTGTTCAGTGGTTAAGTCATGTCTGACTAGTAGCTAGCAAAACATATGGTCCATTAGAAACAATGCAGATCTCTTTCTGTGTGTTTGCTTTATTGTAGCAAAAGGCACATAACGTGAGAGCTGTCCTCTTAACAAATTTTTCATTGTACACGTCAGTATTGTTAACGACAGCCACAGTGTGGTACACTGGACTCTAGAGCTGTTTCCTTTTACAGAACTGAAACCCACGTTCCCCACCCCACAACCCTGGCAAGCACCTCTCTACTTTCTGCTTCAATGAGTCCGACTACTTTAGATACAGCATGTAAGGAGTAAAATCATGCGGTGTTTGTCTTCTAATGACTGGCTTATTTCCCTTTACTATGTCCTCAAAGTTCATCCACACCATAGTGTGTAGCAGGATAGCCTTCTTTTTAAGGCTGAACAATGTTCTGCTATATGTATGTACCAGTTTCCTTTCTGTCAAGGGACACTTGGGTTGTTCCCACATCTTGGCTATTGTGAGCAATGCTGCAGTGAACATGGGGTGCAGACATCCCTTCGAGATCCTGGTTTTAACCCCTTTGAATATGCATTATACACTGTGAAGTAGGACTGCTGGGTCACACAGTAGGTCTAATTTAAATTGTTTTGAAGAATTTCTATCTTGTTTTCCATAGTGTCTGTACAAGTTTACACTCCCACCAACAGTTAAGCAGGTCCATTTTTAATGACTAGATAAGAATGATGCATGTTTAGAATGTTGCTGAAATTAAAACAAATGCCCCAAGTTTACTTAAAAGAGCTCAGGAATATATTTAAATAATTTTTTTGCACAAATTACTATTGAATCTTCTCAAATTCTTAATCAGTAAAGTTTAAATTTAGTCCAAGAATGTATTCTATCTTGGTATAATACATTCTTGTCTTGAAGGTTATTCTGGCTTCATATCTAAGCTAAAGTTGTGAAGGCACAAAGGGATTCAACCGAATTCTTATAGATATAGGTCTGTTGGAGACATACCAATTGATTAATAAAAGAAAGACAGGGAGAGATAGAGGGGGGGAAAAAGGTTATATTGGCCACAGATGTGAGACTGGTAATAGCTCTGTTTGCTTACCTTCAAAAATGTGCCACTTTTTTTGTTTTTGCAGATATGTGGGAAAGCCTTGGGAAATAATAATTGGATTAGAACTTCTTTGATCTTTAACATTAAAACTCAAGAGACCGTATAGAAAATGCTGAATTTCTGTCTGTTTCACTGTTCAGCAGTTCCTTTGGATTAGGTACGCTGTGTGCCAGCAGCAGATAGAGGAAGGAAGAGGAGGGGGAGGGTGGGGGACAGGAGGGGGAGGAGGACTTCCCCGACCCGGGAAGAGAAGCAGGCGCCATCAGTGCAAACCGCTGCTTAGTGCAAACACAGGCCGCCCATCGAGCCGAGCACTGGGTTTCCCTTTGGTGCACAGATGTCTACTGTCCCCAAGGACTGAAAAGCTGAATCAGATTTTCAAACATTGCCAAAAATGTAGTATCTATTCTTTAATATTCTGATGGCCAGAGGCTTGCTTCTTAACATGAATTTTGTTTTGGTAGTATTTTTTAAAGAACTTGCATTTGTCATTCAGTCATTCGCCTAAATGGAGTGCTGACTGTAGCTTGGAACCCTTCTCAGCCCGCCACTGCCGTCCACAGTGCGTGCACAGAGTTCTTCCTAAACTCTTCTAGAGGGGTACTGGGCGGCGGTGTGGGTACAGCCCAGTCCAGCTCAGGAAAAGACGAAAACCTCGGGGAGGGTGTCGGGGTTTCTGGGCAGCTGGTGGAAGAGGAGAGCCTGCTCTTTACTGACTTTCTCTCTCCCTAACTGCCCCGCTCTGGGGGCGCAATAAAAACACCTCCCCACTTTAGCTTCATTCGGGTTGTTTTAGTTTTCTTTGGCCTTACCTGAGTGACACCTTTTGCTATTCTACACTTCAAAGGACCTTGATAGGTTGATAGGGTTTCCTTTACCAAAATCTTTATCTGACACTTTTCTTGGAGTACCTTTAATTACTCATCACTATTAACTTTAAAACTCTATTTAAAGTAAGCTGTTATCTATTCTTTTCAATATCAAAGAGAACTTACTGAAATCAGGCTAGATGGCCAGCTACCCTTTCTGTACCAAAAATCAACCATGGTTGCCCGTCTCCCCAGTGGGTAAATCCACAAAGATCACATGGGTGGCCATGACTGAGCTTCTGCTCCTGATCAGCACGGTTCCTTGCAGCTCAACATCAACCCACTGGTAGCTTCACGAGCAAATTAATTACGACTGGAAAACAGAAGGATTGGCCAAGCAGAGAGCTCACCACCAAGTCAAGGCTAATTCCAGGAGACGCTGAAGTTATTTCTACCATCAATAGGTATTCAAACTCTGTCTTTATGAAGGTGAAGGAGACATACTGAAGGCTGGGATTATCACCGGTAGTATCAACAGGACTCGGGACACTTCAAACAGTAATATATAGACTAGACCCCAACTGTAAGACTCCTCACTTCACACCTCCTCATCATCATCATCAACCACTAAACTGCAGACTATATCTTTCCAATTAGCTCATTTTCACCAGGTTCAAAATCCTCTATCTTTGATGAATTGTAGGGGATAATCCATAAAAGGCTTGTTAACTCAATTCCTAATGTATAATAAGTTCTCCATAAAGATATTTGGTCAGCAGCAGTAATACCATTATCCGTGAACCCTGAGATCTGATGCAGCCTCCAGTGTTAGAAGATCAATCGTCCTTGGCCTCAGTTTCTCCCCAGGCTTCACTGTGGGTTGCTGGCCAGAGGAACCGGCTGCGGCAGGCAGAGTTCTAACTCTCACAAGCAACAGAAATGGGTCTTGGCTGATGGGAGCCGAAAATAAATGTTCGGGGATATCCTAAAATCCTGGAGAACCAGACTTGGGGGATGGGGTGCTATATGGCCTAAACGAGGCTGCAGGACTGACTGAGGACATGACCGCCCCCACAGGAGCCTCTGGGGGCTTTGTCTGGGCTCCTGACACAGGTGGGGGCCCCTAGGGCTCTCCTCTCCCTGAGAAAGGAAGAAAGTGAAGCAGCTCAGGCCTGTTGGACTCCTTGAGACCCCATGGACTGTAGCCCGCCAGGCTCCTCTGTCAATGGGATTTTCCAGGCAAGAGTGCTGGAGAGGGTTGCCATTCCCTTCCCCAGGGCACCTTCCCGACCCAGGGATTGACCCTGGGTCTCCTGCATGGCAGGCAGATGCTCTACCGTCTGAGCCGCCAGCGAAGCCACTCTCCCTGGTTCCCTGGAAAATGAAGGGCGGTTATCCCTCCCTCCATTATTTCAGTTTCCCAGAAGCATGGCCTTTTTTTGTGAAAGAAAACATATTTTGCAGAACAGAACAGTCAGACACAGAAAATTTAAGTCATCTTCCTAAGGCACAAAATCTGTGGTTCCCAAGTCCCATTTTGACACGCTTTCTACCATACACACTGTGAAAGAAGATACAGATGGAAAACAAACAACTGCTGTTTGATGGATAGAAAAGAGGCTCCACAGTGACTCTGATTTTCTTTAAAAGAAAAAAAAAAAACACTTAAAATATTACAAAGAGCGCCTGCTGCCCATGTTGCGTCTGTGCGCCACGGCCGTGGGTCGGCATTTTGTGGGATGTGTCACTGTGACAGTGGTCGTTCACAGGCGGAAAGCAGAGGCATTTAGAAAGACTGAACAGACAAAACAGAACCCAAGCCCAAGCCGCATCCCTGTGATACTGTACCCTCAGGTCACGGCCCAGTGACTCAGAGCTTCCCCTGTGACTCTTCCCTGAAACACAAAAAAGGAGGAAGATGCATTCAGGAGGAAGAAACAAACCGCTCCCAAACAATGCGGAAGATGAGCGGTGAATCAGAACCAAACGTGGGTCTCTCCTTGTCTGTAAGCACTCCAGCTGGGCTAACTTTAACCCTAAACGTATTAATAGGCCCGTACATTTCTCGAAAGGAAATACTAACACGATCACCTACACAAACCAATGGTGGTTACTCACGATCATTTTCACAGGAAGAGTGAATCATCATTTTCACAGGAAGAGTGCATCATTCCCTACTCTTGCCATTGGGTTAAGGAATGGCATGAACTGGACCCTGGTTTGGAGAGGTGGGGGTGGTGGAAGATACCCCATGGGGGAAACTGCAGAAGCAAATGCAGAGAAGCAGAGAGAAGCAGGCCATGCCATCGAGGAAAGGGTGGCAGAGAAGGCGGTGGGGAGGGACCCCTGAACCCAACAGAGCACGAACGGGGCTGGACAGACAGCTGTCCAGGTAAGAAATAATCCTTAAACTTCTTACAAACTGCCTCATAAAAACCCAATGAGCTAAGGTAGTTGACAAAGACACAAGGGATAAGGTAAAATATAACAATAATTGGAGAAGTATTGAAGAAAATACATGTGGGAGAAATAAAGGAAATAAATGTCTAATAACATGTTGTTCTGACCCGAGCTTCCTATTGCAAAGTAAAGAAGGAAACATTATCAGACCTGGGGTCATGGTGACTGGGGTGGGGGGACACACACTGCCCTTCTGTGCTAGTAAGTTGTTAAGGGGAGGATCAAGTACTCAGGACGCAGAGTCTCCGAAAATCAAGGTCAAACGAAGGTCGTGCAGTGAAGCGCAGGCTCGGCATTAGATCTATGTAAAACGGAGCAACGAAATCCCTAGGCCTGCCATTTGTATCCTTCTTCAGCGTTCACTAATGGTGAAACTTTAAACTGAAAACTAATGCTGACGTAAGTCTTTCAAGCAAGGAGAAGGGTAACGATGCTCTGTGAAGGATCAGTATGAAGAAAGAAAAGAAGAGGAAAAGGGGAGAGACTCCGTGACCCGGGAAGCCGTGGGGATGAACATGGAATTGGCTGAGGAGCACGAGAAGGCGTATGACCCCAAGGTTTCCCTGCAACCACGAATCCTGAGATCTCACTAAGGAGGTAGGGAGCCCTGGGGAATGAACACCTCAAATGGGATTCAGAGCAAGTGGGCAACGGAGAAGCAGGGTGGACTGGACATGCTGAGTGTGCGAAGCCAGTAGGACTTTCCAGCGGAGGGACTCGAACCTGCAGGCTTCCAGCAACAGCATCTGGAGTCGGCAAAGGAATGAGCTTGCTACCCTAAGGTCACAAGTGAACTCCAAGACTCAGGCATAAAAAAGCATGCAAATCTGCCGTTCCGGACAACAGGGATGGGCCCAGAAGGCATTATGCTAAGTGAAATAAGTCAGAGAACGACAAAGACCTCCGTCATGTGAAATCTAGAACACAAACATTTAAAACAGCTCATTATAGACACAGACAGTAAGCAGGTGACGGCTGGTACGGGGAAAGTGGGCAAAATGGGTGGGGGGGGGGGGGAAAAAAAAAAAAAAGAAAGCTGACAGAAGACAAGAAAGGGGTGGGGGGAGGGATCAGACCTGGGACTGAGAGAGAAGAAAAACAAATTTCTGACGAGAACTAATTCTCAAGGATTTGCCTAATGATTTTCTTTCAAGGACACTGAAAATAAAAAAGCAAACATACTGACCTTATGTCTAAATTACTTAGAAGGGCCCTTTTCACTCCAAGATTAAATATGTTTTATTTTTTCTTGCAGTAATAAAAAAAAAAAAACCTCTTTAAATTTAATCTTTTAAAAGGTTTGAAGTAAATTTTTAATATGGCTTGAAGAAGGATTAGATTTTAAGTGGAGGGCAGTATCCCCAAACTACGTGTTTGCTGGCACGCCCTCACTAATAACTCCTTCATAATACAGTCAGTTCATGCTCACATGTTCACTAACACACTCAGGCACACTCGTGCACAGAGGTGTTCACACTCTGTGCTCTCTCTGTGATCTGTTGGTGCTCCGCCAAGACCAGTCTTTTTAAAATATTCATATCTTTGTATTAGCTAAGGCAGAGGAAAAACCTTCTCAAAAACAGAACCTGAAAGTCTTCATCACGAGCATCATGTAAACACGATAAACTCCTCACATGGCTAAGAAGTTAACTACTTGTTCTCAACACACTTTTTCCAGTCTTATTTCCTAACTCCACCCACCACTAATGTCACATTTGTTTTTCAAATGTCCTTTAATTATTTTTATAATATATCACAATTATTCTGTCACCATATGTGTCTTCTATGTGTTGAATGATCTTGTCAGTTTGTTTTCCTGAACCATTTGAAAAAGGGTGTGTGTGTGTGTGTGTGTGTATATATATATATATATATAATACACATATACATGTACATATGTACATATTTACATACATAAGAGGATTCCCAGGAGCCTCAGTGGTAAAGAATCTGCCTGCAATACCAGAGACTTGCAGAAGACGAAGGTTTGATGCCTGAGTTGCAAAGATCCCCTGGAGAAGGAAATGTCAACCCACTCCAGTATTCTTGTCTAGAGAATCCCATGGACAGAGGAGCCTGGGGGACTACGGTCCGTGGGGTCTCAGAGTCAGACACAACTGAGCGACTGAGCATACATACACATATATATACATACATATAACCTTTTATATAATATTAGTCCTTAATACTCATCTAAGTCTTAAATCCAAAGAAGAAGGGTGTTGTCTTACATTGTAGTAGTACATAACGCAGCCATCAAGTCAGTAAATGTAACATCAACACCATGATTTCATGTCACACACATTCCATAAAACCAATAATGTCTACTAATGTCCTTTACAACATTCCCCAGTTCTGAAGCAGAATTCAGTCCATGAGTACCAAGTACTTGGTTGTCATATCTCTTGAGTCTCCTTCTAATCTGGAACAATCCGTGACACTGACATTGTGAAGACCGACGGTAAGTTATTTTATAGAACATTCGTTCCTCTCTTGGTTTGTCTGATGCATCCCCCAGAATAACACAGAACGGTGATTCTCAGGGCACCATATTTAAAAACACACACTGTCTACTCCCAGGGGTGATATGCATTTTGAATTCTTGGTTAAGGTATTCTTTAACATTTCCACTGCAAAAGTTATTACTGATACATTCCTCTTTAACTCTTGCCATGTGTAGGGAGAAACTGTGAGAACATGCAAAGACTCTTGTGAGACTTTAGCTTGTAAATCCCTACCCATTATTACTTGAGACTATTGTTAAGCTTCTAAGGGAAAGTGAAAGTGGCTCAGTCATGTCCAGCTCTTTGCAACCCCATGTGTGGTCCATGGAATCCTCCAGGCCAGAGCACTGGAGTGGGCTCTTCTCCAGGGGATCTTCCCAACCCAGGGATAAAACCCAGGTCTCCCTCTTTGCAGGCAGATTCTTTACCAGCTGAGCCACCAGGGAAGCCCAAACCCATAAGCTTCTAAGATGACCCATTATTTTTTGTCTTTTTGGTATGTAATGTTCATCAGCCCCAGAGCAGAGAAATCTTCCCCTTCCCACCGCCACGCCAGCCTCTGCTACATGATGCTTCTAAGTGTTGATGCCATTTTCTCCTCCCTTTGTTGACTCTAAAAGGGCAGGGACCACATGTTGCCAGCATTTAACATTGTTCACTCTTGTGAATTAGTTACATTATTACTCAGAGGGACTTTTATTGAAAGAAATTCTCCAAAGTTTGTCATTTAAGAATTAAAAAATGAGATGAAAAATGGAACCAATTTGTAATCCCTTGAATATAAATATACTCAATAAAATCACATTCACAGAACCTAACAAGGACTGCCTAACAGTCTATGTGAGAACAAGGAAGAGATTTTGCTAGTCTGACTTTGCCTTGAGATCTCGGGAACAAAACATGTCTCTTGCTCCAGGGTCCACTGCACTGTCTGGACACCTTCTGGGAACGGTGCACAGCCCATGATATCTGGGCATGGCTTTAACCGTCATGGCCATTCTGCAGCACGTGCTATTTTGAATGCATCCTGGGCTAGCATCTGTGCAGTTTTATCTCTAAGAGAAATGACTGTCAGGGGCGTATTTGTAATTTGTGCGTTCTCTCCTTGTCTGCCACTCCGTTTCTGCCCACGGGACTGTCGGAGAAGACAGGAGCCTGTGAACCTCTCAGGCCTTGGGTCTGCGCAGACTCACCCTTGCCGAGTCTCTTCTGCTTTGCACGCGACCAGCTGCGGCACCGGGCGCTGCGAGGATGTCTGATGCAAACACAGACGCTTCCATTTTATCTAGCTCTGAAAACGATCGGTTCAGAAGCGCTCTGGATGCAGTGGATCCTGGAAACCGTGACCTCCTGTGTAGCTTCTCCAGGCGCCGCCCTCGAAGGTGGAGCTCAGAATCCCGATGCCATTTGTTTCCAAGATCACAGGGCTCTGTCCTCCGACGTTCCTGGGCCACCCACTGTGCTCTAGGCTGCAGGTAAACTGGCCCCGGGCCTGAAGGCCTGTGCAAAACCAGCTAGAAGAGGGGCGGGTGCTCTGAGTCCTCGCTCATTGAAGACAGGTTTAGCTCTCAGCCAAGCAGAGCCTCCACGGCTTCCACGCCTCCTTTCCCTTCTGCTCCACCTCAGAACTGCCAATGCCGGCTTCTGAAATCAGCTGGCCCTACTGAGAATTCAGATGGGTTTCTTCAAACAAATAGACAAATGTAAGTGAATGTGTTTAACGAGTTTTAACAACTGTTTATTTAAATCTGAGTTTAAAAAAAAAATTTACTGAGCACAAAGTCAGTGGAAGGCACATTATTTGGTACGTGAGGGGTGAAAATGCAATCACGTCCTTGCCTCAAGGTGACCCTGGGACACTGAGGATGACTATGTGAACGCAGGTGCTGAACTCAGATCCCAAGCCTCCACCTCAAAAGCCAGAACCCCTCCAGAAGCGCCTAGATCTGCAGGCTCAAGGACAGGCATGACCTCACGGGTCAGTTCTGACAAACCCCCGCGGGGCTGGAGACTTCCGCTCCCGGAAGAGCAGGGCAGACTCCAGCAGCACCACTGAATCTGCCCAGATCTGCACTTTAACGTGTCTCAGAGATGATCCGGCTGCACAGTGATATTTGAGAAGCATGGTTGAGCGGTGTTGCTCGTTTTATTCCATTTCAAACAGTGACATTACTTTGCAGAGTTGAACCCAGATGAGGAGATCGTGCTTTATGCTACAACATATTTATAAATAAGTAACCTATTATTTATTTACCCCTATCAAGCCCTAACGTCCCTTAACTCTGCCTCATGTTGCCGAAAGGCTTTGAAGAACGCACAGCTAAACAGCCCTGTGAGTTTGCAAGGGAATCAGAAGAAAACATTACCATTCCGGTCACTGGAGGCAGCACCAGCTGTTATGTAATTCTGTTATAAAGCTATTTCCTGCTACTGGAGGGTTTGAAATAACATTTACTTGTATAATTCTAATTCCATTTAGTTTATCCATCCGGGGCCAAATAAAAAGCATAAATTAATCCACTGTGAATATGTCAGGCAGATAACCATTTTAGAATAGGAGAGAATTAAACGTCATTTACAAATTCTTTATAACCTTATCAAAATACCTTTCCTGAAGATCTCTAAGCATCTATTGTATGTCTCATACCTGACCCATTATTGTCTACCATACCTAACCCATTATTGTCTACCAGAATAGTATCTTCCGAACTTTCACAGTTCTTAACAAGTTCTGGGAGATACGGAGTATAATGGCACAGTTGGCCTGCAAAGAAGCAGCTTTTGAGAGAATGGAGATCATATCCGGTCCTCATGGAGGGTGGGGGAATGAAACGTCCTCTCTTTCTGCAATCCAGAGGTTCATCTCTTAAACTCGAATATGCAACTCATCAATTGGAAGGCTTTACTGGTCTAAAGTCTAATGGTTCTAAATTTATTTTCTGATTTCAAAGGTTTTACAGATGCATATTGTAACATAAAGCAGCTGTGAATATATGAATATGTATGTCTGTGAGAGAGAGAGAGAATCATCAAAATAATCTTACTTCCTCAAACTGGGAATCTTCATGAAAAAGAAGCAAGCACTGCCAGTCACCTTTTCAGTCCCCTCTCTGCCTTCTGACCAGGTTCTGGAGTAAACATCAAACCGTGTCCTTCCAACATGAGGCTGTTTTATTCAGCAGGCCTTCCTGGGTTCACCCTGATTACTGGTTCTCACCCTCAGGGGAGTACGGACTAAAGCTTATTCCTGAAGGCCAGACTCTACTCCTCTTCAGAGTAGCTCAAGAGAACAGCCACATCTGAAACTATCTAAACACTGCAGATTGCCACTCTCTCTAGAGGGGCATGACTGATTCGGATAGAGCTTATTCAATAGATGGGCTCAGCCTATCTATTCAGCCTACAGCTTATTCTGTTCCACGGTTGGAGGGGTATCAAGGGCGAGGGGACTGGGCTTCTCTTCTGATCAGTCTTCCTAATCCGCAGTCCAGCTAGAGGCAGCAGGCCGTCTTCATCCTCTGCATCTAAGACAGGGTCGTTAGACTTCTGAGCCCGAGGCCCGCGTGCAGCTCAGGCTGCGACAAGGCTCAGAAGGCAGGGAGCTGATGCCGTCCTAGTGAGCCCATGCGTGACCACTCCCAAGAACTGCCACAAGAACTGTGTCTGAGTCTAAAGGAACATGACAGACGTGTTTTGGGAGCACGGTTATGTATGAAATCACCAATATGGTTTTCAGTTTTACATTGACCCATATGGTTAAACAGCAATGTGAATGCCTACAAACAGGACAGTTTCCTTGCTTTTCATTATACATGGAGAGTCGTGTCTAAATCAGGAAAGAACAAGAAGATGAGACTGGTTATATTGAGAGGAAAAAAAAAATAGGGAACTGTGTCTTTGGATGAAGTGTGAAAACAAATGGAAGAGGCGGAGATGGAACAAATGAAGGAGAATCAAAGGGAAAATACAGACAGATCACAGCAACGTGAAATACGGATGGGTGGAGGAAGGCCAGAGCGGGAACAGAGGATGGGGCTCAATTATAGAAACAGGGCAACGTGTGGAGGAAGCAGCAGCCCCAAGAGGGAAAGGAAAAGCGCAAAATCAAAGTCAAGCGGCCACAACAAGGAAAACAAGCAGTGTCACAGAAGAAATAGAAACAGATACCGGAGGGAACAGGCACCTGGCCCAGAATCAGCGATCACCGCCGTAAAGAGACCTCACACAACAGGAGCTCTGCTGCTGCCGCCGCCAAGTCGCTCACCCCTGTCCGACTCTGTGCGACCCCACGGACGGCAGCCCACCAGGCTCCTCCGTCCCCGGGATTCTCCAGGCAAGCACACTGGAGTGGGTTGCCATTTCCTTCTCCAATGCATGAAAGTGAAAACTGAAAGTGAAGTCGCTCAGTCGTGTCCGCCTCTTAGCGACCCCATGGACTGCAGCCTACCAGGCTCCTCTGCCCATGGGATTTTCCAGGCAAGAGTACCGGAGTGGGGTGCCATTGCCTTCTCCCAATAGGAGCTCTAGGAACGTGGTAAAGAACATATGCCAACAAGGAGGAGATGGTCAAGTAAAAACAAAGCAAGAAGGGATCCCTGCATAAAATGGACTAGAGAAGAGACACAGAGAGATTCTGTAAAGAAAAACACTCCTGGGGGTTGGAAAGCCTCCTCTCTACGCCGAAATCTGCCAAAAAAATTCCCTCTTAAACAATTACTTGTTCTCAGTCGGCCTCATTTTCTCACCTGTGAAACAAGACTGCTATCATGATGATAAGGAATGCACATGTGTTCAAGCAGCAATGTCAGGATGTGGTCTGTTTTGTCTTTCCCCCTGTATCTTATTACTTCTCAAGGCTTCTATTTCTTCCAGTAGGAGAATAGTGGGATTTTTCTCCTTAATGCAATTGTTCTTGAAATTGATAAGCTCAAAATACTTTGCCCAGGCAAAAACTTTGAATTTCCCTGTGAAACTTCACAATTGATTTCACTAGTGACCTCTAGCAGCCTCTTACAGGAATAGACTTCAAACATTTACATTTTTAAAGGGCAAAGAAATGCTTCTCAAGCTCAAAAATCACCAACGAATCGCTAGAGCCTTACTTTTCAGGTAAAAGATAATTCTGTTTTTCCAGATAGAGTAAAAGATGTGCTTGTATCCTCACATACATGAACTGCAATTTACTTAGACAGAGGCCAATATACTCTTTCCCTTCAAAGGGCAGTAGTTATTAACACTAGGAGAACTTCTAAGGGGTAGGCACATTTTTGTCAGCGACATTAAGCTGAGAAGATACTCTTTTCTCATCTAAAGCCAAGAACTGCTATAAAAACGATCACCCTACTCATGGTGATAGGGAGGATTTTATGAGAGGGCATTCACAAAAGATACCCACAATTTTACAGGCAAGGAGGGATTTCACCAAAGGCTTGAGCAGAGCACATTCTACTGGAAGCGAGGAACACTTTCAGCATTTCCCACACTCTGTGATAATAATATGAACACAAATAGCCTCCCTCCGAAGTAGAGGTGAGCAAGTCTCTGAAGTCACAGTTGAGTCTCTCTGAACCTTAACGACTCTATTGGGAGCAGTCGCAGAGGTGCAAGGCGTCTGGAGTTTGAGCAGAGACAGTCTTAAAGGCGGGAGGAGTCACTCAGATGCTCTTCAGCCTGATGTGATCAGAGGTGGAGGGAGGAACACAGCACCCTTCACAGCTCGCCGCCTCGCTCAGAGCTGGGGGGGCACCAAGGCCAGCCAGCGTTGCAGGGGGCGGGGGCTGGAAGTCTCCAGGGCTTGCTTCCCACATAAGTTGTTTCTTTTTTTGTACACATTTGTATAATTTAAGATAATTGTATTTAACTCCATGAGTGCTGTTGCTCCTAACAAAATACTTCTTATATATATATATATATATTTACAGGGTTTCTCTGGTAGCTCAGTTGGTAAAGGATCTGCCTGCAGTGCAGGAGACCTGGGTTTGATCCCTGGGTCGGGAAGATCCCCTGGAGAAGGGAATGGCAACCCACTCCAACGTTCTTGCCTGGAGAATCCCATGGATGGAGGAGCCTGGCGGGCTACAATCCAGGAGGTTGTAAGAGTCAGACACAACTTAGCGACTAAAGATATATATATATGTGTATATATATATATATGTGTGTGTGTGTGTATATATATATATGTATGTATGTATATATATATATATATATATATATATATCTCAGTTGGTAAAGAATCCACCTGCAATGCAGGAGACATCGATTCAATTCCTGGGTCAGGAAGATCTGCTGGAGAAGGGATAGGCTACCCACTCCAGTATCTTTGGGCTTCCCTTGTGGCTCAGCTGGTAAAGAATCTGCCTGCAATGTGGGAGACCTGGGTTCGATCCGTGGGTTGAGAAAAATCCCCTGGAGAAGGGAAAGGCTACCCATTCCAGTATGGAGAGAATCCTGGAGCATCCCATGGACTGTATAGTCCATGGGGTCACAAAGAGTCGGACACGACTGAGTGACTTTCACTTTCAATGTGTGTGTATATATATAATAATTATTTTTTTTACCATTTCCGATCCAACAGGTCACCGCTAGGTGTTTTGAATCTTCAAAAAAGGGAGACAGAATCAACAGAGCCAAGCTCTTTAACCTCTTGCCCTATAACCTACTTCTGAGTCAAGCCCTTGAGTCTCCTGCTTAGCACTTATTACACAGAATCTGCCTGTTATCCGACACCACTTTCTTCTACCTCTTCTCATCTAAAGATAAAGACCCGATTACTGTCTTTATCATTTATTGTCTGTTTTTGTTTGTGGTCTCTTTCTTCCCTTCTCACCCCAACTAGAAAATAAGATCCAGGAGAACAGTCTCTTATTCTTGACAACAGAGCAAATTCTAGCACCAAAGCTACAAGCGATCAATAAAAATTTGTTAAGTAAGTGAATCCATGAGTCAGTGATTGAATTTTTACAATTGATCTTGTGCTACATACTCCTGCATTAGAATCACTTACTAGAGATCAAGCTCTGCTTTTTCATGTTAAGTGAAGCTTGTAGATAAAACTGAGTGACCTGTTTGTTAGCAGCAGATCAAAGTCTCACAGGGTAAAAGGCTTCCTGGTCCTGTTCTGAAGGCCTGTGGTTGGTTCCATAGCTTGAAAACTGATAAAGGACACCTGGGTTCTTCAATCTGCATATCAAGGAGCAGCCCTTCTTTAGCAAAGATGTTATCTTTGAATTTCAAATGGGAACCTACACTCTGAGTAGAAGAGAGGTTGGGAATGAAAGTCAGTTACCATGCAGGGCTAGAAGGACTAAGGCTGAAGCTCCAATATTTGGCTACCTGATACAAAGAGCCAACTCACTGGAAAATACCCTGAAGCTGGGCAGGATTGAAGGCAGAAGGAGAACAGGGCGACAGAGGATGAGATGGTTGGATGGCATCATCAATTCAATGCACATGAGTTTGAGCAAACTCTGGGAGATGGTGAAGGACAGGGAAGCCTGATGTCCTGCAGTTCATGGAGTTGCAAAGACCTGAACGTGACTTAGCCACTGAACAACGACAACAGTCGTGGAAGGCAAGCATAGGAAAGTCCTTGAGAACTCCAGGACAGTGAGGCAGTCAATAGCTGTTATTATACTGTAAGGATCATGCACTTATATTGTAGCAATACCTCCTCAGCTAATAAAACTCTTGGATGCATGCAATAAAGTTTTTCCTGAGATTTAGAAAGGGGTACATCTCTCCCACCACTTTTTTTTTTTTCCTTCTCTTCTGTGTCAGGGGTAAGGGAAAATTTGAGACCTAAAGTGCATACTACCCAGTGTGAAATTCTATTTTTCACTAACACTAGAAAGTTACTTAGATATAGTATACAGGATTATTTATAGTAGAATGAAGTCATAGAACTTTGGTGAATCTCGCAGATTAACAAAATTAGTAGAATCGCGGGGGTAAAGAAAATAAAGGTCTTATACTCAAAGGGACTTCAAGGTGAAATGTGTTTATTGTGCACGTGAGGAGACTGAAGTGCAGAGAGAGCCACCGGGTCAGGAAGAGACCGAGGCCAGCCCCCGGTCCAGGCCACCGTCCTGCGAGCTTCAGGCTCCAGGAACGCTCTGCACAGACCCCCTGACTCTCCTACACAGCCAGGAGAGCAGAGTCATCTCAAAGCACATCTCAAAGGCCGCAACAGGCTCAGCGAGCATGTCGATGGTGCTGTATGAGGGCAAGCAGGGCTTCGCATTCCTTGACTGGGTTGACTGGTTTGCTCCCATCATCCGCGCTGAGCCATTTTCTCATGGGCCCGGCCCACTTCCTCCACCACCGCAAGCCTCAGCCTGCCTTCTCTCTCCTTCCTTCGGTTAAAGACAGACACCCGACTCTCACTTTCTGCCATCTGACTGTGGTTGGGAAGGATTTGTGAAAATATCAGACTGCTACAAAAATTACCGCATTCAGGTGAGCATTTTTTTCCATCTGTAAGGCAAGTCAAACATACTGAACTCCAGCTTGAGACTGAGCACGGTCTGAGCACAAAACAGAGTTCACGAAGGCATGTTTCGGAAGAGGCGGGTGGGGTGTGTGGGGGTGTGTGTGTGAACACAGGCACATGCACACAGGTTTGACACATTTAGTGCCTGGCTTCTGTTCCAGAGCAAGAGGATAAATAAAACGGTGACAAGATCAGACCTGATTAACTTCTCTGTCCTACTTGAATCAGGAAATGAGGGTGCAGTCTCCCATCTTCTTCACCTTTTGTATTTAATGATGAAAGGCAACCTCTCCAATAGTCCTTATCATGGTAGATAATGATCCAGCCCTAGCTGGAACAGTTTTAAGTGCACTAGAAAGCTCCATTTCAGAGAATAACCACTGGATTAGTGACTTGAACATATTCACTGACATTGTTCCTTCTTGGGTCTAAAATTCCTAACAGTGAAACAATAATTACCTCAAAGGGAAGAGCATTTTTCTTTCTCTATTCCACTAAGAATTCTTTGTTCAGACTAAATTTAAAGACTTCCAGATGTCAGAAACCCTAAAGGATGAGGGCTGGAAAATGGAAATAAATAAATCATGTTCTCCATTGAACCAGGAATTCAAATTCCCTACTCAACCAGCCTAGGGGACGAGTCTAACACAAGAAGCTAAACACCACACCACGTGATATGCTATAGTAAGACTATGCACACAGTCTTGAATACAGGTCACCTATACTCAGGTCAGAGAAGGGAACGATTAATTTTGGGAAGCTTTTTTGATTTGGATCTTACAGAACTGGGTGGCGTAAGCCAGAGAGAAAATGAGAAAACCAGTTTACAGAAAGAGGGCAGTCTTTATAATGGCAGGGAGGATGAAATGGTATGATGTGTATTAAAAATGACAAGTTTTGACAGGACAGTTTGGCAGGACAGAAGTGTAAACAATAAATATTTCCTAGTCTGAACTGGAGACTAACTTCCTAACTGTTCACACTTGTTGAACTCTTCCATAGATGAGCATCCTCATGAGAGTAAGGATACAGTAGCCAGCCCTACATGGTCAGGAGTTACATACATTAGAGCCTAGGCAAAACACTCACAACAAAAAGTAGCTACTATTCTATGACCTAAGTGACAGGAAAGTTTGTTTCTGTCTCATGTAAGGGGCTGGGATTAGGCAAACCAAGTGACCACACACAGCTGTAAAGAGAGAGAGAGCGATGTCCATTCTGACTGAGCAGCTACAGACCCAGGAAGAAAGGAGAAATGGATTCCAGGGAGAAACTAACCATTTGTAACACTCCAACCTATTAAAGTCACAACACTTCCAAACCAGGTCATCTGTCACCTGGGAAACGTATTCATGATCCTCCGGCAAAGTCAAGGAATGTAACTCACTCAACGTATTAGCTCTGTGATGTAAATAATTCACTTAAATCTTCTTGCCTCTATTGTGAAAATCTCCTTATTAGTTGAATGGGTGGATTTGTTTTTTTTGTCACAGTTTTTCTCCCTCAAATGTTCTGTGGTTCTCTGATGTTCTTGAAACTCGCCCACCCCAACCCCGTGAACTCCTTGAGTGCTGGATTAACTCCCTTCAAGTTCAGCCCCTACCTCTCTGAGTCCTGTCTGATTCCTCCTCTTTCCAACCTTGAGTGTTTGGCTTTTGCCCCGACCCATCTTGCCGGAAGACATTTGTCTTTCCTTTAGTACTATCCCTCTACTTTATCATCAAGTACCAGCTCTGATGCTGTCTTCAGATGCATAACCCCAACCTCTTGCAGATTTCACTAAGACCGGAAACTCCAGGAATGCAGCAATGAGTTGATGTCATTCCCTCCCCAAATTCTTTCTCCTCCTTTTCCTCATTGGGTATCTATTCTGCAGTCATTGGAACTTAAAATCTGAATCTCTGACTCCCTCTACTTATGTGTTCTCATCACCCAACCTCTTTTTTACAAGTTCCACCACCTTTTCTTGGCAAGTAAGTCCTAAGTCAATCAACCTGAATCTCCTCTGGTTGTTTCTCCTCTTGCCCAATAGTCTGTTCCCCATCATGTCCAGTCTCCAAACTGATTTTTTTTTTTTTTACATCAATCAAGACTTCTCTAGTTAAACTCACTAATTTCAGACTCCTCTCTTTAATTCTCACTATTCCCCTCAATCCATTCCATTTAACATTCTAATAGAGTAATTTTTCATCCTTCCTTGCAATTCTTTTGTCTGGGGGATGCAGCCATATGTGCAGATATTCAAATATATGCTGTCTATTAATAGCCTTATTTTTGTTTTAGCTGTTTTCTATTTTTAATTAGCCTGCTTCGACTGTATACTCTTAAGGCCTCATGTCACTAACTGGCCCCACCACTGATTTCTCCCTTTCTCCCATCTTCTAGGTCTAATCCAGCAGCTGCTGTGGCTGCTCCTGCTGAGTCGCTTCAGTCTTGTCCGACTCCGTGTTACCCCACAGACGGCAGCCCACTAGGCGCCCCCATCCCTGGGAGTCTCCAGGCAAGAACACTGGAGCGGGTTGCCACTGCCTTCTCCAATGCATGAAAGTGAAAAGTGAAGTCGCTCAGTCGTGTCTGACTCTTCACAGCCCCACGGACTGCAGCCTGCCAGGCTCCTCCGCCCATGGGGTTTCCAGGCAAGAGCACTTGCCATCACCTTCTCCTATCCATCAACTAGTCCTGCCATTTCTACTGCCCTCCTCAACTACTACCGCTCTAATCCAAGCCATCTTTGCATTGTGTTTAAATGACTACGATAACCTACTGACTGGCTTGCCATGCCAAGACAGCTACAGTCTGCATCCTCTCACATTTCTATTTCCATATCCATTTCTCTGTTAAATATTCACCCGGCATTTACTCCTGGATGCCCGCGCTCCAGTGTGTCTGTCTTCACTGCCCCACACTTCTGCCCGGTGCCCACTCAAGCCTGGGCACCCGGCTCTGCATTGCCCGGAGCGCCCTCCTCCGTTCTGGGCACACTGGCTTTCTGTCCCATCAGTCTCCTCTGCGATGGCGCCTCGCCCAGAGGTCAGCCCGGGACTCTTCCATAGCAGCAGTTCCTGTCCAGGGCGCTCTTCACCACATGACCTCCTTCCTTCTCTTCAGAGTCCTGTTCACGCTCTCAAACTGTACTGTTGTCTACATTGTCAGCTTTCATGGCCCTTCCCTTAAGAATGTGTTCCTGACGAGGGCACTCACTGTCGCTCATGGCTCTCTTTCGTGGGCCTGAGACTGTGTCAGGCAGATGACAATCGACCAGTTCAGTTCCGTTCAGTCGCTTAGTCGTGTCCGACTCTTTGCGACCCCATGAATCGCAGTACGCCAGGCCTCCCTGTCCATCACCAACTCCCGGAGTTCACTCAAACTCATGTCCATCAAGTCGGTGATGCCATCCAGCCATCTCATCCTCTGTCGTCCCCTTCTCCTCCTGTCCCCAATCCCTCCCAGCATCAGGGTTTCTTCCAATGAGTCAACTCTTCACATGAGGTGGCCAAAGTATTGGAGTTTCAGCCTCAGCATCAGTCCTTCCAATGAACACCCAGGACTGGTGTCCTTTAGGATGGACTGGTTGGATCTCCTTGCAGGGACTCTCAAGTCTTCTCCAACACCACAGTTCAAAAGCATCAATTCTTCGGCACTCAGCTTTCTTTATAGTCCAACTCTCACATCCATACATGACTCCTGGAAAAACCATAGCTTTGACTAGATGGACCTTTGTTGGCAAACTTATGTCTCTGCTTTATAATATGCGTCTAGGTTGGTCATAACTTTTCATTCAAGAAGCAAGCATCTTTTAATTTCTTGGCTGCAGTCACCATCTGCAGTGATTTTGGAGCCCCCCAAAATAAAGTCTGTCACTGTTTCCACTGTTTCCCCATCTATTTGCCATGAAGTGACGGGGCCAGAAGCCATGACCTTACATTTCTGAATGTTGAGTGTTAAGCTAACTTTTTCACTCTGTTCTTTCACTCTCATCAAGGGGCTCTTTAGTTCTTCTTTGCTTGCTGCCACAAGGGTGGTGTCATCTGCACATCTGAGGTTATTGGTATTTCTCCCTGCAATCTTGATTCTAGCTTGTGCTTCCTCCAGCCTACTAAATAAATGTGCCTAATAAATAAAGCTATAAGCACAACCCCTTACTGAGTTTGAAGGTGGAAGCTGAAACCTCTGGGGGATCACATTTAATGCTCAGATTTTCTCCTCTTTCTGAATTATAACTACGCGTTTCAATAGCAGTAGGGAGGGCCACCAGATCAGACCAGAGACGACTATGGGATTTCTTGGCAATTCAGGGATGAAAGGAAAAGCAGCTGAGGAATGGAAGCAAAGAGAGAGTCACTGTAACAGGAGAAGAAGCCCTGCCCTGCCCTTCATTGTGCCCAACTGGATGGCAGCCAGAGAAGCATTAAACGAGCTGGAGACCAGAGAAGACTGCCAAAACTCGGCACACCCAGATAAGAGTCAGTGAGAGGCTCTGGCAGTGAAAACCAAGACTTGGAAATGATTTTTTTTTCCCAAGAAAAAATAGAGTTACCTCTGTTTTGTTTGCAATGTTTGTTCCTTGGAGGCATCTCCATTAGGCTAAGGCGCTGATTCAGGACAGCGTTTGTCAAAGGCCGGGTGAAAATGAAGTTGCTCAGTCGTGTCCGACTCTTGGTGACCCCATGGATTGTAGCTTACCAGGCTCCTCCGTCCATGCAATTTTCCAGACAAGAATACTGGTGTGGGTTGCCATTTCCTTCTTCAGGGGATCTTCTCAACCCAGGGATCGAACCCAGGTCTCCCGCATTGCAGGCAGATGCTTTACCATCTGAGCCACCAGGGAAGCCCAGGTAACTACTATATTATTGTTTCTTCTTGGTATTATTTGAAGGCAAATATGTGGTATTTTTCATCTAAAAATGTGACTCCCTTAAGGGCCCAAAGTAGGGAGCAGAATCAACAGAGCAAAGCCCTTTAACTTGCTGCACTTTAACTTGCTTCTGATTAAAGCCTTTTGAGTATCCTACTTAGCCCTTACCTTAATTATTATATATGCCTCTTAAGTTCAATTTAGTACCTTTTTTGTTGAAAGCAAAGCTATTATAGGGTATCACTGAGCCTTAAAAATCAACAGTCTTGCTAATTTCACTAAAATCTCATAGGGCAAGAAAATTATGTAATGAGAGAAGACGACTATGAACAACAGCAAAAAAATCGTTCCAATTCTCCTTGAAAAAGCTTTCATTAGACAAAAATGAAAACATATTGCAATAAATGTCTAGTTAATAGATGGAATCTTTTTTTTTCTTCATAAATGGAATCTTGTACATAAGCGCTATTGACTCTTCTTTCACAAGCAAATTGCATCTTTTTACTCAGACACCAGTCCTGACCCTCATCAGTTCAGTTCACTCACTCAGTTGTGTCTGACTCTTTTCAACCCCATGGACTGTAGCTCACCAGGCTTCCCTGTCCATCACCAACTCCTGGAGCTTACTCAAATTCACGACTTGATGCCATCCAACCATCTCATCCTCTGCCGTCCCCTTCTCCTCCTGCTCTCAATCTTTCCCAGCATCAGGGTCTTTTCCAATGAGTCAGCTCTCCACATCAGGTGGCCAAATTATTGGAATTTCAGCTTCAGCATCAGTCCTTCCAATGAACACCCAGGACCGATCTCCTTTAGGATGGACTGGTTGAATCTCCTTGCAAACCAAGGGACTCTTAAGAGTCTTCTCCAACACCACAGTTCAAAAGCATCAATTCTTCGGCGCTCAGCTTTCTTTATGGTCCAACTCTCACATCCCTACATGACTGCTGGCAAAACCACAGGCTTGACGAGTGGGACCTTTGTTGGCGAAGTAATGTCTCTGCTTTTTAATATGCTGTCTAGGTTGGTCACAGGTTTTCTTCCAAGGAGCAAGAATCTTTTAATTTCATGGCTGAAGTCACCATCTGCAGTGATTTTGGAGCCCCCCAAAAATATGTGCATTAAATGGTTTTCTACTTCTGTGACTCCATTCTCACCCATCATCACACATAAATTCATGATAATGGTAACTGTTCTTATTCCTAAACAATTCCATCTCATGGTGATCATCCCCTCATCAGATTTCTTTGGGCACTTACTTCTCATATGACTAATCTGCTATAGATTTATAGGCTTTCTTCCAGCAATTTTTTTTATTTCCTTCTACATTGTCACTGAAGTCTCCTATGCTACAGGTTATTTAGCACAAACCCCAGGACATGGTATAAAAACACACAAAATTGTAAACACATGATGGGAAAGATAATCTTATTGGCTGGATATTGTCTAGAAATTAATATTAATATAATGACATGAAAGCCTAAGAAACAGATTTTTTTTTTAAACAGTCATAAGTCATAAATAAGTACTAACAAAGAAACCAGGGATCCTAGCCCAGAGGAGACATGGATTCCTCTCTGAGCATACATTAAGACTAAAGTGGAACCACCCACATTCTGTAGAGACAAAAGAACCGATGATGATGTTGGAAATACAAGTGTCACAGGAGCACTGATGAACAGGTCCCCTCCCTTTCCAGAGAAGCAGGGAAGTTTCCACAGACAGGTAGCAACCGGACCTGGTCTCAAGGACAGAAACCACTACAGGCCAAAAAAAGAAGGTTTACCAAGCTGTTCTGGACCAGTAGAAAAGTAAGTGAAGGCAAAGGTCCAGCATGAAGTCTGAGTTGAATTTGGAGCAGGAAGCATAACTGGTTATTGGGTCAGAATTTATAGAGAATTCTTTCAACTTTAACCCCTAATTATAAATTGTTGCTTTTCTTAAATTTTCATTTAGGGAAAGATTTAAAGTAAATTTGAAGTTACACACGCACACATATATATATATATATTTTTTTTTCTTTTACATATAAGCAAGTGTATGTATGCCAAACATGGAAAATGTTCATATTTAAGATCAAATAATTCTAAGAACAATAATTTTATGATTATTTCCTTCCCTAAAAAGGAAAAAAAAATAAGAATATGTACAAGCTAGACAGATTCAATTTTTTTCATCTGTAATCATATAATCAAGTCTGTAGATTCAGGCACTGTTTCCTCATTTTGGTTTTGCGCTTGAGAAATCCAAAGCCTTTCTGATTCCTGATTCTTTGAATGTCATTTCCTCCCTGTGTCTGGAAGATTTTCTGATCTTCCTCTCATCATTAATGATTTGAAATTTCCCAATAAGGCACCTAGGGTTAAGATTATTTTCATCATTTCCAGGAAAATTTCTTTATTATTTCATTGTTATTTCTTCCCTCTTTCATCTGCCTCTTTTTCTCAGTCATCCAGTCTTTTCATATAGAAAGAAATAAAGACTCTGAATTTGACAGACTAAACATTTATACATATACTAATATAATATTGACAAAATGCAATATAAACTTATATAATTTATAAATGTCATATTTATAATGTATATATTTACAGGAATCACTTTTGTGATATACTTAAATCTTTTGAATTTATATATATATTTTAAAAGGTGAGTATATTTTCAAATAATATTAGAAGTTTTTATATCATGAAATAAGTAAAATGTTTTTCCTATGACATTTTACTTCAGGTCAGTTACAAATTGCGTGCGTGAGTGCTAAGTCACTGCAGTTGTGTCCAACTCTTTGAGATCCCATGGACTGTGTAACAACTGGCCTGACAGGCCCCTCTGTCCATGGGCTTCTCAGGCAAGAATGCTGGAGTGGGCTGCCATTTCCTCTTCCCGAGGAGCTTCTCCACCTGGGTTTTCTGTGTCTCCTGCACGGCAGGTGGATTCTTTACCCACCAAGCCAAGGGCGATACCCCTCAACTGTAAATTATGAAGCATAGTTTTGTTAAGCAAACGTGAACTCCGTCCCCATGTAATAAATATTTTCTACTGGTTGTGTGGCCAGTGGTAAAATATCACAAAAGCCATCCATTAAAATAACCATTGGGACTTTAAGTCTAATTTTAAGACATGCACACTTGGGAACAAATTGTTTCAGCCTTCTGTTTAAAAAGCACAAGTTAGTATGTATAAGTTTGGACATTCTCTCACCTAAAGAGCCTCAGGGTTTTTAATCTGAGATTAATGATGAACACTTCAGGAAGTACTCAAACTTCTGGAAATTGTACGCACAATCTGGTGCATATATACACTTAACAGGGCTGCGGGGACCTGGCTTTCATCAGATTTCAAAGCGCTGTGTCCCGAAGCCTTACTGTCCACCGACATGCACTGTGACCTTTCCCAGCACCTGCTTGCTAATGAGGCCCGTTCCTTGCCCCTGTTGTGTCTTTCTTCCCCTCATCATCTCCTCCACCGACTCCCACTGAAGAAGTGAGGTTTACTCTACTCCAAGCCTAACCACCAAAACGTTCCTTTAATTTTCCATTACCTGTCATGTGAAGTAGAAGAATGCGCCCTAAAGACCATACAGGTCAAAGGCCCTGGTACCTGAACAGATGGAACCTATTTTGTTTTAATTTACCCCCCAAAATTGTTTCAATATATGCAATAACCTCTGGGATCTCCAGTGAACAACTTTTCTTCTCCTGCTTCAAAAAGGAATACATGTATTTTCTTGAATGAATGACACAGGGATGAGGGAGTCAGTTACAAAAACACAAGGTAAGTATGAGTCCATACATAAGAAAATTAGACACACACCAGCATTATTTCTGGAGACCAAACCAGTCCATCCTAAAGGAAATCAGCCCTGAATATTCATTGGAAGGACTGATGCTGAAGCTGATGCTCCAATACTTTGGCCATCTGATGAGAAGAGCCAACTCACTGGAAAACACCCTGATGCTGGAAAAGACTGAGGGCAGGAGGAGAAGGGGGAGACAGGATGAAATGGTTGGATGGCATCACCAACTCAGTGGACATGAGTTTGCACAAACTCTGGGATATGGTGAAGGACAGGGCGGTCATGTTGTGCTGTAGTCCATGGGGTCACAAAGACTGAGCAACTGAACAGTAGAGTTATTTCAGAAATTTAATAGGAGCTGTGATTTGGAATGCCAGAGAGTCGAAAGCTACCACTTATGAGTAAGGTACTCAGCAAGTAGAATCATAGAGAGTATTTTAATGCATGACTATTTAAGGAGCCTAGCTTTCTTCTGAATCTTGAATTTGAAGAACTCATTTTTTATGCATTCATTTATCAGTTCATACCTGCAGTTTAGCATCATAAATTAAACCTCAAAGAAGCAGTGATCAATGTGTCAACTAAGAACAGCAGTTAGAAGAGGCTTTTAAATTATTTCTTCTTGAGGGAATGTCAAGCATCAAAATGGTTCTCATTCTTTATCACTGAGGTAAATAACATTAAACCAAAGAGAGGCATTAATGGAGCTGCCACATGTTTTCAGCCTGCACTTTCCCCCTGGGACTGATGGAGGGGGTGGTTTCTGGCAGCCGGGAGGTCTCCCCAGGATTCCCGGGGCTGCTCAGATGGCGTGTCTCTGGGTCCTTCATGGCTCCATCTGGCGTCCTCAGGCTGGGCGCTTCTCTCCTGGCTCCTGGTTGCCTGCCTTTTTCTTCCATTATATTGTATCATTACTATTAGTATATTATTGCTACAGCTATCACTGCTACTTAGTACCAGCTTCTTTTTCTTAAATGCCTAGTGGGGGCCTTCCCTGGTGATACAGTAGATAGGAATCTGAGTGCCAAAGCAGAGGAAACGGGTTTGATCCCTGGCCCGGGAAGATTCCGCACGTCACGGCGCAACTAAGCCCGTGGGCCACGGCTGTTGTGCCACACCTACTGAAGTCCGCGTCCTAGAGCTGCTGCTCCTCAACAAGAGACGCCACTGCAACCAGAAGGCCCCGCACCAACTAGAGAGCAGAGGGACCCCCGCTCACCACAACCAGAGAAAGCCCACGCGCGGCAGCCAAGACCCAGTGCAGCCATAAATCAGTCAATACACTGGACTCGACTTAGTGACTGAAAAACAACAAATAAGTGAACAGATAATTTTCTAGATGCCTATCAGCTCTGATACAGTGCCAGCTTCCTTACATAATTAAAAATAATTAATTCTCACAGTAGCTTTGGGAGTGAGTTTACTTTGCAGATGATTTACAGAGTCCCATGAAGGGACTTATAGTAAAGATACTGACTATACTGATATAGACACACAGACAGAAGGTGATAAAACTGAAGCTCAGATTTATTACGATTTTAGACACTTGACTTTTCTATTATACGAGGCATGAGTCTCCTTTCAAAATGGGCTTTTTATAACAAATCAGCTAAGGAATCTCTTCCATTCCCTCACCTGGAGATCAATACAAATAAACCTGGGACAATCCACTCCCAGCTGGTGTGGTGATGGTGGACAAACAAGAACTACTCAATAAACCCAGTTGCTTATAGAGGGGAAGAAAAAAGCCGACTCATCTTGCAAGAAATATGAGGTTTCATCTTTTAGATACAGCTGATAATTCTCTTTCAGGAGCAAACAAATTACTGAGCTTTCTGAAGATCTCACAAAGGCAAAGAACAAGACCTCTGTGTTTTCTTTCCTTAAAGAAAAAAAAAAAATGAAGTATTGGACAAGACTCCACAGACGAGGTTTCAGACTAGCATCTATTCTTTCCGGCAGAGCTTGCGGTAGGGTCGCTCCACTAAGGGAAATTACCAGCCGTTTATCATCACCTACTTCCTGCTTGCCAGGGCTCACAAGCCAGCTGACAGCCTCCGCCATCTGTTCTCGGATCATAGTCAGGGACAATAAATTCCTCGGAACAACAAAGCAACGCTCTTTGTGTTTATTGTTTCTGCCGTTACCACATACCAACCTCGTAAACACACTGTATGGTGTTTCATTAATTTAATCACTCATTCCACAGAATCCTTTCTGTTGGGGAAAAATGATCAGTTCTCGGAAATCTCACACAAAGTACGTATTTAATGACTTTTGACCGTATGTTTAGCTCTGGAACGTTTGCATACGATGGAGACAGGATTCATAGGGAACACGAGCTCTGGAAGAATGCCTGTCGCCTCTGCAGGTGACAAAATGTAGCCAAGCCATGACATCTGTTCTACGCTGAGTCGGGAAGGCTGCGTGTGAAGGAGGCAAGAAGGGACACAGGAGGAATTTCCAGGCACCCGAGCATGGAACTGCCCTGCCCGGAGCAAGTACTGAAAGAGAGAGCTGGCCTGAATCTGCAGCCACGTGGAATCTTCATTTCACTTTACTCGTTTGTAAGGTGGGCCTAACCACCATCCTACGAGCTTCATAGCGTGGTTATTCAGAGTAAAGCTCTAAGAGACGTGGTCTTACATCTCCTCTAGCAGTGAGCATCCCAGCGGTTCGCCTGGTGACAGACACAAGCATATGAAGTTTGAGGGTCACTGCTGCTGCTGAGTCGCTTCAGTCGTGTCCAACTCTGTGCGACCCCACAGACGGCAGCCCACCAGGCTCCCCCGTCCCTGGGGTTCTCCAGGCAAGAACACTGGAGTGGGTTGCCATTTCCTTCTCCAGCACATGAAAGTGAAAAGTGAAAGTGAAGTCACTCAGTTGTGTCCGACTCTTAGCGACCTCATGGACTGGAGCCTACCAGGCTCCTCCGCCCATGGGATTTTCCAGGCAAGAATACTAGAGTGGGGTGCCATTGCCACAGGGGTCTTCAATTTCTGTGACTCCAAGCACAGAATGCAATGGCTCCAGTATGCTCCAAGAATACCAGTATGTTACGGATGTACTTTTAGATATTTTGTTGGTTACTGAATTAAACAATTGAATGTGTCTAGTTATGAGTAGGCAATTTAACTTCTATTTTAAGACTATCCTTTCAGAAAGGAATCACTGAGAGATCATGTCTTTATCCAGGGTTCTCCTAAATATATTTTCTGCCAGAACTGAGTTCATAAAATGCATTAGTTCAAACAGCATAAACCACAGGGGGATATGTGAAGTCTATATTCTTCTCTTCTGTATATCCAGGGCCTGCACAATAAGATGCATTAAGTAAATGATTACATGAATGACTGAATGGTTTATAAAGAGTTCTCTCGCTTGCTCGAATTAGAGACTTTATCCCAGAGGCTTGTTGAGTTAAGCCACCATGCTCCACCCATCAGGGGCTGTTCCCACTGTGCCCACAGAAAGTGGGTGTGCCATAAACACTCACCTTTCCTCTCTCATAGTGACACCACCCAAGAGCTTCTAAAAGCTGGGTGTCCACTACAAACAGACACACATTCAGCTGGTAGATTTAAAGAGCCTTAATAAAATTATTCTATATCTAGTAACTTAGCGGCCCTGATCACTGAAGGCAAGCTTGCATCTCTTACTAGATTCAACATGACATGGGATAACAGAAATACAGGATTTGAAAGAGCTGGGAAAGATGACCATGACAGCCTTAGACTCTGGAACCATAAGAAGAGTCCGGCATAAATGAACCAATGGAGTATGCTTGGAAAAGGCAGACAGGCCCCAAATAACTGGGCATGGAGAAGGGTCCCGGGATAGGATGGTCTGGACACAAGTGGGAGAGAAAGGCATCATCAAAGAACAACTCTGCCCATTATACTGTTTTGATGAAGGCTGTTTTGGTAGTTGGGCTTCCCAAGTGGCATTAGTGGTAAAGAACCCACCTACCCATGCAGGAGATGCAAGAAATGTGGGTTTAATCCCTGAGTTTGGAAGATCCCTTGGAGTAGGAAATGGCAACCCACGCCAGCATTCTTGCCTGGAAAATCTCATGGACAATGGAGCCTGGCAGGTCACAGTCCATGGGGTTGCAAAGAGTTGGACAAAATTAAACATGCATGCACTTTTTGGTATTTATAAATCTGTCATTTGTGAGTGGGAAAGGGAAAACAACATAAGTATATTTTCCCCGAACAATTTCTGGCAAGTAGTCTCAGGATTTTTAATTTCTACATCTGCGTAATTTTGGCTGCTGCGTAAAAAGAAACGTCCTTTTGAGTTTTGTTTTTTCCTGAATGGGGCATACTTGGCACCATGTCCATGGCATTCTGCATGTGCATAAAACTGAATCAATCCTATTTTCCAGGAGTAATGAAAAAAGAGAAACGAGAGCCAAATCTTTAAATGCACTGAGCGCATGTGAACCTCCATAAATGGCAGTAGCACAACTTGATGTCATTTTAAGAAATAGATTAAGCATTTTAAATGTTGAAATGATCAACTTAATCAAAGGCTAAGGCACATTTCTGCCCCAAATAATTTAATTACAATCCATTTTAATTGAAAATTTGCCTAAAATCTTCAGGACAGAAAATAGCAAACAGGTTACTGCCAAGATATTTTGGACCATGATTTTTGTTCCTGGTTTTTCTCATTTTTTAAAAATCTTTTGTGGTAGTATATATGGGGAATTCTTAAGAAGTCAAGAATCAAATGTCAATTTGTGAATTATTCACATTGTTGTTCATCTCTTGTTCATGTCTTTCCTTCTTCTGTTTTTTAACATTTTCACGACTATTGGCTCACTAGGAGTGTTTAGAAAAATCCAGATGAAGATGAATTTACATGCACTATTTTTATCACCACTAAAATTTTGGTTACATTTCAAGGTTATAAGAGAAGCCGAACACAAATTCCAGCTGTCTGAATTTTGGTAGCTTTTTACTAAACAGCAACTAAAATACCTTGTACTACAATCTATTTATTTAGGGAAATAATTTCTTAAACATTTTGTGATTTTTACAAGTGCAGTTGAATCAATGACATATTTAGTTAAGTTTTTGGAAGTTTTAAACTTTATTTTATGAGTTTGCTTTAATATTGAAATAATTATGAATGGCTCTTGAGGGTAAGTGATCTCTCCGAGATCCCCTGGTGGCTCACTGGTAAAGAATCTGCCTGCTAATGCAGAAGATGTGGGTTCAGTCTCTGGGTCAGGAAGATCCCCTGGAGAAGGAAATGATAACCCACTCCAGTAGTTTTGCCTAGAGAATTCCATGGACAGAGGATACTGGTGGGCCACAGTCCCCGACCTTGCAAGCAAGCCTGACACGACTTAGCGACTAAACAACAACAGCAAGACAGAAAATAACTGGTATTTGCCCTCTAAACATTAAATTAATTTTATTAGAGTACATTTACCACTGCTTCGTCCACAATATTTAATATAAGCTTATCCGAATTCTGTGTAATTAGACTGCAATTCTGAAATGAAATGTTAAAGTATAATATTTCCAAAACACAATTCATGTGTAATTAGATACTGATTAAGGGAGTAGATATCTGGTAAACTAGTTTTTTCTCTGATTGCCTGATTTTTGAAATTCCCGAGGCAGTGATTATACGCCGTGATTGGGCTTTCAATACTTGCTAAAACTCGTAACATCAGGCGGGATGACCAAACAGATTACATATTTAGACTAGCTGCATCGTCCGCATCTCAGCTGACAGTGGTAACTGGGGCTCTGTGTTATGGCTATTGCGTCTCTTAGTTAACAGGCTAATATTCCTTAGTTTTTACTTGAATGAAGTTAAATTTCCTTTTTAGTTCTGTTCTCTGCTGGCAAAGATGACAGGGGAGATATATCAAGACTGTAATTATAATAGTTGCAGGCACTGTTTTGACAAATATTCTTATTATGAAAAATACTAACCATTGGATAGTTTGAAAATGTTTAGTCTTTGTCATGAAAAGATACATGAGATGATTCAAAAATCTGAACTGAGTTGGTAACAATTCCACAAAATTAGTATCAGTCAAGTTCTGACTTTTAAGGTCAGAACTTTATTTGTATCATTTCTTCTAAGAAACAGAACTATGAGTTCATTAACCTTTCAATTTCCAAAATATTTCAGAGTTACTTAGTATAAAACAGGGTGACACATGACATTCAGGATAATTCTTATACTGTGTGGGCATAATATTGCCATAAATATCATGTGCTAAGTCTGTTCATTGGTTGAAGAAAACAAAGTTGCTTAAATTACAGATTATTAATCCTACAATAATACATGTAAACCCATGGCTGTTTCATTTCAGTGTATGACAAAATCCACTACAATAAAAAAAATAAAATAAATCAAAATAATCCTACAATGTGGCTCAGATGGTAGAGAATGTCTGTAGTGCAGGAGACCTGGGTTCGATCCCTGGGTTGGGAAGATCCCCTGGAGGAGGGCATGGCAACCCACCCCAGTGTTCTTGCCTGGAGAACCCCATGGACAGAGGAGCCTGGCGGGCTGCAGTCCATGGGGTCACAAAGAGTCGGATACGACTGAGTGACTAATCACAGCACAATTATACAATGAATAAAAACCATCTTCATTTCTTTAATCAACAACTGAGTATTTTGTATATTTGGTGACATTAAAAAAAAGATTTTGAAAGAAAAATACTGTTTAAAATAGGTGGAGTCTTTCTCAGAGGTTAGGAGCAAACCTCAACCATCCCTCACTCCATTCTCTACCCATTCACACACCTATCTCTTGTGAGTTTCTCTGAGCCGTCTTTTGGTTGGAGTGAACGGGCATCACCTTGAACTGGCATATGAGTGAGAACAGACTGTGACTGTCACAGTGAGTACTGAGATGAGCCAAGTCCCTTCTTCTGCAGCTTTGATAAGCCCCCTGCTAAAATCCCAGTCCCCAGCTTCCTCCGCCTTCGTCTGTAACCTGCAAAGTCCTTCCCTTAGCTGTGGTTGACAGGCAGACTAGATAGCGTTTGGGTGGCTATTTCCTAAGTAGAGTATGATAAAACTGTTATCAATTCAATTGTAAAGTTTACAAAGATGATTTAATATGAAGCTTATTGACAGAAAGAACATGTAAATGTGAAGCTGAGAAGCCACAGAGAGGAGAGGTGGCGTGAGTGGAAAAGAACCCGCCTTCCAGCCAGATGTATACATGGGTCCGATCCCTCCGTCAGGAAGACCCCTTGGAGAAGGAAATGCCAGCCCAATCCCAAGTTCTTGCCTGGGAAATCCCAGGGACAGAGGAGCCTGGCGGGCGCCAGGCCACAGAGTCGCGAGGAGCTGGATACGGCTGAGCGTCTGGGCACAAAAAGGAGAGGGCCCATCATCAGCGGGTCAGATGTCTAACGGGATGGACAAGAATAATACTGGATTCCCAAGGGAGGAGAGCCCACTATTTCAGTGGTTCCCAAGTATTTTTTTTATAACCAGACTGTACAGTATTTACTAAGACTTCTTGGTAAAGTCATGCTTGGTGCTGAACGGGAAAAGGAAACTTTCAGGCGAGTCTAAGACGGAAGCAAATGGGGTGGACAATGGGTGGGAATATTCAGAGAGCTCTCCCTGCAAAAGCTCAACTAAATGGAAGGACAGGAGAAAGAATTCTCACCCGAGTGACCAAGCTTCCTCTCAACTCGTGACATAACAGGCTGAGAGCAATCCGCATGGCTTCTGACTTCTTCAGGCTGATGAAGACGCCTGAAACGCCTTGGAACTTACCTTCTAGATGCGTGAGAGCAAGCAACTGTAAATTTTGATTGGAGCGTTTTTACTGACTGTATCACACATTCAATTAAATGCCAGATGCAATGTAAGAAGTTACTCATGTTCATTTAGTCTTAACATATCAGGGTGTATACCAAACGAGTAAAAGTGTAACTGGATTTAAGTTTCTTGATTCTATATCTCTATTAGTTTAATGGAAACAAGAAAGCCATTTTTTTTTCCTTTTCTACAGCCTTTTAGAACTGTAGTAGATACCACTTGCTTCATTCTGAGAGAAACCAAGTACGAAAAAAACCTTCTTGAATGTCTCTTGCTATTTTCTTTTCTCCAAATATATAGGTAAACTTAAATTAAAACTTTTGACAAAATAGTTTCCAAAAATTAAACTTAGTCTGAACATTTTTTACCCAATAGTAAATCTATATGAAGAATTATTGTTATTCCTGATACTTCTAAAGATGGATGGAGATTCTGTAGTTCTTGGAACACCAAAGTACAGATAATTTACAACATTTGCCCTACAATTTCAAGTACTGACTAAATCAAATGCAGATATTTCTGTTTCTAAATTTCACTTTTATTCAATTTTTTTTCAAATCTGCTATACTATGATCCCACTTCTTTCTGCCCACCTCCCCCACAAAAAAGAGAAAACTTTGTGTGTGTGTGTGTGTGTGTGTGCACAGCAACTAAAATATTGTTTTTGGAAAAAGCCAAAACATAGTGCCTTAACGGTTTCCAAGTTCTCACTTGCTCTCTCTCAAATATTTTCCCATTACTTTTACAATTACTTTTTAGTCTCAATTTATTATAATGCATGACATGTAGCATGTATTGAAAAAAATGTTTACTGAATTCGGTTTAAGATAGAATCAGGTCATTATCCTGTCATTACTGCAACATTCCACAGAAATAGAACATTTTTTTAAATAAATGTAATTAGTAGATGATAACCCTAAATGAGAAGCTATAAACACAAAGAATTCCAGAACTAGGAGAGGCCTAAAAGCACTTCCCACCACTTTGTTCTGTATACCATTTGGTAAATGCCAACACTGAAGTCCAGTGATGCATCTGGGAATATATCTGGGGATGCTTCCCATGATTTATCTGGGGAACACACATCATTAGCTTGACATCACACACACCGTGAAACCTAGAATAACAGTAAAGTGGCTATTCAATGTCATCACTACAAACCAAGAACAAAAATTCCATTATGATCAAAGACCAAATTCAGATTGTCTCTGGTATGTCTCTACCAAGAAAAAACAGAATTAGGAAATTGCATTTGTTTTGAGACTATCATGGCCAGGTTCTATATATGATGTTTTTAAACATTCAATTTTTATAACAATATTTTAAGAATATATGATAGGCAATAGAACCTCAAGAATACTGAATTTCAGGTCATCAGATAACAGGACCAATTTACATTTAAGTAAAACTTTCTCATTTCAAAAAATGACTGCTTTGGCCTGAGTATTTGTGTATTCCCAGAATTCTTAAGTTGAAATTCTAAGCCCTAAGGTGATGGTGTAGGAGGCAGAACTTTCGGGAGGTGACAGGGTCATGAGGGTGGACCCCTTCTGAATGGGATTAGTGCTATTATGAAAAAAACCCAAAACCCTAGAGAGCTCCCTCTAGTCTTCTGTCTCATGAGTCTGCAACCTGGAAGGACTCTCTTCCAACACAATGGCACCTTGATCTTGGATTTCCAGCCTCCAGAAATGAGAAATGAATTTCTATTGCAGGTAAGATGTTCAGTCTGTGGAATATTGTGGCCAGCAGCCTGAAAAGTCTAAGTAAGGCAGGACTTCACCTCAGCCTTCTAGAGAGTGATCCATTCATCCATCTGTCTTCATTTCCAGATTTCTCAAAACTGTCAATCTGAGTCCTCCCCTTCCCTTCTCCAGTTCATTTGAAATTGGGCTGAAAGGGATCTCTTGGGCCTCCTCCCCTGAAACAGATACTGCAGTTTTGATTTTATTCAATAAGTTTTGAAATGTATGTCTGATACTGCCAGTCTTCCTGAAACATGCTACCTGCTTGGCTTCCATGACAACTCGCAGTCTTCTGCTTTTACTTCCCTCCACGGTTGACTCTTCCACCATGCCCCCCCAAATGTAAGTTCCCTTTTCTCATCCTTCCCAGTGGAACGAACCGGAGGCAATGCCAGTCTGTCCTCTGGCCAGTCCTGATTTGTCCCTCTGGATTCACAGTGCTGACTCTTCCTCCGCACGCTCCCGAAACTGCTGGTTTCTGTAAAAAGTCTATTCTTGCACAATTCTGCTTCCTCTGCATTTCCCCTGAAGGACCCGTGTACTCTCTTGATTTTAGCTCTCACTTGCAAGTTGACATCCCCACACCACAATTTTCAGACCAGCCCTCTGAGGTTCTGATGTCACCTCTAAATACCAAGTGCACGCCTCATGCACAAAATGGCAATTGAAAACTGAACATTTGTCCTCTGGAACTTTCTCTCCTTCATGACACTACAAAATCAATTAATCTAGAAGTGTGAGTCAACTTAGACCCCTTTCCTACCTGCCTTCAGCACCCAATCAATTGCTTGTTTCTCCTAGCCGCCCCTTCCCCGTGACCCCCCATGTGACTCCCATGCGCCCTCCACATCTCTCGTTGCACTGAGTGGTCTCCACATTCTGGTTCTGCACTGTCTTCCACATGGCTGTTGGCAAGACAGAGCAACAGCGCCAAACCTTACAGTCTCACTTCTCCTCTGAACACTCTAACCTGTTCTTTATTGCTTGGGAAATCAGACATTTGAGAAACATTCGATGACTTAATTCATGAATAATGGATTGTTTGCATGAATCTGAGCAGGGAAATATATAGCCAGTCACTTTGTGGCATTAATGACACCAATCCCTTCCCTCTCCTTCCCGCCTCCTTCTTTCTTTTTTTCCTTCTGTGTGTGTGTGTGTGTGCACGTTTTCCGCTAAACTGACCAGTTTGGCATATTAGCAAAGAGCATTCTATGTCTGCTGCCTTTAAAATAATTCCAAAATAATTCCAAAATTAAATTCTGATTAGAATTTAATTTATGAGCAGAAAATGACAAAGAAAAAAAATCAACAGTGAGCCAAAATTCAACTGTAACAATTACCCCTATAAATTGAAAAGTAAAAGTCAATATTATTGCTTTTCCCTTTAAAGAATATGTTGAAATGGTGCTTTCTCAATAACAACTCTGTTAAAAGTTTGAAAATCTTGGCAGAAAAATAACATGCACTGAATTCTCCACATACTCTCCATATTGCTACCGGCAGTGGTGGTACACTCTCAGGCCAAGATTTCACTATGTTCTATGATTATTTCACATCAAATGTTAGATGTTACAGAAACTAATTAGCCTTTCATCCTCTTAAAACACACACACACACACACACACACACACACACACACACACACATCCCCCACATGTGAAATGTCCCAGGAACATGAGCACCACCAAGACCCTGAGCCACCATGTCCCTGAAGTGCTGCCCTTCATGGTGAAAGGAACAGAAATTCTCCAGCCTTTTAAATCAAAACTGCATAGTAATAGTTCTTAAACAGTCTCATTGTTCATAACCAGGGGAATTTTTTTTCCCTTTTAATTGGAACACATCAAATCTAGGACGTTATGAGAACACACTGTAGCTCTAAGAAAAATCACTCTTGCACAGAACGTTCTGAGCCGTGAGAACAAATTCAAGCCATTTCTTTCCTCTCGCCACAAAGTTTCGCATGTTAAAGGTGTGTGAAGGAGGTTTCTCATATTTTCTACTGATTGAACAACAACAAAAAAAAAACAGCCATTGTATAGATCACTGAGGCAAGTTTTTCTCTTACTGCCTGGATTTTTAAGCTTTCCATGGCCCACCATCTCCACTGACTCTGTTTTGTGACATTCCAACATAGCTGGTACTAAATACATGCAGAGTTTTATTTTCATATAAGAAAGAACAGACACATTCCTAATGCATGCTTTCTAATTGCCATATTTCCAGATAATCACCATTTAAGAAATTAAACACAAAATTCTGATTAACATGTCCAGTCTGAGACAGCTACCACATGCATCACTCGTGACCGTGAGTGGTGTATGAGAGAAAACTCAGAACAGCTCTGACGGACTGGTAAATTAAGGCTTAAAGAACTAGACCTATTTTAACACAATGAGTAGGAAGTACAGGCAGTCACATGACCTGTCTGCCCCCACTGTCTGAAGTTCTCTCTGCATTGGCCCAGTGCACCATCTGGCTTTCCTGCTAATCTTCTAGATGTTGCTGGGACTTCAATTTAGATATTTAGCCAACAACTGCTAAGATAATAAACAAAAAGAGTAAGTTTCAAGACAGTGGGGTGGAAATCGATAATACTGAGCCTGTGGGTGTTGAGTGCATGTGCGTATGCGTGTAAGGGTGTGTGAGCATGTGTACACATGTATGTATAGGGGGCCAGGCTCCGAAGGCAATAAGAGAAGAAATCTTCAGAGGAGGAGGTATCTAAGGGAAAAAGTGAAGTAAAGTGTTAGTCACTCAGTCGTGTCCCATTCTTTGTGACTCCACAGACTGTAGTCTTCCAGGCTCCTCTGTTCATGGGATTCTCCAGGCAAGAATACTGGAGAGGGTTGCCCTTCCCTTCTCCAGGGGATCTTCCAAACCCAGGGACAGAACCCAGTCTCATCGGAGGATAAGCATGCTACGTCAAAGTCTCTAAAGAAGTTTAGGTGCCTCTCATAGCAAAAGGCAATTTTCTTTCCTGTTCATTTTTCCCCCTAAATTGGCAATGTGCTCAGTGTTATACTTGTCTCTGTAAAAAACATTGTGCCTCTTCTTTCAAGCAGCTGGACTTCTTTTAAAAATTGAAGAATAGTTGATTTACAATGCTTTGTTAGTTTTAGGACATTGAATCTAGCTCACTGTACTAGACAGTAGATCCTTGTTTATCTAACTTATATTTAGTGGTGTGTATCTGTTAATCCCAAACTGCTAACTTACTCCTTCCCTCCCCTCCCCTTTGGTAGCCATAAATTTGTTTTCTGTCTGTATGTTTCTGTTTCGTAAATAAGTTCACTTGTGTCATTTTTTTCCACATACAAGACATCATATATTTGCCTTTGATTTATTTCTCTTGGTATGATAATCTCTAGGTCCATCTACATTGCTGCAAGTGGGATTTTCGTTATTATTACAGCTGAGTGATATTCCATATGTTCTTCATCCATTCACCTGTCGATGGACATTTATGTTGGTTCCATGTCTCGGCTTTTGTCACTAGTGAGCAGCTGTACTTTTTGAAGTCGACTCAATTCACTTAACAATCAAAACAGAGGTTTGCTTCTCTAGGGATGTGTCTCTGTCCTTCTTCTGTCTGGGGTTTGCCTGAGACGTTCTGATCTATATTTAAATGAAAATGAACATTAAATGATACTTTGCATAAATTGAGGGGGCTATTTCTCATACCTGCTCTCTGAGAATATCAGAAGTCTCTTGTAGAGAATGTGAACAGATTCTCCAGGTAAGTCCTTGGAACAGTCTACTCAATTTTCAGAGACATTAGCGTCAAGCAGCACATTAGTGCCTGAATGCCTGGAGACTTGTATAACGAATGCACACACATGCACACGCACTCACACGTTCATACACACTCATGGCACTCCTCACATGTAGAAAAGGTGAAGGCAAAGATGATTTTAACTATGCTTCAGTTCAAGATCTGGGAAACGTGTGCAGTATATTCTCCTGTCTAGCATCTCATCTCCCACATCATTCATTCCAAACCGTTCCTTGTATAATAAAGAGAGCGAAAATGCATGAGTCTCAGGGTGTATATTAAGGTCCAGCTGAGACTGTCAATATCACACTCATGAAAATTCTTTCTTTCCAGGGCTTTTGTTCTTATAAATAATGGAGGTAACATGAAGGGTACTGAACTGTGGATGTGGCTCGCTTCTAGAGAAAAAAATACAAAAGCTTACAAAAGAAAAATAGTCAAGGTTAGGTAATTCAATACACTGAGAAACAAAGAGTACAAAGTATCTCAAGACTGAGTCTTGACAAGCCTGTCTGATGTTTTTAATGAAAGGAGCTTTTGCACTAATTATACAAATAATGCAGAACTGTTTTTTAAAATCAATCATATGGTAATGAATAAAACATAAAGTAAAAATGTGTCCCAAACTCTACATTCTATTACCTACATGGTGATAACTACTGTGAACCTTTTGTTCTTTCCATGTTGCTTTATGAGAACACACAAACACACAATCCCAAGTTTTCATAGATGTATGATTTCCATTTCATCTACATTCATATTATAGACATTAACCATTCTTGCTTTTTTGCCTTCATCATTGCAACAATTTAATACTTTCTTTAGCTGAATACTCTTATCTTCCAATGTCTAAATATTTAGGTGTATGCATCCTAAGTCACTTCACTACTGTCTGACTCTTAGAGACCCCATAGACCCCAGAGGAGCCCACCAAGCTCCTCTGTCCATGGGATTCTCCAGGCAAGAATACTGGAGTCGGTTGCCATGACCTCCTCCAGGGGATCTTCCTCACCCAGGGATCGAACCTATGTCTTCTGTGGTTCCTGCACTGCAGGCGGATTCCTTATCACTGAGCCACCAGAAAATGAAAGTGAAAGTTGTTTAGTCATGTCTGACTCTTTGTGACCCCATGGACTTTATAGTCCATGGAGTTCTCCAGGCCAGAAGACTGGAATGGGTAGCTTTTCCCTTCTCCAGGGGATCTTCCCAACCCAGGGATCAAACCCAGGTCTCCTACATTGCAGGCAGGTTCTTTACCAGCTGAGCCACAAGGGAAGCCCAAGAATACTGGAGTGGGTAGCCTATCCCTTCTCCAGCAGATCTTCCTAACTCAGCAATTGAACCAGGGTCTCCTGCATGGCAGGCGATTCTTTACCAACTGAGCTATGAGGGAAGCCACCAGGGAAGACCCTAAATATTTAGGTAACCCCAAGCTTAGTCCTTAAGTATCTATACTGACATTATGGATAATAACATTCAGTCTCATTGTTTTAAACGAATGTACAGATTAAAGTTTTCCAAATATATGCCTCTAGTTCTCAACTTTGCTCTTGAACACCATCTACACATATCTGGTTGCCAAAACAGTGTTATTTATTGAGTGCCTAATGTCTAGATCAAGTGACTGATCTGAACTGAACTGACTGAATGTCTAGATCACATTTAACCTGTCATTCCCTCCCCAAAATGCACAGGCGCCCTCCCAAGCTCGTCCCCTTCCACTTCCTCCAGAATGAGAAGATCCAGAGGAGTTTTACATGCTTTTCCAGGCTGGAGGTAAGGACAGCTGAGCTGGGAAGGTGCCTAGTAGAGAGGACGGGTTCTTGGGCACAAATTCCCTCTATAACACAGAAATACAAATTTGGGAACCGGAAATAATCTTTTAAATTACTTTAACCTCCTTTTTTCATTTTCAATTGAGGAAATGAGGCCTAGAGAGATGAAATGACTTTGTAAATTTATACATCCAGTCTCCTTTCCAACACTGTCTCTGTCTCCTTCCAGAAAGAATAATTTCTGCTAGCCTCTATAGTGATTTCCTAAGTTACCTCCAATGCACTCACATTTTCACTAGGAAACTACAATGATCTATAATGCAGGTATTTATAGCATGATGGCATGGCTTACTAATACTTTCCTATTTTCCTTAAATGTTACACAATGTACTTCCAACTGTACTCTAATTTTATCTTTAAATATTTGGGGACTGCTTAAAAGATTTCACTTAATATTTAGTTTGATTCCATAAAAGGTGTGATTCATTAAATTACATAAGTTTTGCAGTTCAGGCACTTATGGCTGCAGGTTTTCTCAGGGACCCATGCATCTCACTTTTGTTCCTGATGACCTCACAGGACCGGAACACCAAAACACACAGGGACACATGATTCTCTAGGCTCATGTCTCATTAGACATGTCACAACAGACATGCTCCGTAACTCATCTTCTCTAGTAATCATGTGGCAACCTCATTCTGAAGTGATGACTTCGCCAAGGTATCTATTAAGAGAATGAAGGGACAGGATAGTTTTAGCACCTCTCCTAACAGAAATTTTTGGTCAAAGTTTTGTCTGTGAAGAGACATTTCAGCAAGGTCAAAATTATTCCTTAATGAGATTTCTTAAAAAGAAAAAACTAAATCTTAACTGTTTGATAAAGCAATTGATAATATTAATCCTAGATATCATTTTCCTTTTTTCTTGGACATGCTTACAACTTAATACTTGGTTGTGAAATTTAAGTGCTACTGAAATGGCGCTGCCAAAGCATTGCTAATTAGAGTATACTTTCTGTTCACATTTTCTAGGTGACTTAGGGGCCTGTGACCCCACTCTCTGTTACTCAAAACTCAACAGAGGCACCAGCTCATTTCTGAAGAAGACAGACTGCCATGCTCTATCTGAACCTATTCAAATATAATCACTTATTTTCAGGTGGATCAGAAAAGGTGGCAAAAATGAGGTTTCTTTCTATCATTTTGAAGCAGCAATGAGTTGTTTGTTGTTGTTTAGTCGCTAAGTCGTGTCTGTCTCTTTGTGACCCCATGGGCTGTAGCCAGCCAGGCTCCTCTGTCCACGGGATTCTCCAGCCAAGAATACTGGAGTGGGCTGCCGTTTCCTTCTCCAGGGGATCTTCCCGACCCAGGGACTGAACCAGCGTCTCCTGCATCGGATGCATAGGCAGACAGACTCCTTACCGCTGAGCCACCAGGGAAGCCCAGCAAATGAAACACTCTTGTGGATTTAAGACTAAAGTCATAACCCTGCCAATGTCACAGTCTGAAATCAATGATACAAGGGTTATTTTTAAATATGCCAATGTGTATCAAAAGTTAAAAAAAGGATTTAAAAAAAATCATATAAAAATTAAGCTCCCTCTCCTTTTAATAACAGATCAGTAACGGACACATTAACAAGGAGCCAGTTTAAAATCTGACGCTGATAACCAAACTGAAGAAGAAGACAAGGATTAAGATAGGAATCCTCTGATCGTGGTGTGGCTGACCAATGAACCGCACTGTCTGCACACGTGGCTCCATTTTCCATGTTTCCGTCTGTTACTCCAAATGCCAACAGCATTCTAAGGACTAGTTATCTTTTTTGAAAATGTCACGCTTTTTGCCTGTTTGGACACCCTGATGACTTACATTTGTCAGTGGAGCACTGGAAGAGTGTTCTATCATACTGCCCTGGAGATGGGGGGGTGGGGGGTGGGGAGCTAAAGGCGACACAGGGCCAGATGCAGGAGGCTGTGTTTTCACCCAAAGATTTTTTAGTTTTATCTGAGGAATAAGTCACTCTCAATTTCAAATCTTTCAGAACTAATTTGTCCTCTAACTACATTTAAAAAAAAAAAAAAAAAAAAAAGAATCATGTAAAGTGTCTAAGCCATCAAAACAACATCCAAGCAGACAGAATTTGAAATACTAATAACCACTCCACACTCAAGATCTTAAACGTGACCTCGAGACCAGAAATGATGGTCCTCCAGATAATTACCATCTTTCCAGTGCTCCTCCTCCTCCTTCTTTTCCTCTGAACTGAGCACATTAAAATTGCTTTTTGCTCTTTAGGAGAACTGAGAGGTTACATGTTAAGTTTTTGTTTCTTAATCTGTAACTATTTGCTCATCTTTTCTGTCCACATTTAGATTTCAGCAGTTTGGTTTTCCTTTTTTTTTTCCTAAGGAATTAAGAAAAAAAATTCCTGATTTGTATGATTAGACATTTTAGAAGACTCAGAATCAAAATTAAAATACTCAATGCAATGCAGTTCCAACCTGAATTAGTGGATGTTTCATTTCTTGGGAAACATATCTGAACATTGCTGATTTCAGAAAAGTCCAGGGTGCGTGCTAGTTTACATGTTTGATGTTCTTTTGAAGATTTCATTAGAAACACAATAGGAAAATTATTCTCTCTAATTAAGACCGGTAGTAAAACATAAGATGAGAAAAGTGGCAGAACATGGCAAATTACCTCATTAATATCCCATCATAATATTTTGATTAAAAAAAAATCAAGTCTCAGCCTGAAATTTACCTAAGAAAATGACTGTTCTACCTCCTGGTTACCTGGTGGGGATAAACTATGTATGATCATCTTGAAACTGCTGTGTCCCTGAAACTGTGGCTGATATCTGCTACAAAGCAGACGTTTAGCCATGAGACAATAACACGCTACACATAATAATGATGACAGCTTGCTCTTTCTGGGTGTCTTCTTACATCCCCCACTCCCTGTTAACAGATTCGGACTTGGCTGTACATATTTTTTTTTGGCTATACATATTTATAAGAGATTCAAAGATAATTCATGAGTCCTATTTGCTTAACTGCATAATATTATAATAGTTTTAACACTTTGGATAATACTTTTGTGTTTAACATTTTTTTTCTACCAGCTTTTGCTATGGATATTATTTATGGGTTTCATGAAAAAAAAAAAAAAAAACAGATTTGTTAAAGGAAATAAGGCTCTACTCCTAAGAAGGGAAGACTCCCAACTTGGTCTTTTTAGAAATCTCCATCTCTGGGCATACAACCCTGGAATGTTCTCTGGGTTGAAAATGTGGCCTGTGTTCCCATCTGGTATGTTTCTAGAGAGCCTGACAGGGGGCGCTTCCGACGGGGCAGAGTGGAGTGGAGTCACTGCCTCTGGAGACACCCCCTTCACATAGTGAAACATGTTAGCAGGGCAAACACGTGTTAAAACATTATTTAGCAGACAACCTGTTCCCCGAACTGAGAAGCTGATGCTACTCCTAAGCATCAGTTAATTCCTTCCCAAAACGCACGTCCTCCCAGCGAGGCTGAACCACTGAAACCAGAGCACATCACGGGCACCAGCCTGGGAGGTCTGAATTTCACTGTTGGAGAATCTGACCTCTGATAGATTCCCTGATGTACCCGAAAGAACACAGTTCTTCATTCACATATATGCTGCGTGCAAAAGGCACAATTTGAGGGGGAGAAAAAATGTGTTTTCCGATACTTAAACTCACATGTACAATAAAAAGCCCCCTGATGAGTATTTTGTCATCCTTGTTCCTGCTGTGACTATGATGGTGGCGCTAATGTTTGCAGTGACCAAATCGAGCAGCAGATGTTGATCTACTGTTCCCCAAGAAAATATTCTCTATCTTCCTACCCATTTTTCTGTTTCTTAGCATCTTTTGAGAAGAATCATTTTAAAAGTGTATTTGGTGATAAGTTGAAAAAACAAAATCCAAGTTAAAACTGTTTACATCTTAAATTTCATTCGCCAAGTTGAAGAGTCAGTTGATTGGTTGGTTGGTTGGTATTTTCTCTGTTTCAATGTTTCTCTAAGATACTAGTGATTTGGATTTCTTTTTTTTTAAAAAGGCTTGTCTATCCTGAAAGTGAATAACTTAATAGGCTTGATTTGTCATTATTTCATGGCACTCTAACTTTGCTGAACTAACAAAGGGACTATTTGAATTTTGCACTTGTTGTTCAGTCGCTCAGCTGTGCCTGACTCTGCGACCCACGGACCGCGGCATGCCAAGCTTCCCTGTGCTCCACCATCTCCTGGAGTTCACTCAGACTCATGTCTATCGAGTCAGCGATGCCATCCAGCCTTTGCTCTGCCCCAGGCCATTTGTAGCCAGAGTCAACTCCCTTCTGTACTCTGGAGCCTAATTCTTATCATATTTAGTCTCTGGTAGGTGGGGAGTTTCTCCAGGGCTTATAATGTAGAGGCTTTTGAGGCATATCAGCAAAAATGATAAAAGAAAAAAATTGCCAAGAGAAAACCAGAATGTACTTATGAACCATTTAGATGTGAACAACAGCAAGAAGACTGCATATTAAAACATCAGAAATTCAACCACACTGGTCTTAGAAATTTGTAAGCTTGAATGGATTCGTAAAATATAAGAAAGGTTATAAAATAAATAAAGTAGGCATTTGCTTCCAAATGCAGGAAACTAATCATATGGATAGCCAAAAGGAAAAAGCAAAAATGAATACTGAAAAGAATATAATTAGATGTAATGAATCAGATAGCAAAAGTAGAAGAGATTTGCAATGAAACCAGAACTAGTAATAAAATGGTTAAACTTCAGACCAATTCTAGCAAAGAAGATGAAGTCCAAACTAAAAAAAATCAACAGAGATTGTTTATTTGATCCCAGGGTCTCTCTAAGGACAAGGACACAGCCCCCCGCCCCGACCCCTTCTCAGACCTGGGTTGTCTCTATGGCAGAGGCAAAATAGTGACACTCCTAAAACCTAGACTCTTGAGTCAGACCTTACAGGTCTGAGTCCCGGTTCTCTCACTTACTCGCTGTGTAATGCTGGACAATTTACTTAACTACCCTTACCTCACTTTTCATATCTTTTAAATGGGGATAATCACAGAACCTAACTCAAGGTTTACTGAGAAAAATCTGTAAAGCACTTAGAACCATGCCTGTAAACAGGCTGAAGATAAAAATGTGAAAGTTAATGCCTGCATCAATAAGATAGAAACTTCCTAGAAAATAAAAATCTGAAAAATGAAAATTTATAAGGACAGAAAATGAAAATTTAAATGTTAAGATTAAAATTCCAGAAACACACACATAGACACCACACACACACACACACACACACACACACACACACACACTGCTGAGGTTTCAAGTGGGCACCGGATCTCTAGGAGTCAACTTCTGTCCCTCTGCCTGGCGATTTGCATGGTCTTTGAAAGCAGGCCCCCATCACTTCACTGCTATCACACTTGGTATTAATCCAGGAACGCTGGCCATTTTTAGTTCACTGAGGGCTAAGCATTTTGGTGCCATATATGCTGCAACCACATTTTTTATCAATAAGTATATCTTGCAAAGCCACTGATCTTTTTTGATGGTGAAATGTTCAAACTGAAAGCAAAATACAAATTTGGCTTTGAAACAGAATTCACGGAAACCTTCTGAAAACTTCCCTGCTACCCAGATAACTGGATGCTTCTTCGTCCCTCCTTTAGTCCAGAGCAAATGTCAGTAGCTGCTAATTCATCCATCCTTTGTAAAGCAAATGCCAGACAGGCGGACTCGTGAGAAGACGAGTGCTCTGGGGTCATTGGGAATAGTGACAGAGGGGAAGGACCAGCTGGTCCCCGGGCTGCCAGGAGCCCTCCCACTGCAGAGGCTGGAGGAGGCACCCCCAAAGCAATTCTAAACACTCTCTGCTATGCCCACCTCTTCCCGGAAGGCTAAAAGCACCTGGATCTTCAGACAGATGGACACTGAGGACAGAAATATAGAAATGAAACCCCAGGTATTCGAGAGCAAAAGGCTCGTAGGAAGCATAGTTATTCTGAAAAAAAAAAATTCTAACATTAAAATGCCAGAGTATGTACAAAATGGGATTTCTCCAGCACATTTAGCAAGCTGAATTCATAAGAGACACATTCCATTTGTCACGAGACTTAATAATTCAAAGAAAAGAAACTAGGTGTTTTATACTTTAAATTTTGCTTCCTTAAATTTGAATGTATTCATGTCCCTCTAAATTTAACCATGAAACGTTGAAAAGACTTGGCCTCCATTTGAGGAAATGACCCAGGGATACTCTAGGATATGAAGCCCTTTTTCAACCCTTAATGAAAGGAATCACTTAACTTCCAATCCATTGGCTGTATTTAACTGTCCTGTCAGAGGACCATTAGTGATAACCATTCTGTGAAAGAATTTTACTGTTTACCTTTTCACACCAAGGAGCAAGAAAGAACGTAACACTTTGGTTAACAAGTTCTGTGAAGGGCAACGTTTCAGAAACTGAGTGAACATTTCAGCTCTAGCTACCTGAAAGTGAAGTGAAAGTGAAGTCACTCAGTCATGTCCAACGCTTTGTGACCCCATGGACTGTAGCCCACCAGCCTCCTCCATCCATGGGATTTTCCAGGCAAGAGGATTGGAGTGGAGTGCCTCTGCCTTCTCCAGGGGATCTTCTGGACCCAGGGATCAAACCCAGGTCTCCCACACTGTAGGCAGGCTTTACCGTCTGAGCCACTGCTAAGTCTGAGCCAACCCTAAATGTGAGGGTTTTTTTGTTTTTTGTTTTTAAATCAATTCTCACAAATGAACAATGGTCTGACCATCACTACAGGGCACAGTGAACAACCCTGTTCCCTGTCAGGAGTCACAAAGGCTCCAGTAAAGAGGGCGTGCGCAGAGGTCCTTCCCTGGGTCAGAGAAGGCAGAAACAGAGCAAGAAAAGGGCCACAAGTCGAAAGAAAAAGGTAAGTTGAGGCAGGAAGACGAGAGCGGGCCAAGAGCGACAGATGGAAGGAAGGTCGCTGGAGAAGCTGACCCATGCAGGAAGCTGCTGGCATTCCCACCCTTCTCCTCCTCCTCCTCCCCAGCTTCCCTGCCACGGCCTGGGAGCCCGTGTTTCCAGGCTGCCCACCCCCCCGCTTCTCTCCACTGTCCCTAATCTGCCACTCGGAACGACCTAGCCGCCCCGGTGCACGTGTGATCACCTTTTCCCAGTGAAAGTTTGCTGCGCCTCACTCTTCAGAGCGCTTGGGGCAGGTAACGGAATGGATAAGTACATTTTGTTCATCTAATTATTCATTCACTCACCACATATTGATTAGACTATTCCACGACCAGTCATACAAGCACTGTGTCTGCTTTCAGGCAGCACAAGAATAAACACGAAACACAAATTCAGTAAAGCAACTCACAGGCTGTGATAAAGTGCTACGGAGCGCGGAAGCCGGGCGCCGAGACAGAAAATAGAGAAGGCCCTCAAGCAAGCTCAAGAAAAGCCTCTTTGCAGAAAGGTGATTTCGGCCGAGATTGAATGAGGCCAGAAGAAAGCAGCCCTTCGTGGGCAGAGCACGCCGGAGGAGGGGCGGGTGGAGGGCGGAGTGCTGCGGGCCAGGGTCACGGGTCGTGTGGGCCAGGGTCACGAGTCGTGTGGGCCAGGGTCACGGATCGTGTGGGCCGGGGTCACGGGGTCATGTGGGCCAGGGTCACGGATCGTGTAGGCCAGGATCACGGGCCATGTGGGTCGGGGTCACGGGGCATGTGTGCCAGGGTCACGGGTCATGTGGGCCAGGGTCACGGGGCCATGTGGGCGTGGCCTGTCAGCACACGGGGAAAACCCGTGGGTTTCCGATGAAAGCGTGACATATTCTGAGGCTTTAAAAAAGATCATCCTGCCATTGTGCGGGAAGTAAATGAGCATCGGGATGAGCAAGAAAACGAAGAGGGCGCCTGGAATACTTCTGCAGCGGTGGAGGTGAGCGCGGCCACGGTGGCTCGCTGGGGTTCCTCCTGGCCGTGGGCGCCGAGGAGGGGCTGCGAGGCGATCTGCAGGACTGGCGAGTGGACTTCCCCCCTGTGTCAGGGTCGTGGGGGAGAAATTTGAGGACTAGAACGTACTGGGAGAGAAGGAAACGAGATGGATAGTGTGGACATGGCCTCACATGTGGCTGATCTGTTGTTGCTGCCCAGTCATCCAGTTGCGTCCGACTCTGCGATCCCCTGGACTGCAGCATGCCAAGTCTTCCCCGTCCTTCACCATCTCCTGGAGTTTGCGCAAACTCATGTCCATTGAGATGCTCGGTGATGCCATCCAACCCTCTCACCCTCTGTCGCCCCCTTCTCCTCCTGACCTCAATCTTTCCCAGCATCAGGGTCTCTTCCAATGAGTCTGGTCTTTGCATCAGTTTTGGCCAAAGTTTTGGAGCTTTAGTATCAGTCCTTCCAATGAATATTCAGGGTTGATTTCCTTTAGAATGGACTGGTTGGATCTCCTTGCAGTCCAAAGGACTCTCCAGAGCCTTCTCCAGTTTGAAAGCACCAATTCTTCAGTGCTAAGCCTCCTTTACGGTTCAACTCTCACATCCATACATGACTACTGGAAATACTGGCTGTATTTCTAAATATTTCTCATACCATCTCCTCCTCTTTATTCTGACCACTGATGCCCTAGAAGAACCTCCTCACCTGGTATCTGAACTGACATGAGGCACATACTCCATCAGAGAGGATCTCTAGCTCCTGAACCCCAGTCATCAGCAGTACTGGAAGGAATACAGCTCTACGATCAGAAATTCAGACAGGGTTGCCTCAGAGTAGAATGCTAACCTTTTACATATTGCACTTTTCTTTATTAGATCAGAGCCAATTATCTGATCTTTTAGTAAAGTCAGATTTCTAAACCTAAGAAAATGTATGAAGCACGTAATGAATTCCAGCTTTTGTGAAAACCACAGGCTATCTGAACTGGAAGTTTCCCAGACACCATGCAGTTCTGCCACCTGACGTATGAACGAACTAGCTGCTTCCAGGAATGCAGGAGCCGCCGCAGACCTGAGACAGGAGTCCAGGCCTCCTAAATCTTATAGTGGGCGTCAGTTACACTCCCAGTGTAACCACATCATATGATGATTTAACCCAAATAACAGGGGTCTAAGTCATTTCTTTTTCCCCCAGAGGTGGCCAATGTGGAAATTTCAGAGGCTCTACAGCCTGGACATTCTGTTTTCTTGTCAAATTTCCCAAATCATAAATAGATTAGGAGGTTGGAAAGAAACAGGTGTCCTTCTTTTTGTGTGTTCATTATTAAATCATCTGGCATGCGTCAATGGAACATTTTTTTTTCCTCTGGCATTTTCCAATTGGCTTTCATAGGGCCTTTAAAACGGAATAATTCTTAATTGTGATGTTTGAAACCTGTTCCAAAAAAAAAAAAAAAAATGCCTCTTCAAGGACAGGGGAAAATAAAAAGAAAGGCTTCCAGTCCTTAGCCAGGAAGCTTATCACTGAAGACCAAAGTACACATTGGAACTACGCTTGATGGTAAGCCAGACAGTCAGAGGAGGGATTTCACAGGAATGGTGATGATTTGGTCAAGCAGGAAATACTCCTGATATTTAAAGCTATCAATACCTGAGCCACAGAGAGCCATCGTACACTAACAGGGATCATCTTCATGGGGAACAATGCACTTTCGTGGGGAACAATGCGCTATCGCTGGGACAAGGCGAAATCATCTCTAACTGTATGTGGCCTTCTAGAGATTCTAAGAGGGACGGAAAAAATCTCTGTGATTCTATAGTTGAATGTTCAAGACTCTTTCACAGGGTCTGTTGCCAGCAAGCCTCTTTATCTGCATCATTTTTCTAACCTTTATCCACCAAGGGACGCCCTCCTCACCCATGGGTTCCCTGTGGATGAGCAGTACTTGCTGATACCTTTGCACCAAGTGATGTGCTCACCGCAGTGAGAACCCTGTTTTCTTGTCCACCATCTATTCTTTGGACATCTAGAGTATAAGATGACAATTGATATATACATATTTATATATATGCTATATATATATATATATATATATATACATGCAAAATGACACCCTGCCAACAAATCATACCAGATGCAGCCTCCTAAATATTGAATGTATTTCCAAGTCAATCCTGTTCTTCTTTTGATATTCTGTTCCCATGGGACCATGTAGCAGAGGAATCCAGAACTGTCTGTGAGGGAGGGCATACATCAGCTAACGCCAAGCTCCCGCTCATCCCAGTTATCACCATCCTTGTGAGCTTCTAAGTTCTCTAACAGGTCTGATTTGAACAGAAACGTCGGTTCCCAGTATTAGAAGTGATCCTTTCTGTCCCCTTCAAATTCTGCCCGCTCTATTCCTCTCTCCCTCCTTTTCATCCTCTCTCTGATTTAAGTTTGGTAGGAAAGACGTTCCCTGATAGCTCAGTTAGTAAAGAATCCGCCTGCAATGCAGGAGACCCCGGTTCAATCCCTGGGTCAGGAAGATCTGCTGGAGAAGGGATAGGCCATCCACCCTAGTATTCTTGGGCTTCCCTTGTGGCTCAGCTGGTAAAGAATCCACCTGCAATGTGGGAGATCTAGGTTCGATCCCGGGGTTGGGAAGATCCCCTGGAAGAGGGCATGGCTATCCACTCTGGTATTCTGGCCTGGGGAATTCCATGGACTGTTAGTCCACAGGGTCGCAAAGAGTCAGACACCACTGAGTGACTTTCACAGGGACAGGAAAGATGCAAGCCATTCACCTCGTCACAGCTTGCAACGCACCAAGCTTACTGGGGACTCACATGCAGGGCACGCTTGACTAGAACCTAAGGGAACGTCACTCATGATTAGGATCAGACCCCCGCCGGATCCTGAAATTTTGCCACTAACCCATCCCATCATGGAAAGGGTGTTCTGGTTGATCTTCCAGGAGGTAGTTACATCTGAGGGCCTTAGCTTCCCCTGCAATTTCACCCAGTTCTCCCACCCCAAACTGCAGGGTTAACAAGGCAGCCCGCCGATAGGTAGTTTGCACGTTCCAAGGTCAATTAATAATATTTTCCTATCACATTTTTGCTTCGATAAATACTTTCTGGTATCACTAAGGATCCTTAAGGTTAAAAGAATGACAAAAACATGAAGGGACTTATCTTTCATTAGTGACCATATTAATCGTTCTAATCTCTGTGAAGAAGCTGTGAACTGTGAGGAACAACCCTGTTTGGTGAACTTTTCAACTAAATTACTCTGATGGGAAATTACAGAGGGAGAGCTGCTGAGTCACCGAGAGTACAGTCTTTGCAAAACCTGTGCCCTGCCCGCCTGCCACTCCCGCTCTGCGACGCACACGCTCCTGCGAGCCGGCTCCCGCTTGAAAGTGCTGAACTCTTTGCTCCTCTCTCTCATAGAGTTGCTAGGACACTGCTCTCTGCCTCTAGATAGTTCTGTTTCTCCGGGACCATATACATTTCCCCCAGGCCTGTCTGAAAGTAATTCCTGCCTATCTGACCTGTCACCCCTACTCTTAACACTGAACCCTCAAAACCCTTGAGATAAATTGAGCCATGCTCCACGGAGGCTATAATGATGGCCCAGATGAGGTAGAAGTCAAGCTGAAGTCCAATCACTTGGGTTCTGGTCCGAGGACTATCACAAATGATTGAATTTCCTGAGCCTCCCTTTCCCTCTTGGCTCCGGGAATCAGTTCTGGCCCAAGTAAATGGGAAGGAGACTGTCCCTTCCACAGGAGATGTCACTGTGATTCACGGAATGATATCTGAAATATGCTCATGAGAGAGTTTTTTCCAAAAATGATTATTCCACCCATCCTTGGTCTCTGATTAACTCTCCTGCTTACCTTAGAGGTAAAAAAAAAAAGAAAAATATTCTATACAAAACCCTGGGGTTGCTTTCACCCTGAGGATTTACAAATCCATCTGCCCAGGTAGCATGCTGATGATTACTAAATGAACAAATCACTATTCACCAGCAAAAACTATCCCATTTCAGATATAGCTCGGGTGCTTTTATTTTTTATGTTCCTGTTTTTTGTACGCTTTAGACAGTGCACCCTACAGGGAATGGTTTTCAGACGCTATTACAGAAACTGGTCCTAGTGATGGAATTGGGAGTGACTGAGACAACCTACGGTAGTCTTCTGTCAAAGTGAAGAAAGAAAAAAAATTGATATGAGACCACGTATATCTAGGAAACAAGTTCACAGCACCAGGCAAAATTGTAGAGATCATGGAATGAATCTGATTTGTGAGTGAAATCTACAGCATGCCTGTATCTCAAAAACAAAGGCTGAATAACATCACTTATCTGTGGGATCTAAAAAAGCTGAACACGGAGAAACAGGGGATAGAATGGTGGTTGCCAGGGCAGCAAAAAAGGAGAGATGCTGGTCAAAAGGCACAAACCCCCAGTTACATGACGAGTAAGTTCTGAGGATTAGGTGTCCAGCACAGAGATAATAGTTATCAGTGCTGTATTTGGGAGTGGCTGGGAATAGATCTTACATGTCCTCAGCACAAAAAGAAATGGCAATCATGTGACATGGTGAAGATGTTAAGACTGTGGTGGTAATTGCTTTGTAATATTCATGTGTATTAAATCGACAACTTGTAAGTTTAAACTTACACAATGTTACCTGTCACTTATATCTCAATAAATCTTGGAAAAATAAAAAAATATGAATTATCATTTTCACATGAAAAAAGAAAGAGCATTTTTGTAATAGGTTCTCCCCTTGCCACAGACTGGCTCTGAAGAATGCAGTGGGTTCGGGTCCGCAATGCATCACAAGGGCTTGAGTCCCTGGGCTTGTAGACCCCACAGGAAAGCGTGGACAGCATACACCGTAACACACGCACACAGTCACTCTGCCATCGATACTTAGGCTTTCAAGTCCAATTAATACAGTTAAGTTAGAGGGTTTATAAATCTACCATTTTAACATCTCCTACCATGACTTTTCTTTTACTGAATCTGTATTCAAAGAAAAAAAGAAAACCGTAGAGGATTTTCTTTCTTTATGTGCCTTCTTTTTTCAGAAAAACATCTACTATTTAAGCAAGGTCACTTTATGTTGAAGGGCTACATCACTGAGAAAGGAAATATTTCTGAAAGGAAACAGGGTAAAGAAATTAGACAATAACTCCTCTTGAGCCGTATCTCTAAAGCTACTCTTGGGAGTGTTTTGAATGCTGAAGAATTAGATGCAAAAACATCCTCAAGTCTTAAGTGAAACAAAGGTACTACCTGAACCACTGTTTCTTTCTGCTGTTTGGAGTGTCCAAGTCAACTGCACAAACCTGTGTGGAAACACAGAGGTGGGGCACGCGGGCTGGGGAGTGAGGAGGACTGTGCACCCCAACGTTCCTGAGCTCCCCAGACTTCGGAAGTGATCATAAATACCTATTCATCAACTGAGCAAGAAAATGGCCACATTCAGAAGACAATAGGAATTAGAAACAGTTTTGGAGGGGGCTGGATACTATCCAATTAAAGAAGAGAAAAAGAGAAGTCAGTTTGGTCCAAAGAATGAGGAGGTATTTTCTAGATGGAGTGGGAATGACAGACACGGGCATTTTAAATTATGACAATGGATGAACATGTATAGAGGGAAGTGTTTACTAACAAATAGACTTGACTGACTGAGGCCTAAGTGCTATCCAGTCATGCCACAAAACAACCATAATGTCCATTTTCATTTGCAGAGAACTTTAAAATTTGTAAAAGGTTTCTGAATATTATAGCATTAAGTCTTGATGGAGTGAAGGAGGAATAATCATTCTCACTTTACAAACAAAGAAATGGAGCCTCAGAAATGTTAGTGAATTACTTAAAGGTACTTAGGGAGGTAGATACGCAAATTTCTCCTGATTTACTGTGCAATGCACTTCTACTAAGCCAAGATATGGTTTATACAAATGTAAGTACATATTTCATGTGACCAGTGAGGAGGAAGGATAGGGGAAAAACATAGGCAACAGTTATTGGAGCGCTTAAAATCCAAATTATTTATCAGAGCTCTTGCCCTCCACAGTACATTGGTGTTTCTTGGTAAAAACTGTTTAAAAATCAGAGCCTTTTCAATTTGCAGTTCTGGAAAAAACCACAGGGTGTCATCCTGTGTGATACTTTTGCAAAGCTTCTTTTTTAAAGGTAAATTTCACTATTTTGAAGAGTAATTCATCCCTATGATTTAGAAATCAAAATGATTTAATAAATTATAGGTTAAAAAACCTTGCTCTGACTAATTTCTGTTGTCCTCAATTTTCACACTCACCTCACCCGTCCTAACCTCATTGTGTATACCCATTTTAGACACTCAGATACATACACATATACATGTCTCTCTTTCTTACAAAAAAAGGTAGCATAATAGACATAACTTTTCACTGTTTTAAATTTAACCCAGCCTGAGATATTTTATTATCTGAGGTTATTAATAACCCTCAGATATTTTGGTTATTATATATCTGAAATATCTAATATCAATAACCTCAGATATGCAGATGACACCGCCCTTATGGCAGAAAACAAAGAGGAGCTAAAGAGCCTCTTGATGAAAGTGAAAGAGGAGAATGAAAAAGCTGGCTTAAAGCTCAACATTCAGAAAACTAAGATCATGACATCCAGTCTCATCACTTCATGGCAAATAGATGGGGAAACAGTGGAAACAGTGACAGACTTTACTTTTGAGGGGCTCAAAAATCACTGCGGATGGTGACTGCAGCCATGAAATTAAAAGATGCTCACTTCTTGAAAGAAAAGTTATGACCAACCTAGACAGCATATTAAAAAGCAGAGACATTAGTTTGCCAACAAAGGTCCGTCTAGTCAAAGCTATGGTTTTTCCAGTGGTCATGAATGGATGTGAGAGTTGGAAAATAAAAAAAGTTGAGCGCCACAGAATTGATGCTTCTGAACTGTGGTGTTGGAGAAGACTCTTGAGAGTCCCTTGGACTGCAAGGAGATCGAACCAGTCCATCCTAAACGAGATCAGTCCTGGGTGTTCATTGGAAGGACTGATGCTGAAGCTGAAACTCCAATACTTTGGCTACCTGATGCCAAGAACTGACTCATTTGAAAAGACCCTGATGCTGGGAAAGACTGAAGGCAGGAGGAGAAGGGGACAACAGAGGATGAGATGGCTGGACGGCATCACCATCTCAATGGACATGAGTTTGAGCAGGCTCCGGGAGTTGGTGATGGACAGGGAGGCCTGGCGAGCTGCAGTCCATGGGGTCGCAAAGAGTCAGACACGACTGAGCGACTGAACTGAACTGTTTTATAATTAGTACAATCTAGTCAATTTTCTGTCCTTTTTTTTTTTTTAACAGCTGTAGATATATGAATGTGTGGGCATATCTATGGATATGTTCTTGGGTTCTTTCTAATTTTGGCTGTAAAACCTTCGAATAGTGAACTGTAGAACAAAGTTAAATTGTTAAGTTCCTCCATATCCGTGGCCTTTGACTTTCTCTCCCAACCCTCCGCCCCCAGTTCCTAGTTGAGTATCACCTACATTCCCCTCATCTCTTCAATAAACGAGAAGGGAAAAGGAAAGCAAGATGGGGAAAGATGTTCTGGTTCCAAATTTTCTGGGTAAATGCTAGGTTATAGCTTCAGGCCAAAGTTAAAAATAACACATTCAAATGCTAAACCATAGACGTTTATAACTTTTTAACACAGATTTTTTCCACAGAACCCCTGGTTTTTTCCAACATGCAAAGGATTCCTTTTGCTTTTCAGGGCCTCAGCCATTAATGCTGAGGAACTATCAACAACCACAGTGCAGGCACTGAACTCCCCTGCAGAATATCATTTTTGTGCCTTTAAAGATTAAATTTCCACACCATAACTGATCTTTCCTTGCAGCTTTATGCAGATTTAGCATTAGATTCATCTATCCAGGGACAATATAACTTGAAAAAAACGAAAACAAGGAGCAATGTTTTTGATTTAAAAATAAAAAAAAAAAAAGGCTAGAAGGGGAGCATCGTAGCAATTCAGAAAAGTTACCAACTTCCTGGCATTTAGCAGGAAACAGCACACAGATATGAACTACCTACTCTAAACCATTAGCTACCTTTTAAGTGATTAAATAATTTTAGTGCACAGATGGTTGTTTAAGTTGTTGCATATCAGAACATGCTTAAAAGTACCTTTTGGATACTGTGGAATGCCATAATTTCCCATCTCTCATTTTTACATATCTTACTGCTGCATTTTATGTATGACAATAGCCATCTATACAAGATGTATTTAGAAAATCAAAGTTTATTAATGACATGCTAAAAAAAAATAACCAGGTCTTTTTCAACCCATTTAATCCCAGTGTTCTTCTTCATCATAAGGCTTTCCATCGGTGTTCCAGGCCAGGTGAATGGTACAGTGTTCCAGGAAGAGTAATATTTCTGGAATAATGTTCTTTCTAGTCTTCAGGCAGACCCTTTGCAACCCACAGACTGTAGCCTGCCAGGCTCCTCCGTCCATGGGATCTCCAGGCAAGGATACTGAAGTGGGTAGCCATTCCCTTTCCCAAGGGATCTTCCTGACACAGGGATTGAACCCAGGTCTTTCTCCGGCATTATAGGCAGATTCTTTACCATTTGCACCACCGGGGAGGCCAGCCCCCTCCCCTCCAGGGTAAAGTAATTGGAGATTCATTCCCTATGAATCAAAACTCCAAGACAGGAATAGGAGAACCATTAAGGGAGGAGGCTAGGTCCTGCCGAGACCACGTATCTCTTTTTCTTGAAATGGGGAGACCTCCCTGACCACATGTGTACAGAGAGAGCTCCTTAGAGACCAAAGGGGAGCTATGTCAAGGATGTTCTACCCAGACACCTTTTCGGTAAAATCCATTTTGGCTAAGAGACACGAGGGCACACATGGAAGGGTCCTGAGATATACCAAATACGGATGGCGAACCAGGTAAATCAAAATGCCTGGCCAAAATAAGCCTGGAAGAAATAACCCATGCAAGGAATTCAAACCACGATGAGGACAGGACTCCGTGACTCTCTCCCTGAGTCTGCCTCTGCCCATGTGTCTGTCCACATGTACTATACTCTTTTTCCTCTTAATAAACACTTCCACTTATTTTACTGCTTTCTGTCTCTGTGAGAATTCTTTTTTTGCAAAGCCGAAGGGCCAGGGCCCTTGTCACTGACCTCTGGGCTGGTGGCTAGGATCTGGTGCTTTCTCTGATGCAGTCCAGTGTCTCTGGCTGGGAACCCAAACCCCGCTCCAAGATGCTGCAGGCCGAGGCCACCCGAGATCACTCTAAGCTATGTAACACAGATAAAACCTGCTGAAAACAGGAAATTCATTCCTACCTGACACCAAATAACTTGTTGTGAGTGATTATTCTCTCTGACAGGCTGTTTTGGCCATGTAGATACAGCTTAGTCAATTTAGTGCATGAACTGATACATGAGGGGTTTCATATTCAAAGCAGAAAACTTTTATAGTTGTACACTCAACATCCAGGGTATTTGTTTAGTGCAATAACACTTATGTTAAAAGACTGGCTTTGTGGAGTATAAAGTTTTTCTAACTTGTTAGTCTTACCCACTACATAAAATTGGAAAAAAAATAACAATGGATGTTTCACAGTTTTGTTAATAACTGATGAAGTGATAGGGATGTCAAAATCTTTTTTTTTTTAAGCTATGAGCTCCCACTTTTACAAATCTCACAGTCACAGTCACTGCAAAAAAGTTATATGTAAAGGTGCTCCTTGAATTAGTATTTATAACTGGAACACAATCAAGAAGATCTACAATAAGAAGGTGGTTCAATAAGCAAAGGTACATTTTACTTCTCATTCCTCTCTGCCACAGAGTGCAAGAATGACTTCCAAAGCTGAATCAATTTCAGAGCAGCATATGGTTTCTCATTCCCCCTACAACATCCTGAAAGTGAAAGTCCCTCAGTCGCGTCCGATTCTTTGCAACCCCATGGACTATACAGTCCATGGCATTCTCCAGGCCAGAACACTGGACTGGGTAGCCTATCCCTTCTCCATGGGATCTTCCCAGCCCAGGGATCGAACCCAGGTCTCCTGCATTGTGGACAGATTCTTTACCAGCTGAGCCACCAGGGAAGCCCAAGAATGCTGGAGTGGGGAGCCTATCCCTTCTCCTACAGATCCTCCTGACCCAGGATTCAAACTGGGGTCTCCTGCATTGCAGGAGGATTCTTTACCAACTGAGCTATCAGCGAAGCCCCCTACAACACCCTACAAGGAGCAATTCCAGAAGCTGAGTCATTTCAAAATGGCACACACATTGAAAATGGAACCAAAATATATAGCAAGGTGATTTCTGTCCCCTGTTGAAATAGTTATAACCCAACTTATTTAGTCCCAGCTCTATGTACCAGTGAACTTGGGAAAGTCTTAATTACCTAGAAAATACATTATCATTTCCTTGGGATATGGGAATTAGAAAGTGATTTTCAAAAAACTTATGGAAAAAAATGAGTACCTTGTGAGATTAAGCCCTGCACCAGTTTGATTCCATCATACTAACTTAGCAGACCCTTGTCGCAAAGGGTCGGACATGACTGAGCGACTGAACTGAACTTATTATTAAAATGAACAGATTTCTGGAGGCTCTATCCACCCTATTATTATTGTTAGAAGAGTCCCTCATGGAGTTCATAATTTCACAGAAAGTCATATTCTTTTCAGTGTTATTTGCCATGAGGGGGAGGCTCTCTTTTCACAAGTGCCAGTGAAACCTTAATGAAGGGGTCCCTTCTGAAACTCTATTTTCTCCACATGAAAGACACTTGAATATCAGCAAGGGGGCACATTCTTTCCTCTATGGAGAGGAGAAAAATTTCCTATAAAACTTATATTTTAAAGCCTACACATAAGGCTTAAAGAAGAATGCCACTCAGAAAGCAACCTGGAACAAAGGATCAAATGAAACAGCACCATGGAGAAAGCAGGGTAACTATGGACTCTGCGTGTTCATCCCCTTTCTGATTATTATTAATTCTCAGCTTAGTTCAAGCATCCTGCTTTCCAGAGAAAAAGTACAAATTTGCATGCACTTGATGTGAATGCCTTCCATAGGTTTGCTTATTTTGCCTTAAACTCGAGGACAGTTATCGTTTTGGAGCTGTTCTGAAATCCAGCTCATTTAAATAATAGGGAGGCAGGCTTAAAGGCTTTTTTTCCTGCATTGAAAGTAGGAAGGAAAAAAAAAACAAGGACAGTAATTCTGTTTTCATTGCGAAGTAATGTATATATGGAATCCATAAATGTTACAAAGATGAAACTATTCCCTCATACAATTGAAAATGCATGTGCTACCACACAAATCAGATGACGCATCTCCTCAGTGGCATGGACACCTTCTTATCCACATGATTGATCTTTTATGTTTGCTTGCTTTTTAATAAACCATCGTGAAGGTCTGCTACACTTGGAATAACCATTTGATATCTTTCCAAAGCAAGACGTTTAATTTAAAGAGACAGCCAAGATTCATACTCTGGTCACTTGATAAATAAATCAACAGACTTGCTTCACTCTACATTCAGCAGTGCAGTTTATCTGACTGAAGGCCAAGTCCAGGGCCCTCTCCATGTGATGTACACTTGCTGTTGCGGCTGTGTTCAGCCGCTCAGTCGTCTCTGGCTCTTTGAGACCGCACGGACTGCAGCACACAGGCTTCTCTGTCCTTTGAGATCTCCTGGAGGTCGTTCAATCCACGTCCACTGAGTCGGTGATGCCATCCAACCACCTCCTCCTCTGTCGTCCCCTTCTCCTCCTGCCCTCAGTCTTCCCCAGCATCAGGGTCTTTTCAAATGAGTCAGTTCTTCGCATCAGGTGGCCAGAGTACTGGAGCTTCAGCTTCAGCATCAGCATCAGTCCTTCCAATGAATATTCAGGACCGATTTCCTATCAGACGGACTGGTTTGATCTCCTTGCAGTCCAAGGGATTCTCGTGAGTCTTCTCCAGCACCACAATTTGAAAGCATTAATTCTTCGGTGCTCAGCCTTCTTTCTAGTCCAACTCTCACATCCGCACATGACTACTGGAAAAACCATAGCTTTGACTAGACCGACCTAAACTTCACCTCCCGAAACCCCACTTTCCTTCCACTGGGACACCCCTTCTGGTCACTGCTTTTCTCCAGTAGAATGTAAAGTGAGAATACTAATTGATCTTCTGTTATTTTGTGAGCCTCAATTAGACTCTGAGGCCACTGGCAGAACTGTTACGGTGAAAGCACATTTCATTCAAGGCAGCCCACCCTCTATCTCAGCTCCTTTTGTGTCATGGAAACATCTGAGGAACACTTTCCCGTTTCTACATTTCATAAAATATGTTTCACATTATTAAAAGGTGTACTGATTCAATGTGCTCACAACTATACAGCAAATGGAAAAGATAATTAGGTGAAATAAGTTTGCTAAAGTATTTTGCATATCAAAAGGTAACATGGTTTTTTAGTTGCTTGCGGTAATTCTCAATGCTCTTTTAAAATAAGAGACTAAACGAGTTTTAAGTAATATCTTGAACATTCTTTCAGTCACACATTTCTTTTTTTCTTATTCAGGAAAGGAACCATCAGATCTGATCCCATCAATTTGCATTTGATCTGATCCAGTCAATTCGCAAATGCTATTTAAAAAAAAACAACTAAACAAACCCTGATTAGCTTTCACATGGAAGGCCAATGAAATTTAAAAAAAAAAATTATTCCTGATGATAAAATAATTTATCAAAAACTGGGCAGTTTTTAGTAAATCAGAGCACTGAAGCATTAGATTAAGAAGTGATGCTAATGTGTTCATTCTCTGAATTCTTACCTTAAGGCTCCCCAATTAAAGTTCACGCTTCTTAGCATATCCTTTTAACTTCTGCCTGTCATTGTAATAGGGTACTTATACTCAGTCTTCTGCTTCATAAAACTTTACTTGAGAGGCGGTGTATTTTCCAATTTCTTATCCATCTTTCATCTACCAGCTTGGAAATGAATTAAATCCCTTAAGACTAATGTGACTAACTTTTTGCAAGGCCATCAGTTGGCCAATATAAGCTGTGAGATAAAACAAATAATACAGTGTACACAGTTGGGAACACTCACTTTTAATCCTGACATCACCTAAACAAATAACTTTGGGCCACCATGTCCCTGTTCTAAAGAGAAATTGGATGAATTATACTGGAAAAAGTTCTTTCAAGTCCAAATTTTCAGTTCAGCTCAGTTCAGTTGCTCAGTCGTGTCCAACTTTGTGTGACCCCATGGACTGCAGCACGCCAGGTCTACCTGTCCATCACCAACTCCCGGAGTTTACTCAACTCCTGTCCATCAAGCAGGTGATACCATTCAACCATCTCATCCTCTGTCGTCCCCTTCTTCTCCAACCTTCAATCTTTCCCAGCATCAGGGTCTTTTCAAATGACTCAGTTCTTCGCATCAGGTGGCCAAAGTACTGGAGTTTCAGTTTCAGCATCAGTCCCTCTAATGAACACCCAGGACTGATCTCCTTCAGGATGGACTGGTTGAATCACCTTGTAGTCCAAGGGACTCTCAAGAGTCTTCTCCAACACCATAGTTCAAAAGCATCAATTTTTTGGCACTCAGCTTTATGGTCCAACTCTCACATCCATACACGACTACTGGAAAATCCAAAGCTTTGACTAGATGGACCCTTGTTGGCAAAATAATGTCTCAGATTTTTAATATGCTGTCTAGGTTGGTCATAGCTTTTCTTCCAAGGAGTGAGCATCTTTTAATGTCATGGCCACAGTCACCACAAGCAGTGATTTTGGAGCCCAGAAAAATAAAGTCTGTCATTTTTTCCATTGTTTCCCCATCAATTTGCCATGAAGTGATGGGGCCAGCTGCCATGATCTTAGTTTTTTGAATGCTGAGATTTAAGCCAACTTATTCATTCTCCTCTTTCACTTTGATCAAGAGGTTCTTTAGTTCTTCTTTGCTTTTTGCCAGTAGGGTGGTATTATCTGCATATCAGAGGTTACTGATGTTTCTTTGGGCAATCTTGATTCCAGTTTGTGCTTCATCCAGCCCGGCAGTTCACATGATGTACTCTGTGTATAAGTTAAATAAGCAGGATGACAATATACAGCTTTGACATATTCCTTTCCTGATTTGAAACCAGTTTGTTGTTGCACGTCTAGTTCTGAGTGTTGCTTCCTGACCTGCATACAGATTTCTCAGGAGGCAGGTCAGGTGCTCTGGTATGCCCGTCTCTTGAGGAATTTGCCACAGTTTGTTGTGATCCGCACAGTCAAAGGCTTTGGTGTAGTCAGTAAAGCAGACGTGGATGTTTTTCTTGAACTCTCTTGCTTTTTCAGTGATCTAACACATGTTGGAAATTTGATCTCTGGTTCCTCTGCCTTTTCTAAATATAGCTTGAACATCTGGAAGTTCACACGTCATGTACTATTGAGCCCTGGCTAAGAGGATTTTGAGCATTACTTTGCTAGTGTGTGAGATGAGTGCAATTGTGCAGTAGCTGAAACATTCTTTGGCATTGCCTTTCTCTGGGATTGGAATGAAAACTGACCTTTTCTAGTCCTGTGGCTACGGCTGCGCTTTCCAAATTTGCTGGCATATTGAGTGCAGCACTTTCACAGCATCGTCTTTTAGGGACTGAAATAGCTCAACTGGAATTCCATCACCTCCACTAGCTTTGTTCCTTTGTTCGTAGTGATGCTTCTTAAGGCCCACTTAACTTTGCATTCAAGGTTGTCTGGTTCTAGGTGAGTGATCACACCATCGTGATTATCTGGGTCATGAAGAGCTTTTTTGTATTGTTCTTCTGTGTATTCTTGTCACCTCTTCTTAATATCTTCTGCTTCTGTTAGGTCTGTACCATTTCTGTCCTTTTTGTGCCCATCTTTACATGAAATATTCCTTTGGTATCTTTAATTTTCTTGAAGATATCTCTAGTCTTTCCCATTCTATTATTATTTTCTATTTCTTTTCATTGATCACTGAGAAAGGCTTTCTTATCTCTCCTTGCCAGTCTTGGGAACTCTGCATTCAAATGGGTATATTTTTCCTTTTCTCCCTTGCCTTTAGCTTCTCTTCTTTTCTCAGCTATTTGTAAGGCCTCCTCAGACAGCCATTTTGCTTTTTTGCATTTCTTTTTCTGGTCTTGATTCCTGTCTCCTGTATAATGTCACAAATCTCTGTCCATAGTTCTTCAGGCACTCTGTCTATAAGATCTAATCCCTTGAATCTATCTGTCATTTTCACTGTATAATCATAAGACATTGATCTATGTCATACCTGAATGGTCTAGTGGTTTTCCCTACTTTCTTCAATTTAAGTCTGAATTTGGCAGTAAGAAGTTCATGATCTGAGCCACAGTCAGCTCCTGGTCTTGCCCTTTCTGACTGTATAGAGCCTCTCCACCTTTGGCTGCAAAGAATATAATCAATCTGATTTCAGTGTTGACCATCTGGTGATGTGTAGAGTTTTATCTTGTGTTATTGGAAAGGGTGTTTGCCATGACTGGAGCATTCTCTTGGCAAAACTCTGTTAGCCTTTGAACAGCTTCATTTTGTACTCCAAGGCCAAATTTGCCTGTTACTTCAGTATCTTTTGACTTCTTACTTTTGCATTCCAGTCCCCTATAAAGAAAAGGATATCTTTTTGGGTGTTAACTCAAGAAGATCTTGTAGATCTTCATAGAATCATTCAACTTCAGCTTATTCAGCATTACTGGTTGGGGCATAGACTTGGATTACTGTGATATTGAAAGGTCTGCCTTGGAAACGAACAGAGGTCATTCTGTCATTTTTGAGATTGTACCCAAGTACTGCATTTCAGACTCTTTTGTTGGCTATGATGGCTACTCCATTTCTTCTAAGGGATTCTTGCCCACAGTAGTAAATATAGAGGTCATCTGAGTTAAATTCACCCATTCCAGTCCATTGTAGTTCACTGATTCCTAAAATGTCGATGTTCACTCTTGCCATGTCCTGTTTGACCACTCCCAATTTGCCTTGATTCATGGACCTAACATTCCAGGTCCCTGTGTTTCTAATATACAAAGAGAGTCCAAACTACCTCAATGAGCACCTTTGATGTGAAACTAAGTAATCATCCAATTTAAGAACAACTCAGTGACACATATGACACCTACAAATAGAGGGAAATGCCACTATTAAGAACCTTTGGAAGGACTGCTGACTATCACATGTATCAATTCTCTTTTACACATTTAAAATTCACTTGTTATCTGGGCACTGAGATATCCCTCTACACAAAATGCAAATCTACTAACATTTTATCAAATTCCACAAGAATACCACAAAAATGTTTAAAAAATCAATGCGCAATAAAGAAGAAACATTTCTATGCGTACAAAGACCAAGTCAACTTTATGAAATGCTCATTGCTATTTCAATAATTATAATTTTTTTATTTACTTGCTGTTTTTGGAAACAGTACTAATATGTAATCAACATACATTCATTAAAATATTCTACTCTCACCCATTATATATATTCAACATAAACAAAATCTTTGAAATGCATTTTTACAATTATCTGTAAGGAATTTATAATATTGTTCTCTAAGGCATGAAGTTGTATCACTGGAGACAGTGATTGAGATTATGGCAATTACATAAGTCCAACAAAATACTGTTTTGATTCATATACCCACATGAGGCTTCCAGTACGACCTTTCTTTTCAGCTTCAGATCCATGTATTTTGATTGTCAACTGGAAATCACCTATCTTAATGGACGTGCTTTGTCAGAATCAGTCCAAAATTCAAAATTCCCCCCATTCTCCCAGTTGTTCTATCTTCCCATCTTGGTTAATGATGGCCTCATCTCTGTCCTCACTCACGACTAACTCTGGAGTCTTTCTCAACAACTATTTTTCCCTTACTGCATACATTTTCAATGATCACTAACTCCAGTGAATTCTATTTCAGAGACAGATAGCGACAGAGAGAAGTACCTAGATAGATAGGTAGATAGTCGGGTAGATAGATAGGTAACTTTTAAGAAGCTGTCTTGGCTGGCTGGAATGAGAAGATCTTGGAAGCAAAGATACTACAGGCCTGCCCTGTTTTACTGCACTTCGTTTTATGTTTGGCAGATACTACATTTCTTACAGAGGAAAAATCTGTGGCAGCCCTGGGTGCAGCAAGTCTGTCGGCATCATTTTTCCAGCAGCATTTCTCTCCCTTAGAGTCTCTGTGCCACATTTTGGCGATTTTCACAATACTTCAGACGTTTTCTTTGTTGTTATATTTATTACGGTGATCTTTAATCAGTGATCTTCGTCGTTACTATTGTAATTGTCTGGGTCACCACAAGCCACGCCCATGAAAGAAAGCAAACGTCACTGAACGATGGTGTGTGTACGCGCTCTGACTGCACCACTGATTGGCGTTCCTTGTCTCTCTCCCTCTCCTCAGGCAGCCCTATTCCTTGAAACACAACAATATCGAAATTAGGCCAATTAATAACCCTAAAATGGCCTGTCCGTGTTCAAGTGAAAGTCTCGCGTCTCTCACTTTAAATCAAAAGCTGGAAATGAGTGAGCTTGAGGAGACAGTTGCATACCAAGACAGGCCCGAAGCTAGGCCTCTTGCACCAAGCAGTCATATTGTGAATGCAAACGACAATTTTTGAAGGACATTAAAAGTCTACTCTGGTGAATACACAAATGATAAGAAAGTAAAACAGCCTTATTGCTGATACGGAGAGAGTTTTAGTGGTCTTCTGGATAGAGGATCAAATCGACCATCACATAAGCAAAGCCTAGGCCAGAGCAAGGCACTCACTCCCTTCAATTCTGTGGAGGCCGAGAAAGATGAAAGTGAAAAGTGAAAGTGAAGCCACTCAGTTGTGTCCAACTCTTTGTAGCCTACCAGGCTCCTGAGTCCACGGAATTTTCCAGGCAAGAGTACTGGAGTGGGTTGCCATTTCCTTCTCCAGGGGATCTTCCCGAATCAGGAGTCGAACCCGGATCTCCCACATTGCAGGAAGACGCTTTACCATCTGAGCCACCGGGGAAGTGAGGAAGGTGAGGAAGCCGCAAGAGAAAAGCTGGGAGCTCAGCGAGGCTGTCGGTTCATGAGGCTGAAGGAAAAAAGTGGTCACCAAAATAAAGAGCATGAGTGAAGCAGCTGGTGCTGATACAGGACTCCAAGTTATCCAAAAGATCCAGCTAAAAGAATTAATGAAGGTGACTGCACTAAGTCACCCAAAAGCTCTGATGGAAATGCATGATGAGATTAATACTATTTTCCTGCCTGCTAATACAACATCCATTCTACAGCCCATGGGTCAAGAAACAATATCAACTTTTAAGTCTTATTATTTAAGAAATACATTTTGTAAGATTATAGCTCTTACAGATAGTGATCCTCTGAAGGGTCTGGGCAAAGTCATTTGAAAACTTTCTGGAAGGGACTCACCTCTCCACTTGTCGTTAAGTGTATTTGTGACGAATGAGAAGAGGTCAAAATAACAACACTAATAGAAGTTTGCAAGAAGTTGAATCCAGCCCTGGTGGATGACTGTGAGGGGTTCAAGACTTCAGTGGAGGAAGGAGCTGCCAATGTGGTAAAAACAGCAAGAGAACTAGAATTAGAAGTAGAGCGGAAAGATGTGACTCAACTGTTGCACTCTACTGATGAGACTTTTAATGGGTGAGACGTCTGCCTGTTCAGATGCAATCAGCTGGTGAAGATATCACCGAGGCTGCTGAAATCACAACGAAGGGTTCACAGAATTTTGTATAAAGGTAACTAACGCAACAGCAGCAGGGTTTGAGAGGATTGGCTCAAATTTTAAAAGGAATTCTATTAATCCTGTGGGTAAAATGCTATCAAACAGCACTGCATGCTACAGAGAAATCATTCATTAAAGGAAGAGTAAATTGATATGGCTAACTTCACTGCTGTCTTATTTTAAGAAACTGTCACAGCCCCATCCAGTCAGCAGCCATCAACATGGAAGCAAGACTCTGTACCAGCAAAAAAGGTTATAAGACTCACTGAAAGCTCAGCTGATGGTTAGCACTCTTCAGTAATACAGTGCTGTTTACTTAAGGTATGCACATTATTTTTAGACAGTATGTTATTGCACATTTAACAGACTACAGCCCAATATTAACCTAACTCTTATACTCACTGGGAACCAAAAAGTTCATGTGACCTGCTCCGCTGCAATGTTTGCTTTATTGCAGAGTTCTGGAACTGAAGCCACAGTATCTCCAATATTGCCTGTAGTTAGGAAGCTGTTAGGGTAATCCAGAAAGCAGCCATGTAATTTTCATTGAAGACAGAAAAATATAAGATGGGAGTGAACACACACACTGAAGTAGACCAATCGATCGATCTATGTACCTATGCCTTTGCTGAATTCTCTTTGCCAGATCAGATGGAGCCCATGCTCTCACACAAGAGGAACTTTAAAATTTGCCAAGCTGTCTGTCCACTCTATCCATCCTCTCTGAGTTTCATTGCACACTCTAGTCATTCTGGTTCATTCATGCCCCGCTATATAACATGAGTTTCTCTAACTTAGGGCCTTTTCTTGAGCTCACGATTCTTCCGGAAATCCTTGAACATCCACATATGAATGAAAAGAACCACAAATAGCATCCTCTGTCCCCAAAATAGCATTAAACTACAGGCTTGCTCTGAGCACAAAGCCATCACTGCACAGTAGTCCTGCCGTTCTCATCCACTGCAGCCCAAACAGGGCTACGGTATCTGCCATCCGTCTACCCGTGGCCCCTGCCACAGAGCCGTAGAGTAAGCTCTTGGTATGTGCTTGTTGGATGAATAATTGGGACAAAGTTATATTTTTGTTATAGTTATTAAAAGGTGGTTTAGATTTTATTTTGCATATATAGGTCTGACCTAAGTGTGGCATAAAAAAGGCAAATGTTTCAAGACCAAAAGGAATTCTGAGAAATGCTTTATATGGTTTATGGCATATGTTACAACATATTTTTACTATCCTCATCTTTGGGGTGATTGACACATCAATTATTGAACAGAAGAGATGAGGATTCATGCAAATCCAACAGGCAGCTGAGGCAATTATCTTGGTAACTCAACTCAAACCTCCCAGCTTTCTGAATCCATAGACCTGAGTGTTTACATGTAGCAGTGCTCTGTAATTATTATCTTATGTTGGCAAAATGGCTTATGTTTTCTTATGCTGTACACTCAAACATTCTTTAATCATTATGTAATAATAAAAGCTGCCAATATATGGTGCCTGTTCTGCATTCCCCTGTGTTGGGGGATTACGCCTGTCCACTCCTATCCCTGCCTTGTGGGTGATGCTCCCACTGTCTTACTAATGAAAACCAGAATCTGGAAATATAATACAAAATTATGAGAAAAGAATGTTAATAGGGAGAGACTGCCTTTTAAGAAAGCAGCTGAATATTAATCCCAATGTTAATTTTCAGGGAGTTGAAATATGAGAAAATCACTTATGAAATTTGGCAAACCTAACAGACACGATGCCCCGAGTTTTACCGAGCACCCAGGATCCGGGCTGGGGGCCGTCTGCAGAGTTCTTCACTCCAGAGCACACGCTGCGAGCAAGCAGAATGCACCGCAGGCCTCGCCTGGAACCGCTGGGCTGGGGCGCTGCACACAGACTCCCCGGGACCTCAAGTGGCAAGTCATTTCTGTTCTTATCACGAGCCCGCCACATCCTTGCTGACAACAAATTCAAGGACAACATATCTCCTCTGATACAGATGACACAAGGCCAGAAACATGAGAAATATTTCACAGGAGATGCTTCTCGTTTTTCAGAAGCAATCTGGGGAAATATCAGTTCAGCCACACAGCAGTCTCTCGCTCGCTCACCTCTTCAATTTCCCCTTTAAAAGTTCAAAAAAGATGACTCTCAGAGGCCTCAGAAATGGCAATAACCTATGTCAGCTTCCAAATTTCATATTCTGGGTATAAAATAATTTTAAATGTATATGTTAATATATAAATACAATTAGTGACAGCTATTGTTTGCAGGACATGCGTAGTTGACATGAATTTAACTTACAGTGGGTCCACTGTATCACATCGGGGCATTAGAAATGCCTCTAGTAGGATGTATGTGTTTTCAGTGTTCTGGGGACAAATGCTCTATCTCTCTGTGACTATGCATCTTTTCTACAAAGCTATGTATCTATATATTCATCCATCTCCTTCTATACACACACACACACACACACACACACATCTGATTGGTCTCTGTCTTTTCCTCCTTGGGTTAACTGCACTGGTGTGCAGCCCTCCTAGACTTTGGTCCCCAGGGAAGGAAGTATAAAGGAGGCGGGCTAGAAAGGCCTGGCCTTGGCTTACGTCTGCAGAAGACCCCCTTCTGTGTCACCTTCACTCTCCTCCATCCTCTCCCTCTCACTATCCTTTCTCAGGAACCATCCTTCCAATAACATTTCCAGCCTCTGCTGTTTTCTGCACATGGGCACACTTCAGGACCATCAACCCTCTCTTCCTTCTTCTCCTTGGCATCCCCTGCCTCTCCAGGCAATGACCTGCTCCCCCCAATTAACAGGGTGAAAAAAAATTCATTTAGCTACTTACATCCAGGTATCATAAAGGCTAAATCTGATAGGGGTTTATGCAAACAGATATATATAAGGTCAATGACTTTAAAAGAAAATGAGCATAAACATTATATTTAAAATTTCAAAGTAAATAAAAGACAGAAAATAGAAATAAAAGCTGAAACTTTTATAACAGACAGAGATTCATTCAGTCTTATCTGACTCTGTGAGTTCACAGACTGTAGCCCTCCAGGCCACTCAGTCCACAGGATTCTCCAGGCAAGAATACTGAAGTGGGTTTCCATTCCCGTCTCCAGGGGATCTTCCCAACCCAGGGATCAAACCATGGTCTCCCGTCTGCAGGCAGATTTTTTTACCATCTGAGCCACCAGGGAAGCCCTGAAGTCTCATCCAAAAAAAAAAGAAAACCATGAACGTGCAGGTGTGTAGATTTCATTGACAGCTTTAGCATAGCTCTTTTTAAAATTAGCACCCATCTCCACTGAGGCCTGGTATGCAAAATAAGACATGCAGGTATTTTTGGAAAAGAAGAATAATTGATCTGGTGATTCCAAAATCATATCCCATTTTTAATTTAAATTTTTTTGAAACAGGCTTTGTTTATAATTAAAAGAATGGTTGGATAGCATATTCAGACATGTACAGTTTGACATAAAGACAATTTCCAAAGTCTGTGACATTTCAAAAAATAAATGTCTAAAGTTCTCCATGTATACAGGACACAATATAAAGCTCATATAAAATACAGATACAAGAAATTCTGAAAATAATAATGTAAAATATAAGTAAAATTGGGTCAGGACATTCAAGAACTTGTAAGAACTGTACTGATACTGATGCTGAAAGAGTAGCCTGTCAGGAATTTTACTCCCATCCAAGCTATCTACTCCCTCTCCTGATTTTGTGATACTTTATGGCCTATATATGTCATATGGTTGTTGTTTAGTCACTAAGTCGTGTCCATCTCTTTTGTGACCCCATGGACTGTAGCCTGCCAGGCTCCTCTGGCCATGGTATTTTCCCAGGCAAGAATACTGGAGTGGGTTGCTATCTCTTTTAATCCTTTACTAAACCTCTTTTCTCATTTCTTTCCTCCTTGAAAAGACTTTGAATAATAGTATAAAGACAAAACCAGACTATTTTAGACCTACTTTACATTTATTTTCATATACATATATTGTACTTTATGTATGCATATAAAAATAAAATTGGTCTCATATTATTATTTTAAAGAGTATAAAGTTCAGAGGAGAAGGCAGGAGGAGAAGGGGCCAACGGAAGATGAGATGGTTGCTTGGCATCATCGCCTCAATGGACATGAGTCTGAGCAAACTCTGGGAGATGGTGAAGGACAGGGAAGCCTGGCGTGCTGCAGTCCATGGGGTTGCAAAGAGTCAGACACAACTGAGCGACTGAACAACAGAGAAAGCTTGGAGAGTCATATGGACTTTAACAATTATTTTTTTTTAAGTCAGGAAATACTGAGTACTAGTTATTTAATCTTTCATAGAATTGCATAGAATTACAGAACTGACTCCAGGAAACTGGTTCATCAATAAGTATTTACCATCCATACAAGGTATATTTAGTGAATGACCTGAGACAAGGGAGGTAAGAATGGTGGGAAGCAGTAACCAAAATGCTAATTCACTTTCCCTCCTCTTATATATATTTTTATTCCAGCTGGAAAAATGTCATTAATATATGTGAACAGGCCAGAGAACAAACTTGTTTCTAAAACATGTGCTGTTGCAAGAGAAGTTTAGAAAAAAGAGAAAACTCTAGAGCTCGGAGCAAATTATTTCAGCTCAATTGTGAAAGACTGAGATAAGTAGAAGGGAGGAGAAAGAACAGAGGTGAGAAAATGATACAAAAGGAGATCCAGAGTCAATTATTTTTCTTCCTCTTCTTCCCTCCCTTTCTCACCTCTTCCCTTCCTCCCTCTCTCATTTATTTCCCAGAAAGAGAAGGATGATAGAGGGAACAGGCAGAATCAGAGAGAAGAACGCTGAGAGGGTCGGAAATGTCACTGATTCCCATCAAGGCAGAAGAAAAAGAGACCAAAGAGAGTGTGCTCGTGTCTTACTGAGTCTGTATCAAATGCCACAGCAGCATCTGGGAGAAAAAGGTTAGCAGTGGACTTAAGAAGGAGCGAAAGAGTTACAGTTAACTGTTTCAGGGAAGTGCTAGGAAGAAGCAAGCCCTAGAAGGAATATAAAAGTAAGGTTGTACTAAGAGCAATGGGTATGTCTATAAAGTATCCTGTGTTGTCTACTTCATATTTATACAAATCCTGATGATTAGAACACACAAGCAAAAAATTTTTGACCAAATCTGAGTATGCAAATGTATTAACAACCAAAGCTTCTATGAACTGCTAGTAGGTTTGTTTGGAGAATTGAATAATGGGTGGGAAACATTTAAACCCATGAATAACCCCCAACTGTTATTTAATGTTAGTTGGAAATATTAGTAGCAGCCCCAATCAAAATAAAATCTATCAGTTACACAAGTCAACAATTGGCTTCGATAGAAAACGAAAGCCTAGTCACAAATCCACGGTACGATTTGACATCTCTAGCTTACTCAGTTGTTAAACCTGCAAACCTGAATCCGACTGAGAGGTGCTCAGGAAGTAAAAACATGTAATGGAGGTGTAAGCAAAGCATTTCTGAAGCTATGGAAGGGAAGATCAGTAGCGAACTCTACCAGACCACAGAAAGAGTGCTCTAATTGCAGCTTGAATCTGTTACCAATGGACGCATAATGCCGGAAGTCAATTGAGTTTCTCCTGCATGGCTGAGAAGCACAAACCATCACTACCTCAATCAGCTGAATTACTGAATTCATTAACCAGCATAACTGGATCCAAAAATCAGAGTTGCCAAACAAGAAATAAACTGGAATAAAACACGGAAGAATTTTCCCATGCATCCATCCACTGACAGCTTTTAAATAAACACGTAACTGTTTGGAACTGTGTGGTGCCAATGCTAGGGAACCTGAGATGAAACAAACCATTTCTTCACTGCATGTTATTTAGAAGATTGATTTGTGGTCACTGAAGATGGAGATTGATCAAGAAGACTACACATTTAGCAATTTATTTTCAGGAAAACTTTATTTCTGACTGTAACAGAAGGAAATGCCTTAATAGCTGAGTGACTTTTTAACCATGCATCATTTTATTTTGCTTTTTTGGTTGCTTTTAAATTAATGGTGACTTCTTTACTATTACTATTCTTATGCAGTTTTATATGATAAGTGGTAATACGTTTTACAATATGAAATTATAGTAGTCTTCAAATTAGTCTCAATTTTATAGTTAACACAATTAGCAGATTCTTTTATTCATTAAAAGACATTATTTGGTTATTCATTAAATAACCAAAGTTATTTCAGATTTTTACTACATCCCGCAGTATTCCTGAATCTCACTTTCTCTCCTATTCACAAATACATTAAGTATGAGTAACACTTTTTGTTCCTGGGCTCCAAAATCACTGGATATGGTGACTGCAGCCATGACATTAAAAGGCCCTTGCTCTTTGTAAGATAAGATATGACCAACCTAGACAGCATATTAAAAAGCAGAAACATTGCCAACAAAGGTCCGTCTACTCAAAGCTATGGTTTTTCCAGTAGTCATGTATGAATGTGAGAGTTGGACCACAGAAAAAGCTGAGCAATGAAGAATTGATGCTTTTGAACTGTGGTGTTGGAGAAGACTCTTGAAAGTCCCTTGGACTGCAAGGAGATCCAACCAGTCCATCCTAAAGGAGATCAGTCCTGGGTGTTCATTGGAAGGACTGATGCTGAAGCTGAAGCTCTAATACTTTGGCCACCTGATGTGAAGAGCTGACTCATTAGAAAAGATCCTGATGCTGGGAAAGATTGAGGGCAGGAGGAGAAGGGGACGACAGAGGATGAGATGGTTGGATGGCCTCACCTACTCGATGGACATGAGTTTGAGCAGGCTCCAGGAGCTGGTGATGGACAGGGAGGCCTGGCGTGCTGCAGTCCATGGGGTCACAAAGAGTTGGACACAACTGAGCAACTGAACTGAATTGATGAGGTGAGTCTGATCCATTGACTTGATTTTGTTGTATTCTAATGAGAATTCTTTCTCGTTCATTCATCAGGTATTTATTGAAGGCTTGCTATGTTGCAGATGCCGTTCAAAATGCTAGGTGGTGGGAGTGAGTGAGTGAGATGGAAGAACCCTGTTCCACCTGCCTGAGGGCCCAGGAAGAAGAGGATGCTAGGTAAAGACAAAGTGGGATGATTCCAGAAAGCGAGACGGCTTTATAGAAGAGAAAGGACAAGAGAGTGATGGGGCAGGGGTAGAAGCTGAGGGAGCTTCTGTGGGTCTCTGGGTCTGGGAAGACCTCTCTGAAGAGCCAGAGGCTGAGTGTGTCGGGGATGGCCATCTGAGGATTTTGGAGGAAGCTCTCAGGGCAGAGAGACCGGGCAAGGACGTGAGAGCGGCGCCACCGAAGGCCGCGGAGGAGCGAGCTACAGGCAGAGGGAAGGCGATGCAGTCACGGACACGAGGGAGGCCGGGCCCGAGGGGCTGAAACCACGAGGGACCCTCACACGGCTGACACCTGACTGCCATCTACACACATGATGTAAAAACGCTTTTCATTAACAGGAGCCCGAGAAACTGCTGCTGACTGATTATTGTTGGAACAGCTGATTGGTTACACTGTATTCCCAGTAAAAGCAAATTGTTCTCCTGAGAGAAATAATGAAAAAGATAGCTGTCCCCATGGAAGAGGTAATTTACCTAATATAAGCTATTTGTTTTTCTGGAGGCCAAATGGATTACCTCTTATCCATCCTGCAGCCAGACTGCCTTGCAAGGCAACGTCTAATGCCAACTCCCCCTGCTCCTCTGACGACCCTGACCTGGAAGCCGGGTCAAAGCCTTCTGCGATCTGACTCTTGCCTACCTGTCTAGCATACCTCTCAACAAGGGCGCCCTCCGTTGCCTCCTGGGGGCGCAGACAAGTGGGCTTCACACCTCTGTAGACACGCCGTGCCGTGTCTGTGTCTGCTCCCGCTAGTTACTCTCTGCCTCCAACTCACGCTTCTAAACTCTCAGCCTGAGCGATGTTTTATCCAAGAAACTTCCCGACCTACTCAGCCTGTGCCACTCGCCTTCCAATCGCCCCGTCTCTGCCATGTCCTCGCAGCCTGCACGTATTTTTACATCACTGTTTGTTTAGAATGTCGGTTCTCCTCATCAGATCCCACATCCTCAGGACGCAGATTTTGAGCATACAAATCTTTGCATCCCAAGCCTCAAGGAACAAGTCTTGACACAGAGGAGGTATTTGGAATGGTTAAAGTAAATGAATGTTCCTGGCTCAGATCGGAGGTGTCTGCTCTCTGAAGCCATGCTTTGTGCCCCAAGTGGAAATGAACCTGCTCAGCTGTGTCCCTCTTTGAGCTTTCCACATTCTTTCGTTTTGATGTCTACACCAACCTACAAAGATTATTATGAGTGGGGATGTATTCTATTTATGTCGGTATACACAGAACCTGAGGAAGATAGTTGGTACATAATAAATGTCTGTTGATTTTATAAATATTTGAGAAGTATCATTCAATGTATTTTATATTATGATGGTTTGGAGACAATCTTTATAATCAAACAGCATCCAACCAAATGCATAAGATAATTAGAAAATCTCATATTCAAAAGGATTATAATCATTTAATGCCTTAAATATTTATAATTTACCTTGCCTTCTTGTTATTGTGGCATGGCTTTGGTGAGTGGAAAAGAAGTCATTTAAAATGATAATCAGAAGCATTTTCTACCAAAGAGGAAAACAAGTTTACACAGTGTTGAGGGTTATAAACAAATTCTATGTCTCCATCACTAAGAACCATGGCATTAGTCACAGGAACAAAATAAAAATTATAAGCTGCCCTAGAAGACATAGCTTACAGCTAAACTGATGAGAACATGGCTTGTTTATGCAGTAGTGCAAATATTTTTTAGTACTTAAAAAGTAAAGGCAGGGAATTTTAGAATATAATTTAAAATGAAACATTCTGGGCTGTATCTGCTTACTTGATTTTATTTAAATTTAATATAATATTCTTATGATAAACTAAGAAACCGTTCAAATGATTTTAGTCATTTTTCCTGGCAACATTCACACAATCTTTAATTAATTTCACATCATGTTTACATTATAAGATTTGAGATGAATAAATATGAAACCAAAACAATAATCTGTAGGTCAAGTATTGTTCAAAGTTGTGGTTGATTTTTCTGGGAAACATTTATCAGCAAGAAAACAATATCTGTGAAATATCCCTTTAAGATTTTTCCCTCGAAGGCCTTGTTGGCATGAATGTTTTTCTAAGAATAATGCTTTAGTGAAAAGGATACGTTTGACATGTGTGTTATGCCATTCTGTGAGGCCTGAAAGCAGTAGTGACAGGTGAAACCTAAGAATACAAAGGAATTAGCAATATATACTGTGCTACTGCTGGGTCTTAAGACAAGTATGAGGCCCTGTGATAACAGGTGAAATGTTAAAAGGTATAACATCTTTCTTTAAAGAATCAGCATTCTGCTCAGGGGAAAAAATATATATATAGATTTGGGAAGAAAAATAACAGTGAAAGCAATGATAGTAATAATAGCTAAAAACTATGAATTACTCCCCACCACAGGCAAAGGACTATTCCAAGCCTTTGACTTGAATCATTTAATCCTGTCAGTATGCATCGGAGGTGGACACTCTTATTATTCCCATTCCACAGACAAAGAGACAAAGCCCAGGTTCACGCAACACACAGTGGCAGAGGTGTGATTTAAATGTGGAAAACCACGCTAGAAGTCCTAAGCTCCTTCTATTATACTGGCACTTAGAAAATGATGCACAAGCAAAAGAAACTGCATGGGAAATTTCCAGAAGGTGGGGACCATGAAAATAGGGGCATTTTCCCTCTGCGAATTATATATCACTGTGCTAAGAACGCAGTGAGTAAGTACATAGCTATTTAAAGATTCGTTCATGGAACCAAATCTCATGGATCGGAGTTTAAATTTTCCAGGTACCTCCGGCTACTGGTGTTATAAGCAGACTTTTCTAAGGACATCCGTTTCATGTAGTTCCCCTCGGAGTGGGAGAAAGAAGGGGACCGAATGACTTAAAGTACGGGCTTTGTGAGCCTGGCTCTTCTATGACTTTTCCTGACACGGCATGTTGTTGGGTGAGCCTCCAACAAAGAGCTGAGAATCACCCACTACAGCTGCAGGATAAAAGGGCCGGGCATCGGCAGACAAGACGCCAGTGGGTCTCTTAGCATCTCTCCTTCTACGTTCATTCACTTCCACGTTTTCCCAGCAAAGATGCTGTTTTGGCAGTATATTTCCATAAAGAATGTGTGAACATATGTATTTATTTTTATAGGTCTCTTTATTATATATATATATATATATATATATATATATATATATATAAATTTTAAAAAAGCATTTTGGCCACCCTGAGCAGCATGCAGGATCTTAGTTTTGTAATCAGGGATCGAACCTGAGCCCCCAGAAGCAGAAGGGCAGAGTCCCAAACACTGGATTCCCAGGGATGTCCTCTGCGTTCATTTATAATTTAATAGTCAGAGAGACTTTCAAAACCTCTTGTTTAAATTGATCAGGTATTATCTTGGCGAAGAATCATTTGACAGCAGCTAGATAACTCTTAAAGAGGAGTTTCTTGCAAAGATGCAGAAAGAGTTCATAGAAGCTAAAGGCAGTTATGTGTAGCTGGATCTCAAAAGAAAGGAACAAAAACACCAGAGTCCTGAGATCTCCTCAATTCTTATTAGTTTCGTTTCATCCTTTAGTCTCCACACAGAAAGAGGCTTCTATTTCTCAAGTGTCAGAAAATAGGCAGCCACCCAGATGCCCCTCACTCTTCATTCTGCATTAGGCAGTCCTAGCTTTAGTCCTAAACCACTAACCACTAACCACTGTGGTTAGTCCTAACCACAGTCCTAGCTTTAAAAGTTCGAGGCATGGCAGGACTTGGTCAGCGATCACAGCCCGGACTTTGGCAGGCCCAACTCAGCGGGGCCAAGGGGCATGGCCACCCTAGGGAGCGTTTATCTCCCTGTGCCACGCCAGTCGAATCCTAGTATCTCAGGAGTGGGGTTCAGAATCACCTTTCCAGCTTCTCAGTTCCAATGTACAGACCAGTGTGACAAACACAGGCTGAGGCCAAGTGAGGGCCTCAGACCCTCGGAACCAGCGGGGCCTGGGACGCTTCTTAGAAACACAGACTCCTCCAGGAATAATGGATCCGAATCTTAACAAAATCTCCAGATGATTTCCATGCACAGGGAAAGCTGAGAAACACACATCAAAGCTGGTGGGAAGTTATTATCATCACTCGTGGAGGTGTATTTTCACTAAGACTAAAAGGTTTTGTTGTTGCTTACTGGCTAAGTCGTGTCTGACTCTTTGCAACCCCATGGTCTGCAGCCCGCCAGGCTCCTTCCTCTGTCTGTGGAATTTCCCAGGCAAGAATACTGGAGTGTGTTGCCATTTCCTTCTCCATAAACTAAAGGTTGGGTTTCACGTATTTATTTCTCTATGCTGCAGTTCATTGAGCTAAAACACTGGCTACATCTACACAATTAAAAAAAAAAAGACCCTGAAATCAGCGCTTATCCAACACAGCTTTATTAAGTCAATACTGTGCGTCTGACACTGTACCAGACAGTGAAGCTTTCAGTTTCCAATAAATAAAAAATAGACTTTACATGCCCAGCATATAAGGTAGTGATCAGTACACACATTGCATGTCGTTGAACTGAAATTCATCCATTTTGCTGCTTTATAATCATCAGTGTCTAACATTTATCTATGAATATCAAAAGACAACTCCGGAAAATATGAATGTGATTCATGCTGGGTGAATTTGCTTTTACTTATATATTTCTGAAATGTGTAGAGCTTCTGTGAAAGGATAAACCAGCACATCAAGCAGGGAGGTGTGGGTAAACAGATCACAACGACCGAAGCTAGGAGACGTCTCTGCCGAGGGGAAACGAGGGGACGTGAGTCATCGGAACATCTAAGGCAGCCGTGTGAGTCATGGTGCTCGTTACAGGGCGCTCCGGTTTATTCTCCTCATTAGGCTCTACTTTAACTCAGAAGTTCCTTCACCTTGACTTAAGGATAGCAACTGTGTCCTGCTTTTGAATCACAAGTGATTCAGGACAAGGAGCTGATGTGGAGACCTCGTATTGAAGTCTCTGTCTCATGTTCATGTCGCACTCAGGAGAGTCGCAGGGCGCGAGAGCAGAGCGTGTATCTCAGAGAGCGAGCCGGCAGGTATCACGGCATGCTGCCGGCTGAGGAGCAGGCTACAGGTGGGGCAGCCAGCTCACAGAGCGCTAACATGACGTGTACAGAAAGAGGGAGAGCAAACCAGCAGGTGGCGGTTTAATAAACTTTTTCCATCAAGGAGGCCGTATGATACAGTTAGCCTGCTTATGGTATGAAAGAATGTGTACTTACAGGAGGCTTCCCAGGTGGTAGGAAAGAATCCCCCGCCAATGCAGGAGATGCAAGAGACCTGGGTTCGATCCCTGGGTTGGGAAGATCCCCTGGAGTAGGAAATGACAACACACTCCAGCATTCTTGCCTGGGGAATCCCATGAATAGAGGAGCCTGGAGGGCTACAGTCTATGGGGTTGCAAAGAGTTGGACAAGACTGAGTGTGCATGTGTGCGTGCACACACACACACACACACACACACACACACAGGAACTAATTCCAATAGAATGAGATAGGAAAAAGGCAGGATAGAAATTCTCATGCATAGTTTTTGTGGGGACTGGAGAAAATGGAATTGAAGACAATTTAAGATATGGTGACTATAGTTAATAATAACGTATACTTGAAAAGTTTTGAGAGTAGATCTTACACACAGACCCAAAAAAATGTAACGCTGTGAGGTGACTGATACATGAATGGGCTTCATTTTGGTCATCATTTCACAGTGGATATATATGGTTGTACACCTTAAATGTATATACAATCTTTTGTGTTAGTTTTACCTCAGTAAAGCTCTGTGTTACCTACACATTTAGAATTGTTACATCATTCTGTGAAATATCTATCCTATTAGTAAAAATAGAATATTGTACTAATATTCTTCCTTTGTGCGGAATTCTCTGAGACTGCCCTTGTGGTTCAGCTGGTAAAGAATCCGCCTGCAGTGCAGGTGACCTGGGTTCGATCCATGGGTTGGGAAGATCCCCTGGAGAAGGGAAAGGCTATCCACTCCAGCATTCTGGCCTGGAGAATTCCATGGACTATACAGACATGTGGTCGCAAAGAGTCGGACACGACTGAGTGAGTTTCACTTATTAGTACAAAATGTTTTTCTTTAGACAATCTACCTTGATTTATGTTAGTTAAATTAAACCAGTGCTGTTGAGAGCTTTATCATATAATTTTTCCATATATTTACTTTCAGTCTTTCTGTATTTTAATCTTCATTTTGCTTTGAATACTATATAGTTGCACATTTTATCCAATGTGGTATTAGTTCTGAAGTGGAATATTTGACAATTTATATACATTTTACCAGATTAAATGGGTTTTATTGATATGTTTGGGCTTATGTCTACTGTAAAACTGTTTACAGCCTATTTGTCCTATCCACTTAACACTTACTCTTCCCCATTTCATTGTTTTCTTTTGGCCACAGAGTTTGTTGTTGCAGGCTGTCCTCTACAAAGGCTCCTTTGCAAAGCTCTGAACTCTAATCTCCCTGACCTTAGCATCATGAAAATGCTAGAGGGGGGAAATGTTTGACTTTCCAGCTGTTTTATTCTTGGCTTTCTTGGACATTTTCCCTGAGCAGCTTCATTAGCAAATAACTCAACAAATTGAGAAATTGGTCCTGAGTACTGGGCTCGTTTCTTTGCACATCTCTCCTGGGTTTTTAATTCCTGGATCTCCTGGCAAAATTCAGCTCCGGGTTGGGCCTCCCAGGCTTCAGGAGGCACACAGAGAGGCCTCTTGCTCTCTCCGCCTCTCAGCGGCCGCTCTGACCCGGCTCCCTGTCTCCTGGCCTGTGTCAGCCCCCATAGCGTGAAATGCAGCACGCCTGGCTCCCTTTGATGCCTTCGCTTCTCTCTTGGCAGTGGTCCTTCTGGCTTCAGCTGCTTCAGCAGCTGGCTGATCCTCTCACACATATTTTACAAATTTTATCTGACTTTTCTAGTTGTTCTCAGTAGGAGCATTGATCAACTACAAGCTATTCCTTCACAACTGGAAGGGTAGTTTTATTTTACAAATGAAAGCATTCACATTCCCTACCTTGTTCTCCTTCACACAAACTCCCTGGGTAACTGCCAGCTACATAGGGAAAAAAAAGGACTGAAAAAAAGCAGATGCATAAGAACCTTTTCAGTTTCTAAAATAATAACAGGAATATTTGCCTAATGATGCAGTAAAAATATTAATAAAACAGCATGAGATAGAATTATGGCTTTCTCACCATCGAAAAGCTATTCCCTTAAAATAAGTTCTTTGAAGAGATCTTTACCTCTTCTTCCCTTGCAGTTTCCCTGGTGGCTCAGCTGGTAAAGAAGTCTCCTGCAGTGGGAGAGACATGGGTTCGATCCCTGGGATGGGAAGATCCCCTGGAGAAGGGAATGGCAACCTACTCCAGTGTTCTGGCCTGGAGAATTCTGTGGACTCACAAAGAGCCAGACAGGACTGAGTCACTTTCACTTTCACTCTCTTACGTCTCCTATTGCGTTTCATCTTGTACTATATTTTCCACAGTTAAAGTGCCCAGTGATTTGTTCATCAGATGACCTAGATTATTTCCCTATACTTAAATACTGAGTAAAATATTTTTCTTTTTATGTGAATTATTTATCTATTAATAATTAATGTGCAGTAATGTGCATTTGATTTCCAATATAAATTAAGATATTCTCTCTCCTCTCTCTCTTTCTCTCTCTCTCTACATATATATATAGTTATAACTTTTGAATTTCCTACATTTAACTTTATTTAGCTATCACATAAGTAAAATACAAATCTTTTCACACCGACATTAAAGTTCTCTTTAACTTCTTGTTAGTCGTCCATTCACTTTGAATCTGAATGGCCGTAGTGGTTAAAAAATAGATAGTGAACTTTTATTCTTCTAAGGCCAATAATAGACATAATCTCTTTTTTTTTAAGACATAATCTCTTTAATGATTTGGTAACATTTATCAAAAATATAAATGCGCTCTAATGTTGACCAAGCAATTCCACTTATACAAATGTACTTTGTAGATATATTTGCATATGTGGACAAAAACATACATACTGGATAATAATTACTGCAACTTCTTAGTAAACCGAAAGTTTGGAAATATTCTAAAGACCCATCACTACGGTCTGGTTAAATTATATTAAATTACATTAAATGTATTCAGTGAATTGTTGTGAGTCTTGAGGTTATTTGCTATGTGATAATAAGAATCACTAAAAAATACTGATAAATGAAAATAAACAAAAGAAAAGCAATGGAAGGACTGGGATGCTCCCTGAAAAGGACACAAGAAACTGAAAAAACCCCACCTGCCACACAGCCTGAGAAATTTACCTTTTAAATTATGTGTTCTCATTATTATTTTATATGCGTTATGTGTTGTATGTGTTTAAATTATGTGTTCTCATTAATATTATTTTTTTCTTTTTAGACTATATGTTATCTTTTAACCAAAAACATTCTCCTTAATTAAAATAGAACGCATGTATCTCTAATTGATTCTTTTGCTCCTACAAAAGCAGAACTGCAAACTTAACACATCCCCATGAAAATCTTAATAGCTTAATAACATAAGTGAGATGCTATTTAAAACAAACTACTTCTATTATAGCAGGAACATGGACTTCAGAGTCAGGAGGCGCCACCAACGATGACTTCTCTGTCCTGAGCAGCTTACTGCTAACTCTGAGTTAAATTTGCCAAGTGAGAAAAAACATAGAAAAGTATTGCATTAAATATAAACAAGGGATACTTAAGTGGAGTGTGTAGCAAGTGTTACATAATGCAAACAATGGCATTAAATATTCTCTAAATTTTAAGTCATGAAGCTTTATCACATGTTGAAATGTTACTTAAAAGCTCATCTATCTAGGAATTAATTTTTAAAACAGCTTAGCAAATTAAAAGGCCAACTGTACATTTCCATCCTAAACATGCCCTCAGTTCAGTTCAGTTGCTCAGTCGTGTCCGACTTTTTGTGACCCCATGGACTGCAGCATGCCAGGCTTCCCTGTCCTTCACCAACTCCCAGAGCTTCTCAAACTCACGTCCATCAAGTGGGTGATGCCATCGAACCATCTCATCCTCTGTCATCCCCTTCTCCTCTTCCCCACCATGAGCCCCATGAACCGTATGAAAAGGCAAAAACAGGCCCTGTGGTCCACCTATTTTTCTCTTCAACCATAAACAAACAACAAACAGACCTGGGCAATCACTGATCTTTTCACTGTCTCCATAGTTATGCCTTCTCCAAATGTCGTATGTTTGGAACCATACAGTATGTAGTATTTTCAAAGTGACTTCTTTCACTTCACAGTATGTATTTAATGATCATCTATATCTTTCTGTGGTTTGATAACACATGTCTGTTTAGAACTAAATAATATTCCAGTGTATGTATACACTGAGGTTTGTTTATCCATTTACCTACTGTTGGACATTTTGGTGCCTCCAAGTCCGGGTAATTATGAAAAAGTGTTATAAACACTCATGTGCAGGTTTTATGTGGATATGTTTTCAACTCATTTGGGTAAATACCAGGGAGAATGATTGCTGGATCATATGGTAAATGCATGTTTAGTTCTGTAAGACTGCCAAACTGTCTTCCAAAGTAGCTGCACCACTTTGCATTTCCACCGTAATGAGTGAGGGTTCCTGTTTTCCACACCCTTGCCAGCATTTGGTGTTAGGGTTTTGAATCACAGGCATTCCAGCAGGTATGTATCAGGATCTTGCTTTAATTTGCAATTCCCTAATTCAGCCTCTTTTCCTGTGCTTATTTGCCCTCTGAATATCTTCTCTGCTGGGGAGACTGTTCAGAGATTTTCATCCATTTTAACAGCTAGGCTGTTTGTTTTCTTAGACTTCTTTGTATATTTTGGATACAAGTTCTTTACCTGATGTATATTTTGTTAATATTTCTCCTAGTCTATGCTTTTTTTTATTTTCTTAGTATCACTCTTTTAAAACATTAAAATAATATCAGCTATAGTATGAATTAACTGTTACTTTCTTTTCTATCCTACTATGTATGGGAACTTTCAGTTTTCATTGTTTACACAGATATACAGATTCTCATAATAAGACTACTATATCTTGAATCAAGATATTAAATTATCAAGAGAAATATATATACAACTGTGTTCTTTTTATACCAAAAGCCTTCTCAAAGATTACTCTTTAATCCATGTTACACATGGATTAAACTTACAAAAATAGGCTTTTTAATGTATTGATGATACTGTTTTTGTTTTTCCCATTATATTTTAAACATGACTGAATTAAAAATGATTTGATTAGATATTTAAAATGATTAAGTCTGATATTTCCTTTGCTAAGATCTTCATTTAAGTCCTGGGTTAAAGAGTTAGTTGCTTCCTATGAATTACTCTTCCTGTGAAGCATATTAACTGTATACACTGTATATATTTACCATTATTTAATCCTGTTTAAGTGCAAATTAAGCTTTTAACATAAGAAGTTGGTCAGTCAAAAAAAAAAAATCCTAGAGAACTGCTTTAAAAAACTGAAGCTATGTTAAACAGTTAAAAGGAAATATATGTAATGGAGACAGCACAGGAGAGTCAATGTTTTATAAAACAGACTGTCTTTCAGGAAACTGTATTCTGTGATGAGCTGGGCCTAGAGTTCACACTGAAAAGACGGTACTAAGCACAGGATTCAGGCACAGGTCAGGCCTCCGCTCTTAAAAGTCAGCTTGTCATTTAAAAGCATATTATATGTAAACTATTACTGACATTTGTGACTTACTTTGGCCTATAAACTGTAGAACTTAAAAGCTAAAGAAATACTAATGTAAAGACATTCTTGATAGTGTACTCTAAATTTTTTAAAGATTAAACTTGCTCTGCTGATCAGTCTGGTCTTAAAATAAATATTTGAAATCTTCCTGGGAGCTCTAGAGTGGGAGGAGTTTGTGCCACTTGGGGGCCATATCCTCCACGGTTATCAATAATATACTCTTGATCTGATAAGATGAAGCAGACGCAGATGGCTCCCAAGTTAATAATAGCAAATGCAAAGGAAGGTCACTTTAGTTTTTCCAAGAAGTCAGCAAAGTCTCCCATCCTTAAGGACCAGTTGTCTGGCAAAGAGAAATGGCCCTGCAGGGGCGTGCAGTGAGACTTCGCCACCTAGTGGTCGTCATTTAGTTTCCAACAAAGCAGCTGACTTGGGCGGATGCTGCATTCAAATAGCGACATATGCTTAGGGAGCTAATTAGAAATCCGTTACCATATCTGACCTTAACAACTTAGGAGAGATAAGGAAAACGAGCTGTTGTCCTTATTTTATACATGGGGGGAGGGAGAGAGAGAGAAAGCGTCAAGGACTTGCCCAGGGTCCCACAGGACACTGCTGATGGACACTCAGACATTCAGACCAGGGCTCCTTGCAGGCTCCTGTTTATTTGCACAGAGCAATAATCCATAAGCAGGGGCAACAGGTCATGTCAAGGGTGCCTGAAGGCATTTCACTATTCCAACTGTTCAATGCCTGGATGTTGAGTCAGCCAGCTAAGTTCTGTCTTACCTCATTTGAAGGAGACTTTCATCGGTATTTTAATGGCTTGCAGATTTCATTAGCTTCTGTGTGTGGGGTGAGGGAAACCCCTGAAATAAACAGAACCCGCACAAGGAAGTGTTGAGATTATACCTGAAGTAATAATTGAACATTCGATGGACACAAGTACTAAGCAGATTTTAAGAAACTAGCCTGCTCAGTGACAGCACCTTCATTACCTCTGAGATGAAGCAGACATTTCGGCTTGCCTACCTCTTTCCAGAGGAAACCCAAGCCCCAGCCACACCTTCGTCTTCCAGCAGCCCCGGCCATCTGTGAAGACAGCTGAAGCACCGGCTTACTACAGGAGGCTCCTAAAGAACTTCCACATGCTGCGTTCTCAGTAGCCTGCACTTGACAACTACTGAACCTCCCAAGTGTCACGATCTAGTCCAATCAAAACAAGAGCTGGGCAGAATGAAGAAGGGAAGCCAGGCTGTGTCCTTCCACCAGATGTTGAGATGCTCAGCCAGGACCATGGAGAGTGCCCCCTGTGAACACACCGAAGCTAATTTTTAAACTTGGGTGTTTTCCATTTTAACGAATATGAGATCATGAACAAGATGAAGATACAGCATAATTTTGAAAAAATCTTTCTAGATATGGGTATGGTTACATCTGGGCTTTCCTGGTGGCTCAAATGGTAAAAAAAGAAGAAATCCACCTGCAATTCGGGAGACCTGGTTTGATCCCTGGGTCGGGCAGATCCCCTGGAGGAGGGCATGGCTACCCACTCCAGTATTCTTGCCTGGAGAATCCCATGGACAGAGGGGTCTGGAGGGCTACAGTCCCAGGGGTCTGTAACCAACACTCTTTACTATAATTAACTCTATAAATATCTTTTTTATGCTTTGTTGAAAAAAATTTTTTGAGTTGTGATGCAGAATACAGTATTACTTTTTATTTACTTCCCCTTCAGTTTGGGAGATTTACTAGTGAAAACAAACTCTTGCTTGAGTTCAAACTATTTTGCAACCTAATGTCATCCTGCAGATAACAGTGAAAAATGCCAAATAAATAAGAATCAAAATGTCAAATATGAACAAACCTGGCCATTATTTTCCTATCATTAAATTAATGCATTTGGGAGTTTTAAGCTCTCCTCAGAAAGCATATATGTGGGCAGGGAACAAAACATTTACAAAAACATTTTTTTCTTTTTATCATTTTTTAAGTGTTGGAATTTTGAGACTATTTCCCTTGAAACATTTCAGGAGTATTATTTTATTTCAATTTTTCTTTTTCTAAGAGCTCATGCATCTAGAGACTACTTTTTCATTAAAATTGATTTTTCATTTAATTTTTATACATTTTTTAAAGGTTACACTCCATTTACAGTCATTACAAAATACTGACTATATTACCTGTGTTGTACATCTTTTTTTTCCCCTTTTTTAAATTTTTTAATTGGAGGATAATTGCTTTGCAGTATTGTGTTAGTTTCTGCCTCAATTTTTTGTCCTGTTCTATCTTGATAAATGTATCATCCTTACATTGTTTATCCCTGGGATCACCTTGTTGACGATTTCCTCTTCACAATGTGGAAAGCACCACCAGCTGGAAGCGGTGTTGGGTGCCTCGGATCACTGCATCCTGAGTGGGTCCACAGGTTGCTCTATGTCCACTGGGTTCACTTGTTTGTGTGTGTGTTGATTTTTTTTTTTTTCCTTCTCTTCATGGTTTCTGCCAACTATGTTTCAAGAGAGGTTAATGAGGTTGCAGGAAACTTTACTCTCTAAGGATTCTGGATTAGAAATAATTGTAATCTCCCACCCACCACTGGAGTGGAAATCAAATTCCAATACAAAAGCATTTCTTGGTGATGAAATCCTTCCTGAAACAATGGCAGAAAAAAAAAAGGTAAACTTTTCTTGGACTGTTTCTAGGAGCATTTCTAGCCTTGAGAATAAAGTTAAGCTGTACTTTGGGCTTCCAGGAGATTATTCATAGAATCACTATATGCAATTCTTTTCGTTGCTATAGAAACTCAAAAAATAAGCGATTGGAATGGGTATGCTTAAACAAATCCTAAGGAATCCATGTTCCCATCTGAGTCTTAGATATCATTGCTATGGTTGAAAGAATTAAATGGAAGAAAAAAAAAATTCAACTAAGACAATCTCATAGTGGGAAAAGGAACATGAAAACGTAGCAGTCAAGCTTGGTAACCCTCTAACTAATCCAACAAAAATTACCTAGTGATTTAAGGTGGCTCAGAGGATAAAGCGTCTGCCTGCAATGCGGGAGACCCGGGTTTGATCCCTGGGTTGGGAAGATCCCTTGGAGAAGGAAATGACAAGTCTCTCCAGTATTCTTGCCTGGAGAATACCATGGACAGAGGATCCTGGCGGTCTACAGTCCAAGGGGTCGCAAAGAGTTGGACACGACTGAGCGACTTCACTTTCCTTCTTTCTTTTAAAAAAAAAAAGCCCTAAGTCCTGCCAGGAAATTCCTAAAACTCAGTTTCTTATGAAGGGGTGAATCCCTCCATTACATTTTTTTCTTCATACTTAGATTTTTTTTTAATTTTTAAATTGGAGTATAATTGCTCTACAATGCTCTGTTAGTCTCTGTGGTACAACGAAGCAAACCGGCTAACTGCATACATACACTCCTCCCTCTGGGGCTTCCCACCACCTCCACTCCAGTCCCAGCCCTCCGGTCATCACGGAGCACTTAACTGAACTGCCCATGCTATCTAGGAGGTCCCCACTAGCTATTTATTTTACACACGGTATTGTAGGTTCTTGTACTGTATTTGTCTATATTGTTAATGATTCCTAGAAGGAAATGCACTGGATGAAATTCAATCTCTTTAAAACAAAGACCTTTCCATGAAAAAGAGTGATGTCAGAAATTTTCATTAATTCTTAATAATAATAAAAGGCTCTCTGAAAATAGATTGATATGAAACAGTTTAAACCTACTTGAGTTGTAAATATAGCCTTCACTGACCTTAATTTCATCATCACCATCTCATTATCTAAGACTTTTCAGCCAATATGATGAGTTATAAAAAATTTCAATCCCATGAGAAAAAAAACAGAACTTACCTTTTTTTTTAAATTTGAGTTTTATTTTGTGATTTTTTTTTTCCCCTGAAACTAATGTAAGACATTATAAAACGTATCTATGTCCCTGACTGTACTGGGTAAGTAAAATAAGAAAAAAAAAATCAGTACTCTTTTGATATATAATTTTAGTATAATTTATAGTTATAATTTGGTATAAATATTACATTTATTTGGTATAATTTCTGGTATTATAAATTCTGTATAATTTTGGTAAACTTTGGCTTCCTAATTTTTAGTTGCCATCTCTCTGAAAACCAGACTGCTGAAAGAAATAAGTATTTTTTTAATATATAGAATGGAAAAGAAAATGGCAACCCACTCCAGTAGTCTTGCCTGGAGAATCCCATGGACAGAGTAGCCTGGCGGGCTATTGTCCACGGGTCATAAAGAGCTGGACACGACTGAGCAACCAACGCTAATATATACAAAAATGCATACATTTCAAAGCTCTCTTGGCAAAGACCAGGTGTTCATTTATTCTGCTGTTACTGTCTACGTGTATGGGGGTCTGAAATGCGGTAAGGATCAGAGTAGGGAGAGAAAGATACAGGAATGAGAAATAAATGCAATACTCATCTCTGTAAGTACTTCAACCAGAAGATGCAATGGTCAGATTACTGCAAAACAATATCAAAACCCCAACATTATCACAAGATATGCTGACAAAGGGAATAAGATAGATGTAACATAATGGAAATAAGAACAAAGAAGATTGGTGAAAATCAAATAGCTTTTAAATTATCATTGGTCAAGGTTAATTTCGTTACTATTAAAATGAAAATAAGGTTATGACTATGATTCAACCATAATTTTCAGAAATTGCAGCACTAAATCAAATATATAAGTACTTAATAATGTTAAGATAAAAAAGCCCTAAAACACTAAGTATAATATATTCTTATTTCACTTATTAAATCCCCCCATCAGAATGTCTTAATGTCACTCATTGATTTTTGGAATATAGTAATTAGAAAAATACAGATAACTCTGCTTGAGTCTTTTAAATAAAAAAAGCTTGCTTAGATATAGAGTACAATTTGAATATCTACCCAGAGGACTGATGTTGTTCCAAAATAGCATTTCATTTGCACAGTATTGCTTAGATTACACCAGTTAAATTTATTTAAATTGCAAAATTATTGCATATATATATAGCCACCCTATAGCTTTCTATTTTCATTTCCACTTTTACCACAAACATGAAAAGGAAGTTAGTGGCAATGTAATATTTGGAGACACTGATCTTGGAGTTAGTAAATACATTGTTAAAAGGAATAAGTATTGGTATATATAAACAATAATATTGATGAGTTTATGCTTACAGTTTGTTCTATATAATATGTGCTCTGCTACAAAATAAGGACTAAAACTTAAATAGGTGTCAGTAGGGAAGGGAAGGTAAGTCCACCTACCAGCGCTTCTGCGGGTCATGTCTAATGGGCTCCCCGTGTCTTGACCTGGACTCTGGGCATGTGTATTTCAGCGTGTGCAAAGGGAATAAACACCACGCTGGCAGCTGCCAGTAACAGTGCAGTGAGAGATGAGTGGGTCCTTTGGACACGGAGGAGGTACTTTGGGATCCCAAATGAAGGAGAAAAATTCCTACATAACAAAGTGAGGCGGGAGGAAAATGTTAACAAAGGACTCCAAAATCTCTTCCTTCATTTGCAAAAGCAAATGAAGTATTATTACCCGTTCTGAGCTTGGAGTTAAAAACGAAACTAAACATAAGACATTAGTCTGGAAGCTAGAGAGCATCTCTCTCTCTCTCTGCAGAGGTTTGGTAGAACTTGCACCAGACAAGCACGGTACTGGGAGGTGATGCAGGGCTTTTCTTAGACAGAGTCACACTTCAGACACCCAGACTCAGGGCTGATTTATTTCTCTGCATTTGGCAAAGCCCTGTGAGACAGAAGATCTCTCCCTGGGTGTCACTAGAGTCTGTGTCTACATGCCGGCTACATACACAAGTGAAAGGGTGAACAGCCTCTCCGATTGTATGGCACCGACTTTCATATATTTGGTGAAATATTTTTGAGCTCTACATACTAGAAACACAACTAACATTTGTTAAATCTTTTCATGACTTTTATGTAACCTAAGCTTTCTCTCCACAAAACAGCAGCTCTTTAGGCGGTTCCTTTCATTGATTGCCCGCTGGGCATCACGCTGACAAAGCAAAGTAACCAAACCATTTCAGTATGCTGTTCCCCAACAAATTCCCAGTTTTGTAGAAATGGCATGGTTTATTTATAGAAGTAGTGGAAATTGAATAGAGTGCTTTTTCTAGTTCTATGAATCACGAGCTGTTCAAAAGGAAGTACATGTCTTGGCCATCACCGGGTCCACCCCAGCTTCGAGCAGGGTGCCTCGCCGGTGGCTGTGATAGGATAACTACTTTGAAATTCAGATATTGTTTACAGATTAGATAGGTGGGAAACTTAACCTTGGAGAGGGTCACCAAAGTGATCCTACAGACAAAGGAAGCAAAAGTAATTCATGAAAGGGTGGGTAACTGAAAATCAAGTGGCATCCTGCTTTGACTTGCAGAATTTTATTCTTCATTCTAGACTTGGAGCCCCTTACTCCAACGGGAGCAGCTCTTCAACGTCATGGGTGCTTTGTTACCCTTGCCTACATTTATCATCTCTTACTAGTATTAAGACAACCCTCCGGCCACAAATCATTCCTTAGTTCTGGCTTCTCTCCCTTAATACCACTCTCAAGATATTTCTGTAACAAAAATGTGATTGGCATTCCCTCCTCAAGCTGTCTGCTTGACAGGTCCGTATCACTCCATCGTGAGATATGTAAAGCCCGACTGTATCTCCAGCTCATCTTGCCCACGTGCTCTGGGTCTGTGTAAACCGAACTCTCTGAAGTCACTCACATGCACTGTTATTCTTCCGGTTCTATGAATCCTTCCGTGTCAATCCTTTCATACTATCTGGGATACCCTCCTCAGCTAGCCTCACCCCCCTCATACATGCACACGTGTATGCGCACTCATGCACACACAGAACTGTCCTCGTAATTAACTTCTACTGATCACCTAAGAATCCAGTGAAATGTCACTTCCCCCTGGAAAGCTGACCACACCTCCCAGGTTGAATCAAGAGAGGAAGAGTCTCTTGATTTTCTGTGCTGCACGCCATTGCATTTATACTTGTAGCCTGTCATTTGCACGTACCTATTGTATTTACCTTTTTCCCCACTGGCTGGCAGGTGACTTATCAATAGAGAGCATATTTCATCTTTGTGTCTTTGGTACCCGATGGAGTGTCTTCCGCATTGTTGGCATTAAAAGAAAAAACTCAAAAGGATGAATACTGAAAAATACCATCTCTACTCCTCAAACTATGAATATTTAACTTATTCCAAGAAACCCTCTCCCCTCTTCTCTCCTGTAGAATTTAGTTGGCATCTTATTGGAGACATTGGGAAGTAGCTCTAATTATTTTTTCAGGAGGGGAAATAGGAGCACCTTTCAAACAAAACTGGTCCAGTACAATAAGCTTCTAAATTCTATGGACTTTGAAGAAAAGTGTGTACTCATCATCAGAAGACAGGTATTGAGCACCTTTGTCTGATTTCTAAGATTTCTCATCTGCCTCCGGTCCCATTTAACACCTTCCTCCCTCCAAATCTCACCAGCATGTAGTAAAATTATTTCCATTGTTGGCAATGGGTGCTCGCAAGGGTATTTTACCAGACTCCGTAAGACACTTTCCATTTTACCTGTGACACACATTTTTTTGCTACCTTGGGAAAGTAGTTTTCTAATGTGTTTTTACTTTTGCATCACCTACTCAAGACATATTTAACCCATATTTTCCCAACTTTTCAAATCCCTTGATTGTGTTGGGTCAGGGAGCAGGTGGGGGGTTGTTTTGGGGTTTTTCTCCTACCAGCCATAACCCTGGTAGGTACAACTGACAATAGAGGGAAAGTTGGGGAGGGTCTTAACTGTCTAGATTAGTCCAATGAAAGAGCCTTGCAAGCCACATTAGAACATCTGCCTTACTGGTTTTCCCAGGGAAGGAAAAAAATAATCTTCTACCCTTGTTTCTAAGTATTCATCTTTAGTTTTGGAAAAATGTTAAGTGTTTATTTTGAAGTCAAAATAAAAACTAATTTCATACTAAAAAAAAAAAAAAAGACATATTTAAGCAAGTAGGGTGAACCACATGATGCCCTGAAACCACCAGCAGGCACATCCTTCACAAGAGAACAGGTGAACCAGGGTGACAGATAGCTAAACGGGAAATGCAGAACGGAGAAAGTGAGAGTGAAGGTGAAAGTTGGTCGTGCCTGACTCTTCGCAGCCCTGTGGACTACATAGTCCATGGAATTCTCCAGGCCAGAATACTGGAGTGGGTAGCCTTTCCCTTCTGCAGGGGATCTTCCCAACGCAGGGATTGAACCTAGGTCTCCCGCATTGAGGGAGGATTCTTTACCAGCTGAGCCATCAATCAGGGAAGCCCAAGAATACTGGGGAGGGAAGCTATTCATCCTCCAGCGGGTCTTCCTGACCCAGGGATCAAACCCAGGTCTCCTTAGTTGCAGGCGGACTCTTTGCCAACTGAGCTACCAGGGAAGCCCATGATGGAGAAGCTTCCTGACGAATAAAAGCACTAGGTGTACAATATCTTAAATAAGACATGCTGCACAATCCAAGGATTAATTCAATTAGCATTACATGAATATTCTGTGAAAACTGAATTTCCTCCCATCTCACAGTTAGAGATAATATCCTGTCATCCATCAACACTGGGAAAATCATGGGTTCCCCAATACACATGGAGGTAATTATGCCAGCTAATAAGAAATGTTAAGGAATAAACATATTCTACAACACTAATTTTATACATATCTTAAGCCTGATACTTAAATCTGTTACAGCTTTATCTAGAAAGGGAAAAAAATACGATGAAGTAAAGGGAAACAGAAAATCTATTTAGATTCCTTAAATTTTCTCAGTTCTTCCACCTAAAGTATAATTTTCTATTTTTGTGGGTTATTTCTATAGCTACAATCTTTTGAAAAATTGTATGAAGAAATTATTAACATTTATTTCTTCCCAAGGAAAGCTAAATTCAGAAATTCAAATTCAGTAAAAATAAAAAATAAAAGGGATGGTGTGGGTTTACAGAACTAAAGCGTCCATCATCCCATGAAAACAGAAACCTTTCTCTGGGTATTTCTGGACGTGACAGCTTGGGGCTCCTCTCCCCCCAGCTTGGGGCTCCTCTCCCCCCAACTTGGGCAGCCACTGCCTTCCTTTGCTGGGTGGCCCAGGGCCCGGTCATTATATCCCGGCCAGGGCTGGGGATGGATGAGCTGGAGGTAACCTCAGCCACAGGTTACTCCAAGAAACAGCCATGTGTCTTCCTGGGCGCCGGATCCAACCGGCTGGTAGTGAAACTTATTTCCGGGATATGTCTCTGTGACAGATGACAGCAACCAGTGATGTCTGTCATCTCCTAAACCTCCACCTCTCATTTAGTAGGCTTCTAGCATTACTGAGAGCATTAACAGTGTTTCCTTATAGAGGAAAAATTAACTCTGATAGCAATCATATGAAAAAAAAGCAGCATAGGAAATACATGGGAATAATCTTTCTTGAAAATTGGGTTTGCCACCATAATATGATTTTCTACAAATGTGTTTCATGCAGTTATCCAACACCATGTCTATTAAAAATGATTTAAAGATAGAATTAATGTCCCTTTACTCTCCTTTTCATTTTATGATTTTACAGATTCTAAAAATTTAAATAACAAAGTAACAGTAAATTGTTACATAAGATGTTATAAGATTCTATATTAAAAAAATAAGAAAAGGGAATCTGTATTTCTGAACATATTCTAATTAAGTGATGGTAAATACTATTATTAGTTGTAAAAAGGATACTCTCATTTTTCAGGGGCTCTAAGACCAAGTCATAGAAAAGATTTAGTTCAGCTAAATAAAAACTTTTTTTTTTAAGAATAAGTATATTCTAAAGATTTTGAAGCTTAAAGTGACCTTAGTCATTTAAAATATATTCATAATCCTAATTTAAGTGTTAATTTTTTTATATTTGTATATCATTCACCCCAACATGTCTAACCATGTAAGGGTAAATGAATTCATTCATCTAAATTAACAAAATATATATATCCCTCTCCCACTTACTTTGAAACTATATATTCAACTTGAATCATTCCATTTCACAGAAAAAAAAATTATGCTGGTGCTATGTAAGTATCATCTCATAGTCTCAAAGTAATAAGCGTTTACACTAAAATGTACTGTGTCATTTCATACTTGAAAAATAATATTCAACTGTGTTTGGAGGTGATAAATTCAAGTGATTCTTTTCATAACTTTGCACATAAAATTCATTCATCAGATCCTCAGGGAACACATTTTCTTTTCTATGTCCAAAGGTAATAGCCCTGAATAGAAAACTGATGAAGTAAAATTGTTTTATCCTACAGGCAAAAAAAAAAAAAGAAAAAAAAACCTTCATGAGGTATGTGGTGAATACCAAGGCTGTGGGGAAGAACACACAGGTAAGCTATTTTTGGCAATTGAGAACCTAGTTCTTCTTATTATTAATAATAATTGAAGCATAGTTGACTTTACAATATTATGTTAGTTTCAGGTGTACAATATAGTGAGTTAACATTTAAATACATTATGAAATGACCCCAATAAATCCAGTAACCGTCCATACCTTACAAAGCTATGACAGTGGTATTGACTCTGTTCTCAATGCTGTATTATTATCTCCGTGCGACTTATTTATTTCATGACTGGAGGTCAGTACCTCTTAATCCCCCTCATCTATTCTGACCATCGATTTTGTCCCCTCCAGCAATCACAAGTTTGGAGAGCCCAGTTAATTTTTGATAAACTTCACAGCAGAACACTCTCAATCCCTGACCATCAAGATAATAGTCCTTTTGCTTTTTAATGTAAAACTTGATGCCTCAGGCCACAGTTTACCTACAGTGATACATGCTAAATTCTTTGTATTGCTACCTCGAGAAACACGTTATAATTTGTTCCAGACATTTTAGACAATACCATATTTCATCGCAGAACATTTGAAAAATATTTAACATTCTGGAAGGCATTCCCATCAGCCGTTTGCCTTCACCTTTCTACAGGAACGACTCAGAGAGAGGCAGCAGTCACCCCTCGTCGACGCCGATGATGGACTCTGGGGCGTCTCAGGGGCGCTGGGCTGACCCCAGCACCCCCGGGCTCCTCACACACACCGCGCGCCGTACCCTCACTCCCAGCCCGCAGCCGACCTGGGATCGGTCCTCTTCTCGGCCTACACCCGGCCCGCCGGGTCCCACCGCTGGAGTCCGTGTCCCCGGGTGTCGATGGCCCCGCGCGTCCGTCTCCACCTGCTCAACCCTCGCCTAACGCCAGGTGCGCGGCTGCCTGCTTCCCGCCTCGGAGACGTCTGAGCAAAGCCCCTGGGGCCTCCAGACCGCCGAGTCTCTGCTGTGGGGCCCTCCGGTCCTCCTCGCGCCCCCCCGGCACCCCACCTGCCCGCGCATCTGCCCTGCCGGCCTCCCCCTTCCCCGTCTTGCCCAAGCCCCGGCCACGTCTTTCGGGATCCCCGCTGCAGGCTCCCCGCTGAAGCATTCTCCTCCACCCAGCCGCCGATTCACCTCGGATCAGGCCCCACCTACCGACAGCACCCTCTGCGGCTTCCCATTCCCCACTAGATTCAGAGCTTCTCCACACCTCCCCGTCTATGAACTTCTTTCCTTTTACTCTTTCCTGAACCCTGTTTCCTACTCTGCTCATCTTTAACTCACGGCTGACTTTCTTTACTTTTGCCACAAATACGAACACAAGAACACACACCATTGAAGGCATTACTTGAAGCTGCCGTTTTCTGCACTTTTTTCTTTTGACCCAGTGACGCATTCATTCTTTGTTCTTACTGATCTTGGCCCCGGCATGTGTATCTTTTCTGCAAGCACTGCTGCAGTTTCCCAAGGATGCCCTGAACTTGAGGTTTACCTGCACAGGTGGTTTAATCCTCCGTCTTCATACCCTGCACTTCCTTTCAACAGCTGGCCACACAAACAGCTCAAGTCAAAGGGGAACAACAATGGGCGAGGGAAACAGAAGGTGAAAGCGATGTCAGGATTTCCAGTGGGCAATAGGGCGCTTAGAACCTGACACGCTACAGCTGCTGCAATGAGATAAAAAACAGCTCTGAATTCCCTGTAACGGGGAAGTTCGACTAGTTCTACAATTCTGATTATTGGTTTCCCTCTCTATGTGTGTGCATGCTAAGTTGCTCAGTTGTGTCGGCTCTTTGCAACCCTATGGACCGTAGCCCACCAGGCACCTCTGTCCATGGGATTCTCCACGCAAGAACACTGGAGTGGGTTGCCATGCCCTCCTCCAGGGCATCCTCCCGACCCAGGGATCAAACCTGTGTCTCTCACATCTCCTGTACTGGCAGGTGGATTCTTTACACAACTGCCAGCTGAGAAGACCACCCCCCCCCCATCTCTATTCTCAGCACTAACTTTCTGCACGAAACGTGAAAGGAGAGCTATCCTAACAAGCAACCAGAAAGAGTTGCCACTGGGTTTACTCCAAGACTATGGAGGATAGCTCTAAGGTAGACATACACCGCTAGCATCGTGATAGCTTTTTTCTTGAGCAAGAATTGTTTTTACAATATGAACACTGTAAATATTGGAACTGATAGGGTTCCATCTCAGCTTTATCTGCAATAAAACCTATAGACAAGCTTGTGGATCATCTCTAACAAGTATAAAGCCATCTGTGGCATGCTAATTCTCCAGAAAACATATTTTCCGTTCTCTGACTCAACTCTCAAGTTCTTAGCATAACCTAGAGTTAAATACCTTAGTGTTATTGGTGGCAATATTTTGCTCTCTTACATTATCTTTCACATTTATTTGTATTTTATCTCATCTCGTCATGTTGCTTATGTTTTTTCAATGGCCTTTAAAGCTTCTGAAAATACTGAGGGTAATAAGGAAAAACAATAAAGAACCAGAGAAAAAGAGAAACTATAATACCATTTTAAAAAGACAAGCAAATGTCCTTAAGATTTTTTACAGATTTCAGTACTAAAGTCTTGATCTTAATTCTTCCTCCACCTATATTAACTGCTCAATAAATGCAGTTTCAGCTAAGAAACAGGTATCCAACAAGTTAATTGCATTCAACTTCAACATTTAGTTACCATAAATATATTTTCATTTGAGTCATATATATTTATGTAAAAACACCCTGCACACTCACACACACACGATTAAACACTGATAAGCCCTGAAATTATCAGGATCATTTAATTCACAAAATCATGCTATAGGAATCTATCATCGGCCACTTTCCCCAAAAGATGTTTCATTTCAAATTACTGAAAGATCTTTTTCCCTCCAATTTTAATTGTGAGGCAAGGGGAATCAGTTCAGTCGCTCAGTCGTGTCTGACTCTTAGCCACCCCATGGACTGCAGTACCCCAGGCCTCCCTGTCCATCACCAACTCCCGGAGCTTGCTCAAACTCATGTCCATGGAGTCGGCGATGCCATCCAGCCATCTCATCCTAGACCCCATATCAAGGACTTCTTATTTTAAATGGGCAAAAAACAAAGATTTGTCTTGTGTTCCATTATTTATGTTGCCTAACAACTGGGGCCTCAGTTTCTTCATTAATTATGTAAGAACTTAAACTAGAAGATTCCTAAGATTGTCAAGGTCAATGTGAAGGTAGAGAAGCAGCATAAAATGAAAGATCAGCACGTTCTTTTCAACATGACATACATTTTCAAGAAAAATTTAATGTTCAAAGCCAATTTTTTAAAAGCCAAAAATCTTTAAATTTTCCTTTTAGAAGAAAGCCAAGTGTCTATTCAGCAGAAACAAATTTAAACTGTGTGACTTCCATGGCTGTCAGAAATAAGATCTTTAGGGAAAATGTAGGGTATTATATGGAGAAGGCAATGGCCACCCACTCCAGTACTCTTGCCTAGAGAATCCCATGGATGGAGGAGCCTGGTAGGCTGCAGTTAATGGGCTCGCTAGGAGTCCGGACATGACCTGAGCGACTTCACCTTCCCGCATTGGAGAAGGAAATGGCAACCCACTCCAGTGTTCTTGCCTGGAGAATCCCAGGGATGGCAGAGCCTGGTGGGCTGCCGTCTATGTGATCCACAGAGTCGGACATGATTGAAGCGACTTGGCAGGGTATTATAATTATTTGATGGCAAAATTATTTGATACCTAACCAAACACTATAAAATCATGAGAGGATATGAATTTGTGAAATATCTCTTCTCTATATAATGGAAAATATTTCTTATTTTTTTGTGAGGGCAGTGAGAACCTACTTCTTTTATTTTGTATGTATCTTTATATCACATGTCCAATTTAATTGGCATCTTCAAAATTATAAAAATACAGGGCCATATGGAAATTTGGATCAAGGATTATTTTTTAAGTAGAAATGGTGAATCATTTAACTGAAAATGTATACTGATAGTTCAAATAGTTTCCAATTTATTTTGAAATTGTCCTTTCAAAAGTTACCAGAGGAAAGCACAGTGCACCCTGCTGAACCTTCGATCAAACCGTTCAGAGTGCTTGTGTCTCAGCGCTAAGTCCTCTCTGAGACGGGGAGGCCCCTCCCCTGCACCCCCCCACCCAGCCAGCCTTGGCGGGGGGGGGGGGGGGGGGGGGGGGCGTGCAGAGAAGTTTGTGCTGTGAGCTGGGGCCCTGACTTCCCTAGGGACCCTCTTGGCCCCTTGGTCTATACATCTTATACCTAGGTAACGAAATCTCCCTTTGGTCGTTGGTTTCCATTTGCAAAGCTACATTTTGCAAATGGAAACAAATCTTCAGGAGCAGTGGTTCCAACTGGAAGGAGGCCCCGCATCAGCCACAGCAACCTTGCCTCTCTTCCCCACTCTAGGACTCAGACGCGCTCATGCTCCAGGTTTCCGGGGCTCCTAGAATCAGGAGCAGCTCCGCCCTGTGCAGGCTGGGATGTGCCTGTGCAGAGTCCAAGCCCCTCTCTCTGCCCTCTGAGACACTGCTGGCCATCCAACAGCTCTTCCTGTTTTAGCCATAGCTCATCATCTACCTCAGAGGGATAGTATGAAATTTAATGAGATTGGGCCCAGAGCATACTACGAGCTCCTTGAAAGATAAGACAGTGCACTAAATATTGGAATCATCACCTGAATTTTCACTTTCAGATAACAGTTTTTTGGGTTTGTTTGTTTTATTCAAAAAAAAAAAAAAAAGCCCTAAAAGCTTCATAATCAGAAGTCACTAAATGCTTGCTTTTATATTTTCCTTTCTGTATTTATGCACTAAAGTATTAAGGGGCATTGGTGCTAAGTCTGTATTTTTCTTATATTCATAACTACACACTCATCTATGCAATCAATAAACATTTTGTAAGGCCCCATTATATGTTAGCATTCCCCAAGATTGAGATCCAGAAGAAAGGAAGAGGAAAGATCTTTGGGTTGTGAAATCGTTCAGACAATGATGCTGCAGATCTGCAGGGATGAAAGCTTGATGCCACTTAAAAGATGTTTGGAATTAATTTGCTCTCACCCTGTGATTTTTAATGATTCACGGAAAATGCAAAAGGGTTACTTTTTAATCCCCTGAACTTCACCAGATGTTTGTGCTCAGAGATAAGTTTATCCTTCCAGTTTGGAGTCACTTATTAAAATTGCTCATAAGGTTTCATTAACCTGAGACCACCTGAAGAAGATTAGCTGGTTTGCATAAAGGTGGATCCATTATGTAAAGGATGGGCTGAGACAGACATCAACAAGGTGAACTGAAATAAAGCTCTGAAATGCATGTGAAGAAAGCACGGTCTAAGTGACTAGTACAATAGGCGCATTGCTAAAAATAGTCTCATAGAAGTACACGTACACACATGAGCATACATGCACACACATGAGCTCACACATGCTCATAAGAACACAGGAAGGCTCAGACGGTCTCCTTTATCCCATCATCGCTAAGATACTGAAAGTGAACAGGAGGCTTAGGTGAGGTCTCTAGAAAGAGGCTCAGCCTCTGAATTTGTTTTCTCATGTAAATTGGAGCAATCACAGCTTTCTGCTGGGGTTGCTGAATACAGTAAATGAGAGAGTGCATATCAGCGGCTGGCCTTGCTCCTGGCTACACAGACGTCCCACTAGTTACAATCCAGTTACAGGACTAGTTACAGTACTGCTGCTCTGTTGTTGCTGTGGGTATTAAAAAAAAACAAAGACTATCTTTACTATTTTACTAGCTGCTAAGACCATGCTCTCTTTACATGCACTTCAGAATTTCATTTAAATTTACCTTTGGATGACTGTATCAGCCCATCCTCCTACACAAGAAATTCGCTTTTATGCACACCAGCTAATTATCTTCAGATGGTCTTAGATTCACTAGGAACACTCCCTAAAAATTAACCAATGATCAATAACTTGATGAAAAATGGGCACGGATTCTTCAGTAATCAAAGAAAAGCGGTTAGTATGATGCCATATTTCCTGTCTGGGAGAGAGTCACAGGTTTGGACTATTAGTAGAGATCACTACTGTGAGGGAAAATGGTTTGTGTGGTTTTTAAAATGGTTCTCTGTGTTTTCATTTTTCAAAAATGTGTAAGACTTTTTATTTTTTTTCTTTATTTTTTATTAATCGGAGGCTAATTACTTTACAATATTGTAGTGGTTTTAGACTATTTAATAATGAAAAAGTACCCTACTTCTTTTTTAGGGTAAAACTGCCTTGAAAAGATTGACCCCCGCCCCCGCCCCCACCCCACCGTGTTTTGTAAGATGGAAATCCAGCCAAGCCCGTGAGGCCTGTCACAGTAGGCATTTGGACAAGGACAACATCAGCTGTCCTCCCTGGAATCTCAGGGCCCCAATCTGCAGTGGCCAGGCCTCATCCACCCATGAACACTCAGCCCTGCTAACCAGCTCTGCATCATCATTAAACACATCGTCTGGTCACTACTGTGTCCACAGGGTGTCATGAGGCTTTCCCAAATAACTTGCTAGAACAGAGGATGGTTTACGATGCAGTGACTATACTTTCAGCCTAATCTTACCTTTTTCACACGCACCCAGCCCCTTTACCTTTTAGGAAACGAGCCGGCCTGCTTTATCCTAGAAGGCAGCCTCAGGGTTTCCCCAATCGCCCGGTGTAGGGAGGGTGTGGCGCCAAGGGGATGCTCAGGGCAGACTCAGAGACTGAGGTCATGGCACCTGCAGCTCTCAGGATGAATGGCCCTGGGACAGGAGGCAATGCCCGTCACCACTGCATTCTCACTCCCAGGGCCAGCCTGGAGCTGAGTTCTCATGTGGTCTCTGGGCACTGCCTGCTCCCTGATTCTGGTGGGACCGAGGGGAAGACTGGAAAACAGAGAACAGAAACCAGACACTTGAACAGAGTCCTTGTCTCAACTCTCCTCTGTTGCCCTGACCTGCTCTGCAATCTGAAAGTGACCTGTCAACCGAAGAGGGCATGTCCTTGGCTTTCCCCAATTCTGCATGAGAGACGCTGCTCTCGGCAGTCACGTGAGCTGGCTCTCAGGATGCAAACACCCCAGCCACGGTTTGCACTTCATCCTTGAGGACTTCTTACTGTTTCCTTTGTGTTTTCATAACTCGAAGCTTTTGTTCACGCTGTTCTCTGAACTTTATGCTCTCCTTTCCAGTTTATTTCTGTTGAAACAATCAGAATTTATTCCTGCCTCATTGCTTTGCGTTTTTTGTTTTGTTTTCAAATAGCATTTATTTGGGGCTCCCCTGGTAGATCAACTGGTGAAGAATCCACCTGCTATGCAGGAGACCCCAGATTGATTCCTGGGTCAGGAAGATCCGCTGAAGGGATAAGCTACCCTCTCCAGTATCCTTGGGTTTCCCTGGTGGCTCAGATGGCAGAGAATTGCCTGCAATGCGGGAGACCTGGGTTTGATCCCTGGGTTGGGAAGATCCGCTGGAGGAGGGAGAGGCTACCCACTCCGGTACTCTTGCCTGGAGAATCCCTATGGACAGAGGAGCCTGGCAGGTACAGTCCATGGGGTCGCAGAGTCAGATGTGCCTGAGCACATAGCACACAGCATTTATTCAGTCCACACTATGAATCCTGCAGCGTGGTGGGCCTGTGCCTGCCCTCAAGGGTTAAGACACGAGACTGGGAAAAGACAGGTAAGTGGCATTTCTAAGATATGTACCACCTGCATGCATTAACAAATAAGGCAGAGGCCTGAGAAGATAAGGAAAGACTTAACTTTTAAGTCTTAGACAAGACCATCAGACAAGATGTTCTCATCACAGGACAGTGAAGGGTCTGGGGATTTGGGGACCAGGGGGATTGCTCATGCTGGCTGGAGTGACAGGCAGGTGGTAGGAGATGAGGTCATCCATGCAGGAGAGAACCATCCCACCCTTCTTCCCTCCCACTGCTCAACGGTTAACATCCTCCTGGAAGCTTGGGGCTCAATTCTGAGGACTGCATCCTCACAGATGGAAGGGAGCTGAGCGGGGGATCCACGAGGTGTGAAGAGTTTGTTACAAAGTGCAGAGGCCGTTCCCAAGGGCAGTCCTTTGCAGTGTGGGCAGGAGAGAGAGGAACAGACCAGGAGCGGGCAAGTGGCTGGGCACTGGGACCAGCGATCATCTCTACACAGTGTTAAAAGGCTCAAGTCAGACACCACCATTCACACTAAACCTTCCCTTCCAGAAGAAAGCTGGCATTTGGTGCACTCTTTGCATAATGCCTTCGGCCCTCAAGTTCACATGGCCCCTCTGCACTTCACCAGCAGACAGTGGTCAGCCAGCCCCACCGCCCTCCCATCACCGCCCGTAGACAAGGTCGTCAGCCAACACGCGCTAGCTGACTCGATGTGATTAGGGTTGACTACTTTTCTGTAGGGGGTGGAATCCATCTTTCCCTATCTGTTGAAAATGTTAAAGTAGCTTTATCATGTTGCGTTACAACTTCTTTCCCCTTTGTTTCTTTCTCAGGAATCCCAAGAACTCTGGAAGTGTCTCATTAATCATCCTGAAGTCCTAATACGAATGTTGACCACAGTGTTCTGCTCAGGCCAACAAGAATTTTCAAAGTTACAATAATGCCAAGGGGAAGTTTCTCAAACTGAGAGGTTCCAATGATTTTAGCCACCATCTTCTACATGCATATGCAGAGTCCTTCCCTTCCTTCTCCCTCAAAATCTAACCTTATGTGACAAGTGATCTGACCCAGACGATCTGTCCAGAGTGTGTAAAACATTTAAGGGTAAGGGTCTCTGGACAGTCCATGCACAGACTGGAGAAAGCTGTGTGGCCATCTAGCTAATGGTAGCACAATGCAGGGTCAGCAAGAAAGCTTCCCGTCACCATCAGCCAGGCAACCCAGAGACCACAGGAAACACACACTTGGGGCACGAAGACCCACGACCTTGGAAGTGAGCCTCACCATCTCCTTAGCACTTCCTTTCTGAACGCAACACGGGGCACTCTGGGGGAGAGAGCGCAGCTGAGTCCCACCTCTCCTCCGTACGGGGGTTGTCAATTCTACCTCTCAGGAGGATTTCCGCTGGCTCTTTGCCCAGTGCTGCGCTTAGTCACTCAGCCCTGTCTGACTCTGCGACCCCATGGGCTGTAGCCCACCAGGCTGCTCTGCCCATGGCGATTCTCCAGGCAGGAGATCGAACCCAGGGATGGAACCCAAGTCTCTTGCATTGCAGGTGAATTCTTTACCATTTGAGCCACCAGGAAGCCCTTTATCAGAATTCTTATTGGAAATGTAACCATTCACTACACAACGGAAGGGGTTATCTTTTCTTAGGGGATAAATCCTTCTAGACAAAAAGACAAATAGTTTAATTTCACATAAGAAAATGTTTTTAAAAGCAATTCCATGAACATAAGGAAATGCTCTTGATGACTTTAGAACAATAAATTGATTTGAAAAAGTAAAATGCATCAATTACTGTTATTGGATATTACATTTTTCAATTAAACTCTTGTCTGGCACCGTCTGAATGATAAAAACATTTCATAATTAACATTTCTGCGTCATTAAATTCTTTACCAGGTATTACGTGGCCGTTAGATGTGCTGAGTCTACTGTGTCAACAAAGAAACATGGTCTGGATTTTCAACTTCCTGCTGCTTGGTCTGCATCACCAACCTGTTAAGTGTTGTTATTTGCAGGGGCCCCAATTTCTATTTCCATTTGGCATCGTTCTTCCCACACCCCAGATCACCACACCTCCTTCCGTGGTCTCATACTGGACAGCACGTCAGTGTCTGCTAGCCTCCTGACCTGGCCTCCCCAAGCCGCTTTTCCCCTCCTTATTTCTGTCGCCATCCCACTCTGCCTGCACCCCTGCCACGGAGGGGAGGAGAGACCGGTGCAACTGTGGATGAAGTCAAATGATACCTTACATCTTTTAAGCCCTGTGTTTGTTGTAAAGGCAATCATGCTTTCATTTAATCCTCATCAATCCAAATAAGTACTTTCTAGTCTCTTCGAATGAGTGAAGAAAATGAGATTTGTAGATTTAAGCTATTCTTCCCAAAGTCACAGGACAGAGCATGGGGGAGTGGGGATGGGCGATCTGTACTGACTGCATGGTGACCACCTCTCTGAATCCCACATGGAGCTCCACCATGGAAACCCACCCAATTAAAAATAAATACATTTAAAAAGAAACAAAATACTTTCTTACAAGAACATGCAAAGATATAATATTAAACTGTCAGGTGAAAATACATAAAATATGGTCAAAATATTGCTTAAGAGGCTTTTAGTTATTCTATTTAGCTACTGCTTTTAATCATGTTATTCAGGCAATACACCCACAGCCTGGGTCATTATATGGTAAAGAATTAAATGTGAAATGTGAGATAACAAGCAAAAACGAGCAAAATAGTAGATGCCTTTGACTCCCATGCCTTATGGAAGCTTGAACTGAAATTTCTGCAACACTTTATATGGGTTTAGAGTGACAGCTTCTCTTCTCATGTGGTAACATTTCAAGTATGTTTCTCCCAAGGTAAACTGAGAAAAATATCTATGCCCAGCAGTCACTGACTATTGTTTCCAGTGGAATCAGGAATTTTTGGATTTCTTACTAACCAGGCCACAAATAATTACAGAGCCGCAAGGACTATTTTTCTGGGCGTGTGTCAAAATGAAAAATAATCCTGGCTAGACTGTTTCTGAAACCAGTGACCTTCTCTGAAGCACTCATGGAGTAACAGGTTTACAATTCAGTTGCATGCATTCCTCTTTCCTCCCAAGGAACTTGATCACTAGATGACATTCTGAATGTGCAGGATTAATTGTGAGCGTGGCATTCATCTGCAAGGAAGGAGGGAAGGTGTGGTAAGTGCAGAGGAGAAGGGAAGGAAGTGGGCAGGAAATCTCAAAGCTTCAACTGCATAGAAAATTCTACAATGATCCTTCACTTTCTATAAATGAGTCCACAGCTCGTGAAAAGTGGGTAAAGAGGGTCACTAAACTAGGGCAGCATCCTACACCATCCCAGGGCAAAGCCATTAACTTCTTTGAACACTGGTTTCATTTGTTGTAGCTTAAAAAGCAATTAGCAAAATATTTGGCAAATAACTGGTGTTTTTTTAATATATGTATATACATATATAACTTCCCCGGTGGCTTAGATGGTAAAGAATTTGCTTGGAATGCAGGAACTCAGTTTGATTCCTGGGTTGGGAAGATCCCCTGGCAAAGGGCATGGCAACCCACTCCAGTATTCTTGCCTGGAGAATCCCATGGACAGAGAAGCCTGGTGGGCTACAGTCCATGGGGTCACAAAGAGCTGGACATGACTGAACAACACACACACACACACACACACACACACACACATACACACTGTCTTTCCTTAAGCCTGTTGCTGTTGTTTAGCCACTAAGTCATGTTCAACTCTTTTGCGACCCGTGGACTATAGCCCGTCAGGCTCCTCTGTCCATGAGATTTCCCAGGCAAGAACACTGAAGGGGGTTGCCAGCTCCTCCTGCAGCATATCTTCCTGACCCAGGGATCAAAACCGGGTCTCTTGCATTGCAGGCACCTTCTTTACCACTGAGCCATCCTGGGAAGCCAGGCAGCCTAAATGAAGATTGCGAGTTGCAGACTTGACTCACACTCTATGTATCTGACTTCATCTCTAGGGCCGTACACTTCATATATTTTGGAAGAGTCTCAGCTTCCTGTGGCTTTAAAAATGTTCAGAAGTATTAATTTATTAGATCAAGAAATTAATATTTTATTTTTTCAGAGGTTTGCTGGTCTTTTCACAGAAATTTACAGCAAAAAAAAAAAAAAATACGCCTTTTCTAGACTTCAGTTTCATTTGGAAAATATAGACATCTTTAACTATACACAATAAGATAGGATTCAAGGCATTTTTGTCTTTATGAATTCCCTCTTAGGTACATCTAGGACTTAACATGTAACAATTTCTCAAAGACTGTTTGTTGAAGGAATGACAGTCTTTTCTCTGCTGAGGGACAGGAACTGGGTCGGGGGTTGCAAAGCAGGAGCTGGGATCACAGGGGATCTTCACCTCACCTGGACCACATGTGCAGGTGAGGGCTGGCCAGAATCACAATAAACATTACAGGGCACGACTCTTGGAGCAGTGGCCCCCTCTGAGTAAAGCGCCTTCACAGGGCGCCCGCACCCAGCCCAGGACCTCTTCAGAGCCCCCTCCCTAAGGGGGTCCAGAGCCCCAGCGCCTCTCTTGTGCAACGGTTTCGTTTAAATGTGGTATCATTTAAGAAAGACGTGTTGGCTTATGAGTATCTGCCGCTCACAGGGGACTGTAAGCTCTAGGAGGGCCCGACCGTGTCTGCCCGGCCCGTTCTGCACCCCTATCGAGTGGACCCCTCCGGCCACCACCAAGGGGCATGCCCCAGGTCAGAGCAGAAAGTCTGAGCCTCGGAGGAAGGCTGTCTGAGCCCAAGTTCAGCAGCTTTCCAATCCACCACAGCTGCATGTGTGGCCCCAAACTATTCAAAAAGTCTGCCCTTTCTTCCTGAGTTGTAACTTTAAAATTAAACTATTATGTTTAGCTTTAATTTTAGTAACAAACATTTTTTCTACTGAAAGGTGAATCACATAGCTGAGGTTCGACAGAAAACAACAAAATTCTGCAAAGCAACTATCCTTCAATTAAAAAAATTAATTAAA